>OX422214.1:107085407-108302907 GCA_949130495.1 Sambucus nigra | reverse complement strand
AGGAGCCCATCAACCTTAGTCGTTCCTTTGCTATGATCCGAGATATTTTACCATCTCCAAAATTTACATTAGATCCAATAAAAGTTTTAAAGAGGATTTTTTTTCTTTATCCCCGGGCATATGCCTAGAACAACATGGATATAAGTACTATTGAGAGTTTTTACAAGGCGCATTTAATGCTAATATGACAATATTACATCTCACTGGGAAACTTAAATTATTTTCCTAATCCAAATTGCCTTTGATTTTGGTAAAACAAATTTAGTTTCCGAAGGCATTGGTTTAGTAAGTGTACGCTTCTTAATAGTTTTGTCTTATAAAAAGCATTAAGCTTGTTAACTTTATTACCTTTTCTATTCAAATTTAAGCATTTGTAGCAGAATTTCTCTAAATGGCCAGTTTTGCTGCAAAAATCACCATGATACAACGACTTGTGAACACGTTTAGTAATAAAAGACATCCTGGGTCTATTATCATTAGCACCTAATTTGTTTTGACTCAAACATTAAAACAAATTTTTTCTAAATGACCCGACTTAAAGTAAAAATTACTGCAATAAATCTACTTAGCAGAAAAGTTCCCTTGAATCTGATTTTGATTTTTCTCGTGAGAAATAGACATGCGAACAATGGATGGTTCTGGACATCCTTCGATGGAGTAGATAAAATTTGTTTCGACAAAAGTTTCTCCATTAAAGCCAACACACTCTCTTTTCATATGAACCTTTTCGAAATCAGCCATATGTTTGACCAAAAGACTAGAAGTCACATAGTCATTCAATTTTTTAACAGTTTCCTTCAATTCAAGCTGTGATTCATCAAATTCATATAAGACACTCTTATGTTTGACTTCTAAAATATGGTTATTTTCTTTTAATTTTGAAATATTTTTCTCAAGTAAAATATTATTAGATTCATGTTCTTTGATTTGTAGAGCTGATTCATCCGAAATAAGATGAATTTGGTTATTTAAAGAGTCAATTTTAGATAGCAACCTAGCATTGACTTTGCTCAAGCGTCTCCCTTTTTTCAAAGTAGATTTGTATATTTTGTTAAAATTCAAATCTTGTTCACAGTTACTATTATTAGATTCATTATCTAAATCGATTTCATCATCTAAAAGCAAATTATAGTCACACAAGGATTTAAATGTAGTGGCAACAATGTGTTTATGTTTATGAGTTCTAACAGGTAGAACATTACCATTCATAGTTTACTCATAATTGTCTACTAAAAGGTCAGAAACATCAGATCCAATAGACAACTTATCAAACTCATGATCAGACTCATTAACACCCATGGACGTTGTGGGAGCCCATTTTCTACAAGTCCATGAGAGTAGCCGACCAGGATAACTTAAGTTATTTGGCTCGACCCAAATCATGACTTAATTTCTACTCGGGTAGTTTAGTTGAAGAAGGATACTCGTAGATTTGGTCAAATCAGGTACCAAGAATCTCAGATGATATATTCAATCACCTCATGGACAATCCCCATCCTATAATGGACTTCCTTAAGTAACTCGATCTCTGTAACAACAGATATAATTGTACACCCTGATTCGGGCAACGGGATGAAAAACTTGTAACTTTGAGAGACAATTACTAAGAACAGGTAACCTCTCTGTGGAGTAGGCAAGTTGCCTAACCATGTACATCGTTGTTGTGTGTTATTCCATTTACTTTTTTCCATTTGTGATTATTTTCATAGATTCTTTTATTGTGAATTTTTCTGCACTCACAATTGGCGCCGTCTGTGGGAACCGACTTGTATTCCTACGAAATCATTCTTACCAGGAAGCCAACAATGTCTCACCACAGCAGTAACATTCCATAACTGGCGATGTTCGAGAAGACCTAGCCCCTTCTAGGGTCAGGTCTGAATTTTGCCAACATACAAATCCAAGGTTTTGCCAAGAGAGGCAACCTTCAAAAGAGAGCCATGGACCACCAAGGCCCACTTAGATTTCTAGGCTTGTCGATGCCTATGAAGCCAGACTTCTAGAACAAGAAGAGGCAATGCGTTGCCAAGAAGAAGAAAATGCTTGCCTTAAGAGGCGACTTGAAAGAATTGAGAGAGATCTCCTCAGAAACACAAGGCGACATCTATACATGACTCTTAGCCCTCAGGGGGGAGACTCCCCCAGCTGAGGAAGGAGCACTAGGAGTGACCAGGAGAGAACTGAATGTGATAGATCGGAGCGAGAACGATCCGTGCGTGGCCAGCAGGAGAGACGCCACCGGAATAATGATCGACCAAGTGAGGATTTGAGAATCCTAGTCCGTAGGGAGATGGGCCAACACCCGACACACCAATGAGCCATATCAACCAGAGAGCTTTCCAGAAGAGCTCTCAACTCTCAGATGAAGACCCCCTTTTTAAGGGAGATCGAACGCGAGGAGCCTCTTGAGAAATTCGCTGTCCTTGGGTTCAAGGTCTATGACGGGAAAACAGATCCTATAGACCATGTCTGGCAGTATCGGTAAGAAATGGCCTTATAGAGCCACAATGACGCATTAATGTGCGGGATATTCCCTTTTAGCCTACATAATGTAGCACATAAGTGGCTTGAAAGGATTTCCCACAGGTTAATCAGGAATTTTGGAGCACTAACATAGGCTTTCACGACACGATTCACAACGAGCAACTCCCATCCGTAACTGATGGATGCACTGCTCACTATGAAGAAGAAGCCATAGGATAACCTCAGAGATTACTCCAAGAGATACTAGGAAGTTTTTAATGAGATCAAGGATTTCTCGGAGCAGGTTGTCATAGCATCCTTCAACATTGGCTTGTCGACCACCTCTCTGCTGCACCAATCCCTCACCAAGAAGGAAGCTATAAGCATTAATGATCTTATGGCTCATATCAAGAAGTATGCCAAGGTCGAAGAGGTGACCCATAATAGTGGGGGAGACAATGGTCGAGCAAAAATGAATAATGGGAAAAATAATAATGACACCCAGAAGAAGGAAAGCAAGAATGGGGGCAAGAATGGCTCCAAAGCTGGAAATAAGAATGAGCCCTCCAAGGAATTTGAGGCTGTTAATACAGTCTTTAAGGAACCCATCTATAAAGTTCTTAGCAAGATCAAGGATGAGCCTTTTGTCAGATAGCCCAAGAATATGGGTGGCGATCTAACTAAAAGGAACAACGTATTGAGATGCGCATTCCAAAAGGAGGGCGGTCACCAAATCGAGAATTGTAAAGCTCTGAAGTTATATCTGGAAGAGCTAGTTTAGGTAGGGCACCTCAGCGAGTATGTTGAAAAGAAGGTAGAGAAGGTTGCAGCCAACGATGACCAGAAGCCAGAAAATATCCTCGATGATGATACAATAGACGAGTTTGCAGTAATTCATGGGGCATCAAACCTCAAATAGATTCAGGGCAATGCTGTTCGAACATGACTCAAGTAGGTGACTGCCGTGATGGAAGATTTTCTTATCGATCCTTCCAAAACTCAGGCAGGAAAGTGTCGACAACCAGAAGACGTTGATTATACCAAGCACAACGTGTTCACCGAAGAAGACTTGGTCGGTGTGAGAACCCCTCATCATGACGCATTGGTGATCACACTTATGATTGTTAAATAGGATGTTGACAAGCTACTTGTGAACCAGGTAAGTTCGTCCGAAGTGATGTATCTAGACATGTTCCATAAACTGAGATTAAATGTTACCGACCTTAAAGAAGCCACTGTTCCACTGGTCGGCTCTCAGTAAGGATCACTATATCGTTAGAAAAGATCATCTTGCCAATCAGGGAAGTAAACATCTTGAAGTTAATTGAGTTTCTAGTAGTGGACATCAAGTCCCCATATCATGCTATTTTGGGCATAGGTTGGCTCTATGCCATGAAGTCCATCCCATCCACTTATCATCAAAAGCTAAAATGCATCACAGATCGTGGAGTGGTTGAGATTCATGGTGAGCAAGCTATAGCCTGCAAGTGCTTTATCATAGCCATCTACCCAAAAAAAGAGAAGAAGGAGCCTGAGAATGCCCAGGAGAAAACCTAGGAGGGGTCTGCTCTCTCCAAATAATAATTATGGTATGGTCCACCAGGGGTGGAAGAGACCAGGGTATACCCTACTGACAGGGTCATTAAAATCCTGTAAGAAGTTATAACCGATGACAACTTGACAAAAATAATTTTTTTGATTGGATCTGCTCTCACCGATCAAGAGAAAAGGGAACTGGTTGCGCTCCTTAAAAGCAATATAGTTGTTTTCGCATGGGAGCCTTACGAGTTACCAGGGATTGACCCTAGCATGGCACATCGATCCTACTTTTATGCCCATTACTCAAAAGGCTTGCCGAACGTCCCCCGAGAAGGCTAAGGCAGTAAAGAAAGAGGTAGGGAAGCTACTGGATGCAGGATCCATCAGGGAAGTTCAGCTCCCTGTATGTTTATCCAACCCAGTGCTAGTACCCAAAAGCAATGTCAGTTGGAGTGTGTGTGTCAATTTTACCGACCTCAACCGGGTATGTCCTAAGGATAGCTTCCCTCTCTTAAAGATAGATCAGCTGGTCGACGACACAACGACACACGAGAGGATGAGCTTCCTTGATTCTTACTCAGAGTATCATCAGATCCCCCTATACGGGCCTGACTAGGATAAGACCCCTTTATAACCTCAATTGGGTTGTTCTGCTACAAGGTCATACCGATTGGCCTCAAGAACGCAGGGGAAACTTACCAAAGATTGGTAACTAATATGTTCAGCAAACAGATGGAAGAAATAATGGAAGTGTACATCGACGACATGCTCATTAAAAGAAAGAACAAGGCCGATCACCTCTCAGATCTAACAACAACTCTCAAAATCCTCAAGAAGTATCGAATAAAGCTTAATGCAAGTAAGTGTTCATTCGGTGTCCAGTTAAGAAAATTCTTAGGTTACCTAGTGAGTAAAGGCGAATCGAGGCCAACCCAGGTCAAATCGATGCTATCACCAAGGTCTAGCCCCCTCAGACATGGAGAGATGTTCAGAAGCTTACTGGGATGCTCACGGTGCTCAATAGCTTCATCTCTATGTCTTTGAAACGTTGTCGACCTTTATTTCATCTCTTAAAAAAAAGCAAAGGCCTAGTATGGAATCTATTCGCATGCTCTGGGAGAGATCAAGTCTTACGTTAGCAATCCCCCGCTGTTGGTAATTCTAAATAATGGGGAACAATTGTATCTTTACCTAGCAGTATCAGACCATGCTGTGAGCTCTGCCTTAGTATGTGAAAGGGAAAGAGAACAACACCCGATTTACTATGCCAGTAAAATGATCCTAGATGCTGAACAATGGTACTTGCCTCTGGAAAAGCTCGCCTATGCCCTAGTGATATCTTCAATAACGTTGAAGCACTACTTCGAAGCTCATTCCATAACAGTAATCACCTCTTACCCACTCAATGTAAGAAGACTCATGGGAGACTTTGAAAAAGTGGAAATTCAACAGTTCCTAAGAGGAAAGAACAGTCACACTGATGCTTTAGCAGCACTAAGCTCGACAATTGACTTTGACCTAACAAGAACGATTCAGATAGAGTTCCTCACGCAGCCCAGTATTGATCAGACAATCGTAGCTGAGCAAGTCCTCCTCACAGATAAAGTTCCAAGTTATGTGGACCCATCATCAATTATAAGGAGTGACGTACTGATAGACGACAGAAGGTCGGCCCATCAAATCAGGGTCAAAGCTGCTCATTTCTACCTTAACCCTGAAGGAAAACTTGATAAGAAATCATTCACAAGCCCCTACCTCCAGTGCGTTCATCCACAAGATGTCGAGCAAGTACTTAGTGAACTCCATAAGGTCACATATGAGAGTCACGCAGGTGGAAGATCGTTAGCCTTTTGAGCGATCATGGAAGGATATTGGTGTCCTCGCATACAACAAGGCGCTGATGCATACGCTCGCAAATGTGAAAAGTGCCAAAAACACTCGCCTATGGTTCATTAGCCCGCCAGCAACCTAAAATCACTTACCTGCCCATTACCTTTCGCTCAATGGGGATTAGACATCGTGGGACCACTACCTACTGCATTTAAAAATTCCAAGTATCTACTGGTTGCCACAGACTACTTGGGTAGAGGCAGAATCATTGGAAAACACTCAAGATTTGACATGACAAGGTTCATATGGAGGAACATCATAACTCCCTTTGGGATACCAATGACTATCATCACCAAAAATAGTACACAATTTGAAAGCAGTTTTTTTCAAGTTTTCTGCGATGAAAACGACTTCAAACACCACTTTAGTTCTGTGGCGTATCCCCAAAGTAATGGGCAAGCGGAAGCTTGCAACAAGACCATGATCGATGGAATTAAAAGACAATTGGAAACATCTAAGGGCACTTGGGTTTATGAACTTCCTCATGTTCTATGGGATTATCGCACAACGCCCAGGAGACCAACTGCAAAAACACCATTCACCCTCGCTTATGGGATGGAGGCTGTCATCCCTCTGGAAGCAGGTCTCCTCACTATGAGAACCACTCTGGTCAACCAAGTCCTCAATGATGAAGAACTACGTACTAAACTTGACCTAGAAGATGAGCGACGAGAGCTAGCCTTGATCTAGTTGGCTTCCTACCAACAACAACTAGCCAAGTAGTACAACAAAAGAGTCAATCCGAGGAAGTTTTCAATAGGAGACTATGTCCTCTGAAAATCCCTCGGTAGTGTTGTGAAACCATCAGATGGTAAACTGGGAAGGGCCATTTAGAATAATCAGAGATGATCTTCAAGGGGAATATCATTTGGAAATGCTGGAGGGCAGGGAGATACCAAGAGCATGGAACGCAGCCAATCTCAAGAAGTTCTAATTTTAGATCTTCTTTCTTCTTATCTTTTTAGTGAGCAGAATTTTTATTTTTTTCTTAATAAGACAATTTCTAATGATTAAAGGTCGGTTGGCCCCTCTATTCTCGTATTTTACATTGGTTGCTTAACTTATCTTGATTATATCTCATTAATTTGTACATTTTATAATGATAACTCCTTTGCGCATTTTTAAATGCCTAACGAATAGGGTTAGCAAGTTAACTATGAGCACTTCAAATTACTTTCAGGCCGTTTTTGCAAACACAAGAAGCCTCATGAGTTGGCCCAACAACAACAGAAGCCCTACAGGGGATCCTTAGGTGAAAAAGCCAACTATGGTTGGTCGCCAACTTCTGTTGGTTGAAAAAATCCTGCTCGGGTTGATTGCCCACTATCTAGGTGCATTGTCCACTAGTCAGGTGCATTCGCGCCATCATCTCACTTAGGCCTAAGGTAGTGTGACGACACGACCTAAAAGGTAAAGTGAATGGAATGATATTGCTTAGGAATATTGGACTCGAATCATTTAATCGGCTAAAAAATTCCATATCGATTCAAACTAAGTATAAGCCAACCTAAAGCCTAAGATTGACCAGTCAAGATCACTTTGGTCAATAAAAATAACATATAACCATCAACGTCTCTCAAATGTCATTTAGTCTGATATAAAGCTTAAAATGATAAAGTCAGAGGCAAACAAATATTTGATCGGTTGATTGTATAACTACCCAAATGTTCAGTCAACACGAGATCAAAACATAAACAATTGAAAGTTAGTATAAGAAATAATTTTTCATTAAACAAAAAGTTATGTTTACAATCAACACGGGAATACACAGGGGATTTACTATGACCCAGGACGGTGAGCAAGGTAATATACTACACGCGCTCTTCGACCATCATCTGGATAAGGCATAAGTTCTTCTCCAATATCTTCTAAGTGATATTCCATAAGCCGAGTAGGAATAACATCGATAGGGATCCACTGGTAATCCCTGGAGAAGGGACTATGTCGATAGACTCGTTAATCAATCTAATATTTGTGCCACATAGGGGGAATTTTTGGGCACCTTTAGCTCTCTAAGGCACTAAGCCATCTCTAAGCAAAGGTAAGGTCTTTTGCCTCCTTCATCTTCACTAAGGCATCAGTCCAACCTTGGTCATAACCATCTACCTAGACTTTCTAGGACCCCTTCTGAACAAATGTCTCACCTTGCCACATCCCTCTGGAGCCCAGCATCAATTACGTGCACTCGCTTGACATCCCCTTTCAGCTTAGTAACCTCCCCTTGCAAAGCTTGAGTTTCATCTTGGGAAACTCCTCTGGACGATGATAAGGTTTCTCTAAACACTAAGGACCCTGAGGGGATGCTCACCTTCATATGAGTAATCTCCCTCTGTAAATCCTCATTCTCTTTCTGGATCAACTCGCTCACTTGGTTTACCTCGCTCGCATCCAGGAGTTTAGCCTTCAGGACATTTATCTCCTCTTGGACTGAAGTTCCAATTCTTCCATGTCCTGAAAGTTGTCCTTTAGTTTAGTAACCAACTCAAACTGGTTCTTGTACTGTTGATTCCTTGCTCTTAAAGATTTACAGATTTTCATAAAGGCTTTACGTGCCTATAAGCTGACGCCAGGTCCAAGGATTCTCCTCAATTGAGAGTTTGGGAAAATATAGTGATCTAAATCAGCAGACTACAAATGATACACACTAAACCAAAATCAAGTATGTTAGCATATGGAGAATCAGATCAACACATGAAAAAGGAGAAAAAATCCATTGCTATATAACATAGAAAGGTGGACAATGGCCAATACATGACGTTCTCAAAATATGGGTATAGATTGATAAGACTAAAAATTATACAAGGAAAATGTGAACTCCTAGTCTATAAAGCCCCCGTCTTTCACCTGGTCTCCCTTACTTATGGCTTCCCCTTATCGACCACTTGCTGCTCCTGATCAGCACCAACACTTTTGCCGACCTCAGCAAGAACTATTTTAGTGCTACCAACAGTATGGCCACCACCTTCATCTTCTTCTTCAGCATAAGGGTCAGGACCAGGAGAATGAAGACTGAAAAAATCAAAGTCTTCAGGAGTTCCAACAACCTTTAAACCTTGATCGTATCCCTTCTTGAAAGAGACCTTGCAAGCATAGGCCATTTGCCGCTCTGCATCCTCATACGCTTTATAAAAACCCTCGCGGTTGCTATAATCCTTGGCTTGGGGGAAGATCACCCTCCAACTTTGAAACTTTCTCAGTCAAATTTTTTTGGCCTCCACCAGTTCGGACTTCTCAGCAATTATCACCTTCTGAGTAGCCCCAAGAGCATCATAGGCCTTAGACATCTCCTTCTTTTCATGCTCCCACGCTTGGCGAGCGTTGACAAAGGCCTCATTCTCAGCTTCCAGGGTTTTCTTTAGCTCCTCCTCTCTTTTGAAGCTATCAACTTGATTGTCTTGAAGAGTACTATAATCAAATAGCATCTACGAACAAGTGAGAATAACGAATAATCGGAACAAGAATAGAAAGAGAAAAGGAAAAGAATCAAGCAGGAAAGACTTACCAGAACCATCCCTTGTATAATCTTGAGGGATAGATGAGCTCGCCCCACCCTAGAGGAATGCTCGTGATCAACAGCGAGCACATACCTCTTTAGAAGGTCCGGGTCCAAAGAGGGGTAATCACCCACACTAGCCCCCTCGAGTTTGTTATGCTTAGTACAATGTAGAGCATCAAATTTTCAAGAATCCTAACACATGGCAGTATGGATGATAACAACGAAACACACAAATATCCAAATAATCAAAGAGTACATATCAAGGCTCTACACCCAAAAATACATTTCAATTCATCAAATAATTGGAGAAATTAATACATAAAAATATATACCGCCTTAATATACTTGCGAAGAAACATGCAAAATAAAAATACACATTCATACATGTATATACTTTTCCTCAACATTCATACATATATATACCCACCTTGCAAAACACATAGCAAACTCTATTAAGGTAAATAAATCAATGTAAAAAAACTAATAAACACACAAAGAGGGACTAATATTGCACAGTTATTAAGAAAAAGTTTTATACAACCATTATACAAATTATATAAATAGTTACACAATTTTATATAACTAATGAAAAAAAACTCGCAGAATGTACATACATCAATTGTAAATGTATCACCACTCTTATTTTGTATCTCATCGCTCATTTCGGTAATAAACTAAGCATCTGTAAAGTTAAACGCAAACATAATGTAAAGAGAAGCCATACACTTGGGCATTTTTATCAAACACTTAATATTATGCGAAGAACATATGGTAAAGAAACTTGATTAGCTTTAACTTAAAAAATAAATTAGGTGAACTTATATCATCCCTGAAAATAATAAAAATAACCACCATTGAAATTGTTGATTGTGTAGTATGAACATAATTGAATCCCTAATGCTTAAATAATCAATACATTGAGACAACAAATAGATTTAAGATCATGATTAACCATCTCCTTAAACTATTACATGTGTGTATATAAATCACCGTGTCGATTGTGACTTCATCACAAAGTTCTAAACTGCATCAGATAGTTGCATGTTTATTTCAAAATTCGTGATTTTATGTAGCTAAAAAATTTCGCAGTTAAATACGCATATAACATTCATTTTAAGCAAGTAGTAGCATTATCCATCCAAGCTACTATTTTTACTCCACAACGTGAAATGAATAAAGCAATACCATCATACCCAGAAAGACATGAAAGAACTTTGAACAATATTCTCACCTCAGTCTTGAAATTTCTTTCACCGGTGATTAGTATCATTTTTATGAGAAGATAAATTAAGTGTATGACTTACAGTAGTACATCCAGATGTTTTTATGTGTAAATTCACTGAACAAACGCTATTACTTTTTGCATATAAACACAAACGTACAATCAACATCTTAAAAAAACTACAGCTAATAAAAAATGATAAAAAACTCTACATATTTTCTAAAATGTTGCCCACAACATCCCATTAGCCCTCTGCCTCTATATCTCCCCATCAAATGTGTGACCACGTTAGTGATATGAAAAGAAGAACATATAGTAAATATCCGTTACTTAACAGAAAAAGAGAAATGAACCATGTTGAATGGATTTAAGTGCAAATAAAATCACATCCAAAAATATTTTGAATTATCATCAAAAATATTTTTTAATAATTTCAGCAATAAATTATTAATAAAAATACACATGCCCAAATGAATCCACATGAAAAAAAAGGAAAAAGACAAAATGCATTATATTAATGAAATTATTGATGAAACTTATTGCACGGTTAACAATATAATTCATAAAACATGAACATTGCAACACCTTAACTAAATATTAAAAAAAAGACGGAACAATAAATAATAATGCCAAAACCTCCCAAGTTAAACTGAACACTGTACCCACATAAGCAGGTCATGATCTGGAAAAGAAAAAATGAACAACAAAACACAAAAAATATATAGATACCAAAACCTAAGCGTAAACATATATAGAACTTAAACAAAATGAACATAATCTATATTATAAAGCCCTAAATTTATCAACAAATCTTAGCTGAAATCAAAATCGAACACCAAACCTTAATTTCGAATCCTATGCATGAGAAAGTAAAACTACCAAAAGGTCAATGACCGTGACAATTAGGCATATTTGGTGTAGTGGGTTAGAGATTCATCAAGGCCCATTTCTTAAAACCTTGAATCGAAAGACATTGTGTTGAACGTAGATATTTTTAGATAAGGGGGCGTGTGTGTGTGTGTGTGTGAGTAATAGAGAGAAAGATTACCTGTAGTATGGGAGGGATGTGGGGTGGCATCGTGGGAGAGGGAGATAATGAGGGAGGCTGCATGGGAGCAGATAGATGTGTGAGAGGAAGACAATGAGGGTAGTGTTTTTTGTTTGGGGATTCAATTAGTTTTCTCCCATTGGCCATGTCATAAGCGAACTTATGATATGGCATAAGCCAAAACCGTTAGATTTGAGCAATTGGGGAAATCTCAACCCTTAAATTTTTTGTAATAGTAAAACACCTCTACTCCATATTATATAGATTTTAGTAAACCACAACAAATTATAGGGTTATTTTGAGTTTCCCCTTTTATGACTAGTTTTACAATGCACCCCCATTCTGTTACCACCATCCAAATTATTAGTCAATAGTTATTATTGTAAGACATTATGTGTTCCCCCACTATTATGACCAGTTTTGCAGTAAATCCCCATTTTATTAAAAAATTGCAATACTCATCCAATCTTTTAACTGAAAAAATCCAAAAAATAAGAAATTTGGGAATAAAATAAAAAATGAAAAAGTCCTAATCGACATCTATTAAAAACTTGGAATTTTATAAATTCAAATAAGAAAAATATTTCATTTTTAAAATCGAAATATTTTTAGAAAAATTTTAATTGGCATATATTAAAAAGATTAGAGTAGTATAATTTTAAAAAAAGACAAAAAATATTGAAAAAATTTGAAATTAATTCCAATTCCAAAAATAATTGGAAATTTTCAAAATTCAGAAATTATTTTATAATTTTTAATAAAATTATACGATTATATTTTAATATAAACTAATTTGGATTTTTTTGATTTCCCGATTTAGTGTGATTATTCATATCTTTACTTTTTTCAATTTTATTATGCAATATATTTTTCTTATTTGAAATTATACTATCTCGATTTTTTTATAGATGTCAATTAGGACTTCGATTTTGTTTTTAAATTTTCGAACTTGTTCAATGCTTTTTGAAAACTTTTTCTATTTTTTTTTCAATATATGTCGATTAAGTTTTTTTTAATAAATATAATTAATTTGGAGAGTTAACAAATTGAGGCTAAATTGCAAATTTAATTAAAAACAGAGGTCTATTGCAAAACTGGTTATAAAAGTGGGAGGGGAACACAAAATGTAAAGACTAAACATAATTGTCGACTAACGGTTTGGATGGACTGTTAACATAATGCGGGTGTATTACAAGTTTAAAAAGGGGATGCATTGCAAAATTGATCATAAAAGTGGGGCAAATTCAAAATAACCCTAAATTCTATGTTAGTTGGACACTTTATTACAACTGCTTGACGAATATAGTTGTGTTTTCCAAAATCTAATGGAAGTTGGTCCTTTAACTTGCACATGCCGTAAAATGTTGAGTGAGATGTTTAAATTCTAGAAGAGGATATAAAGGTGGAAGGAACTCAAGGAAATAACATTTAAGAATGAAAATATTTTTAGATTCCATCTTTTAGAGAAATGCGACATTCATAAAATTGGCTATTGAGAAAACAATATTAAAATTAATATTTAAAGAGTCCACGTGTGGTTATTGGTCAAGTGTTTTTAACTTAGTATGGTTATTCTATGACATTGCCCCTAGATATAATATGATATTTGAAACATGATTTGAATGAATAAGGAGGAGGGAACACAAGTGAACACTCACACATCATTTTGGGCTAATAAACATGTTCATAAACAAGACGAAGTGCTTCTCTCTTCCAAATGACCACCAATGCCAGCAACATGAGATTCAATGATTATAGATTTCCATAATGAATATTTAGGAATGAGTAAAGCTAGGGAGACCAAAAAAAACTCATTTGGTAAACCTAGTGAATAAGATAAAAATGGGTATAAGTTTTTAATGCATATTTTGATGCACTGACATGATCCACAACAATAAGGTATAAACTTTTAATGCAGTGGAAAAATCAAACCATCTTGTGGAATGAATTGTTTGTATGAACCTTCTGCACATTCTTGGAGAATTTTGCTAAAGTATGAATAATTCATATGGAGATTCTTTCTCACTCGTCACTAAAGCAACCGTAGGCTACCCTTATTGACTAATAACAACACCGATTCCCTACTAGATGCGCCACAATCAAGTTCAAAGACCTTGTTGTAAGTTGTTTCCTGCTTTCATATCCCGGTTAGGAACAAAAATTTGAGCCCAAGTTTTGGGTAATTTTGTGTTACGCTTGACATGATTAGCTGCATCTTCAAAGGTTATCTTCTCTGTAACTGCTTCTCCATAACCGCTCCATTTATGAGTCTCAACTTCTAAAACTAATGGAAAAACTGATTCTAACTGCCCTTAATCGCTTTTAGGCAACCGCTGCCAAAAGTTCAGTGATCAACTTCTCCCCTTACACTATGTTTTCCTCCAGTGAAGTTAGATCTTTTCCAATATTAGGTGGCACTTTTGATAAATTGGATTTCAGTGTCCGTTCTCTCTGACGATCTTCCCGTAGGAGTTCTGCCATTTTCCTCATCTCAAGAGCCTTAGGTCCGATTGTATCATCAAGGATAGTTAATTACTTGAAAGTCAAGTTCACTTCTTTCCTCGTCATTGTACTTCATTTCCCCACTTCCTTAACTCCATCATTTACGATGGAGGGATTATATTTTATGTATTCAGTCGGAATAGTAACCATGCCTTCCTTTGTAGATTCTCGATGCTCCAATCCTGAGGAGTTTTCCACAGTATCCTCCATAGATCTTGTTGTTTTGGACAATTCTTCTACTAGATTTACACCATCACTAATTGGTGGAGGCCCTCTAAACCTTGTGGATCTCCACATAACACCATAATTAACGATTAAACAGCCAGAATTAGCCTAGAATTTTGCCCAGAGTTTGATCAGAAGTATGAATCTTCTTGTAAACACCTTAGACATTCTCTCTCTTCTTTCATACTTTATATTTCAACGGATTCCCTTATTGATCCTTCTTGGTCAAGAAAGAACATTCTTTCTTTAAATGGCTCGACTTGTGACACTAACAAAGTCTTTTACTTGCCACCTATATGTGTGTGTGTGTCTATACACACATATTTATTACGTGAGAGTTTCATGGATCCTACGTTTATTTCCTTTCACACACCAGACGATATTAGTTAATTTATTACACTTACAAGATTTCAACTAGGCATAATTTTGAAGAATCGTATTCCGGTTGGATAAGGTGTTGTATAATAATTTATGTGTTTGCACACATGCATGTCTTTATAATATGGATTGTTTAGAGATTAGTGTAATGTGTTTTCTATTTTTGGTACATGTTTTATAACCATAAGGTATCATTTTAAAACCATGTACAAGTCGAATTTATCCTGTTTGCACAAGCATGCGTAAGATACCAAAATCAATCGGGCATATAGTTTCCAAAGAGTAACTAGAACTAGACACACGTATTACTATTGTCCAATAATATTTGCACAATGAGCACCACTATAAACAATCACAGCGTGCACAAACACTACATTTTCATCCAATCTATTTAAAGGAATCTTGGCTCGAATTTCAAAATGCAATAATGGTGAATTTTGATCACAAAACTTAATTTGAGAGGATTTTTGAGAGACTTGCTATTGCAATAGGTCTAACCTACCTTACTTGAGAGAATTATCTTGATTTATAATTTATTAATTGGAGAATTATGGCATTTTACTTGAATGTTTCTATAAATCTAGTAAACCTAGATGAATACACTTTCATATCAGACTATTCATTTTAGATTTGTTGGAGGTTATATCAAAGGCTAAATATCTTATTAAAGGATATTTTCATCCCAAATTGTGATTCTTGGAAGACTAGAGGTCTTATTAGTCATGATGGATCTTCGTGAGATGATTTTCATGTAAATGGGGAAGAACTGCGGTGTTGAAGGAAACTACTCATAAAAGATCTCAGGTATTAGAGTTGTGCACTTGCCCCTTGTAAAATTACCTTTAAAATTTAATGAGAACATTCATCCCCATGTTTTCCCCAAGGTATAGTTTTGCTCATAAGCATTATCTTATGGGGTTGATTGTGTCAATCTTTGCTGAACTAATGCTACATAAACTAACTCACCCTATATCTAAGGTTGCATGATTGAATCGGTAAATGAAGCCTAATTTGATATGTCATCAAGTTAATTGCTAAATTTGACCTAACTTGTTTTTTTGTGTGTGATAACGTTCCTTATATGTTTTTAAGACTTGGAAATATCTCACATTTGCTATATGTTTAGATCTACACAATCAAAAGCTATTTATTAGCTAAAACTTGAAAATGACTAGTTTAGGGGGGGGGGGGGGGGGGTGGGGGGTGGGGGGTGGAAGGCATAGTTTCAATTTAATTCATTTAAGTCCTATTAAACCCACACTAGGAATTATTAGGATTGTTTTCACCCAAACAAATATCCCCATATCAGGAGACAGTATTACTTTATGCAAGTTGAGAGTGGATTGTAAGGCTATAATAATTATTAGGACTGTTACTTTTTGAAGACTTACAATGTGAGAGAGAATATAATTAATGCATATTGAAAACATATTTATTATAGTAAAACAAACACCCTTATTTAAAGGGATATTTATATACCAAAATGCCACTGATCGGATTGAGACTATTGTTGACCTTGAACATGTCTTGGAGTACCCTCAACTATTCCTTAGACAACCTAATCTATTTCCTCTCCGACACACTAGATAAAGTACTATTATCTTCCTCATAATCTCCCATTTTTGGCACTGGTAAATTTATATCGATTATTTTCATACGATGTTAAATTGAAAACATCGAACAGATAAAAGTAGAGAGTCAAATGGTTATATATATACATGAAAAATATTGAAATGTTAGTTTTGAACATACCTCATTTAGACTTCTATACATGAACCTCCTAATATATGAATCAACTAAATCCATGTATTGATCAAATACATATGTGTCTACATACATGAACCAACTAAATGCATGTATTAACCAAATACCTATGTGTCGACATTAATCTAGATAATATAAAATTAATAAATGGGTAACACATTAATGAAGTGTACACATGTCATCGTATGAGCGTGACAAGTATTGACGCTTTGTTGCGATGACAACTTTATATATCTATAGATGTTATATTGTTTCTAATCCTTTGCGAATCTGTTTTTTCATTTCTTAATCTATATTTGTATTCTATCTTCATATGTTTTATCTTGAGCTACTACAATAAGTGGCTATCAACATAATATTGTTAATTAGTTTTTATGAATTATTAGATGCAGTCTCGATATTGGATTTATGAGTTTAATTTATTATGTTGTACAAATATATATAAAACAACCCTTCTTCACTCTTATAGTGCACTCCAATTTATCATATCCCTAATATTATATACTTATACAACTACATGCTGAAAAGCTTAGATGAAGAATTCATTTGTGATCCATTTTTTTTGTAACAGTTGATACCATACTATTTTTATAATTATTAGTATAATATTTATGGGTATTAGTTTATATTGCACATAATGGTTGATGCTTGTTCAATTCTGAAAAGTTAATGTGATATCTCCTTTAGTTATTCAAGTAGATAATATATTGATGTATTTTGTGTGTTAGTTTAATGTAAGAACTTAATTACACAAACACTCATAATTTACATCGCGTACTTGGAGAACTATAGTTGGATGCTTTCGTGACTTTTTCAAATTAGGAAAAATGATATGTGAGCTTTTAAAACATAGAAATATGCATTCTCAAATGGGATATACTGATTATACTTTAAAGTAAATTTTTTTTTGGTTCATTACATAAGGAAAATTGGCTAAGTGTAATTTTCATTAATCAAGACTTGCTTGATTCCCTTTACCCTTATAACCCAAATAGTAAATCAATATTCTATAATGATAGTTTAGTTATAATTTACTTCCTAAATAAATCCAATGGAAGATAATAATGTCTAAAGGTCCACTATTTCAAAAATCAAGAGAACCATTTTTTAAAAAAGTTTCTTCTGAGTGTAGAAGATGGTTTACAAATGGGACGTTTGATTTAACAAGTTGTGTCCTGAGACAATAGAGGATAAATTAAGGGATGTTTCCAAAAATTTGTACTGCTCTTTGAGTACTACATGATTCTCTCTCCTTATGCTTCCACTTTAAATCCGTTATGAATTTCATGTGCAACTAATAAGGGCATAGGTGATGAGATAAATATAAGCTTAAACAACCTTTATTGATCTTTTTATATATTTCATTTATTCAACATATAATTATTTATTTATATAGGATCTTTCTAATTTGAGAGCGATTAATATTGCTATAAAAGCAAATTCCATTTGGATACTTATTTTGACAAAGCTAGAGTTGATCTAAGGAAGAACCGTAACCTAATTGTCCTTAACTACTGAAAAATAATAAGCACGTAATTCAAAACTCTCTTTCATAGCACGTGCCATCCTTAGTATTCCTATCATGAATTTTCCTTAGAGTTTTTATTTAACATTATTAACCATATAATTAAAACTAACATCTAGCCAAGAAATGATGATGCATTATTACACATTAATGATTATTTTTTGATGTACTTGATAAATTTTAAGTTTCGTGTATATATATATATATATATATATATATATATATATATATATATATATATATATATATACAGTCCTGTTCTTATGTGGACTACTCCGCATTTTAAGAGTGCGGATCGGACATGTGTCACCTGACGGTGAGCCCAGAAAAGAGTGAGAGTGTGCCTATAATTTAGGCGATAATTTCTAAACGCACCGTTAGGTGACACATGTTCGGTCCGCATTCTTAAAACAAGAGCATTATTTTATATATATATATATATATATATATATATATATATATATATATATATATTTATTTATTTATTTATTTTAATATCACTACTCCATATACCGAGAATTTTTATGGGTAGTTAGTCACGGTTTAGAGCTGTGACCACGTGGTCACGATTACCCCTTCTAAAATACCGTGGCCAATGATGTGATCAGTTTAAAAGTTGACCATAATTAGGACATGGTCAAGGTCTAGAGCTGTGACTAGAGGGGTCACGATCCAAAACTGTGATCCATCCATAACCCTTTAGGCGTTAAAGTTCCCGCCATAATGGTCACTATTATGGTCACGACCCTGAACTGTAACACACCCATGACCAATACTAGTGAATTTTGGTTACGGTTCTGAACCGTGACCCCTAATCCTAGTTTCAAATGTCCACGTTAAGTTGGTCATAGTCCATAACCCTGATCATTTCTTGAAATTTAAGTGGTCTCAGTAGGGGTTATGGTCCAGATCCGCGACTAAGTTTCAGTGTTCCATTGTTCACAGTATGGGTCACAGTTTTGAACGGTGACAATTTTAAAGCTATAAATTAGAGAACGTTGGTCTTAGATTTCATCCCCACCGATTGCATCTGTGTGTGTGTGTCTAAACTCTCACCCCCTCTCCCTCTCTCCACTAACGACCACCACTAGATCCTCTCTTCTCCACCGACGACCACCGCCGGGCACATCTCTCTAGGGCTTCATTTATATTCCTAAATCTGGAAGATTTCATATCTATTTGGGATGAGCAGAGCTGATAGGATGAATCAAAAGATTTATGAGCTTACCTGATTGATAGGCCTTTGTACCGCACACATCACTTAGACGGCCCCCCAAAAAGGTTCCTCTTTCCATACGGTATAGATTGACCGATCGTTCCCCTTCCTATGAAAAAACTAGCAAATAATATTTCCCTTTAATAAGTGGCATGTCAAAAATGAGAAAGAAGAGAAAACAGAAGAAAAAAAGGTTAGAAAGATACAGAAAAGACTTTATATCAAAACAAGATTGAAGTATGTTCCAGGATCGACATCTGTGAAAAATTCGAACTCACACGTTACCAATGGCGGTATGCTACCTCCTCGTCATTGTGCAACACTCCTATAAAGGAGAATATTCAATATAAAATTCTTTGAGACTCCCCAAGGGGAACGGGATCATGCAATAAAAGATTACTATTAATTAAGCTGGCACAGCCACTACGTTTATTGTAGTACTACTTTCGGTGCTCTTCTACTCCCTGGCACTTGTGTCGCCATACCACCCCCCGGCGGAATTTCCATATCTCTCTCTTTGTATATCTTTCAGTGCGTGTGTGTGTGTTTCTATGCCCACCTTCTATTTTCCTCAGTGCTAAGAATGGTATAAATTATTGATTAGCCCCATCTTCGGTGTATCGTGTCTAGCCAACCTTTACGTGAGAAAATGAGGACTGTTACATAACACATGCGTGGAATAAGCATGAGCCACTATCTATATTACATAAAGTATACATTCCCAAATTGTATGTAAATTTTTTCAATCTTCTTTTTGTAATCCTTGTCTTGGGAAATTTGTATCAAGAAGCATCATTTTGTATTATGCAAAGAACAAGATCAAAATTTCAGTTGGTATGAAAAAATATCAGATATCTTTTCTAGCTCGTTTTCATCTCGTATTAATTTTTGTTCTTATTATTGTTGGTTAAGTCTACTGTTGTAAGTACAAAAAATTAAGACATCATTCAAACAAAAAAATAAAGCATATTCAAATGGAGCTGAAATGAAAAAGAGAGATAGACCCAAATTAAAAACCCTCTTAACTCACAACTTACTTGCAAGTGACCGCGAAAAATCGTTGTACTTCGACCCACTTATAATAATATCGAGTTTGGGATGGTGTGGGTAGATCCGTTCCATCAATTTTAAATTGCCATGCTTATCTCTTTCTCTACTACTTAAAAATGAGGGATCTAACTTGAAATGGTCATTTGACCATAGTACCCCCTAAGTTCCCTTAATTCTCATAATTTTTAATCTATTAGTTACTCAAACTCTTTCTCCTCTTCCCTCTATTTCCCATTGAACTATTTTTTATTTTCTAGCTACTACCCTCTCTTACCCCCTTACTTCCCTTAATTCTCATATTCCAAATTATTAAGTTCTAAAACTTTTAATTTCCTCTCCTTTATAAAATATTACTTTCAATGTCAATAACTTTAAATACAAAAAGAAAAGTTGCAAAGTATTTTATGTAAAACAGATAAAATAAATGAGTATAAAGAAAGAAAGAAACTTAACTTATTTTTAATTATTTATTTATTTATGTATAAACTACCATTAGTTTAACTTTAATTTTTAAAAGTTGATCATGTTACTTTAAAAGTTTTTTTCGGTCCATATAAATACAAAATCAAAAATGAAATTTGATATATATAAAACTACAAAGTATCCAAAATATTAAAAATGATTAGTTAATTACTAAAAAAATAGTATATAAATATAAAAAAAGATGAGCGATTTTTATTTTGGTTACAAATGGGAAATAGATAAACAACAACAACAACAAAAGAACTATATCATGGGGCTATCAAGTTCAACACGTTCGAGCATCACACAGAGCCACTTTAGGGTATGCTTATACTCTAAATAGAGATCCTCGGAGTCTTTTGCAATTCTCGCCATGTAATTGGCTTGGATGCTCTCCTCTCTCGGAATGTGGCTGACCTTGGCTTTGAGGCAACTGACGAGCTCACAATAGTCTTCAATAATTTTCTCTAGGGGTGGTTCCCCTTATCCTCTGACTCCAAAAGTTGGACGGCTTCGAGATAATTGGATTTAAGGCAGATTTTCTTCCATTTCTTCCTGATGGCAATTTTAAGACCGTGGAAAACACCTTCCAACTTAGCTCTAAGGGGGCTTGATGTTCCTTGAATACGATCAGTGAAGTCAACAAAACATCTCCCTTCCTCATCTCGCGCGATTCCTCCAAAAGCTCCCATCCATCTATTGATGTCAAAACTTTCGTCCGTCTGGATGATGTAGGTACCTACAATACAAGTACTACCAATAGTGGACGTACTAGAAATTTCCCCTGTATGTTTAGTAATCTTACTTTCAGCTTCAAAGATATCGCAACTAAGTTAAAAAAACAATCTTATTAACTGTAGAGGGGGTAGTTAGTGTTAACATTATAAAAAATAAGTTTGTTACGAGCTTTCCAAATACACCAAATGAAAGAGGTGAAAGTCACATACCGATTATTATCCGCATTATTCCACACATTTACAGTCACCCAAGAATTAAAATCAGTGTACATAACTTGGTTGTGAATGGGGGGAGTGTTGAGATTTTGCCAAACATGGGTAGAGAAAAGGAAATCTTTGAAAAATTGATTGACATCTTCCTTACATATGTATCTGGACAAGTATTATCCGTGGTGAGGCCTCATCTCTTTCTATGGGCATTAGTGAGCAAGTTGCCATGAAGGAGAGTCCAAACAAAGTGTTTCAATTTGGGAGGAATCCCAAGTTTTCAAATATTCTTACAACCATTATAAGGGGATGGAATCCACCCATAAAGAAATTTTATTATAGCAAAAGTGTATAGGCTGGTAGGTTGCCAAGAAGGCTTGTCCTCCCTAACCTCCCTTTTAGGGAGTGACATATTAGTAATTTCATCCATATTATTATCATTAAACCCCTGGCGAATCCTAAGGAGGTTCCAAATACCATTTTAAGTTAGGAGGCTGCTAACATTATCATCACCATCACACATGAGGATAGGGCCACCTCTATCAGCAAGAGGTGTATCCCCACACCACTAATCTTTTATTCTGTTAATTTTATTACCCTTACCCACATTCCATTTAGTGTTCTTGATGAGAACCTCCTTACTTTTAAAAATGCTACGCCAAATGTGGGAGGCGTTGATTTTCTTACACCGCAGTCTAGGGTTAGGATCAACTTTATATTTCTTTGTGATGACATTGACCTATAAGGATCCACTATTATTCATGATTTTTCATTATAATTTGGCAATCATAGCTTTATTATTGTAATGGACTTTACCAATGCCCAACTCACCTATATTTTTGGGCCTATAGACTGTATTCCAATTAACAAGATGTATCTTTTCATTACTCTCGTTACTTCCCCAAAGAAAATTTCTAATAAGCCAATCAAGTGTTTCACACGTTTTCTTGGGGAAGAGAGCGATTTTCATATTATACGTAGGGATCATAGAAGTAACTGATTGGACACGGGTGGTTCTACCTGCAAAGGATAGAAATTTAGTTTTCCACCCAGTAAGTAATCGACTGAAATTATGTTTTCGAATTTTTTAAATCACAATTGAATGTGACCTAAAACCAACTATAAAGTGATGATTAAACTCAAAATTAACAATATTTATTTCAAAGTTCTTTGATAATTATTAATTTGTATTTTGAGGGAATTAATTAAGGCTCATTTGGCAAAAAGGCCCTCGATATTTTTTCAATTTACGTTTAGTAAAATCTTTTTATTTTGTTCCAAAAATACATCACCATATAAAACACTTACACCGTCTTTCTTCTCTTATTCTAAACCCAAAAAATTATCAAAATAAAAAAAAGTGACTTTTGGCAAAATAAAAAAATTAGGCGCATTGAGTGCAAAAATCACTTAGCTCTTACGGAGTAACCGTTAATGGTCCCTTAAATTAAAAATACTAGTAAAATGTTTAAACAAATAATCTGATCAATGGTATTGTGGAACGGGGGTGTAACACAATTTCTTTTTAAAATGACAGGGTAACACAAATCAAGTATATAAATTGTGAGCAAACACACAAAAACTTATAATGTTTGTTTCCTATCATGATGGCTACGAATGATTGATTTCAACAATCTCCATTTTCTTCCTACTCTTTTAAGTATATGAATTAGGGTAATGGTCTGAGCATTTGTGCTCGGTTACTTTCCCTTAATAGTTTATATTAAATAGGAAAATTAAAGAAATATTTGATAAATATTTCCTTAATTTCGAAGATGATAAATAGTTCTCTCAATTAATTTCAAACAATAAAAAATAACATATCTCGATATTATACTTCAACGCGATCTTAAAACATAATTGTTTCAGTTTCTTTTCGTAAAACAATTTATCCCCTGGAAAAATATCTAATCTAATTATTACATCATATGTGCAACACACATGTGGATGGACTAATGACTTAAAAACTATATGAACGTGTGGGGTTTCTAGGGCTGTAAACGGATATTCGAAAATCCGCATCTGTCCGATATCCGAATTTGCAGATATTTATCCGAAAATATGAAAACGGATACGAATATGGATACTCTTTAAAAATATCCGAGAAAACGGATACGGATACGGATAATACTAGTATCCGACAAGGATAATCCGTATCCGATGCGGAGTATTCATTTTATCGGATATCCGTTTTACCGGATATCCGTATCCGTCAAACATATGTTTAAAATGTCACTAATAATATTAGTATTAATATTACTAATAAAATAATATTAAAACAAATCTTAATCGTTTATTCCCAGAACAAAATAAACACATACTCCACTCAAAACAAAAACACCCTAAAGTTATTGTTTTATTGGGTATATTATAAAATGTCATGTATTATTATTTAATTGGGTATATTATCATGGAGTTACCCTAAAGTTATAATACACCTTATCACACACAACATACACCGACTAAAGAACATATACTCCACTAAAAAAAAATTAACTTCGTTTCATTTCTCATTCGTACAAAATAAGAGAAAAGAAACTCTCATGTGATTGTTTGTTAGTTTCCTTAATTATAAATAAATGTAAGAGAGAAACATAAAAGAATGTAAGAGAGAAACATAATAGAATGTAAGAGAGAAATATAAAAGTAAAGAGATGGTTTTGATTGTAATGAGAACTGAAGTTAACAACATGTATATTATATACAAAATAAAATTGTATACTTATTAAAATAAAAAATATTAGTATGTTTTGAAGACAAAAGGTCTATGATGTTATCATTCTCAATAAATTTGATTAATCTAAAAGGTGCATATTTATTTCTACTGTCATGGAATGCGACTGTTATATTTTTTTGGATGACTTTAGGCTTATATGGTTGTAAAGTATGTATAACTTTAAGCCATATTATCATTATGGAGTGATACTATTATTATGGAATCAATAATTGTTAATGTTAGGAGGCAGTAATTTTGTTACATATTTATTTGGATTGGATTGGATTTCATTGGATTGGATATTTTAATTGTTATTTTTTGCGATGGCTAAATAATATAAACGGATACGGATATTATCCGAATCCGAGGTATCCGAGCGGATACGGATATGAACCGTTGTTTTAATTATCCGGACGGATACGGATACGGATACGGATAGTACATTCAGATAGCGGATACGAATATGGAAAACATGATATCCGATCCGTATCCGTCCGTTTACCACCCCTAGGGGTTTCCAAGGTCTTTTGTCAAAAACCATAAAAGAAAGCCAAGATTTGAAAATCTGAAATATTTGAGGGAAGCTTTTGAGATTTTCTTTTTTTCTTTTCTTTTCTTTTTTTTTTTTGTTTTTGAGATGAGCAAATGTATTCATTCCAGTGAAAAATTGGTGTGATGTCACTACCACGGTAAAAAAGACAATTTAAAACGCTGTTTTTTTAGCTCTTCAATCAATTCTTTGTTTTTACACTCTCATTAATATATGCGAATTTATTTACTTTTATATTCACAGAAACTGATCCTAACTCCCTCCCTCGTATTGCTTGTACCCTATATTTTAATCTTAATTTTGAAATGTGTACTTTAACATATAACCCTTGTGAATATATATGCTATCACGTATTATTAATTCCCGTCTTGCCAACGGTATAACATAGAGTGCGACAGTGATTAAATCTAACCAATTATTTATCTTACCCCAAGGTTATAACAACTGCATGCAGATATAAAAGTTTTAAAAAGTGGAACAAAAACACAACATATGAAGTAAAAACGTAAAGTTGGATATTTTTTATTAATACTAATTTATTTTTGTTTATTGGTCGGTTGTAGAAGCTTCTCTTACAAACTCTAGCATATTCATATTTGCTCTAACTAATTTCACAGTTTCGAATAGGATAAAATATCTTACGATTTGGTGATGATAAAAATAAAATAAGTACTATAATTGCATATTTTAAGAAATAAAAGTTTATGTTTAAATTATAATAAACGTAGTGGTTGAGAGTTATTAGAGAGCCTTTAATAATAATCCAAACGAATCAATCCCATATGATGAGTAGTGTGGCCATTTTATTCAGTCATTCCTATCATTAAATACATTCTGATTTTAACCCTTTGTCACATTGATGTCAACTTTTTCTCAAAATTTCAAATGAAGACTCTAATTATGAGATGAACTAAGTAATAGAATATAGCATTTTGGATGTAGTCTGTGTGTCAAGCTCCCACCCTAATTGGCCTAGATGAGTAACAAGTTACTTAAAAATTACGCAATAAAATTTACAAGCTATCATGGAGAGAGTGAGAGAGAGAGAGAGAGAGAGTATGATGATAGAAAAACACGGATCAAGGTAGTTGTAAACAAATAATATATCCAATCAACTATTATGAGAAACAGAAAATTTTGTCTAACAAAATCAAAATAGTTTAAACTGTTCATGGACAGCCGACCAAACTCATACATAACTAAACTAAGTAGTCAATTTGAAGTATCCCCAAATAAATGCTTGTTAAGCCAATCATATCTATAATATACCATTATAATTTCGGTTGACTAATGAAAGAAGACTTTCTACATTGAGTGTTCAAACCAATTTCTTTTCTTAAAGGCAGTATTGGAGCCGAAAAAATAAAGAGGGACAATTTTGATAGTAAAAATTCTTTGAATTAACAAGGTGAAACGTAACTACGGGTAGAGAAAAAGTCCCAATAAAAACAAAAACTCTGGACCACTACAAGAAATTCATCCTCTTGCGACGAACAAAAATCGTCGCAGAAAATAGATTTCTCTCAAAAAAGTTTTAGCGACGTCAAAATTTCGTCGCTAAACTCGTCGCTGTAGGTCCGTCGTAATAGGTTTTCCCGACGAAACTTGACGTTCATCGCTAATATCTTGCATATGCGACGCAATTGTTCAACGCTAATGAATAATCCACGACGAAAATTTTCGTCGCCAAACATATGCCAATAATTTAAAGGGCTTTTTGCGATGTAGAAATATCATCGCTAAATGCAAACCAGCACAGTTATCAGTGAGAATTATTTGCGTCGCAAAACGTTTATTAGAACTAACAAGTAATGAAAAATACCAACAATCATTATTCGTCGAAAAAACTATAATCTGTCACAAATTTATACTTTTACTTTTTTAGCACTCATATATTGATAAACTAATATTACAACAACCAATAAAAAGGAACAACATATATACAACTAATTATAATATTGTCAATGATATTTTCAATAATAACATGAAAAAGTTATAATATTTGTCACACAGTCATAAAATAAAATTAAACTAAACACACTAAATCTAAGAACACCACAATAATTAATCTACGGATGAATCAATCTACTTCTAAAATGCCATAGTAAAATGAATCTAATCGCACTAAATCTAAGAACGCTCCTCCAATCGTCTTATGGATGCCACGGTCTCTTTTTGAAAAGATGTAAATTGTTCCATCATCTCTTTTTGGCGCTGAATCGTCTCATTTTGTTTCTCAAGTATCACATTTCGATTCTCAATCACCTCATCCTGACTTTGTAGCTTCGCATTTTGAATCTCAACAAAGTTGTTCAAACGCAATACCTCAGACTTCAGCGTCTCGGTCTCCACATTAGCCTCTCGTGTATTTATAGATCTAAATATATCAGGATGAGGGCCAAAACCACTACCCTTAACGTAGCCTAACCTCTTACCAAGAACATACTCGCATATCTGTGCCTCAGTCATCTGCACATCTAAATTATTTTTAAACTCAATCATCGCGTCCTGCAAACAATTGAAATTTTAATATTATAATTTGAACCAATTTTGTAAATCGAAGTAATACTATAATATTAAACTAGTCACATTCTGATACAACCATAAATGGTGCAATTAATGGAAAGGAAGAAAATTGTTGGAAAATTTGAATTAAGTGTGATGATTATTTACTTCATCACTTCCAAATTTACACAAAACTGTGAATAAATGTGTGATGATTAAAAAAATTGTGCAATTTATCACTCGAATACCAGATTTACACAATTTATGCACAGTCAACGTCAAAAAATTGTGCAATTCATATATAATTTTTTTAGATTTACTTAAAAAATAAATAAAATAAATAAATAAACAACTCTTAAATATATGAGGATTTTAAAAATAATTTTGAAACATCCCATTTGCCAACAATTGTATTCGTCGTTGACCTTAGGTTCTTGACCCAAAAGCACCACACGCCACAAATTTCACATCATAACAATTTATTAAGACTTTTCCCTACTCTCCATATGTTGGAGCATAAATAATTATTTGGAATGAATACACACACACACACACACACACAGACAGACACTTTTGCAGTTGTATTTTTTCTTTTTTTTGGTAAAAAACATAAAATAAAAAAGATTCACATGAATGCATTGTATGACTTTTACATGGATTTCACACAAATTATATGATAGGTTATATGGATTTCACACAATGCATTATACGACCAATTTTATACTATAATTTGTCACCACTATAATATGTCACAATTTTATACCAGTAGGTTCCACAAGGCTATAGTGGGGATTGTATTAGAACGAGCATAATTAAACTGTATACTTACATATCGAGCCTCTGCCTCCAAGTTGCTCCACCCTCTTTCCGAGTTCCAATGAGTGTCCTTGAAGAGATCGATTGGTCCCTTGGGAAACTCGAGTCTCTGGCCTTTCTGTAAAAAAAAATTATAAAAACAAAAGCATGAATCTTACATTTTACTAAAGAAACAAAAAAGTTTGTTTGTTAGATAGAAAAATTCAACACTTCAACCATAAAAAAATGTTTTCAATATGCTAGACGTGCTTATAAAGGTTAGATATTTCGAGAGAATAAAAAGATCATAGAATGTACATAATTGAGATATAAATATAATAACTAATTATTGGATTAAATTAAAAATACCTTCTCATGCTTGTGTTGAGCAAAAGACTTCGACCCATCACGATGATTGAAAGGAACTTGTGCTCGACTATCACTACATTTTCTCGAACGCTCCTGTAACAAGTAAAAGTGTAACCTTGTTTTATTTAAGGGTATCTCAAATTGTTGAACTAAAATAATTTTATCAAAGTAAGAGGATGATTCACGAACACATGCTATATATTTTTGTAATTTCGAGTAACAAACCTGAAACTCTGGACTGTTGAAGAGTGTGCACAAGAAATCCCAATCCTCTTGGGAGCTAACCTTTGGATGTTTGTGTCGCCTGGCTTCTTCTACACACCTATACTCCTTGAAGTGTTTTACAAATTTTTTGCGGTTGTCATTATACCGATGGGACATAGCCAAGTGTAGATATCTCAAAACATCCGTATTTGACACATCAACGTCAAACTTCGTCTACAAGTTGAAAGATATTAGTAATATTACAAGTTAGATTATCGTTTCTATACAGTTTATATTTTATACATACCAAAATCCTGTCAATCAACGAATTCTTCTCTTCCCGAGGAACCACATACCAATTCCGAACCTTAAGAGGCGCATAGTGCCTTACCGACAAACCAATCTCATTGACAAAGTCCTCATGATAAAGACCCGATGGGGCACCATCTCCATGGAGAGAAGTAACGGGGAGCTTTGTCCCTACTTGCGCCAATAGTTTGTCAATTTTGATTCCGCGCATTTCTTTTCGAACTTTCCTTATTGTAGATGCTGGAAAAAAGACTAGCATATTAGTAATAACACCAAAACACATTAGTCAATCAAGTAAGATAGTTTAAGTTAAATAAGACCATTCACAATCTGTCACACCTCAAACCCAATATCCATACTAATCATTTGTTATTAGAATAATTGGATCATAATCTTGAGCCCATTAGAAATTTAATTCATTTATCAATATTTTTCTGCATAATAAACATAATATTGTTCTTGTGCCACAACGAAGTCAACATCAGAGTCATAATTAGAGATTTTACAATACTGTGATTAACTATGATCAACTCAATCCAAGCTAACTCAATACATACAATGTGAGAGTATATTAAAATCTTCAGTGTGACAATGATAAAATCCTCATATTTAACCCCAGCTCTTCTAATGGTGCAACTCTCAAAGTTACCGGTCATATAGTATCCTAGTTGGCAGCGTACAAACCTGAAATTGTTAAAATATAAACCGTAAGCATTAAACTTAGTGAGGTACTCCTTCCCTGCAATGTAACGACAATTCTATATCGAATATGTGGATATAAAATCCGAACAATCCTGCCCATTGGCAATAACAAATCCTGGATCATAAGACCCAGATAATCCTGCCTATTGACAATAACAAATTCTGGATCATAAGACCCAAATAATTCTGGCCATTGGCAATAACAAATCCTGGATCATAAGATCCAAATAATTCTACCTATTGGCAATAACAAATCCTGGATCATAAGACCCAAATAATTCTGCCCATTGGCAATAACAAATCCTGGATCATAAGACCCAAACAATCCTGGATATTTAAATATCCAAAAAAATTCTGAATACCAAAGTATTCAAACAAATCCCGCTCTTAGAGCTATATTAATATATCTGTATATACGAAACAATCATAAGTACACTCATTTGACAATTTAACTGGTTTTTCCCTTGCCTTTATCCGGTACTTGTTCAATTAGCTCTTCTTCCTTTCCTATCATTCTAACAATATTAGTATCATCATAAGAATATTAATAGTCCAAAGAATAACTTCAACATAACTCAATTCATAAGCATCATATGATTCAATTCAAATCATTTATTATAAATGAAGTCCCATCTAGACTCAGGTTCTGATATCTAACATATTTAAATTACAACCCAAACCTACTTTAATTCTTCTTGTTAATCCAATAATTATCATATTAGGTTTCCAACACAAAAGACGACACATCATTCGAAGTTTTCTAGGGCAAGATATGCCCATTTCTTTACTACATAGCAAATTTGCCCTATAGGCTTCTCTATCAATCAGTCATCTTCCAAGAATTTTCATAATTTTTATACATCATAACTTTCTATGATATTTCACCCAATTTCAGAAAACATATTGAATAATACAAGGTTAAAATTTCATAATTTTCAGAGTTCATTTGCTATGTCAAGAAAAACATCAAACACATGGTATGCATATTTACTCTTTTGGGGCAGATTTCATATCCGAACTTCAAACCATCACCCAAGATTCATTTCTTGGTATTTTTACTTGATTTTCGGATATAATATACATATATGAGTCTAGATTAAGCTCCAATTGGAATAAATCAATTTCAGTAAGTATACAAAAAGATATAATAGTTTGAATACACAAGGGTTCTAAACAAAGCAATTTCAAGGGTTTACACATTCAAGTTTGCTTAAACATGCATCTATCCACGAGTACACATAAAGTTATGGAATTTCAGTAAAAAAATGATAATTTCTATCATTTAAATCAGCAATACAAAAAAATCAAACAAGATTTATGGATGGAATTACCTTAGGGGCTTTTATGTAATTTTCTATGAATTTTTCTTCAATTTCTCCTCACACTTTCTTCCTAAACTTCAAAATTCTTTTTACTTAGGTTAAAACTCTTCCATGGCTGAAATATGCTGAAGGAAGAGATTAATTCAAGGGTTATAAGTCGACATACGGTCACCCCCCTTGGTCCAATCAAAATATAACATGTGGCATTATATAAAACAAAATATCATTTAAGGCTAAATGACTACTTTACCCCCTGTTCATAAAAAGACAATATCTTCCTACTAGGATGTCGGTTCGATGAACGGTTTATTGTGTTACAAACCTAACTCATATATCTACAAATGTCTACTTTTTATCTCAAGTCAATTTTTATGTCATAAAGGTCAAAACTAGTCTTAAACATGAACATTCCTACCGAAAACTTCAAAATTTCACATTTGTAACTAATTCAATATTTCATGCTTTATGACGCTAGGATTAGACTAAATATAATGACTTAACATTATATATAGTAATAACATATTATCCATATCACATAAGTTAATCATGATTTAAACATAATTTATCATAATTATATTCGGGTTGTTACAATTCTCCCCCAGTTAGGAAATTTCGTCCCCGAAATTGACATACCTTGGTTGTCTGAATCAAACAAATACGGACAACGCATCTTCATGCTATCCTCACTCTCGCATGTATATTCTTCCATGGAATGCCTTCTCCACATAACCTTCACAAGTGGGATCACTTTTGATTTCAATATTTGTTCTTTCCTATCGACGATTGCAAGTGGTTCTTCCGCATAGCTCAAATCTTCTTTCAACGCAATAGGTTGTTCCACCAATAAATGTGAAGGATCCACTACATACTTTCTCAACATAGAAACATGGATAAAATCATGTAATCGAGCTAACTCCTTTGGTAATGCTAGCTTGTAGGCAACCATCCCGACATTCTTAAGAATTTTATAAGGTCCAATATAGCGTGGACTTAATTTACCTTTCTTTCCAAACCTCATAACTCCTTTCCTTGGCGATATCCGAAGAAACACGTAATCCCCCTTCTGAAATTCTAAATCTTTCCGTCGCTTATCCGCATAACTTTTCTGTCTGCATTGAGCTGTTCTCATTCTATCTTGAATAATCTTCACTTTTTCAGTGGTAACTTCAATCAACTCTGGACCCTCTATCTTCCTTTCACTAACTTCACCCCAGCATACGGGTGTACGACACCGTCTACCATAAAACGCGTCATATGGTGCCATACCAATAGTAGATTGAAAACTATTATTATATCCAAATTCTATCAAAGGAAAATGTTCATCCCAATTTTCTTTAAAATCAAGCACACAGGCTCTAAGCATATCTTCCAAAATCTGTATTGTCCTTTCAGACTGCCCATCTGTCTGAGGATAAGTCGTACTAAACTTGAAGTTAGTACCCATAGCACACTGAAAGCTATCCCAAAATCTGGATGTAAAAGTAGGGTCCCTATCTGAAACAATAGATACCGGTGCTCCATGCAATCGAATAATCTCATTAACATACAATTTTGCATACCTATCAACTTATACGTAGTCTTGACTGCTAGAAAATGAGTGGACTTGGTCAATCTGTCCACCTCTACCTAAATCGAATCTGACCCCTTCGAAGATCGAGGAAGTCCAACTACAAAATCCATCGTTACGTGATCCTATTTCCATTCCGGTATTGGCAATGACTGAAGCAGACCAGTAGGTTTCTGATGCTCCACTTTCACTTGCTGACATATAAGGCACCTAGCAATAAAATCAACTATTTCCTTCTTTATATTATTCCACCAATAATGCTCCTTTACATCCTTATACATTTTACTACTACCAGGATGCATAGTATAAATGTAATTATGAGCCTCATCTAAAATTTCCTTTTTCAATCCACACACATTAGGCACGCATAACCGCTGCTTATACAATAAAGTGCCATCATTCATAATACAAAAATCTTCAGACTTACCATCTAGAACATCTTGTCGTTTGTTCTCAAGAAAAGGATCTTGACTTTGCAAATCACGAATACGGGTAGGTAACAAAGGCCTCACACTTACATGAGCAAATAACCTGTCCCCATTGGCTAGCTTCGATTCTACTCCCATCAATCTCAACTCCATGATGTGGGAAAATCTAGCACACGGAATACAAGATAACCTGTCCGAAGCCTTTCTACTCAGAGCATCTGCAACTGTAATAACCCGCTTAATTTTGGGCTATTTTAATTAATTTTTGGAAAATGAAGGAAAATAAAGTTTTTGATAAAATTATTTTTATTGGTCAAATATGTTGGTTATTATTTTTAAAGGCGAGAATTTCAAACGGTTTTGAAATCGGAGTTAAAACGGATTTTAAAATGTTTTTAACTCTTAGAGTTGTTTTGACTTACAACTCTTCATTTCTTTGCCTTATTTAAATGAGTCTTTTGGATTCCAACTTTTCATTTCTTTGCATTATAAAAGGAGTTATGGGAAAGCCTTTTAACATACTTTTGGCACAAATTTTGGCAGTAAATATATTTTATATTCCTCTTCTTTTTATATACACATTGGTCCTTGAGATTTGTGAATTACAACCTTAGATTAGAGGTGTTCTTTGGGCTATTTTGTTGGATGTTCTTGGAGGAGCTTTTGTAGATCTTTTGTGTTAATCTTGAGAATGTGATCATTGGTTTCTCATCATGGTTTGAGGTATGGGGTTTTACACAATATGCTCCTTAAATCTCGCGAGTGTCATTCTTTTTGAATTCTTGTTTAATTGAATTCATATTTGAATTGATAAATTCATTGAAGTCTGGAAAATAATTGTTGAAATTATTTTGATTCATGTGGTATCACTATATTGTTGATGAGCACGCTGCCATGAGATTTTAATATGGCACGGATGTTGGGCACCCGCCAAAATTCCTGTTTCCCGGGCTATGGCTTGATAAAGCATATACGGATGTGGTGAGGCCTGGTGACCCGGTTAAAGTGTTGTTGAGAAATTATATTGATAAATGCTTTGAGATTTTCATTTTGATTTGAATATTCGTACTCGTGTTGCTATGCTTTATTCATCGTTAATCTTTCCTGTCGTATTGTGTACTTCCTCATATTTTCTTTTAGTGGCAGGTTAGCGCAGATTTTGGGGAGCTATGGAGATTGATTTTAGAGAGGATTGTTTGGGAAAGATTTGTATTATTTTGATGTATAGAGCTTTGGAGATTTGTATTTTATTTTCGAGTTAATTGTTGTAATTTTAATTCGAGAGACTTATTGTAATTGAAGATATATGAGATTAGTGGATTCCTAATATTGTATTGTGGGACTTAGATGCTCTATACCTTGTCGCTTGTGGATTTGGATTTATCTTATCACATTAGCGCTCCGTTCGCTCTCCCCGAGCGGGCGGGGTGTTACAAACAACTACATTTGCCTTCCATGGGTGGTAGTGAATTGTACAATCATAGTCTTTAATTAACTACATCCATCGCCTCTGCCTCAAATTCAACTCCTTTTGAGTAAATAAATGTGACACCCCGCCTAATTAAATACCAAATGATCACTCCTTTATTAAATTAAAATCAAGGTGAACAGTTGGTTCATTCTTAGCATCACTGTTGTAAAAATAACTTTTCCAATTAAACACCCTAAATAATTAAGCTAAGTGTCAGAACCATTTGTGGCCTTATTTCCATTTTATTAAATCCAATTATAAAACCTTTAACCATTAACATTTTAAGAGTCACACATTAAGTATGAGAATAGAAATGACCATTCAAGAGTTTAACCATAATTCATGAACCTCAACATTTAGAACACTAAAGGAAAACATCCTGCCAGTAACAAATCCTGAAATAAAGATACTGAAATTTAAAAGAATTACAATCTCTGACAATACCAACTAAATAATGGAAAAAGGACGACACATGCCCCTGCTGTATAAAGCTGAACTAGGAGTAGAGTCAACAATGAGGTCGTCTAAGCAATGGCCTGCAACTTCCATAAAAGCTACAGCACGTTCCATCCAAAGAATCCTAAGCAAGATGCCCTTGTGGCTGGGCACCTGTAGTACATATATATATACACACAAGAGAGAAGAAATAACAACAAACGGGTGAGAGCCCGAATGTAAAATAGTTTTAAAAATAGTTTAGCAAGTATTTAAAATGCTTACCGGCTAATGCAACAGTCATATTAGTGTGCGACACTCTCTTGAGAATTCTCACCTCTCATCTAGTGTGCACATCTATCGTACTAAAGAACCCCATATATCTCTCTAACTTATTCTCTATAAGTTTTAACACGTGAAATTTAGGTTATGATATTCACTTTCAAAAGGTCTATCTCTTCAAGATTTCTTACATCATTTAGAAAAATTTCGTATTGTTATAACATTTCCGAATATTTACAGTGAAGTTAATGAATTTCATACTTTACTTAACTACTATTTTACTCAGTAGAAAGTTCTCATATAGTCACACGTATATATATTAATTACTCGTATAATATATATACAAACAACACCCCACATAAGGTCTATGGTGCTAGACTTCCATATATAAGTATATATATACCAATCACTCATAAATTATATATATACTATCGGCACCCCACATAAAAACTATGGTGCTGGCATACTCTGCTATCAAGTCCCCGTATCACACAAACTAAGGGAAATACTAGTTCGGAATCACTCTCGAACTGCATTAACACAAACACATACAAATGGAGGCGAAGCATAGTTCCAAGTCTCTAAGAGGTCAGTACATACCCACACGTCTCTTAGGATCGTCTGACCATCGATCAGATAGCCTGTACCAAGGATATCTATCTTCTAGGGTACGAGTCAATATCCCCCATAAAGGCACATCGAGATAAGACTGTCCCAGCGCGAAAACCCCCGTGATAGCAAGTAGCCCGGGTACGATTTTTACACAAAAATAATATATGCACAATCACACCGTCATATATATAAATATGTATTCACATCCACATTATTAAATTAGCTATTCTCACGACCCATACTCATCATTATCCGTTATTACACATTTTACTCAATTATCTCGTATAACGGACTCATCCCTTTTATTCTCGTAATTAAATTATTCTCAACCCACTTCTCGTCTCTCGAAGTATTCTCTTTAACCAAGTACAATTTTAGTAGGCCCTCACTCGCCTTCTAATCCTACTTCTTAGTCATTTCGATTATTCAATCAACGCACGTATGATTTCTAAAGTATGAATGTCTCCCCGTTTACCCCTTATTACCCTTCACATTAAAGTTTTACTTAACGGGGTTTATCTTGACCCTACTGGTCCTTCATATGTCCCATTATGTTCTAGCAACCCTAATCAAGATTTACTACGTATAAAATCGGATTAACCTAACACGAGCAAAAATGTAGTTTTCCAGGAGTGGTCGATCGATCGATGAAAGGGGGTCGATCGATAGATCCATCGATCGATCGATGCTCTGGGCTCGATCGATCGATGCTCTGGGCTCGATCGATCGATCAAGCAGTTATGCAGATTCTGCAGAAAACCCAGTTACGGGATTCTCACCCCAAACTCCTCCAAATCATCATGCTACAATCCCGAACTCCAATCCAATTATACTATAAGTGTTGTATACTCATATAAACAACATCCTACGTAACACATGCGAATTTTCATCATCTATAACACGATAAAAAGGGTAAAAATCTTTATAAGTCTCAAGAACCGTAATTTTTCCTTTAACTTAGTTTCTTCCATTCTTTACCAGATTTTCAATCACTAATACCATGGAAATTCTTGGTTCAACCTATACATATGAAATGGATTTCCAGAAATATGATCTCTACCTCTACAACATGCAATTTTTGTCTTCAATTAACATTTTTCTTCAAAAACTCTAATTCTAATCAACCTAAGACTAATATAAAAGGATGAATTAACTTGATAAAAGCAAGATAGATACTTGCCTGGAAATTTTGTCTCTGATTTTTGGAAGAATTTGGTGTGGTCAAGATCCTCGTTGCGCGATCTACCATTTGGCGGTGACGGCGGTGCAATCGTAGGTGATTTTGGCCTAGAACTCTTGGAGGGCTTCTCCTCTTCCTCTCCAATGGCCGTCATTAGTATTTGATTGTGTTAACCCTAGAAGATAACATTTGACGTCTGATATAACCCTTGAAAATTCGTGGGTTTAATTACCCATAATTACCAAATGTCCAAAACGCCCTCCCGGGGTGGTAATTAAGCCTAAAAACGCTCCGAGACCTAAACTAAACCCCCGGGTACACTTTTCTGACTATCTTGACCCTTTCGGACACTTTGGCGCACTCAAAACGACCATACGAGCAACTTATAATTTATTCACTTTTATTAATCAACATTTAGTCCCGACACGACACAGGCGCGTCCCGACTTAAATTTCCATAATTGCCATTTTATTCACATGTGACAATATTATAAAATAAAACGCATATATTACTATACTCATCCAGTAACATTCAACAAATAATAAATTTCCAATAATTACTAACTCTCGTCACGCTAGTAAATATTAAAAACAACATTCCGGATTAAAATTAAATTAATTTATCTCAATTAAATTTAATAAATCCCTAAATTTTAAAATCCATAAAAATACGGGGTATTACATACTTCCCCCCTAATAATGGAATTTCGTCTCGAAATTCGAAAAATAAGGCCTACTAGGTAGCACAATTCAGGATATCCTTGTCAGTACGCAAACTATCTACATAGTACGGCGTTCAATCACTATAGTCCTTTCCTCACAACAAGTTTGTTTAGCATTCTTATTGGAGACACTTCACATGGTGCTCCCAACCGATAACATTCGCATAGGTCACGCCTATACATTATAAATTTCTATTATCTTACTATTATTGGGAGGCCGCACCTCATTACATGTCAACTACTCGAATTTATTCATATACAAAACTCCCATTCTGAGAAAACCATACGAATTATTTGACCACTCTTGTTTGCCTAAAACAGTCGTGGAATTCCACCATAGTTATCGGATATTTTCTCGAACGATCTAAAAATTATGATTATCTACTCACCTATAAACATACGGAAGGAGAATAGTCGTGGTTCTTCCATAACAAAAACTTAATAAGCACCTAGTACGCGACAACAGGTACGAGTACTTCTACAGAGCATTCCTGAAATCATCGTACCAAGATTCAAAAATCTCCTTCACGTGGCTCCACTAATATTTTATCACCGTACACCTATTCCCTGGCTAAGGGTGATACGTCCTACTCGAAATGAAACCTTATCTCCGCTGGTTCCTGAAATCCCATATTAAAGGTGGGATTCACCAATCTCATCCTGATTCAGAAATTTATACTACGCCGGACCATGCACTGGCGCGATCCTTCCTTTCAAAGGAAGTCTGGGGCATACTATTTAATATTATAAACCATCCCAAAGGAATATCAATCACTTCCTTCTTGGCGACTTAATTCACATGTTCAGGATGAACCCTTGATCTTGTTTTGAGGATGGCAACCTATCCAAGGACTTTATCGACTTTACCGACCTCTTCCAATTTCAGGAATTGTCGATAAACACAAAATTCTTTGGTTGATTCTCCTCTTTCAACCAAACCTTACCTATGGGCGGTGCATGTAGAGATTATCACTACGTCCCGCTAAACATCGATTTTCCCTTGAAATGTCTCACATTAAGTGACACGTAATACTCCCCTTCCTTCCTTGGTGTATGTCGAAAGTTCCGACCCGTGCTCTTCTCTCTACGAAGCGCACTTCTGGATCTCTTATACCATACTAACATCATCACCCATTATATGTGCAAGTCACTCTCACACTTGACTACTAACAACTCCGCTCCGAGTGTTCTCCATAATCATTTAATTCTGCTCCATTCAAGGAATACTCCTTCTTAAATGGCTTCCCACAGTCTTCCAATTAAAATTAGGGTGTGCTATTCTAATTGCACACTTATGTATGGATTATCGCCCCTCATGTGATGTTTAATCCACTCCATCACTTCCACTTCGTTATAATAGTCCCACAAACATATATTTCCACACGTCCATTTCTACGTCCCTTCGACTCAGACGATTATAACATTAGTTAGCTAGGATGTCTACACACCCGATAAACCGCATATGCTTTTCACCTAATAACCAATTCTTTATTTTCCCTAGTGCTCGCAACATGATTACAACACTTGGGTACTCTCAATCACCCTGAAAATCAAAATTTTTAAATCCTTCTTATCATCGTTCCACCCCTCAACTCGTGGGGATAACTTTCAATGCTTTCTTATCACAAAATCCGGCTCCAGTGGCCTTAATACAAAATTCAACTTCCAACTTATATACATAATTACTTGATCCCATTTTGACCGGGGTACCGAACTCATGGACTAATGATTAAACGTCTCCCTATTTCCAACCTTACGCTAAGTTTCATGCATGGGATGTCTCGCAAAGCGAAATCTAAACAAGGAACCCCCCTCGATACACTACTACCTAGCATTATCGGTTATCGAAATCCGTTAGGTCCTTCGTCCATAGCATGTACCCCTTTATTCCGTCTCTTGACGGAAAAGTTACATTTCCTCCTGTAATTACACTTAACAAAGAACATTTCACCAATTGCACTATCGTTCAGTATTGTTTGATGGTAATTGCATTCCATAAACCTCAAATACATACTATCAAAATTCTCGGAATTCCTCTCCCTAATAATAGGGGTATAACTCTTAACTCCCACATCTCCAGAGGATATATATAACAATGCACTCTTCCTATTACCAAGTCCTGAGTGCTCAACATAATACTGAATTAATTTTTTTTTTGCTCAACGGTAAGCCCGATACACACTGAATCATAATGACAAAGTCTATACATACATTGACATCGAATATCTCGAGCCCACTATCCCCTCCGAAGTCTCTAGGATAGATAATATAAGTGCGAGTTCGACCTTCTTTCAGGTGAAGCCTCGCCAGAACAAAAAATAAAACATGCTGCACTAATGCAACCACTCTGATAGCCTTGCAATAAATGGCCACTATTGTATTAACCATTCCATAACGTTTTAACAAAGATAATATCATACTCGCGTATCGCATCACTACAACGAGTAACCAAAAAAATTTACATAACACTGTTAATACTCATTCATCCTCCGCGGATAACACTAAAGAAGAATTTCGCTACGCTAGGGAAAAATATTCACATAAAAATGACGTTTATAATTACATGCATTAAACTCGTCTCACATGCTAATCTAGCAATGAACAGAATATGGTGACTCGCTCGTGTCACATAAACACTCCGTATCCTCTGAGTATACAACTTATACTTCTACCTTAGCAATCATCTTGACTGCACAAATGGTTTTCGGACGTAACACGTCTGCCCAAACCAAAATAAAATTATTTGAATCGTCGTCCTTTACTTGGCACCGTATTCTTGTCCCTTTTCTCACTTTGGAACATATTATCGTGAGTGATTTCACTCTTCACAAAATACCTCAACAAATAATCCATTTACTACTTGTCCTACTAACCAGGTTCTCAGACTTTAGTAGACTCGATTCCTGTTAGCTGCCTCGGTTATACCCTTAGCCTTTTAGGCCCTAAGAACATGTCACTGTCTATAATAGCCCTTACTGAATTTACCCTCGCTTGGTAAGAATTTAACTATCCGAATCATTTAAATGGGTCCCCTGATGTATATCCACATCCCTTTGTGGTGCTACACCACCACCGTTGTATTCAGTCTCATTCTCGACTAAATTCTTCGATTTTTTTAGCTTCCCACACAAAGAAGCGTCATCATCTATATTGACAAAATACGACGTTGTCAACCTCTAAATCGACCGTCCATCAGAACTTCCTCTTTGAGTGTTATCAACTATTACTACGAGTCGATCTCCCACTTGGAGTCGTTTCCTTTACTTGTATCTACGTCTCCCGATACAAAATTAGCTAACGGTTAAGATTCATATTCATCAATGGACTTCTGTCACGTCCTCCTGTGATGAGTTCAGGACAAAGTTCACTTCTAATCCTGAACATGTGATGAAGGAACATACGGCCAACACTGTGCCTAAGGTTCTCCTTTAGACATAGCGTTCCACTTCTAAATTGGTGGTCGACTCCCATCATTAGCCAAGAAAATTTTCTCTAAATTTTCACTTTCAGTTAGCCATACTCCGCCCTATATCTACACATTTGGATACTTTACCTCCTTTGGTAAACACATACAATTCCCGCATTTCTAGAATTTCCACAGACAGTTCTCTACCCGTTTGTAACACGTTGGGTAAGTTTACTCTCGCACCTCATTCGATCATAGTAGCACATGGAAATCATTGCTGCGCCTTAGTCGCCTTTCTAGTCATGGCTTCCCGTGCCCTAATGGAGGTGACCTCGACTACGGTCATCTTCCTCCAATATATTTTACCACCTCAACTGATCCCGGCCTCCTGATGTCTGCTTAACGGTCCTCTTCAGACATCCGTCATCGCTCGGCACACGCACACATCCGAACGAAATTAGAATTCACTAATGTATACACATTATAGGAGGAGAAAGAAATATCATCAAAGAAATCGAAAATCCTAAACATAGGGCTCTATACTAAACAAGGCAACGCTGAAAGCATAATAAGCCGCACAGATCCTAAAGGACACTAGAACTGATGCTCTGATACCACCTGTGACACCCCGGCTAATTAAATATGGGGCGATCACTCCTTTATTAAATTAAAATCAAGGTGAACAATTGGTTCATTCTTAGCATCACTGTCGCAAAAATAACTTTTCCAATTAAACACCCTAAATAATTAAGCTAAGTGTCAGAACCATTTGCGACCTTATTTCCATTTTATTAAATCCAATTATAAAACATTTAACCATTAACATTTTAAGAGTCACACATTAAGTATGAGAATAGAAATGACCATTCAAGAGTTTAACCATAAATCATGAATCTCAACATTTAGAACATTAAAGGAAAACATCCCGCCAGTAACAAATCCTGAAATAAAGATAATGAAATTTAAAAGAATTACAATCTCTGACAATACCAACTAAATAATGGAAAAATGGCGACACATGCCCCTGCTGTATAAAGCTGAACTAGGAGTAGAGTCAACAATGAGGTCGTCTAAGCAATGGCCTGCATCTTTCACAAAAGCTACAGCACGTTCCATCCAAAGAATCCTAAGCAAGATGCCCTTGTGGCTGGGCACCTGTAATACATATATATATACACACAAGAGAGAAGAAATAACAACAAACGGGTCAGAGCCCGAATGTAAAATAGTTTTAAAAGTAGTTTAGCAAGTATTTGAAATGCTTACCGGCTAATGCAACAGTCATATTAGTGTGCGACACTCTCTTGAGAATTCTCACCTCTCATCTAGTGTGCACATCTATCGTACTAATGAACCCCATTTATCTCTCTAACTTATTCTCTATAAGTTTTAACACGTGAAATTTAGGTTATGAAATTCACTTTTAAAAGGTCTATCTCTTTAAGATTTCTTACATTATTTAGAAAAATTCCGTATTGTTATAACATTTCCGAATACTTACAGTGAAGTTAATGAATTTCATACTTTACTTAACTACTATTTTACTCAGTAGAAAGTTCTCATATAGTCACACGTATATATATTAATTACTCGTATAATATATATACAAACAACACCCCATATAAGGTCTATGGTGCTAGACTTCCATATATAAGTATATATATACCAATCACACATAATTTAAATATATACAATCGGCACCCCACATAAAAACTATGGTGCTGGCATACTCTGCTATCAAGTCCCCGTATCACACAAACTAAGGGAAATACTAGTTTAGAATCACTCTCGAACTGTATTAACACAAACACATACAAATGTAGGCGAAGCATAGTTCCAAGTCTCTAAGAGGTCAGTACATACCCACACGTCTCTTAGGACCGTCTAACCATCGATCAGATAGCCTGTACCAAGGATATCTATCTTCTAGGGTACGAGTCAATATCCCCCATAAAGGCACACCGAGATAAGACTGTCCCAGCGCGAAAACCCCCGTGATAGCAAGTAGCCCGGGTACGATTTTTACACAGAAATAATATATGCACAATCACACCGTCATATATATAAATATGTATTCACATCCACATTATTAAATTAGGTATTCTCACGACCCATACTCATCATTATCCGTTATTACACATTTTACTCAATTATCTCGTATAACGGACTCATCCCTTTTATTCTCGTAATTAAATTATTCTCAACCCACTTCTCGTCTCTCGAAGTATTATCTTTAACCAAGTACAATTTCAGTAGGCCCTCACTCGCCTTCTAATCCTACTTCTTAATATTTTCGATTATTCAATCAACGCACGTATGATTTCTAAAGTATGAATGTCTCCCCGTTTACCCCTTATTTCCCTTCACATTAAAGTTTTACTTAACGGGGTTTATCTTGACCCTACTGGTCCTTCATATGTCCCATTATGTTCTAGCAACCCTAATCAAGCTTTACTACGTATAAAATCGGATTAAGCTAACACGAGCAAAAATGTAGTTTTCCAGGAGGGGTCGATCGATCGATGAAAGGGGGTCGATCGATCGATCCATCGATCGATCGATGCTCTGGGCTCGATCGATCGATTAAGCAGTTATGCAGATTCTGCAGAAAACCCAGCTACGGGATTCTCACCCCAAACTCCTCCAAATCATCATGCTACAGTCCCGAACTCCCATCCAATTATACTATAAGTGTTGTTTACTCATATAAACAACATCTTACGTAACACATGCGAATTTTCATCATCTATAACACGATAAAAAGGGTAAAAATCTTTATAAGTCTCAAGAACCCTAATTTTTCCTTTAACTTAGTTTCTTCCATTCTTTACCAGATTTTCAATCACTAATACCATGGAAATTCGTGGTTCAACCTCTACATGTGAAATGGATTTCCAGAAATATGATCTCTACCTCTACAACATGCAATTTTTGTTTCAATTAACATTTTTCTTCAAAAACTCTAATTCTAATCAACCTAAGACTAATATAAAAGGATGCATTAACTTGATAAAAGCAAGATAGATACTTGCCTGGAAATTTTGTCACCGATTTTTCGAAGAATTTGGTGTGGTCAAGATCCTCATTGCGCGATCTACCATTTGGCGGTGACGGCGGTGCAATCAGAGGTGTTTTTGGTCTAGAACTCTTGGAGGGCTTCTCCTCTTCCTCTCTAATGGCCGTCATTAGTATTTGATTGTGTTAATCCTAGAAGATAACATTTGATATCTAATATAACCTTGCAAATTCGTGGGTTTAATTACCCATAATTACCAAAAGTTCTAAACGCCCTCCCGGGGTGGTAATTAAGCCTAAAAACCCCCGAGACCTAAACTAAACCCCTGGGTACACTTTTCTGACTATCTTGACCCTTTCGGACACTTTAGTGCACTGAAAACGACCATACGAGCAACTTATAATTTATTCACTTTTATTAATCAACATTTAGTCCCGACACAACAGAGGCGCGTCCCGACTTAAATTTCCATAATTGTCATTTCATTCACACGTGACAATATTATAAAATAAAACGCATATATTACTATACTCATCCAGTAACATTCAATAAATAAAAAATTTCCAATAATTACTAACTCTCGTCACGCTAGTAAATATTAAAAACAATATTCTGGATTAAAATTAAAGTAATTTATCTCAATTAAATTTAATAAATCCCTAAATTTTAAAATCCATAAAAATACGGGGTATTACAATAAATACTTAAGGCTTTGATGGTCAGTAAAAATTTTACACACCTCACTATATAGAGAATGACGCCATAATTTCAAAGCAAACACAATAGCAGCAAGCTCCAAATCATGTGTAGGATAATTACGTTCATGTGTACGCAACTTCCTAGAAGCATTATCAATAATCTTACCATGCTGCATAAAAACACAACCCAACCCCTGATGTGAAGCATCAGTATAAATAACAAAACCATCTCCACCATACGAAATAGTAAGAATAGGTGCAGTTACTAACCTCTTTTTCAATTCATCAAAACTATTTTCGCAATCAGAATTCCATTCAAACTTAACATCTTTCCGGGTTAGTTTAGTCATCGACAAGGCAATCAAAGAAAATACCTTAATAAACCTTCTATAATACCCAGCTAAACCCAGAAAACTCCTTACCTCAGTCACATTATTAGGCCTCTCCCATTTTACAATAGCTTCTACCTTTTTAGGATCAACACATATACCATCTCCAGAAATAACATGGCCTAAAAGTACAACTTGTGATAGCCAAAATTCATACTTGCTAAACTTGGCATACAACTTCTTATATTTCAGTAGATTCAAAATAGTTGTGAGATGCTTTTCATGTTCAACCATATCATGTGAATAAATCAGAATATCATCAATAAAAACTATCACAAATGAATTAACAAAAGGATGCAGTACCCAGTTCATAAGATCCATAAAAATATCTGTAGCATTAGTCACCCCAAAAGGCATCACCAAAAATTCAAAATGACCATACCGAGTATGAAAAGCAGTTTTAGAAATATCATTTTCCTTGACCCTCAACTGATGATAACCAGATCGCAGGTCTATTTTTGAAAACATTTTCGCACCCTGTAACTGATCAAACAAATCATCTATACGAGGTAAAGGGTATTTGTTCTTAATTGTAGCTTTATTCAGTTGCCTCTAATCAATACACAAACGCATGGTACCATCTTTCTTCTTCACAAATAAAACTGGTGCACCCCAAGGAGATACACTAGGTTGTATGAACCCCCTATCAAGTAAATCCTGCAACTGAATCTTGAGTTCTTTCAACTCAGCAGGTGCCATTCTATATGGTGCCATAGAAATATGGGTCGTCCCCGGTGCCAATTCAATATTAAATTTAACTTCTCTCTCTGGGGGTAACCCCGACAACTCACTAGGAATCACATCTAGAAAATCCCGTATAATAAGAACATCAACTAATTGTAAAGCCCCCTTCCTAGTGTCAAGAACATATGCAATAAAACCCTGACAACCCTTACTCAATAATTTCCTCGTCTGAATAGCAGAAATGATACAACTGGGAACAATTTTCCTTTCCCCCATAAATTTAAATTCAGGCTCACTACGCATATTAAAAATAAATTCCTTACAGAAATAATCCATAGATGATGATATTTAGATAACCAATCCATTCCTAGAATTATACCAATATCAGAAATATCCAATGGAAGTAAATCTATAACTGTATCTCTAGCCCCCACAGTCAAAACACAATCACAAAAAGCATATTCAGCTACAACCATATCCCCCATAGGCATATAAATACTCGATCCCACATCTAAACGAGTACATGGTCTATTCAGGTATACAACAAAAGCATAGGACACAAAAGAATGTGTGGAACCAGAATCAATCAAAACATAAGCACTTCTATCAGTAACATAAAGTGTACCTGTCACCACGTTTGGACAAATCTGAGCTTCTTTTATTGTAAAAACTCTCCCACCTGGCCTGGAACTACTAGCTTGTCCTCTGCCCATACTTTTCACTGCACTGCCTGGAGATAACACTCTACTTGCTACGTCACTATGTGCTGTTGGAGTCTCTGCCAACTGCAGACAATTCTTCTTAATATGCCCCACTTGATGACAATGGTAGCATTATAATCCCTTAAGCTTAGGACACCCAGATTTATAATGCCCTTCCTCTTTACAAAAGAAACATGTAACACCTCCTATTAGGGCCTCACCTCTCCCTGACTTTCTGACTGAACCAAAAGATCCTCCACCCCTGGTATCTCCGTCAAATCTCCCCTGACCTCTACCACTATCTCCACCACCTCTCTGAAATTTATGAGGTTCCATATTAACACTTCCACCCTCACCTCCCTTAGAGTGAGATGCGTCGAATATACTTTTCTTAAAACTCTCTCTACTCGCCACCCCTTGGTTCATTTGCCTTTCTGCTATCATGGCTTTGTTTACCAGAGAAGCATAATCTTCTAACTCATAAGTGGCCACTCTATTCTGAATAGTCCAAATCAATCCATCTTGAAACTCACTACATTTATCTTCTTCATTCTCCACATATTTAGTAGCAAATCTAGACAAAGCATTAAATTTAGCCTCATACTCCCTCAGACATTTTCCCTTGGGTCAAATTTATAAATTCCCTGAGCTTCTTCCTCCTATAAACTTTAGGGAAATACTTAACATACAAAGCTTTAATAAATTCAGCCCAAGTAATAACATCAGCACCTTCCATCCTGGGTACTAAATGGTTTCTGGCTTCCCACCAATATTTGTCCTCTCCTTTCAGCTTAAACATAACTAGATTCACTTTCTGGTTATCTGGAACCTTCATAACTGCAAAGATAGTTTCTAGATCCTTGACCCACATCTCAGCTTCTATAGGTTCAACTGACCCTGAATATTCTGGAGGATTTAACTTTAAAAACTTCTCATGGATGGAATATTTTATTTTCTTCCTTACCTCTTTCTCAATCCTGGCCACAATCTTTGATTCTAGGTATCTAGCTTGTTGTTCTGCCATTTGCGCCATATTTATTTCTTGTTGCTCTGCCATCCTCATCATTGCCTGTGCCATTATCTGAATCTCTGTAGGTTGTTCATTCTCTCTGGCCCTTCCAGCAACACTCTTCTCTTCTTCAGTATTGTCTGTACGAGAAACTACTCCCTCTTCTCTATGTTGTCCATTCCCAGGTTCCATCTGGAATTATCTGTAATACAACAAAGTTCTAACAACCAACATAAACAGTTTATAATACTAAACTATTGGTTAGTACATAAACAATTCATAAATATCAAATCAACTCAATAACTGCCATCTAATCGTCATACACGTCCAGAATTAATAACCACGCTCTAATACTACTAATTGTCACACCTCAAACCCAATATCCATACTAATCATTTGTTATTAGAATAACTGAATCATAATCTTGAGACCATTAGAAATTTAATTCATTTATCAATATTTTTCTGCATAATGAACATAATATTGTTCTTATGCCATAACGAAGTCAATATCAGAGTCATAATTAGAGATTTTACAATACTGTGATTAACTATGATCAACTCAATCCATGTTAACTCAATACATACAATGTGTGAGTATATTAAAATCTTAAGTGTGATAATGATAAAATCTCCATATTTAACCCCATCTCTTCTAACGGTGCAACTCTCAAATTTACCGGTCATATAGTATCCTAGCTGGCATTGTACAAACCTGAAATTGTTAAAATATAAACCGTAAGCATTAAGCTTAGTGAGGTACTCCTTCCCTGCAATGTAATGACAATTCTACATCGAATATGTGGATATAAAATTCGAACAATCCTGCCCATTGGCAATAATAAATCCTGGATCATAAGACCCAAATAATCCTGCCCATTGGCAATAACAAATCCTTGATCATAAGACCCAAACAATTCTGCCCATTGGCAATAACAAATCCTGGATCATAAGACCCAAATAATTCTGCCCATTGACAATAACAAATCCTGTATCATAAGACCCAAACAAACCTAGATATTCGAATATCCAAACAAATCTTGAATACCGAAGTATTCAAACAAATCATGCTCTTAGAGCTATATTCATATATCTGTATATACGAAATAATCATAAGTACACTCACCTTGACAGTTTAACTGGCTTTTCCCTTGCCTTTATCCGGTACTTGTTCAATCAGATCTTCTTCCTTTCCTATCATTCTTACAATATTAGTATCATCATAAGAATATTAATAGTCCAAAGAATAACTTCAACATAACTCAATTCATAAGCATCATATGATTCAATTCAAACCATTCATTGTATATGAAGTCCCATCTAAACTTAGGTTATGATATATAACATATTCAAATTACAGCCCAAACCTACTTTAATTCTTCTTGGTAATCCAATGCTTATCATATTAGGTTTCCAACACAAAATACGACACATCATTCCAAGTTTTCTAGGGCAAGATATGCCCATTTCTTTACTACATAGCAAATCTTCCCTATAGGCTCCTCTATCATTTAGTCATCTTCCAAGAATTTTCATAATTTTTATACATCATAAATTTCTATGATATTTCCCCCAATTTTAGAAAACATATTGAATAATACAAAGTTAAAATTTCATAATTTTCAGAGTTCATTTGCTATGTCAAGCAAAACATCAAACACATGGTATGCATATTTACTCTTTTGGGGCAGATTTCATATCTGAACTTCAAACCATTACCCAAGATTCATTTCTTGGTATTTTTACTTTATTTTCGGATATGATATACATATATTAGTATTTCTTAAGCTCCAATTGGAATCAATCAATTTCAGAAAGTATACAAAAAGATATAATAATTTGAATACACAAGGTTTCTAAACAAAACAATTTCAAGGGTTTACACATTCAAGTTTGCTTAAACATGCATCTATCCATGAGTACACATAAAGACATGAAATTTTAGTAAACAAATGATTATTTATATAATTTAAATCACCAATACAAAAAAATCAAACAAGATTTATGGATGGAATTACCTTAGGGGTTTTTATGTAATATTCTATGAATTTTTCTTCAATTTGTCCTCACACTTTCTTCCTAAACTTCAAAACTCTCTTTACTTAGGTTAAAACTCTTCCATGGATAAAATATGCTGAAGGAAGAGATTAATTCAAGGGTTATAAGTCGGCATAAGGCCACCCCCCCTTGGTCCAATCAAAATATAACACGTGGCATTATATAAAACAAAATATCATTTAAGGCTAAATGACTACTTTACCCCCTGTTCATAAAAAGACAATATCTTCCTACTCGGATGTCCGTTAGATGAACCGTTTGTTGTGTTACAAACCTAACTCATATATCTACAAATGTCTATATTTCACCTCAAGTCAATTGTTATGTCATAAAGGTCAAAACCTGTCTTAAACATGAACATTCCTACCGAAAACTTCAAAATTTCACATTTGTAACTAATTCAATATTGCATGCTTTATGACGCTAGGATTAGACTAAATAGAGTGACTTAACATTAAATATACTAATAAAATATTATCCATATCACATAATCTAATCATGATTTAAACATAATTTATCAAAATTATATTCGGGTTGTCACACAATCTCTAACCAAAATGGGATTATGCTCTATTTTGAAGACTAATCAGATCGGGCAATCCCAGAAAACAAAATCACCCCAAAAAAACTGATCAAGGACAAAAAGATCATCAATTGAGATCCAATTACATATCAAAACCATCCAATCATGGAATAGATACCTGACAAAATTAAGCCTCAATCAATTTCAAAAAATGAAATTTCAGGTTGGAGCAACCAATCTCACAACTGTCATCAAATTCTCACAATTATAAACTATAATCAAATTGGAAAGAGAAATTGTAGTTTGAGTTTTTTAAGATCAATACATTTCACATGATTTTTGCAATAGCTGCATCTCCATTTTCAAACTCCCTTCCCTACCTGGCACTACATTTGTTGTAGTTATTTCTCCCTTCTCATTTTCAAATTGCTTCGCAAAGCAATCTTTAGGCGATCCTTGAAATCGTTCAGATCTTTGCATCATTTCTAATTTGACTTTATATATGACAAATCAGGTCGGGCAATCTCAGAAAACAAAATCATCAAAAAAAAAATAATCGGGAACAAAAAGATCATCAATCGAGATCTAATTACATATTAAAACCAACAAATCCTGAAATAGATACCTGACAAAATCAAGCCTCAATAAATTTCAGAAAATGAAATTTCAGGTTAGAGCAACCGATGTCATATAAAGTACATTCGATTAAAAACGAGATTCGATCTCAATTCAGTCACTCCAAATGAGAACTAAACGAGATCGATTGGGAAATAATTAGATAGATGAATCGTTCTGATGATGTAACATATCAAAACTTGTAAGTATAACAGGAGGAAGATCAACATTATACTGAGTGAGAAAATGTCAGAACGATCAATATACATATAAACACCCAAACTCATTACTAATAATGGCTTGACTGTTGAAAAGTACTGACAACTCCTGCATGTTTGGATACAGTTAAGAAGAACTGATACAACTATGACAATAAGAACAAAAAATATAGCACCGTAAAATTCCCAAACTAACAAATTTTGAATTGCATTAGCAACATTATAGTCTACGAACCACAAGAATGTTGACATATTAAAACTAGTTTCTTAAGAAAGATCTCAGCTTGTTGGCCCGGCACTATACCCACCAACCCTTCCACTGGGACCCGGAGGGGATCAACAGGTGGTCGACCAAGGGGCTTAGCCGATTTTTTAGAAGGGGCAGACATATTTTCAGAAGGCAAGATCAAATAAGTCATCAAAATTCTCACAACTGTCAGCTGTCATCAAATTCTCACTACTGTCCTATGTCAAATAAGATCAAATGGTCCACAAAACCGCTTTAAAAGTTTGATAATGCTCGTCTTACGTACTAAAGATCGACCTGGTATTATGTTATGTTTTGAAGACTAAATATGAGGAACCGAAATGGGATTATTTCCTAACATTGGAAAGAGAAATTATAGTTTTGAGTTGTTTAAGATCAATACATTTCACATGGTTTCTGCACTAGCTGCATCTCCATTTCAAATTCCCTACCCTACCTGGCACTACATTTGTTATAGCTATTTCTCCCTTCTCATTTTCAAATTTCTTCGCAAAGCAATCTTTAGGCGGTCCTCGAAATCGTTCAGATCTTTGCATCATTTCTAATTTGACTATATATATGCCAAATCAGGTCGGGAAATCTCAGAAAATAAAATCATCAAAAAAAAAAATAAAATAATTAAGAACAAAAAGATCATTAATCGAGATCTAATTACATAAAACCAACAAATCCTGAAATCGATACCTGAAAAAATCAAGCCTCAATAAATTTCAGAAAATGAAATTTCAGGTTAGAGCAACCAATCTCATATAAAGTACATTCGATCAAAAACGAGATTCGATCTCAATTCAATCGCTCCAAATGAGAATTAAACGAGATCAATTGGGAAATAATTAGATAGATGCATGTTTGGATATAGTTAAGAAGAACGATACTACTATGACAATAAGAACATCAAATATAGCACCGTAAAACTATCGAACTAATAAATTTTGAATTGCATTAACAACATTATAGTCTGCGAGCGGACCACCAGAACATTATGCATAGAAAATTTTAGCTATACTAAATGCCAAGGAATACTATAAAAGTTCCAATGGCATAAATTATTGTATAATATGGGGCAAAATTACTAATTCACACTTATTTCTAAAATTCTTAATGTTTTTTGGGATGTAGATTATGAGTAATGGTATGCTAAAAAGTACTGAACATCACGCGATGACGAATTCAAGTGCTGCTCGAACATCCATTATCATTTTTATTTGTCCTTCTCCTGATATACAGCCTGTACAATAGCTTGTTACTGCTTCCAATCCCCCACTTTTTAAGCCCTTTGTATACAAAGAGTTTCTTGCCAGTTACTTAGCGTACCTATCAAAGAAGATACCTCGCACTGTAACACCACTGGGACCTTATGAGCTTGTTCAAGCTTAAGGTCATATTATTAATAATAATAAGGTTCGAGAAGAATAAATGACAGAGAGGGTTAAGGTTGTTTTTCACTTATCAAGTTACTCTATTTTTCACTTAATTTTGGTTATTTGATTAATTTATGTTTGGTAATTTGATGATGTTATTAGGTGGAAATATTACATCACCCAAATTTTTTGCATATTTACACTTTTGACTAGTTTTGGCATTATTAAGCATCACGGAAAATATTTACTAAATGCAATTGGGAGAAAAATGAAAAAAGAAAGATATGTAACTGATTAACATATGAAACTGATATTCATTTACATAACATATTTAACTGATTTATATACCATTACTATTTGGTGAACCAGTAGAAGTTTCCTCAAAGACTGAACTACGATTCGTATTGGGCAGTGAAGTGGAATCCATAGCCATGTATGTCCCTCTCCCTCTCCCTCTCTCAACACCATACCTACTACTACCATCAGGTGAACCATTGGGAGCCTCCTCAAATACTGGACCCCGAAGCATATTGGGCAGTGAACTGGAACCTATAGTCATGCTTGTCCCCCTACCTCTCAATCTCTCTATACCAGACTTACTACTACCACAAAGTGCACCAGTAGAAGCCTCCTAAAAAACTAGACTCCGATGCATACTGGGCAGTAAAGTGGAACCCATAGCCATTCCTGTCCCTCTCCCTCTCCCTCTCTCTACACCAGACCTACTGCCACCAGGTGCCATATCAAAAAGCTAGCTATAACAATTCAACAAGTCAATTGGTTATGAGTTCATAACACATTCAGTTACAGTTGATGCCAAATAATACTGATGCTAAATAATCATAATAAAAATAAATAAATAAATAAAACATTTCGTTCAATGGTATGTTACACAGACATTTGCAGCTAGAAAATGGAAAACAATGATTTTCGACTACCTTTAATTAGAACTTGGAAACGATGTAACTATCTATATAAAGAAGCAATTGCAGCTATGATGTTATACCAGAATTCGTAATAAAATTGATAATTAATTGTGATAATGCATATTGATCCTAAAAAGTTGTGCAATAAAAAAGAAAGCTAGAAGTAAAAAATAGAATAGGGAAGCAAGTAATGTGGAAAAAATAAGCATAATATAAATAATTACAAATGTGTCTTAAATCTCATACTACAAACTCCATCTTCACGTCACGTAACTTGAGCAGGGAATCAGAAACATAAACATAAGCATCAAAGTCATATAAAGTAAACAAAAATAAAATAAAATTATCACCACTGGATAGTAGAGTTATAATGTCTATAGCATAAAAAAAGTTTGGAAACTTCTTGGCTCAATCACTATCATCATTATCAGTCCCTACACCATCAGTGTTGTATTCTTCTAATGTTTCATCTTCTTCACTATCATCATCCCATATGATATCATCACCATCATTGAAGTGCAAATCAGGCATAACAATTGTCTCTGGATCCAACTTGGCATTAGGCCTAACTAATTGTTGTATTGTGCCTTGATTATCCTCATGAATATCCCATTGAACATGCGGTGCCTCTTCCTCTTGGTATGCATCCTCCATTCTGCTATCAATCGAATCTTCCAAATTATCTTGTTGTGGAACATCCCAAATATGCCTGTGTTGGACATTTTGAACAACTTTCCAATTTTGTCCCAACTTGTAATCATCTAAGTAGAATACTTGGGATACTTGTATTGCGAGCACAAATGTATCATTCTCATACCATCTTTTATTAACATTGATTGAAGTGAAGTGATAATCTTTTTGTATTATCTTCCGTTTCAAATTGGCATCATACCACTCGCACTTAAAAAGAACAACATTGTAGCCTTTTACGTAATTCACTTTGACAACATTACATAGGCGTCCCTAAAAATCAATAACTTCATCATCATGCATTCTTTGTACAACTACTCCACTATTTTGAGTTGTACGACGATCATCGCGATCTTTGGTGTGGAATCGAACTCCGTTAACAATACAACTAGTGTATTGATTCACACGAACATCGGGACCACACGCTAATGAGTACATTTCATCCGTTGCATCTGAAGATCCTTAAAGGCTCAAAATCTTCATCTATAATAAATAAATGGTAAGTGACATTCCAAAATATTATCACAGTTAATTGTTAAGCTTTAGTAACCTACACGATTTGCAAACCAATTGGGAAAATTTTGCTCCTGCCTTTGGAATAAGTTATCTGAACTTTCTGCCTTCAATATTGTGATATGTTCTCTACATTTGCAATTACAAAATTTATTTTTCATAACATAATTACGATCATATAATTAAACTAACAAGCTGGTAACATGTTACTTACTCTAAATAAGGCTTTATCTCTTCACAGTTGTTTAAAATGTACCAGTGAATCTTGTTAATATCTCCCCGTGGTAAGTTTGTAAGTTCTCTGCCACCAAAGGGACGAACGACTTGTGAAAAAACAGAGAGTCCTCCCTCACGTGGTTCTGGACGGTCATCATAATTACGATCTTCTTTATTAAATTTGATTTCAATATCGCGAAGGTACATTGAGCAAAAAGTTAATGCTTCCTTAACAATATATGCCTCTGCTATCAAACCTTCAGGATGAGCTTTATTCGTGCCGCTGCCTTTCAATGACCCTAGATTCCTATTCGTATAAAAAAATTTATGTTAAACAATGCATTAAGAATGAATACATGATGATAAATAATTATAACACCTTTCAAAAGGAAACATCCATCGGGAGTTCACTGGTCCAGCAAGAATAGCTTCACGGAGTAAGTGCATAATCAAATGGACCATAACATCAAAGAAAGCCGGTGGAAAAATTCTTTCCAGCTTAAAAGTGTAAGAACAATCCTTTCTTCTAATTTCTCCAAGTGTACAACTTCTAACAGAGCTTGTACTGTTGTTTATGAACAAAATCCGTAAAGAATTTTTTCCATAAAGAGCGAAATTCTTTACGAACATAATCGGAATCCAATAAGAAGAATCATATGAAGAATAAATCTAAAATTATTGAGAAAAATTGGAAGTTTTACCTGAGTTGAGAGAGATACTTCAATGGCAGGTGTTGGGCAAGAAAACGATGAGAGAGAGGTGGATTTTGTTGTGATTTTATGGCTATCGAGAGATTAGGAAGGGTAGTGGGTTGTGTGGTTTTTGCCTACACAGAACTACATCGTATTGTGGCCATGGGTGAGGAAATATCACGGGAAAACGGCCCGCCAAATTTTGGGTGATTTTTGCGACCAAAAACTTCCTCCCTAAAACCATTCCGATTTGCCCAATCTGTTTACCGACTTTTTTGGAAAATCATAGCCAAATACAACTTTTGACGAGGATAATAATTCTTCAGTAAAAAATTGGTAGTCAAAAACTGATTTTCTTGTAGTGTATCCATATTTTGCAAGTAACAGCCTGAGCAGTTCTTAAGGCAAAAATAAAAAATAAAAAATGACATATAAATTGAACATCAGAACTATGCAATTTTTTTTTATAAATAACCCAAGGAGAGCTTTTTAGCCTTAAAATTCATGATTTTTAATTGAGTTAATTACATTTTGGTCCCTCAAAATTTGCTCTCATTTTACTTCACTTAACTCCCTCAGTTTATAAAAATGTGGATTAAGTCCGAGACGATGAGAGCATTATTAAAGACCTGACACCCCTCGAAGGGCTGGAAGGGGGCCTGCAAGGCCTAACGTATGGTCCGTCATTGTGTTTTTTGGACTATTTGACAGGAGAGAAACTCTAGATGCTTTGAAGGCTTGGAAACGACTCCGACTAGAATCTGTTATATGTTTCTGAGTAACTATTGATCTGGCATAAGGAGACGCATGGCGCTTCCATTTCTAACATTCTACAGTTGTGGTTGAGTTGCATAGAGGTTTGTGTCCTGATTTTTCTTTGGGTAGGGGTTACCCTTAGGACGACCATGTTTAGGTGTTTTGTATACTCCTTGTATATGGGTTCTGCCCCTTAGCGGTTGGTTTTTATATAACATTTAATTATAATTTTTCTTATATAAATACTCGTCACCTTACCCCAAACACTAACCGTGCTAAATTTTTGGAGGAAAATTTGATCATTTGTATTGCGTATGAGGGTATTTTTGTCCAAACACTTGTACAAATGACCAATTTTTCATACAGAAAGAATATTACGGCCATGGGGTAAAATGATGAATTTTTAAATATTGAGGGAGTTAAGTCTAGAAAATGAAAATAAAACCTGTGAAGTAAAATAAGTACAAAGTTAAAAGGGTCAAAGTGTAATTAATCCATTTTAATTTTGGCTACTCTACTAGGTGACTTTGAAGTTGTATACATAATTCAAGAATTTTTATTTTTTTCCTAATTTGCAAATATGTATTGAATTTTGGTGAGTATAGCTATTAGTAATATAATGATTTCTAAATTATAGGACCGAAAAGAAAATTGGTGGGTATAACTTTTAAGGTATGGAATCTAGGGTGCGTGGTAAAAACATTGCTATCATTTCCTTTAAAAAAACATTTTCTATTGGTAAGGGAATCCTCGAACAATGATGGTAATATTGAACTTTAACCCAACCAGGATCCTTGTAAACCAAGGATTATTCAAAATTGATCACTTTGATAGGCAAGTGAATGCACCAACTTCTCTAGGGTTGAACTAGGTATTGTTACCATCACGCTGATCAAAACCTAACCTCTCCAACCTCAGACAACACCTCTCTGACCTCCTATTCTTGTACTATAAAAGGAACATCCCCCCTTTCTCCCTCTCACAAACAACCATTACCATTAACATCTCTACAATCACTCAACAAAGGCTAAGCTAAAGATGGAGGCTTTAAACAACAGCATTGCCAACCCTTTGAGCTCTTTCTTCTTGTTAGGCCTCTTGCTTCTCTTTGCAAATGCAGTGTCATTAGCTAATGCAAAAACTCATCACCATCGATTCATTGTATGTCATCTTTCTTCTCTCTATTTCATTCTTTCTTCATTTAATAAATATATATAGGGATAATGTAAGAAAATAGCTTGTTAACATTTTCATTATATATATAAAAGACACAATAATTTTCTTATACAATTAGTCCCTAAAATTATTCAATACCAAAAATATTCTCTTACCATCTCAAAATATAATTGTTTTAGCATCCCCATCATTTTCTACTCCCTAGAAGGACAATCATTTTTTTATAGATATAAATAGTCCTTATTTCATTTATCCTTATTTAATGTTTTTTAGTTTTTACAAAAATCAATTCAATCCTTTATTTTGATTTATAAATCTAGTGCCTATTTTTTCTTCTTAGAATGAGGTATTTCATTCATAAGAAAATATTAAATATATTTTCTTTTCAAACATTGGTCTAAGAATGTCACAAAATCTCCTATGATCAAAACTCCACTACTCCGCCAGAATACAAAATTAATTTTTCATTATCTATTTTATATAATTGCTACTTGATTTTTGATGATTTAAATGTAATGCTATTGAATCACTTTGTATCGTCTTATTATCATCGCTCCGCCACTAAAGTACAAAATTAAAATTTTCTTTTTTTGGTACAAAATTAATTTGTAGTGTCAATACAATACACTTATTTCAATGTGTAATACTACAAAATTGAGTATGCTTCAGAATTATATTTTTTGTGAAAAAGTAGAGACCATTTTTATAAAAGAAAAAGTGATTGTCCTAAAATCATAATTCGAGTTTAAACTTAAATAAAAATTTGTATTAAGGACAAAAGAAATAAGGACCATTTTAACTTAAGGGTACAATTGAAATTTTGAAAATATAAAATCAACTTAAAAAATAGGGTCTATATAAAAATAAATCTGATTGTCCTATATTCATAACCAACATTATTTTAAGGTCTAAACGAATATCTTATATATATTTACATACACTTACACTAACTATTTGTAATGGGATAATAGGTTCAAGCAACGCCGGTGAAAAGGCTATGCAAAACCCACAACACCATCACAGTCAATGGGCAATATCCAGGACCAACATTGGTGGTCCGTAATGGTGACACTCTAGTTATCAATGTTGTCAACAAAGCCCGATATAATGTCACCATTCACTGGTACATGCATGCTTATTTCTTTTTTAAATATAATGTTAGCTTATCAACTGCAAAATGAAAGATAAAAGACACTGGATGTCCTAATACAATTGTGCCTGAGGGCACGGTGACAGATCCTTATGCACATGTATTCGTTCAGTTATTTATTTATTAGTTTTTCAATATTTTTTCAGGCATGGAATCAGACAGATGAGGACAGGGTGGGCAGATGGACCAGAATTTGTCACACAGTGCCCAATTAGACCAGGAGGCAGTTACACCTACAGATTTACAATTCAAGGACAGGAAGGAACACTATGGTGGCATGCACATAGTTCATGGCTCAGAGCCACTGTTTATGGAGCTCTAATTATTCACCCTAAACAAGGAGAATCCTATCCTTTTACCAAGCCAATTCGTCAAACACCACTTCTTCTCGGTAATTTTTCTCCTTTTATTAGTATTAAAAAGGATCTTGATACCAAACATTGGTATGATAATGAGGATGATTAACGTGATCAGGTGAATGGTGGGATGCAAACCCAATAGACGTAGTGAGGCAGGCCACAAGAACAGGAGCAGCTCCAAATGTATCTGATGCATATACAATAAATGGTCAACCTGGTGATTTTTATAACTGCTCCCGCAAAGGTTTGCTTCTTTAAGCTCATCACTTCCTCTCTTCCCTTCCCAAAACTTAAAGTTATTTCTCTTCTCAACTCATGGTTTTCTTGTTGTGTGTTGTAGACACTGTGACAGTTCCAGTGAAGTCTGGTGAGACCAACCTCCTGAGAATCATTAACTCTGCACTAAACCAAGAACTTTTCTTCACTGTCGCCAACCATAAACTCACAGTCGTTGGAGCCGACGCATCCTATGTCAAACCCTTCAACACTTCGGTCATCATGCTCGGACCAGGTCAAACCATAGACGTATTAATCACAACGAACCAGCCACCAGCTCGATACTACATAGCAGCACGCGCCTATGCCAGTGCACAGGGTGTCCCCTTTGACAATACTACCACAACAGCCATCCTCGAATACAAGATCGCCCCTTGCTCTTCCAATTGTAGCTCCACCAAACCCGTTTCTGCCTCTCTACCAGCATTTAACGACACAGCGACCGTCACAGCTTTCAGCACCAGTTTCAGAAGCCCCAAAAAGGTCTCGGTACCCACTGATATTGACGAGAGCCTATTCTTTACGGTAGGCCTAGGCCTCAACAAATGTCCCAAAGGGGCACGCGCTATAAACTGCCAGGCTCCAAACGGGACACGCTTCACTGCAAGCATGAACAACGTGTCTTTTGTACTCCCATCCAACTTCTCCCTCCTGCAAGCGCATAAAAATGGAATTCCTGGAGTTTTCACAACAGATTTTCCAGCAGTCCCACCGAGGAAATTTGATTACACTGGTAATGTGAGCAGGTCAATCTGGCAACCTGCTCGGGGGACTAAGGTCTACAAGTTGAAGTATGGAGCTAAAGTGCAGATTGTGTTACAAGGAACAAATATTTTCACAGCTGAGAACCATCCAATTCATCTTCACGGATATGATTTCTACATCATCGCGGAGGGTTTTGAAAACTTCAATCCCAAAACTGATACGGCTAAATTCAACCTCGTTGATCCGCCTATGCGGAATACGGTTAGTTTACCAGTCAAAGGATGGGCAGTCATTAGATTTGTTGCAGATAATCCAGGTAAGAATAACAAAAAGTCTATTTTTTTAATTTTTAATTTATTTTACATAGTTTTTGTTCATAATATTGCTTTGATTCCTTTAAATACAGGAGTATGGCTTATGCATTGTCACTTGGATGTTCACATTGGTTGGGGTTTGGGCATGGCTTTCCTAGTAGAGGACGGTGTCGAGGAACTGGAGAGATTAGAGCATCCTCCCGCGGATCTGCCTGCGTGTTGATATCATCAAGAAAAACATTACACCAGATAAATTCAGATTATTTCAATTTTGTTTTAGTATGCGAGCCTAATGTTATTAACCCCAATTGGGGTCTAGGTCCTTGTAATTTTATATTGTTCTTTTCTCTAAATAAACCGGGTCAAGAAAAGATGGCTTGCGATACTTTTTTTTTTTGTCTTGTTCTATTTGGCCGTCTATGTTTTAGGTGAAAAGTAAATATCGTGTTGTGTTTTAATCTAATCATGTTCAAATTAATAAAAAAATATTATAATTTCATGTCACGTCGTATTTTATCTTAATCAAACTAATTTTAGGTAAAAAGAATATATTTTTTGCATGCCATATTTAAATTAAGCGTGTTTGTGCTATAAATATAATGGGGATACATATGTATATATATATAAATTAAAAGGGATACAAGAGAAATTTAGAGACAGTTAGTCTTTCATTTCATTGATTTATCAATACTAAAGGGGTATGACCCATATTTATATTACACAATTAGGTAATTCAAAAGACCCTTTAATAATTGTAGAATACCAGTGGACTAGGATACAAGTAGACATCCACTTCATAAGCTCGACTTCCGTATGACAGGGATGAAGATGGATGAACAGGGATGAACTTGTCACTTTATTAGATTTATTTGACTTCAATAGCATAACTCTTCCAGAGTTTATGTGTTGCATAACTCTTCTTGAGTTAATGGATGTAGAATAGCATAAATGTGTTAGTCATATCTCCCTCATTGTAGCCTCTATACAAGCATCATTCCCTTCATAAGTAGTAGTAGGACCATATATCATTTGAGGCAAGTCATAAGTTCTTTGATTATTTTTTGAAAGGATCTCGGAGATAACCTGCATCTATATAACTAACTGGACATAGGTGGTTAAATATAAAAATATCATATGATATGATTAATATTAGTCCCATGCTATGCAAGTCTATAATAATTGTTTCTTGCCATGATATTGACTGCAATTATAATATCCAGAATCATGCATTATGTCATGTATATTAATATACTAATAACGTACATGTATGGTACTTCTGGACCAAATACTATAATAACATACACATGTCGTACTTCGAAACCAAATTTATATTTGTCATCCTCTTTTGGATGATATAGATAATTTAATATCCAAATAAAGATGACCATGGGTATATTAAAATTGTATGCTTAATATATATTAAAGCATTGCAGGACTTCTCAATCCATTTAACTAATGAATAAGTGGTTATCATAAATTATACTCAATCTACAAGTCTAATTAATCACTAGTTACCCCAAGGTTATTCATTTTTAAATTTTTTATTTGGATATTTTGCATTCCAATTAAGCACTTCAAGAGTATATCCATTTAAGGATATTGCATGATAGCATATTTTCATATACGGTTGTTTTCGTACCCTTCTTTAGACAAATAACTACTAAAATGGTTATACTTTTATCCATTTGGATTGTCTGCTGTACAATGAATGCCTTAGTGCATTTGAGTACGTACTCCCTATCTTTGCTTCTGACAAAGAAAATCCTTCTAAGATTTTTATAAGTATTCTTTGTGTAAGTCCCGTATAAATAAGTAGTTACAATAATCATGAGTCTCATATAATATATTTAAAAAAACTGTTAAGCTAGTCAGATATCTAAAAAATATTTACGATCTTAAGAGGATGGTATGTTCATATATATCACTTTTGATTTCTTTAGGAAACCTTATGCAATAAATCATGCAATTCACATTCTTATAAACATCCATTCGTAACCTTTAAGGTTAACATCTTTTAGGGCTTACTATATGTCCAAATACACCACGTATATTAAGAGACTCGAATTATGCCATCATGGCATTTTCTCATTGAGCCATATAAGGGATTATATGAGACAAAGTGGAATAATTCCATGATAATTCTTGTCGTTCTTTAAGAATGGACCATTCTTTAAATATAATTTGTACTTCTGTTACGTTCTATGTTCCCCCTAACGGCAAATAGTGTCTCGTCAAAATAAAATTGCACATATACTATAAACACTGTATTTATCAATTGTTCAATAAATAGTGAATTATAAGCACCATATATACCTTTGTGATAAATATCATTTCCATTTAATGTATCTTATGAACAAAAATTAAGGTGGCTAAAATGGTCATTGTATAATAATAAATAATTGAACTATGGAGCTGCAAGCTCATGAAACGTGCAATTTTACAATGTTAAATACGATATAGTATAATCACTTAAATAATGTAATGAATGTTTGTTAATGTAAGCTTCTGGATTCTAACACGATTAGTAACACGAAATTACTTTTCACTGTTTATTTTAATATGGTTTTGATTAGGCATAAATTCTTCCATTTTTATCCCTTTAATTTAGTTACTTTTAGCACCTCGAACAATGTAATCGATTTGATTTTATCTCATAATCTTGCTACTGACTTATTCTAATGAGTACCCTGATTTTTTGGTATTTCTTACTGATTTTACAGGTATTTGATGTCAATAAAGAAAGAAAGAAAGAAATCGGAAGAATCGAGAAAGAAAAGAAGGAAAGGCAGAAGGGAAAAGTTGTAATTTTTACCCGAAATTCGGATGAGGCATCTAAAGAAGAGTTAAAGATATCAAGCTCATGAGTACATAGGAAGAAACGACACCTCAATCGAAATCCCGGTGTGAAAGTTATGAGTAGTCAAAACCTGAAGAAAAAGTTAAAGGAATCTCGGACCGATTAGAAATGCCAATTTCCAGAGAACCCTGGACCGAAGACGGATCGATGCGGAAGGAAAATAAATGAATCGATCCGTACCGAATTGATCCGGCCAAGAAATAAACGAACCGATCTGGATTCAAGCCAGACCGAACCGAAGAAGGCCCGGACCGGTCCGATTGTCGAATTTTGATTTTTTACTCTTCCTCTAATGGAGAGTCCTAGTTCATCTAAAACTCTTGGAGCCTTGTAGGGTATTTAAACCCGATTTATTATCATTCTAAACAACGAAAAATTTATCTAATTTTCCATTCTTTTCAGTAAAACCCTAGTTTGAAGATAGATTATAATTTTAATTCCAAGATTGAAGATTGTTTAGATTTCTGTGATTACAAGTACTTTTAGTTGATGATTTCAGTGCTTTGGTAAGATTAGTGATTTATTTTCACTGTCTAATTTCCCGTTTACATCAATCTTCAATTTTCCCTTAGTTTAATCATGATTCCCCACAATTCAAAAGTCGTTTTCATTGATTTCATCATGGTAGGCTAGACTTTTAAGGGTCGGGATGCATGAACCCAACCCGATGTGGTAGTTGCATGTGTATAAAAGTAATCCTCTAAATTTAATGATTTGATTACGACCGTATTGCGTAGTAACGCGACCATTGTAGATCTTTGGATCTCGTTTGCTTCAGGGTAACCGGGATGCTTTAGAATACAATTCGAGTGTAACTATTGTAATACCGATTTACTCGTCCTCTGATTAAGTATGGTGTGGGCTTGAACATCATATACGTAATGCATGAGAGTACTAAATTCTGGGTCTAATTAATCATTTAAATTTACGATTAGTTTTATATCATCAATACACTAGGGTTGGGGGATTGTATTCCTGTCCTATTTTTTTTCTCATCTTATAGTTCGAATTTTTCATCGTTAGTATTTTAGGTAATTTAGAATAGTTGCATTCCAATCACACTTTAGTGCATTAAATAAATATTTTCAAAAATTGCATTTAGTTGTAGTCAGTTCCTAAAACCTATCATCTTTTCCTTTTTCTTTAGAGTCAGAGTTAGGATTCATTCATCTGTCCAACGTTGTTACAACTCTGTTGTCATATTTCCCTGTGGATACGATCCCGACTTACCGGGTTTATTACTAATGCGACAGGCTTGCACTTGAGCCTAGAGAGAACGCACATTAGAGTCACTTTCTGAGTCGCATCAAGTTTTTGGCGCCGTTGCCGGGGATTTAGTTAGACTTTGGATTAGATCGAGTCAATCTAAAACTTTGACAAAAAATTTCCAAAAATCCAAAAACATATAAAAATATGAAAAAAAAGCACAAAAAGATTCATCATCATCTCTCATAAGCTGTTAATGCAAAATCCTGAACTCACTCCAACTCCCCATAATACTCCAACCCATATTCACGAAAATCCAATAGTTGAGTACGACCCTGATATCCCTCACACTCCTAACGCTCCACAGTTCTGGGTTCCACCTCCCACAACGTCACACTCAATCTCAAATAACACGTCGTTTTACTTCTTAGGACACACTTCAGAGCACGCTCCGAGTATACCAAGTAAGGATACCGAGTCTTTGCAAGAGAGAGACATGTCGCAACACGGTAGTGCAGCCGCCGACGAGGGAGAGTCCCCGTATCACCCTTTGAGAAACGTCTTATATCCCGAGCGCACTGTCACTCCGGGATGCATTTTACTCCCGTACAATGCTGGGAAGTTTCGCTTTAGGAATGGGATGATCCAGATACTTCCCATCTACCATGGAATGGATTCAGAAAATCTATATGCCCATATCATGGAATTTGAGGAGGCGTGCGAGACTCATAGCAATCAAACTTGCACAAAAGATGTGCTCCGCTTTAAAATCTTCCCATTCTCGCTAAAGGATAAGGCTAAGACCTGGCTATGGTCTTTACCTACAAATTCGATTTCATCATGGAACGAGCTACAATCCAAATTTCTCAAGAAGTTCTTTCCTCCACATCGAACGAATTCCATCAAGGCTCAAATTCAAACTTTTCGACAATTAAAAAATGAGTCATTTGATCGATGCTACGAGTATTTCAATGAGTTAATTGCTTCATGTCCCCATCATGATTTTGATAAAACGCAAATCATTTCCTTTATCCATAATGGGTTGAACATTGATTTCAAGCAACTCGTTGAAACCATGGGTAGTGGTCCGTTTATCGACTTAGACGCCCACGATGCTGAGCTTCACCTGAGGTATGTCGCCGAGACTACCCAATCCTGGGATACATCTGACCCTAATGCTCAAAATTGAAATCGTCAAGTGACCACCACTCCACCGGCATCCGGCCTATTTCATGTAGAAAAGAATTCTATGACGGACAGTCGACTCGATATGCTTGAGAAAGGACTGTGAGACCTACGTGAGGTATATGGAAGAGGACCAACTGGATCCATCCAAAACCCCGTCGAGAAGGTGTGTGCGATTTATGAGGCGGGTCATTCAACTGAGGAATGCCCGACTATACCGCCTACAAAGTGATGCTTCAAGAACAAGTAATTGGTATAGGAGGATTCAAGGGTAATTTCGATGCACCGCACGGGAATTCTTATAATCCTTCATGGAAAAACCACCCTGGTTTTAGCTATGGGCAACAACATGCTGCGATGAATCCTAATTCACATGTTGCCCCTCCTCCACCACCACACTTTCAATAACCTCCACACATGCAAGGACATGTGCAGGCACCACCACCTCAAGGAGCATATATCACTCCATCGCAGAGAAATCTCGTGGATACGATCAACCACTTTATCAATACCCAGACTGTAACTAATGCTAGGCATGAGCGCATGATCAATGACATGAATGCGAACATTTCACAGTTGCAATCATCATTGGGCATCCAAGAGAAAGGCAAGTTTCCTGCCCAGGGTCAAAGACCACCCCAAGGTCAAACTAGTGTTATCTCCACATCGACAGAACATCAGGAGAAATGTCAAGCTGTGACCACTCTTCGTAGTGGGAGAGTCATTGATTTATCACCTCCCTCACATGACGCAACCAAAGACAAGGAGATTTTGATCGGAACGAAAGAGGCCGAAGATGTCCCCTTGAATTAGAGTGATAAAGAAGACACTAGTGAGCCCGAGTTAGTAGTGAAACCACCCACCGCGGCACCGTTTCTTCAAAGGTTGATTCCTTTCCACAAAGGAAACCCCCGTGATGAAGTGCTAGACGTAGTAAAGCAAGTGAAGCTAAATTTACCTTTCCTCGATGCTATTAAGCAAATTCCAGCTTATGTAAAAGTCATCAAAGACTTGTTGACGGTAAAAAGGAGGATGGAGGTAAAGAAAAATGTATTTCTAGCACAGAATGTGAGCTCAATCATACTTAATGATCTCCAACTAAAATTCAAGGATCCCGGTGCACCCACCATTTCCTGCATCATTGAAGAAAATAAAATCGAAAAAGTCTTACTTGACTTGGGAGCAAGTGTCAATATTCTCCCTTACGCCATATATAGGCAACTTGATTTGGGCGACCTCAAGCCCACAAAGGTCACTCTCCAATTAGCGGATCGAACCGTGAAGATACCAAGAGGTATAGTTGAGGATGTGATCGTCCAAGTTGACACTTTCTACTTCTCGATAGATTTTGTCATTTGGGACACGGAGCCCTCCTTCGCCTCGAGAAATCATGTTCCTATCATTCTTGGGCGCCCGTTCTTAGCTACGGCTAACACAATCATCAATACTCGGAATGGGAAATGCAACTCACTTTTGGGAATATGACTTTAGATACTAACATCTTCCATATCGCCCAACAGACGGGGAAGAAGATGATCTTCATGCGGTGAGCCTAATAGACGAGATCGTAGAGGAGTATTTCGAGGAAAATTATTGTGGAGATGCCCTAGGGTCCTATTTAGTGTCAATCCACGAGATTGAGGGGACGTACACCGAATTTAAGAGGGAGGTTAATAAGTTGAGAGAGTTATTTGATGAGAGAGCGTCGAACGAGGACGCGAGAGATGTGAATTGGGTTTCTCGATTCTAGGAGTTACCGTCGAGGGAAACACGCATGGTTCCCTCCAACGAAAAAATTCCAACCCTCAAATTGAAGAAACTCCCCTCCATATTAAATATGCATACCTAGGAGAGGATGAGACATTTCTTATTGTTGTCTCCTCTAGCCTAGATGGAGAGCAGGAGGGTAAAGTGCTAAAGATTCTGAGGAAGCACCAAGGTGATTTTGGTTGGTGCATTGCTAATTTTGAAAGGGATAAGTCTTTTTATTTGCACCCACAAGATCCATCTCGAAGAGGATGTCAAACCCTCGAGAGAAATACAAATAAGGCTAAACCCTAATATGAAAGAAGTGGTGAGGACCGAAATAATTATGCTATTGGATGCTGGGATTATCTACCTAATCTCATATAGCAAGTGGGTGAGCCCTATTCAAGTTGTCCCGAAGAAGTTGGGCATGACAGTGATTGAGAATGCTAAGGGAGAGCTAGTTCCCCAACGTACCACCACTGGGTGGCGCGTTTGCATTGATTACCGAAAACTCAATGCGGGAACTAGGAAAGACCATTTCCCCTTGACATTTATTAATCCGATGCTTGAGAGAGTAGCGGGACACCCTTACTATTGCTTCCTTGATGGTTATTCCGGATATAACCAAATTGAGGTAGATGTACTTGACCAAGAGAAAACAACCTTCACTTGCCCTTTTGGTACGCTTGCCTACAAACGTATGCCATTCGGCTTGTGCAATGAACCCGCGACCTTTCAAAGGTGCACGTTGAGCCTATTTAGCGACATGGTCGAGAGAGGACTTGAAGTGTTCATGGACGATTTCAGCGTTTTTGTCACCTCTTTCGATCTTTGCCTTGAAAAGTTGGAAAAGGTGAAGCACCTTATACCTTTGACTTGCTTAAGTCTATACTGTATAAGTGTTCATCTAGTTTGGAAATAGTGACAAAATTTGTTGTCTATCCTAGAATCCAAAAAGCCTCAGAACTTATCTCTCTAATTCTCTTCAATGATCCATGAAGGTAAAAATTGAATCACACTACACACAATTAGAAGTGCATTCATGTGTATATATTGCTTAAAATTGATTGTGTGATTAATTCCCATTAAAATGTGGTTTTAATTATTTTTTAGGAATTTTTAAACATTTTTAAACATTTTTTAAATAATGTTTTCATTAATAAAATGTGGTTATAAAATTTGTGGGGTTAATATTCTATTTTGGAAACTTCAGTTTTCATTAAATTGTTTGGTTGGGTAGAATATAAAAGCGCTAGAGACTTCAGGGTGATGCTTTGTAATTAAGTTTGACTCGCGTTTGTACACCTATCACACGCCTACACTTGTCATCCTCCTGATGCTTCAATTTGTGTTTCTTTTGTGAGAGGATTGCCTGGTGCATTGCTGATCGTTGGATCATTCCTAATCGATGGCCTGCATGTGTTTTTAGTTAATCCTGGTGCTATATCTATGAACCAATCACAACCATCTTAACCACCGCTATTTCATAACCCTTGGATTAAGTCAATGTTTGAAAGACTTGATCTCAGCCCTTGATTGCCTTCGTCGTTCCAGAATCTGCCCTCACCCCTATATAAACCCCCCACTTCTCAGACTTTCAAGGCTTTTGGGCATTCGTCATTTCTGAGAGAAAAAATAGAGAGAAGAGAGAAGTGTGAGAGAAGAGAGAAAAGAAAAGAGAGAAGAGAGAGAAAGGGAAAACTGTTAGCCAAAAACCAAACCCTAACCCTAAACACTTCATTTTCTGAATCAAACCTTCGTATACACCTAACCCCAAACACAACCTTGAGTGTTTGGGAGAGAGTGGTTTGTTCATTTGAAGCTGTAACCTCTTTGTCCTTGATCTTGTTTACAACTTAAACATTCGTGTGAAGATCTGTGTTTCTTTTTCATAGAAACTTTAGATCTACATTCTGCATGTTACATTTTCACTAGATCTGCATATTTCTTACTTGATTTAAGAAAATCTTTACTGATTTGGTTTTGAAAATGTTTTATGGTTTCTGTTCTTACGAAACTTAACCTTGACCTAGTTGGATTCACACTTGGAGATTTTCAATCTCAAAAATATTTTTAAAACCGAGATTGATTAAGATCTTGACCGATTTTGAAGCGAGATATCCGTGGAATCTGGGTTATATTAAAGGTCAAAAAGGTTTTTAGTTCTGTAAGAAAGAAAGAAAACAAAATCACAGCATATAGACTTTATATGTAATTTTTATAGGACTGTCTGTAAATCTAAGTGTGTGTGAGTTCATGCATGTGAATAGGAATCACTTCACAAACACTTAACACACTACTACACTGAAAGTGTTGTGTATAAGATCAAAGATCATTGAGTCGACATAAGGAAGCTAAAGCAAAGGAAGTTATCAAACTGGAAGAACATCATCAACAATCAGATCTATGAGAAGTTAGAAGGACACCAAGTGGGGTATATTCCTAAACTTAGAATAGGTTGATTTGTGTGCATGTATGTTGTATTGTTTGTAATTATTATTTGTTATTAGTGGATTTTTGTTTTTGTGACTTAGAAGTCACCGTGGATGTTTCCTCTGTTGGGAGAGGTTTTACCACGTTAAAAACTGTGTGTTGATTATCTTCATCTACTCATCTCATTCTATAAGTGTGCTGAATTTTTGAAACTGTCTTAGTTTTAAAAACTGATTACAAAGTCTTAATTACTCTCGTACATAAGTTTTTTTGTAAACACATCTTGTTGTTTATAATTTTTATTTCAAAAGAAAAGGGTTTCTCCAACAAACATCTCGGAGTTGCTTATACAGTTTAATCTTGTATTAAACGACATTAGCGACGTTTTTCAATTGGTATCAGAGCCCTGTTAACTTTTATTTCAAAAAGATCTTGTGTTTCTGAAATCGTTTTCTGAAAAACCTAACTATGGACGAGAAGAATGAAAGGTTTGGTAATCTGTCCAGACCTCCACTCTTTGATGGAAACAACTTTGCTTACTGGAAAGTAAGAATGGTTGCCTTCATCCTAGGGACTTTAGGAGATGATGTCTGGGACATTATTGAAAATGGATACACTTATCCTACTAAACCAGCCACTGAAGGAAGTGATGAGAGGGTAAAGAAAATCTTAAGTGAATTTACGCAAGAAGAGAAAACTATTTCTCGAAATAACAATAAAGGCAAGAATGCCATTTTTATGTCTATTAATGAGTATGAGTTCAAGAGAATCTCGTCTTGTGCCACTTCTAAGGAACCTTGGGACACATTAATCACTGCCCATGAAGGAGACTCAAGAGTTAAAGCTGCTAAAACTCAAATGCTTACCCAGCAGTACAACTCTTTGATTATGTCTGACTCTGAGTCTTTTGATGACTTTTACATGAACTTAACTGATATAGTTACTAAGTTGCATGCTAATGGTATAACTTATGATAGGAATGAAATTGTCTCTAAAATCCTAAGATCATTACCACAAAAGTTTGACAGTAAGAGGTATGCTATTGAGGAAATGAGTGATCAAAACCTTACCCCTGAGTTACTCAGTAGCAAACTTAGAACTGTGGAAATGGAATTAGACTTTAAGAAACAATTAAATCATTCACAAAGAAAACATCCCAACTTTAACTTGAGTTTTGCCTCTAAGATATCTAAACTTGAGACTAATTTGACCAACTCTGACTCTGATGAGGAGTGTGATATAGACAAACTAGATCATCAGATTGCCTTAATGTCTAAACAATTTAAGAAAATTGTTAAATTTAGAAACAAACAGGCAACTAAACAAGGCAAGCCTAATTATCCTACTCTGTTTAATCCCAAACCTCATGAGAGAGGACTTGACAAACATCTTAAGGATAACAACTCCAGACCCACTAGAGACTTTAAAAAGATTGAATGTTTTAGATGTGGGAAACTAGGTCACGTTGCTCACGATTGCAGAGTTAATCTGAATAAAGCCAACACACACAATAAAGCCAATGTCTGTAAAACTTGGAATGATTCAAGTGACTCTGATGAAGAGGAACTTGAGTCATCAAATGTACTTGACCCTTGCATGTCCTTTTATGCTAAGATCATTTACAATGATGATATACCTGTGTGTGATAATGATGCTCCTACTTCTGCTTGTGTGAATACTGCTTTGACTGGCCTAGATGCTTTATTATCTGAAAATGTTGCTAGTTCTAATTCCGTGTGTGTGAGTCAAAGTGATCTCGATAACGACGATGTAAATGGGTGCGTGAGTACTAAAACTGAATCGTTAGGGGTCACTACACACACTTCACTTAACGACTCAGACACAGATGACCTCCCTAATATCCATACTTTGTATGCTAAAACTCTTAAAAAAGGCACTAGATTAGAGAAGACTGTTAGAGACCTGACTAAGAAATTAGATGATCTAAGTCTTATTGTGAAGCTGAATGCCGAAGAGTACACTAACCAGTGTCTGTCTCATCAATCTGAAATTAAAACTTTTGATCAAAAATTAAAAGAGTTGACTAAAACTAATGAAACCCTGGAAATGAAATACAAGGGAACATTATTAGAACTGGAGGAAGCAAAAACAAAGACAACTACTATTTTTAAAAAAATTTCTAAGTTTGAAAGCAATTCAAATTATTTTACTGACTTTGTTGTTGACTCCAAGACCAATTCTGATGATAGAACCGGTATTGGATTTTTCTCTAAGAACAAACCACAAACTACAAATCTTGAACCTATTAAGTTTGTGTCTGGGGGCAAAAGACCAATTGAAACATGCCCAGACTTTCATTTTATTAAAAAGGAATTTGATCAAAAGCAATAACAAAAAGACATTGGAGAGTCTAGTAATTCTAAGGCTGACACTACACTTAAGACTAAATACGTCTGTCCTTTGATCAGAAAGGCTGAATCTACCTTTAAAACCATCCCTCCTAGGAATAGCACTACTGAACAGAATGCTGTTAAACACATTTTTAGAAATTTTCCTAAGGAAATTCATCCCTCAAGCAAACAATATTGCTCGTACTGTGACATTTATGGTCATTCCTTTGAAGGTTGTTATGCTAGGCGTCTAAACACCCCTGTGTACAACACCTCTGTCTACAAGAACTTTAACTATTCTAGGCAAAATTGTAACCATTATGTCCTTCCAAGACAACCTGATAAAAACTCTAACTACAGAAATAGAAAGACCAAAACTAAGAGTTCATTTAAGAGAAAGGCTCCCAGAAACTTTCCTAAACCAAAAGCTCAAATTTTCCACAATAATCAGTTTGCTGCTCCAAATGTTTTTCGACAAAAAGCTGTTTCTCGAAAATTTTATCAAATGAGGGAAAACTTGCGCAAAATTAAAACTAGAGCTATTTGGGTTAGAAAAGATGATATTTTACCCCAAATGAAGTGTAACATTGTTATCACTGCCTTAAAAGCTGAACACACCTCATCTGGTTGGTATTTAGATTCAGGATGCTCCAAACATATGACAGGAGATGAAACCAAACTTTTAAACAAAACCAGATTTGCTAGTGAGCAAGTAGTTTTTGGTGATGGAGTTTCATCCCAGATCATAGGTAAAGGAACCCTAAAATAAGAAGGAATGCCTGTTCTCGAAAATGTTCTATTAGTTAAAGGCCTTAAAGCCAACCTCCTAAGTATATCACAATTTTGTGACTCTCACCATACTGTTACCTTTTCAAAGAACAATTGTAAAATTCTAAATGATAAAAGTAAATGCATTATTACCGGATTTAGAACACCTGACAATTGTTATACTGTCAAGACTAGTTCTGAAACTTGTAACATTGTCAGAATGGATGGCAATGAAATCTGGCATAATCGTATGGGTCACCTAAGTTATGATATCCTTGGTAGATTGTCTAGTCAAGAGATTGTTAGAGGAATTCCTAAAATTAAACATATTTCAAGTGTTGTCTGTGGTCATTGCCAGGAAGGAAAAATAGTTAAGACTTCGCATAAAAAGGTTAAAGACATTCTCACCTCTAGACCTCTAGATCTCATCCATATGGACCTTATTGGTCCCTCTAGAACTGTTAGTCTTTGTGGACACAGTTATATCCTTGTCATGGTTGATGATTTCACACGATTCACTTGGGTTGCCTTCTTGAAACAAAAATCTGACACGTTTCAGAATTTTTTGAAAATTTTACTAAGAATTGAAAATGAGAAGGACACACAAGTCAATCGTATTCGTAGTGATAGAGGGGGAGAGTTCATAGACACAGGAATAGTTGAATATTGTGACTACAACGGTTACAAACATGAATTTAGTGCCCCTAAAACTCCTCAGCAGAATGGTATTGCTGAAAGGAAAAATCAAACTCTTCAAGAGATGGCACGTGTCATGTTGCATGCCAAATCTCTACCTAAATACTTCTGGGTAGAATCTATTAGAACTGCATGTCATATCATTAATAGGGTTTACCTTAGGAAAAACTCTAAACAAACCCCTTATGAGTTGTGGTACGGTAAGAAGCCTAATCTGAAATATCTAAGAACCTTCGGAAGTCAGTGCTATGTCTGTAAGGATAGAGAACATCTGTCTAAATTCGAAACTCATGGTGATAAAGCCATTTTCTTAGGATACTCCCCAAACAGTCGTGCTTATCGTATATACAATCTGCGTACTAAGGCGCTTATGGAATCGATAAATGTAATTGTAAGCGACACTATTGTCGAAAACAAGATATCTGAATCACCTATTGTGGTTGAATCTAAAAATGATTTCAAAACTGATTCACCAGAAATAGATGACTCATTACCTAGTGAGAGTCCAGAAGTACCTGGCTGGGTCTCTAAAGATCATCCCATTGACAACGTGGTCGGTAATCCTAATGAGCCAGTTCGTACTAGATCCCAGTTAAGAAATTATGCTAATTATGCATGTTTCATCTCCCTTGTGGAACTGAAAAATGTTAATGAAGCATTGAATGACACACACTGGATTTCTGCTATGCAGGAAGAACTTTTACAATTTGTCATTCACGATGTCTGGTATCTTGTACCACGGCCTCAAAACAAAAATGTTATTGGGACACGTTAGATTTTTAAGAACAAATCTGATGAACATGGGGTCATCCTTAGAAACAAAGCTAGACTAGTTGCTCAAGGCTACTCACAAATAGAAGGAATAGATTTTAGCGAGACTTTTGCCCCTGTCACTCGTCTTGAATCTGTTCGACTTCTTTTCGCCATAGCGTGTCACTTAAAATTTACACTTTATCAAATGGATGTCAAATCTGCTTTTCTCAATGGAATTCTGTTCGAAGAAACATATGTAGAACAACCCAAAGGGTTCATTGACCCTAAATACCCTAACCATGTCTTTTGTCTAAAAAAGGCTTTGTATGGCTTAAAACAAGCTCCTAGAGCTTGGTATGAATGCCTTTCCAACTTTTTGTTGGATAAGCGTTTTAAGAGAGGAGGAAATGACCAGACTCTCTTTGTCAAACATTTTGACAAAAACATTATTATAGCCCAAGTCTATGAAGACGACATCATTTTCGGGTCAACTTCAAACTCTGAAGTTAAATCTTTTTCTGCTATTATGCATAAGGAATTTCACATGTCCCTTATGGGGGAGCTACAACTTTTCTTAGGATTTAAAGTGAAACAGAATTCTGATGGACTATTTGTCTCTCAAACTAAGTATGCCTTAGATCTTGTTAAGAAATTTGGTTTAGATAATGCTAAAGTTGCCAAAACGCCTATGAGTACTACTGTTAAATTATGTAAAGATGAAAATGGTAAGTCAGTTGATTCCACACTCTATCGTAGTATGATTGGTAGCCTACTCTATCTAACTGCCTCACGACCAGACATAATGTATGTTGTATGTCTGTGTGCTCGTTACCAGAATAACCCTAAAGAGAGCCATTTATTGAGTGTAAAACGCATAATAAAGTACATAAAAGGCACTCTTAATCTTGGACTTAGGTACACTAAGGATACCTGTAGCACCATCATAGGGTATACTGATGCTGATTGAGCCGGTTGTACTGATGATAGTAAAAGTACATCAGGTGCCTGTTATTATGTCGGCAATAATTTAGTTGGTTGGAGTAGCAAAAAACAGAATTGCACATTTTTATCTACGGCTGAGTCCGAATATATAGCAGCAGGAAGTTGCTGTGCTCAATTGTTATGGATAAAACAGATATTAAGTGATTATGGGATTAAAGAAGATCAATTACAATTGTATTGTGACAACCAAAGCGCCATCAACATATCTAAAAACCCGGTTCAACACTCGCGAACTAAGCATATTAAAATAAGGCATCATTTTATTCGCGAACTTGTTGAAACTAAGGAATTAAAAATTCATTACTTGCCTACTGATCTGCAACTTGCAGACATGTTCACTAAACCTCTAGACTATAATAGATTTCTGTATTTATGAAATTCTATAGGTATGGTATGCGCTGATTAAACTCTTAAGACCTTAATTTTTACCCTTTGTCCATTTGAGACAAAATGGGGGAGAAATTTGAGTCTTACGGGTTCAATGTTTTGTTCACATTTCATCTAAACTGCTTGATCTTAGTGTGCATATTTGCAGGAATCTCTTCTACTGATTGTCTACCTTTTCTAGTGTAAAATTTTGTAAATAGTTGAGTTATGTAATTTTTGACTTTATAGGAGATGGGTAGATAGTATCTTTTGTATAGGACTAGGTTTTATTTTTTTGGTTCCCTACGAGTTTTAAGCTAACTCAAAGGAGATTTTGTCTCATATTTCCAAAGGGGGAGATTGAAGCACCTTATACCTTTGACTTGCTTAAGTCTATACTGTATAAGTGTTCATCTAGTTTGGAAATAGTGACAAAATTGGTTGTCTATCCTAGAATCCAAAAAGCCTCAGAACTTATCTCTCTAATTCTCTTCAATGATCCATGAAGGTAAAAATTGAATCACACTACACACAATTAGAAGTGCATTCATGTGTATATATTTCTTAAAATTGATTGTGTGATTAATTCCCATTAAAATGTGGTTTTAATTATTTTTTGGGAATTTTTAAACATTTTTTAAATAATGTTTTCATTAATAAAATGTGGTTATAAAATTTGTGGGGTTAATATTCTATTTTGGAAACTTCAGTTTTCATTAAATTGTTTGGTTGGGTAGAATATAAAAGCGCTAGAGACTTCAGGGTGATGCTTTGTAATTAAGTTTGACGCGCGTTTGAACACCTATCACACGCCTACACTTGTCATCCTCCTGATGCTTTAATTTGTGTTTCTTTTGTGAGAGGATTGCCTGGTGCATTGCTGATCGTTGGATCATTCCTAATCGATGGCCTGCATGTGTTTTTAGTTAATCCTGCTGCTATATCTATGAACCAATCACAACCATCTTAACCACCGCTATTTCATAACCCTTGGATCAAGTCAATGTTTGAAAGACTTGATCTCAGCCCTTGATTGCCTTCGTCGTTCCAGAATCTTCCCTCACCCCTATATAAACCCCCCACTTCTCAGACTTTCAAGACTTTTGGGCATTCGTCATTTCTGAGAGAAAAAATAGAGAGAAGAGAGAAGTGTGAGAGAAGAGAGAAAAGAAAAGAGAGAAGAGATAGAAAGGGAAAACTGTTAGCCAAAAACCAAACCCTAACCCTAAACACTTCATTTTCTGAATCAAACCTTCGTATACACCTAACCCCAAACACAACCTTGAGTGTTTGAGAGAGAGTGGTTTGTTCATTTGAAGTTGTAACCTCTTTGTCCTTGATCTTGTTTACAACTTAAACATTCGTGTGAAGATCTGTGTTTCTTTTTCAGAGAAACTTTAGATCTACATTCTGCATGTTACATTTTCACTAGATCTGCATATTTCTTACTTGATTTAAGAAAATATTTACTGATTTGGTTTTGAAAATGTTTTATGGTTTCTGTTCTTACGAAACTTAACCTTGACCTAGTTGGATTCACACTTGGAGATTTTCAATCTCAAAAATATTTTTAAAACCGAGATTGATTAAGATCTTGACCGATTTTGAAGCGAGATATCCGTGGAATCTGGGTTATATTAAAGGTCAAAAAGGTTTTTAGTTCTGTAAGAAAGAAAGAAAACAAAATCACAGCATATAGACTTTATATGTAATTTTTATAGGACTGTCTGTAAATCTAAGTGTGTGTGAGTTCATGCATGTGAATAGGAATCACTTCACAAACACTTAACACACTACTACACTGAAAGTGTTGTGTATAAGATCAAAGATCATTGAGTCGACATAAGGAAGCTAAAGCAAAGGAAGTTATCAAACTGGAAGAACATCATCAACAATCAGATCTATGAGAAGTTAGAAGGACACCAAGTGGGGTATATTCCTAAACTTAGAATAGGTTGATTTGTGTGCATGTATGTTGTATTGTTTGTAAGTATTATTTGTTATTAGTGGATTTTTGTTTTTGTGACTTAGAAGTCACCGTGGATGTTTCCTCTGTTGGGAGAGGTTTTACCACGTTAAAAACTGTGTGTTGATTATCTTCATCTACTCATCTCATTCTATAAGTGTGCTGAATTTTTGAAACTGTCTTAGTTTTAAAAACTGATTACAAAGTCTTAATTACTCTCGTACATAAGTTTTTTTGTAAACACATCTTGTTGTTTATAATTTTTATTTCAAAAGAAAAGGGTTTCTCCAACAAACATCTCGGAGTTGCTTATACAGTTTAATCTTGTATTAAACGACATTAGCGACGTTTTTCAATTGGTATCAGAGCCCTGTTAACTTTTATTTCAAAAAGATCTTGTGTTTCTGAAATCGTATTCTGAAAAACCTAACTATGGACGAGAAGAATGAAAGGTTTGGTAATCTGTCCAGACCTCCACTCTTTGATGGAAACAACTTTGCTTACTGGAAAGTAAGAATGGTTGCCTTCATCCAAGGGACTTTAGGAGATGACGTCTGGGACATTATTGAAAATGGATACACTTATCCTACTAAACCAGCCACTGAAGGAAGTGATGAGAGGGTAAAGAAAATCTTAAGTGAATTTACGCAAGAAGAGAAAACTATTTCTCGAAATAACAATAAAGGCAAGAATGCCATTTTTATGTCTATTAATGAGTATGAGTTCAAGAGAATCTCATCTTGTGCCACTTCTAAGGAACCTTGGGACACATTAATCACTGCCCATGAAGGAGACTCAAGAGTTAAAGCTGCTAAAACTCAAATGCTTACCCAGCAGTACAACTCTTTGATTATGTCTGACTCTGAGTTTTTTGATGACTTTTACATGAACTTAACTGATATAGTTACTAAGTTGCATGCTAATGGTATAACTACGCTAGACAGACTCTTACCGGACCATAACTCAATTACTCCACTATAGAGAAGGAGTTGCTAGCGGTAGTCTTTGCTCTTGACAAATTTATGTCCTACCTTATCGGTTCTCCCATCACTTGCTTCACCGACCACGCGGTATTGAAATACCTACTCGTGAAGAAAGATGCAAAGTCGTGCCTCATAAGGTGGATCATACTCCTACAAGAGTTTAATATCTCTATTAGAGATAAGAAAGGAGTAGAAAACGTCATTGTCGATCACTTATCATGGCTTTCGTCCGACGTGCCTAGTGATCCAATACCCATAAATGAATACTTTCTGGATGAGCAACTCTTTGCTACCTCTTCTTTGCCCTGGTTTGCGAATATCGTGAACTATCTTGTCACGAGAGCCGTCGCTCTCAATTGGACACCGCAAGATAAGAAGAGGTTTATTACTTGGTTGCACATGTTATTCTATGACGATCCCTTCCTATTTAAATATTGCGCCGACCAAATCATCCGACAATGTGTGCCAGATGACGAGATCCCGAAAGTCATCCAATTTTGTCATTCAGAAGCTTGTGGAGGCCACTTTTCGATGAAAAAGGTGGCCGCTAAAATTCTTCAATGCGGCCTCTATTGGCCCACAATATTCTGAGATGTGAATAATGCTTATAAATCTTGTAATAGGTGTCAAAGGATGGGAGCTATTACCCGACGAGACATGACGCCTCTTACCCCATACTCATTATTGAGATCTTCGACTATTGGGGTATTGACTTCGTGGTTCCTTTCCCCTCGTCCTTTAGTTTCCTATACATCCATGTCGCGGTAGACTACGTTTCTAAATAGGTTGAAGCCATAGCGACTAAGACAAATGATAACAAGGTGGTGATTAATTTCCTACAGGAATACATACTTTCCCGCTTCAATGCTCCGAAAGCGATAATCAGCGATAATGGCACGCACTTTTGCAATAGGCCATTCGAGAAGCTCATGAGAAAGTATGACATCGTTCACAAGGTTGGAACGACTTATCACCCAAAAAGGAATGGGCAGGCCGAACTAGCAAATCGGGAAATCAAGAACATTCTTTAAAAGTCCGTCAATCTTACCCGGAAAGATTGGTCATTTAGATTGAACGATTCGCTATAGGCCTATCGTACCGCATACAAAAATCTGCTCGGCATGTCCCCATTCTGCTTTATGTATGGAAAGCCTTGCCATCTTCTCATGGAATTAGAGCATAAGGTTTATTGGGCAATTAAGGAGTTGAACTATGCCATAGATAAGGCCGGTGAAGCTCGCAAGCTTTAATTAAATGAGTTAGAAGAGATACGCAATGATGCGTATGAGAACGCAAAAATTTCCAAAGAAAGGATGAAACTCGCTCACGATAACATCATTCGACGCAAAAAATTTCTTCCTGGACAAAAAGTGTTTCTCTATAACTCTCGGCTTCACCTATTTTCGAGCAAGTGGCGGTCACGATGGTCTGGTCCATTCGTAGTAAGGAAAATTTTCCCTCACGGAGTTATTGAATTAGATGATTTAAAGGGGGAAATACGTTCAAGGTAAATGGAGAATGCCTAAAGCCATATCTAGAGGCGTGTGTGGAAGAAGTCGACACCGTTTGGTTGTCGGACCCCGTTTATGGGGTAGAGTGAACTGCTACAGTGAGGTCGTCGCACCCCCGACGCGTATGGGGTGAATTCTTGTGTATAGTAGACAAGAGTCGTGTGAGTAGTGAGAGTCCCTAGTATTAGGGTACAATAAGGTGAGAGCATTCACATGTTTCGAGAAATTGAGTCAAGTTGCGTTGACCATAGATATCGAGAGGGTTTTGAGTCCAAATTGATAGGGAGTATGCTGAGAGTCGAAATTTTTTGGAGAAGCGCGATTGAAATTAAGTTAGGGGGAGAAACCCATCTCAATGCAAGAACCGGATCGGTTCTTTTATTTTTGAGCCGGACCGGTCCGAACCTAATCGGTTCGTTTCTTTAGAGCCGAATTGATCCGGTAATTAAAGAACTCAAAAATTTAAAGGATCGGACCGGTCCGGTCCTGTACCAGCCGGATCGGTCCAGTTTCTATAGTTTTTCCCCTTTCCCTAGGTGCACCCCCTCTTCTCCCCAATCCCTTCCCTTCCTTCCCAATTCGTCCAACCATACCCAACCCTTCAATTTCCCTCCCAAATACATCCCCTCTTTCCCTCCAAACCCTTTCCCTCCATTTCCAAAACCCTACCCACACTTCTCACCTATAAATACCCACCCATAGCCTCCACTTTTCTCCACACCTTCAACCACATCCCTTCTCTCTTCTCTTTCCCTAATTTTTTTCCAGCACCCTCCACTTGTCCCAATGGCCCAAAGAGCTCCCCCCGTCAAATAAGACTCAACTGAAATCCTACCCTCCGGCCATGGTGAATTCCGTTCCCGTCAAGATTAGAGTTGGTGCACTCATTTTTTTGGTCCGGATCGCAAACTCCACATGGAGCGCGCAGTCCAATGGATGGGGATACCCAATTCCGTCATCGCCCTCTTCATGCCTAGGGGTTAGTGCCGTTTCCTTAATGAACCGTACGAAGCAGTTTGGGCCGTCGAAGTTCGATCTTTCTATGGATCCCTTATTCACACGGGCCAATTCGTGTCCCAAGCCTATGTCGATGGTACCGTCATCCCTTTTTCTTTGGCCCTTCTCACGGATAAGTTGGGCGAGTATGATGTTCCCGTTGCTCAAGACTACACATACCCAAGGAATCACTACACCAAAAACAGGAATCTGGCACGGTTTAAAACTGTGCCAGATCAAATCTGGCATGGTTTTGAACTGTGCCAGAATCAGGTGTTCCAAAATGGCAATTTTTTTCTGGCACGGCTCAAAAGTGTGCCAGATTTGGTCAAACAGGAACACTTCTGGCACACTTTTAAACCGTGCCAGAATTTGATATTTCTGGCACACTTTTGGCACAGTTTTTAACTGTGCCAGATTTGGGCAAATAAGAACACTTCTAGCACACTTTTAAACCGTGCCTGAATTTGATATTTCTGGCACACTTTTGGCACAGTTTTAAACTGTGCCAGATTCAGAACAGTTTAAAATTTTTTGGCACAGTTCAAAATCGTGCCAAAATATGATACACTTTTGACACGATTTTGAACTGTGCCAAATTTTTTATAAAAAAAAAATATTATTTGAAAGCACAAAATTCACAAATTAATAATATTGCACGTTGTTAATAAATAAATGTACATACAAACTTCAAAATATTACAAGTCTTTATAGTTCACATGCCCAAAAAAAATTGGGCAGAGTTTCCTCTATTTTTTGGACATTCCAAAACCTGTTAATACAAAACCTGCCTAATATAAAGCCCGCACGGCCACAAAATATAACAATTAACTTACAAAAGCCTGCACGACATAAAACTCAACAATAAAACAACAAAAGACCGCACGGCCATGACACAAAAAAATGGAATCATGAATAAATCCCTTGTTGTAAACCATTGAGTTCTCTGTGTGTTCCACGTGAATAAATGCCAACGATAAACTGTTATCCTGCAAAAAAAATAGGATACAAAAAAGATACGATATTAGTAACCCAATAATTTGCAAAAATTTTTTTTTACTTAAACTATAAAATTACATATATGAGTGGAAATTATCATCATACTCTCAAACCGGGAGACCCGAGACTACGGGGTCAGTTCCTACAAGTTACATCAGTCCCGTGCGAGGTGTTCATGCCTCCTACGAGGTCGTTGGGGGGCTGGTTTGGGTTTTCACCCTTTAACGGCATGTTTTTAACTCTAAGTGTGATTTTTGCAAATTATCGTCATCCTCTCAAACCGGGAGACCCGGGACTACGCGGTCAGTTCCTACAAGTTACATTGGTCCCGTGCGAGGTGTTCGTGCCTCCTACGGGGTCGATGGGGGGCTGGTTTGGGTTTTCACACTTTAACGGCTTGTTTTTAAGTCTAAGTGTGATTTTTGCAAATTATCATCATTCTCTTAAACCGAGAGACCCGGGACTACGCGCCCAGTTTCTACAAGTTACATTGGTCCCGTGCGAGGTGTTCGTGCCTCCTACGGGATCGATGGGGGGTTGGTTTGGGTTTTCACCCTTTAACGGCTTGTTTTTAAGTCTAAGTGTGATTTTTGCAAATTATCGTCATACTATCGAACCAGGAGACCCGGGACTACGCGGTCAGTTCCTACAAGTTGCATTGGTCCCGTACGAGGTGTTCGTGCCTCCTACGGGGTCGTTGGGGGGCTAGTTTGGGTTTTCACCCTTTAACGACATGTTTTTAACTCTAAGTGTGATTTTTGCAGATTATCATCATACTCTCAAACCGAGCGACCCGGGACTACGCGGTCAGTTCCTACAAGTTACATTGGTCCCGTGCAAGGTGTTCGTGCCTCCTACGGGGTCGTTTGGGGGCAGGTTTGGATTTTCACCCTTTAACGGCATGTTTTTAACTCTAAGTGTGATTTTTGCAGATTATCGTCATACTCTCAAACCGAGCGACCCGGGACTACGCGGTCAGTTCCTACAAGTTACATTGGTCCCGTGCGAGGTGTTCGTGTCTCCTACGGGGTCGTTTGGGGGCTGGTTAGGGTTTTCACTCTTTAACAGCATGTTTTTAAGTCTAAGTGTGATTTTTGCAAATTATCGTCATACTCTCAAACCGGGATACCCGAGATTACGCGGTCAGTTCCTACAAGTTACATTGGTCCCGTGCGAGGTGTTCGTGCCTCCTACGGGGTCATTTGGGGACTGGTTTGGGTTTTCACCCTTTAACGGCTTGTTTTTAAGTCTAAGTGTAATTTTTGCAAATTATCGTCATACTCTCAAACCGTGAGACCCGGGACTACGCGGTCAGTTCCTACAAGTTACATTGGTCCCGTGCGAGGTGTTCGTGCCTCCTACGGGGTCGTTTGGGTTTTCACCATTTAACGGCTTGTTTTTAAGTCTAAGTGTGATTTTTGCAAATTATCGTCATACTCACAAATCGTGAGACCCGGGACTACGCGGTCAGTTCCTACAAGTTACATTGGTCCCGTGCGAGGTATATTTGTGCCTCCTACAGGGTCGATCGGGGGTTGGTTTGGTTTTCACCCTTTAACAGCTTGTTTTTAAGTCTAAGTGTAATTTTTGCAAATTATCGTCATACTATCAAACCAGGAGACCCGAGACTACGCGGTCAGTTGCTACAAGTTGCATTGGTCCCGTACGAGGTGTTCGTGCCTCCTACGGGGTCGTTGGGGGGCTAGTTTGGGTTTTCAACCTTTAACGGCATGTTTTTAACTCTAAGTGTGATTTTTGCAGATTATCGTCATACTCTCAAACCGAGCGACCCGGGACTACGCGGTCAGTTCCTACAAGTTACATTGGTCCCGTGCGAGGTGTTCGCGCCGGGCCTGTTAGTGTTTTCACTCTTTAACGGCATGTTTTTAAGTCTAAGTGTGATTTTTGCAAATTATCGTCATACTCTCAAACCGGGATACCCGGAATTACGCGGTCAGTTCCTACAAGTTATATTGGTCCCGTCCGAGGTGTTCGTGCCTCCTACGGGGTCGTTTGGGGACTGGTTTGGGTTTTCACCCTTTAATGGCTTGTTTTTAAGTCTAAGTGTGATTTTTGCAAATTATCGTCATACTCTCAAACCGTGAGACCCGGGACTACGCGGTCAGTTCCTACAAGTTACATTGGTCTCGTGCGAGGTGTTCGTGCCTCCTTCGGGGTCGTTTGGGGGTTGGTTTGGGTTTTCACCCTTTAACGGCTTGTTTTTAAGTCTTAGTGTGATTTTTGCAAATTATCGTCATACTCTCAAACCGTGAGACCCGGGACTACGCGGTCAGTTCCTACAAGTTACATCGGTCCCGTGCGAGGTGTTCGTGCCTCCTACGAGGTCGTTGGGGGGCTGGTTTGGGTTTTCACCCTTTAACGGCATGTTTTTAACTCTAAGTGTGATTTTTGCAAATTATCGTCATCCTCTCCAACCGGGAGACCCGGGACTATGCGGTCAGTTCCTACAAGTTACATTGGTCCCGTGCGAGGTGTTCGTGCCTCCTACGGGGTCGATGGGGGGCTGGTTTGGGATTTCACACTTTAACGCCTTGTTTTTAAGTCTAAGTGTGATTTTTGCAAATTATCATCATTCTCTTAAACCGAGAGACCCGGGATTACGCGCCCAGTTTCTACAAGTTACATTGGTCCCGTGGGAGGTGTTCGTACCTCCTACGGGATCGATGGGGGGTTGGTTTGGGTTTTCACCCTTTAACGGCTTGTTTTTAAGTCTAAGTGTGATTTTTGCAAATTATCGTCATACTATCAAACCAGGAGACCCGGGACTACGCGGTCAGTTCCTACAAGTTGCATTGGTCCCGTACGAGGTGTTCGTGCCTCCTACGGAGTCGTTGGGGGGCTGGTTTGGGTTTTCACCCTTTAACGGCATGTTTTTAACTCTAAGTGTGATTTTTGCAGATTATCGTCATACTCTCAAACCGAGCGACCCGGGACTACGCGGTCAGTTCCTACAAGTTACATTGGTCCCGTGCAAGGTGTTCGTGCCTCCTACGGGGTCGTTTGGGGGCTGGTTTGGGTTTTCACCCTTTAACGGCATGTTTTTAACTCTAAGTGTGATTTTTGCAGATTATCGTCATACTCTCAAACCGAGCGACCCGGGACTACGCGGTCAGTTCCTACAAGTTACATTGGTCCCGTGCGAGGTGTTCGTGTCTCCTACGGGGTCGTTTGGGGGCCGATTAGGGTTTTCACTCTTTAACAGCATGTTTTTAAGTCTAAGTGTGATTTTTGCAAATTATCGTCATACTCTCAAACCGGGATACCCAGAATTACGCGGTCAGTTCCTACAAGTTACATTGGTCCCGTACAAGGTGTTCGTGCCTCCTACGGGGTCGTTTGGGAGCTGGTTTGGGTTTTCACCCTTTAACGGCTTGTTTTTAAGTCTAAGTGTGATTTTTGCAAATTATCGTCATACTCTCAAACCGGGATACCCGGGATTACGCGGTCAGTTCCTACAAGTTACATTGGTCCCGTGCGAGGTGTTCGTGCCTCCTACGGGGTCGTTTGGGGGCTGGTTGGGGTTTTCACCCTTTAACGGCTTGTTTTTAAGTCTAAGTGTGATTTTTGCAAATTATCGTCATACTCTCAAACCGAGCGACCCGGGACTATGCGGTCAGTTCCTACAAGTTACATTGGTCCCGTGCGAGGTGTTCGTGCCTCCTACGGGGTCGTTTGGGGGCTGGTTAGGGTTGTCACTCTTTATAAGCATGTTTTTAAGTCTAAGTGTGATTTTTGCAAATTATCGTCATACTCTCAAACTGGGATACCCGAGATTACGCGGTCAGTTCCTACAAGTTACATTGGTCCTGTGCGAGGTGTTCGTGCCTCCTACGGGGTCGTTTGGGGACTGATTTGGGTTTTCACCCTTTAATGGCTTGTTTTTAAGTCTAAGTGTGATTTTTGCAAATTATCGTCATACTCTCAAACCGTGAGACCCGGGACTACGCGGTCAGTTCCTACAAGTTACATTGGTCCCGTGCGAGGTGTTCGTGCCTCCTACGGGGTCGTTTGGGGGTTGGTTTGGGTTTTCACACTTTAACGGCTTGTTTTTAAGTCTAAGTGTGATTTTTGCAAATTATCGTCATACTCTCAAAACGTGAGACCCGGGACTACGCGGTCAGTTCCTACAAGTTACATTGATCCCGTGCGAGGTATATTTGTGACTCCTATAGGGTCGATCGGGGGTTGGTTTGGTTTTCACCCTTTAACGGCTTGTTTTTAAGTCTAAGTGTAATTTTTGCAAATTATCGTCATACTATCAAACCAGGAGACCCGGGACTACGCGGTCAGTTCCTACAAGTTGCATTGGTCCCGTACGAGGTGTTCGTGCCTCCTACGGGGTCGTTTGGGGGTTGGTTTGGGTTTTCACCCTTTAACGGAATGTTTTTAACTCTAAGTGTGATTTTTGCAGATTATCGTCATACTCTCAAATCGAGCGACCCGGGACTACGCGGTCAGTTCCTACAAGTTACATTGGTCCCGTGCAAGGTGTTCGTGCCTCCTACGGGGTCGTTTGGGGCTGGTTTGGGTTTTCACCCTTTAACGGCATGTTTTTAACTCTAAGTGTTTTTTGCAGATTATCGTCATACTCTCAAACCGAGCGGCCCGGAACTACGCGGTCAGTTGCTACAAGTTACATTGGTCCCGTGCGAGGTGTTCGTGCAAACTACGGGGTCGTTTGGGGGCCGGTTAGGGTTTTCACTCTTTAACAGGATGTTTTTAAGTCTAAGTGTGATTTTTGCAAATTATCGTCATACTCTCAAACTGGGATACCCGGAATTACGCGGTCAGTTCCTACAAGTTACATTGGTCCCGTACGAGGTGTTCGTGCCTCCTACGGGGTCGTTTGGGGACTGGTTTGGGTTTTCACCCTTTAATGACTTGTTTTTAAGTCTAAGTGTGATTTTTGCAAATTATCGTCATACTCTCAAACCGTGAGACCCGGGACTACGCGGTCAGTTCCTACAAGTTACATTGGCCCGTGCGAAGTGTTCGTGCCTCCTACGGGGTCGTTTGGGGGTTGGTTTGGATTTTCACCCTTTAACGGCTTGTTTTTAAGTCTAAGTGTGATTTTTGCAAATTATCGTCATATTCTCAAACCGTGAGTCCCGGGACTACGCGGTCAGTTCCTACAAGTTACATTGGTCCCGTGCGAGGTTTATTTGTGCCTCCTATTAGGTCGATCGGGGGTTGGTTTGGTTTTCACCCTTTAACGGCTTGTTTTTAAGTCTAAGTGTAATTTTTGCAAATTATCGTCATACTATCAAACCAGGAGACCCGGGACTACGCGGTCAGTTCCTACAAGTTGCATTGGTCCCGTACGAGGTGTTCGTGCCTCCTACGGGGTCGTTGGGGGGCTAGTTTGGGTATTCACCCTTTAACGGCATGTTTTTAACTCTAAGTGTGATTTTTGCAGATTATCGTCATACTCTCAAACCGAGCGACCCGGGACTACGCGGTCAGTTCCTACAAGTTACATTGGTCCCGTGCAAGGTGTTCGTGCCTCCTACGGGGTCGTTTGGGGGCTGGTTTGGGTTTTCACCCTTTAACGGCATGTTTTTAACTCTAAGTGTGATTTTTGCAGATTATCGTCATACTCTCAAACCGAGCGACCCGGGACTACGCGGTCAGTTGCTACAAGTTACATTGGTCCCGTGCGAGGTGTTCGTGCCTCCTACGGGGTCGTTTGGGGGCCGTTTAGGGTTTTCACTCTTTAACAGCATGTTTTTAAGTCTAAGTGTGATTTTTGCAAATTATCGTCATACTCTCAAACCGGGATACCCGGAATTACGCGGTCAGTTCCTACAAGTTACATTGGTCCCGTACGAGGTGTTCATGCCTCCTACGGGGTCGTTTGGGAGCTGGTTTGGGTTTTCACCCTTTAACGGCTTGTTTTTAAGTCTAAGTGTGATTTTTGCAAATTATAGTCATACTCTCAAACCGGGATACCCGGGATTACGCGGTCAGTTCCTACAAGTTACATTGGTCCCGTGCGAGGTGTTCGTGCCTCCTACGGGGTCGTTTGGGGTCTGGTTGGGGTTTTCACCCTTTAACGGCTTGTTTTTAAGTCTAAGTGTGATTTTTGCAAATTATCGTCATACTCTCAAACCGAGCGACCGGGGACTACGCGGTCAGTTCCTACAAGTTACATTGGTCCCATGCGAGGTGTTCGTGCCTCCTACGGGGTCGTTTGGGGGCTGGTTAGGGTTGTCACTCTTTAACAGCATGTTTTTAAGTCTAAGTGTGATTTTTGCAAATTATCGTCATACTCTCAAACCGGGATACCCGAGATTACGCGGTCAGTTCCTACAAGTTACATTGGTCCCGTGCGAGGTGTTCGTGCCTCCTACGGGGTCGTTTCGGGGCTGATTTGGGTTTTCACCCTTTAATGGCATGTTTTTAACTTCAAGTGTGATTTTTCCAGATTATCGTCATACTCTCAAACCGGGAGACCCGGGGCTACGCGGTCAGTTCCTACAAGTTACATTGGTCCCATGCAACGTGTTCGTGCCTCCTACGGGGTCGCTGGGGGGCTGGTTTGGGTTTCCACCCTTTAACGGCATGTTTTTAACTCAAGTGTGATTTTTGCAGATTATCATCATACTCTCAAACCGAGCGACCTGGGACTACACGGTCAGTTCCTACAAGTTACATTGGTCCCGTGCGAGGTGTTCGTGTCTCCTACGGGGTTGTTTGGGGGGCTGGTTTGGGTTTTCACCCTTTAACAGCTTGCTTTTAAGTCTTAAGTGTGATTTTTGCAAATCATCGTCATACTCTCAAACCGGGAGACCCGGGACTATGCGATCAGTTCCTACAGGTTACATTGGTCCCGTACGAGGTGTTTGTGCCTCCTACGGGATCGTTTGGGGGTTGGTTTGGATTTTCACCCTTTAATGGCATGTTTTTAACTCTAAGTGTGATTTTTCCAGATTATCGTCATACTCTCAAACCGGGAGACCCGGGGCTACGCGGTCAGTTCCTACAAGTTACATTGGTCCCGTGCGAGGTGTTCGTGCCTCCTATATCGTCATATTCTCTAACGGTATGTTTTTAATCAATTTTGAACGTTTATGGATTTTAGAAAATTTTGGCATAGTTTCATTTGTTTATTCGTTAAATCCAACATGTTTTAACATTTAATATAAACTCAACAGCAACAAAAAATTCCAAAACCAAACCACCAGCAAGTCCCTTCCACCAATTTAACTAAATAAGCTCATAAAGTAAGCCATGAAGTGATTTTCAAACTTTAAAAGGAATGATCAGATATAGAATGAAAAAGATAAACTATAAATATTGAGTAGAAATAATTTATTGCATTTTAAAAGGTTAATGAATGGGTACTAAATAATAGTTACCTGTAGTAACTTGATTAAGATTGGATGGAACTGGCCTGATTTGAACATTTGTAAAACAAAACCAAACAAATCACTGGCAGCCTATGCTGGCCTTTTGATCTCCAAACCTCCCCAATACCTGCATTCAATTCCCACCGAGCACTGGATCAAACTCTTTAATATTACAGTACCCATATATGATTATACACACACGTGTGTGAAATTGATAACATGTCCCTTTTATGAGTATAATTAGGTATCATTATGTGCCATTAGGACACGCGTTATATTGTGCTTTATTATATATATAGTGAATAATCTACCTTTGATTGTGCTTAAGATGTATTGAATTGATCTAGAGATCAAAGATTGTGATGGAAGATGATCATGGTTAATCTTTTTAAGAAAGTATTCTATGAAAGAACTTGGGATCTCCATTCAAGGTTCTCAAAACAAGAAGCGCCATTCTTTGTATGGTTTTGCCTTCAAATAAAAATTTGGGATCTCCTATCTACTCACAAAAATCCATATGTCCATTACATATAAGAACATATCAGAAAGGAAAATGGATCAATATATAATGAAATAAATAAATATTCACATTAATTTTTCTCTCACCTGTAAATCAACAATGGGAGGTACTTCAATCTCCTCCATTTTTGTTGCTAGCGAGAAACAGGCCACAACTAACAATTGGACTATCCAAGCTTTACCCCTCTATGTGCACATTAACATTGTCACAAACATGAACGGGCACAATTAGCATTTAAACACTTAAATATTAATATGAGATTATTATGCCCTAAAATGCATTTTGTGCACATTGAACCATTTTTGTGCCAAAAAAATGCATTTTGTTGCAAAACAAAAAACCCATTCAAAAAATTAATATGAGAAATACCTTAGAGGGGCGACAACAGCCTTGGAGGGAGTGTGCCCTGACTGGGCCTTTGAGAACACAATCACCTCAAGTGCTTGGAAATCCCATCACCCCCATCAGATCTTGCCAAGAAAACACAATCACCTCCTATATCACCCACCTCAAGACTGAAAATGTTAGCTGCACATGGCTTTCTCTTTCCTAAACTGGACTATTGAAAAGTTATCTCCACATTCCAAAAATCAGTATATATTAGATTTAATTCCACCTCAGTATATATATATATATATTAGATTAAACTCTAGAATTAGATTTAATCTAGAATTATCTAGAATTAAATCTATTTTATTAAATCACTATATATTAGATTTAATTCTAAATAATTCTAGATTAAATCTAATTCTAGAGTTTAATCGAATATATATATATATATATATATATATATATATATATATATAATACTTATAAAGGAAAGAAATTAGGACACCAGATAAAATACCTCAAACCGAGAAAACACGAGGTCGCCGGAAGGGACACCACGACACCGGAATATCAAAAACCCGGAACCAGGGGAGCGGGGGAGGTGACCCGAGGAGGATTAACCCGGAAAATAGGGGCGACGGCAAGGATAAACCCAAGGGGGGAGGCGACGCAGCAGGGGAGAGAGGGGGAGGGGATGCGACGCAGCAGGGGAGAGAGGGATGCGACGCAGCAGGGGAGAGAGGGGGGAGGCGACGTAGCAGGGGAGAGAGGGAGGCGACGCAGCAGGGGAGAGAGGGGGAGGCGACGCAGCAGGGGAGAGAGGGGGAGAGCGGATGGGAGGGCTTGGGTTTTTGGTGGAGGGAGAGGGGAGAGCGGGGGAGAAGACGAAGAAGGAGAGAGAAGAGGGACATTAAAAGGTCCCAAAATTTTGAGGTATTTTATATCCTAGTAAAGTGTACTCAATTTTGGCACACTTTAAAACAGTGCCAAATTTTGGCACTGTTTTAAAGTGTGCCAAATTTCTATTAAACCGTGCCAAAATCTGGCACAGTTTTAAACCGTGCCAGATTTTTAATATCAGGGTGTGCCAAAATGCTGTTTTTGGTGTAGTGAATGTCACCCTGGTAGCCAAGGACCTAATTATGGAGCGCATTGCCCCCAACGTTGTTTGGAGGGGGGGATACTGTCGCTGTCAGCCGACTTAATGAGAAAGCACGCCTCACATTCCAAATTGTGTGCTAACATTCGGCAAACTTCCAACGATTTCACGATGCGTCCCCGTCAAGTAACATTGACATACCACCTCTTCGATCCCCACACTCCAATTAATCTGGCTCGCACCCTATACGCTGACATCCTCATTGCATCTATGGATGAGAAAGGTCACTACACCAAATCTGCACTATTGTCAAGGTCATTGACCCTAACAAATCCAACTTGTCAAGGTCAATGACTGTGACATTTCGAGGCGAGATAACTTTTTTTGTCACGGTCGTGTCACGGTCATTGACCTTGACACAAAACTCGCGTTTTGTGTCACGGTCGTGTCACAGTTATAAACCATGACAAAGCCGTGCCTCTTTTTAAAAAAATTGTCGCGGTCTATGACCGTGACACGTCCGCGATAACTTTTTGTCACGAACTTGTCACGGTCATTGACCGTGACAATTCTGGGCAGAATTTAAAAAAATCTGCTAGGTAGTATGGCCACTGCCACTGCCCAGCAGTATATTTGTACCTGTTATAGCAACGTTGTACCTGTTCCAAACATCATATATCCAAACAAACTAAAGATAATGCAAATATATATTCAAATAGAGACAATATGCATCACGATATAATTCAAATGTAACAACTTAAAACAAATTCAATTCAAACTTATAACAATTCAATTCAAACTTAAAACAATGTCACTACATGTCTGGTGTATTCTTAAAACTGAGGAGGTGAGTAGGCCACACGACATACGAATTGACACACCCACTGCATTGTTCGCCCAACCACAATAGGGAGTTCTCCTTCCCGGGTATGACATGCATGATGAGCACCCTGGACTCCATCTCTTGAAGCACACATCTATGAACTATTCTACCCTGGATGATATTCGGGTCCTTCAACCCCCGCCCTATCCGCTGGCCATCAAATACGTCCAATATGAACACGCTCGGCCAACAAAGTGTCGACATTGGTCTGTTGAAGGGCGCCAAATAGGGAAGTGGATCATCGAAGTACGAACGTGTCGGTGATGAAGCAGCGAGGTCCACATCCTCGTCATCCTGCGTCTCGTCCTCCCGCACCTCCTCCTCCACCGCCTTCTCCTTCCCTTTCCCTTTCCCTTTACGGTCTCCGCCCAACGTACGCTTCATGAATGCGTACATATCTTGGACCGTCGCCTCCAAACGGGACAGCTTCGTGTCGTGTGAATCCACCGTTCGAGCCAACCCGGTGTCGCTCGTCTCCAATCCGATGATCCTAGATTTGGCCACCCACGAGCTCACCCCCTTGTCCTCCCCTTGCGATCAGAGCCAAGCACTTGACTGAGTGCATCTGTGGACAAAGATGCCTTGTCGGCATCAGACTGCGACTCATGCACTTCCTTAAGCTTTGCCTGAAACGACAAAAAGCACATGATTAGTAAAATAAGTGAACTAAAAAATTATAACGTAATTAACAAAAATTAAACTGTCGAATTACTTACAATCGTGGCCGCGATGCTCGGGGACACCTCCTTGTCCTTCCCCTTTTTCGTCCGAAGAGCCACATAAGTATCGAGCCTATGTGGCTTACCCCCTGGCCCACTCCCTACCCCCTGACATAAAATAAAGTAAAGTAAAATTAGTATCGGCCCCGCAAAGTAAAATAATGAAGAATAATATATTTTTGTAGTTATAGAAAAATTAAATCTTACATGCATCCTATGCTCCACCTCGGCGCAAGAGGTCCGGCCGGAGTAGTGCACGTCCGTCTTTTTTACCCGATTTTCCCTCCCCGATTGGCGAGATGCCAATTGTCGATCCTCGATCTCATTGTCAATGAACTTCTGCCATTGTGCCAATGAGATCGGCTCCTTGGGGGGGACGGATTCATGCCATTGGATAATCGACTCTCGTGTTTTCCCAAAGTTCCGTACCCGCATATTTTTTTTTCACGACTTGAGTTGCTCCCTAATCTGCTCCAACACGAGATCGCATAGCTTTGGATCCAAGTTGAATTGTTCCTGTCCAGCAAATACAATGTTAGTTGCGAATAAATATAAATATAAATATGAAATTGAAATTGAAATTGAAATTGAAATATTCATATAAATATAAATATAAATATAAATATAAATATAAATATATTACCTGTAGTGCCGCCCAAACATCTAACTTGAGCTCATATGGCACCTCCTTCCAACTCATAAATCCCGGGCCGATGACCGTCTTTAGCAGAATGAGGGATCTCGCTAATATCTATGATTTGTTCTCGACGATAATCCCATATTTCCCATATTTGGGGAGCCTAGGGGCTGAAGAGCCCTCGTCGCCTCCACTACCACCGACCCCAGACGACATCATCATAAACAACATCATCATCTTTGCCTTAATATCTTAAGGAGACATTTGCTGTAAAAAAATGTTATTAGTACAGATATAATATTATCACAATATGCATATCTTATAAGAGAGTCGGGTTTGGCATTAATAAAGTGAGAATTACACACACACACATAAAAATCTTTAATAAAATTCTCATATCTTCTTTCAATTTAAACACACACACAGTAGTGACTGTCTATTTAAAATAATCTCAATGTTAATTTCAGGTATTGAATTTCTACTATTGTTTTGTGCTTTTTATAAATCATACCCCACCCCCACCCCCACCCCAACATGTTTACGGGCTTTCATCACCCGTTATAAATTTTTCGGTCCTCTTGGGTCTTTTAGTCCCTTAACATTACTTTAAGAATTTTACCCAATCTAAATACCACATTTTCTTTCTTGTTATACACTTGAACACGTTTTGTTATTTAGTCCATATTAATTTATCTTTGATGTATTACCAGCATCTTTACTTTTATAAACTTTATTTAATTTTCAATTTTAAGGACTATTTTCATCACTTAATATTCATCTAAGTTCTAGTATAACAAGTTCCCATAAAAATCTTTAATAAAGTATTATCACAAATATAAACTAAGAGTGATAAAATAACTTTGAGGCATATAAATTAATTGTGACAAAGTAAGATTATGGAAACCCCACTTTTCTTTCTATAACTCCTATTTTATTAAACTTTAAATATAATTAGGGGTGTATAGAAAGAAAAGTTAAATAGGAATAAAAACAACATTTTTAAAATATGAAGGGCTCACCAATTTGATCAAATTTTTCACCAATTGGATATAAAGTCATGTGATTATTTCACCATATAAAGTTAACAAAAAACGCCATATATGGTTTCTTTCTCCATTAGTATAAGTATATAGCGATTATTTCACACTTAAATCACATATTAAGCCGGCCTTTATTTTTTTATGAAATTTGTAGAAAATTACTTTATTTTGAATGAAAATAAATTGTTATCCAATATTTTTGGATATTATTTACATTTACATTTTTGGATATTATTTACATTTACATTTTTGGATATTATTTTTGGAAATTAATAGAAAATTACTTATTTATTTATATTTTTAACCCCCTACCCCCTACCCCCCACCCTGCCCCACCCCTACCCCCCACCCTACCCCCACCCTGCCCCACCCCTACCCCCCACCCTTCCCCCACCCTACCCCCACTCTGCCCTACCCCCTACCCTCACCCTGTCCCACCCCCCACACACGCATACACACACGCACATATATACACACATACACACATATATATACACACAAACATATATATAAATGGAAGAGAGAGAGAGAGAGAGAGAGAGAGAGAGGGAGGGAACGACGGGAGGGAAAAAAGAAGGGAGAAAGGGTTTTTGCTGCAAACATTGTCACGGTCGTGTCACGGTCATTGATCTTGACAATTATTTAAATAATTGTCACGGTCAATGACCGTGACAAGTAAATTTGTCACGGGCTTGTCACGGTCATTGACCGTGATAATTCTTTGTCACGGTCGTGTCAAGGTCAATGACTGTGACATAAAACGCGTGTTTTTTATCACGGTCAATGACCTTGACAAGAGTGGCCGGCTGAAAGGTGACATTTTGGCCATTTTGGTGTAGTGGGTGCAGCCCCACTTCCATATGCATGCTGTATTACCTCCATTCTCAAAGATGCTAGCACTGAGGCTCCGCTAGACCGTACTCGCCTCCCCGTTCCCTTTGGATAGGGAACCTGCACTCGGAGCGCCAAACAGATGGCCATCATTCGGGTAAGGCGTGGAAGTGATGAGGAGAGTGATGCTGCCTCGAGTACGTACGAGGAAGAAGAAGAAGCAGGTGCCGATGTTGAGATGGGAGACGTGGGTGTGGATGGAGAGTCGGCCGAAGAAGAAGACCCTGATTTCGAATGGGCGGGTAGCGACCTCACTAATCGTATGTCGGCCCTTGAGACGAGATTCAGTAACTTTATGACCGACTACCGTCGTAATACAAGCATGATGTTTCATTTCCAAGCGGACTTGTACCGATGCCAAGGGGATCCCAACCAGCCATTGCCATCCTACTTTTATGACCCTTATGGCCCTGACACGCCCAACTCTTCCCATTCACCGCCCCAATGAAGCTTTGTTGGTTTGTGGCAGTTTTTAGTTATTTCCCTTGATCACATGGTTGTATGCTCTTTGCTGTTGTTGTACCACAGTCCTGTTTTAAAAAAATCTGCATTTTATCCATTTGTTTGTTTTATTTATCGCACTTCTTATTTTGCCTTGTTTAGATTTTAGTCCTTTTTGCTTGAGGTCAATGCAAAAGTCTAAGTTAGGGGGGATGACAAATGCGTATTTCTAAAACTTCACAAATTTTCAAAAATTCCCAGAAATTTCAAAAAAATCATAAAATTTTGAAAAACCCAAAAATATTTTTTGTTCAAAATAACTAAAAATTGGAATTCAAATTTTTCAAAAATATCATTAAAAGTCGGTTTAAAGTCTCAAGTTGTAAAATTCCATATATACAAAGTCGAAATTGACCAAAGATGGAAATTGTGTGAAAATTGACGGCTTAACGAATAAGTGTGGAGATTAACAACCCCGGTGAGATTTGAGCCTTTCATCTTTGTGAAATTTATAAATCAAACAGAGTTAATTGTCAACTCAAAGTTCTTTTCAGCGTCTAAAAAGTCGGTGAGGATCTCAATCCTTTCATTTTGATCGATTTTGATAAATGTGTGTGATATTGTCGTACAAAGCGCGCTACAAATCTCTAAATTAAATTAATATCGAGACGCATATGGTAATGTAATTAGTATTTTGGACAATGAAGTAGTCCCTCGTTTGTTACCCAAATATATTGGCCATAAAAAGTTGTGAAAAATTATCCCTTTTGTAACCCAAATTGAGACGAATAATTTTTCCTTTCATTTGACAACTCGAAAAACCCAAAAAATAAACTGGAATTGTGAAAATTGAATATTTATCAAATATAGTCCGAAAAGTGCATAAAAAGGGGCAAGAAAAAAAAATAGAAGAATGCTTAACAAAAAATAGCAAGAAAAGAAAAGTGTGAAAAAAAATAGAAACAAAAATAGAGAAAAAGAAGAGAAAATGAGCAAAAGCCCAGAAAAAGCACAAAGGGACATCATAAATTACTTTTCCAATTCCAACCTTTCCTACCATTTTCATTTTACCCAATATACCTTCAACTCGTAAAAGTCCTAACCGAGTCCAAAATTGCAAAATTGGTTACTGCATGGAGAGCTTAAAGACAAAAAGATAATAAAAGAGATTAAATGCGTGAATAAGAGGCAATGTTCCCATTTTCAAACCGTATTCCGTTGAGGAGATCCAATCACTATAAAATTTTCGTCTTTCTTCTTGTGTGCGTGAACTTCGTTCCAATATATTTACTCTTTATGTCACGCATACCGAGAGAATAGCCATAATCCGAGAGATTAATTTGTGAGAGTATCTCGTGAGAATTTGAAATCAAAACGAATTTTCAGATAAATAATGTAATGATCAATCGGTGGAAATTTGCAGTTAAATTTTTGACTTCGCACACACGCACTATGATTTGAGACTCTTGAGCATGACTTGATGATGATTATTTTCTAGGAAAGGTTGAATTATACAATTTTTGCATATTTTGAATTTTCTTTGAGTCGAATTTTGTGGGTATATTCTCTGCAAAACCTTCACGAGTCACAATTCGTCCTACTAGGGTAACCTAGGGGTTTAAAGGCTTGTTGCATACGCTAAATGCAATCGCTTGCCCGCGAAAAAGGTATTCTATCCCAATAAAATGATTTTCAAGAGTTGAACCTTTCTATGATTCTTTTACATTCCTCGAGACGCGCAAAATTCTAAGTTAGGGGGATTTGATTAGGCATAAATTCTTCTATTTCTATCCCTTTAATTTAGTTACTTTTAGCACCTCGAACAACGTAATCGATTTGATTTTATCTCATAATCTTTCTACTGACTTATTCTAATGAGTACCCCGAGTTTCTGGTATTTCGTATTGATTTTACTGGTATTTGATGTCAATAAAGAAAGAAAGAAACTGAAAGAAATGAGAAAGAATAGAAAGAAAGTCAGAAGGGAAAAGTTGTAGTTTTTACCCAGAATTCGGATGAGGCATCTAAAGAAGAGTTGAAGATATCAATCTCACGAGTACATAGGAAGAAACAACACCTCAATCGGAGTCCCGGTGTGAAAGTTATGAGCAGTCAAAGCCTGAAGAAAAAGTCAATGGAATCTCGGACCGATCCGAAATGCCAATTTCAACCCTGGACCGAAGACGGATCGATGCTGAAGGAAAATAAATGAATCGATCCGTACCGAATCGATCCGGCCAAGAAATAAACGAACTGATCCGGATTCAAGCCAGATCGAATCGAAGAAGGCCCGGACCGATCCGATTGTCGAATTTTGATTTTTTACTCTTCCTCTAATGGAGAGTCCTAGTTCAGCTAAAACTCTTGGAGCCTTGTAGGGTATTTAAACCCGATTTATTATCATTCTAAACAACAAAAAATTTATCTAATTTTCTATTCTTTTCAGTAAACCCTAGTTTGAAGATAGATTATAATTTTAATTCCAAGATTGAAGATTGCTTAGATTTTTTATGATTACAAGTACTTTTAGTTGATGATTTCAGTGATTTGGTAAGATTAGTGATTAATTTCCTTTGTCTAATTTCCCGTTTACATCAATCTTCAATTTTCCCTAAGTTTAATCATGATTTCATGCAATTCAAAAGTTGTTTTCATTGATTTCATCATGGTAGGCTAGACTTTTAAGGGCCGGGATGCATGAACCCAACTCGATGTGGTAGTTGCATGTGTATAAAAGTAATACTCTAAATTTAATGATTTGATTACGACCATATTGCGTAGGAACGCGATAATTATAGATCTTTGGATCTCATTTGCTTCAGGGTAACCGAGATGCTTTAGAATACAATTCGAGTGTAACTATTGCAATACCGATTTACTCATCCTCTAATTAAGTATGGTGCGGGGTTGAACCTCATATACGTAATGCTTGGGAGTAGTAAATTCCGGGTCTAATTAATCATTTAAATTTACGATCAGTTTTATATCATCAAAATACTAGGGTTGGGGGATTGTATTCCTGTCCTGTTTTTTTTCTCATCTTATAGTTCGAATTTTTCATCGTTAGTATTTTAAGTAATTTAGAATAGTTGCATTCCATTCACACTTTAGTGCATTAAATAAATATTTTCAAAAATTGCATTTAGTTGTAGTCAGTTCCCAAAACCTATCATCTTTTCCTTTTTCTTTAGAGTCAGAGTTAGGATTCATTCATCTGTCCAACGTCGTTAAATCTCTGTTGTCCTATTTCCCTGTGGATACGATCCCGACTTACCGGGTTTATTACTAACGCGACAGGCTTGCACTTGAGCCTAGAGAGAACGCACATTAGAGACACTTTCTGAGTCGCGTCAATGGTACCCATGTATATTAATGCCTATAAAACAAAAAAAAATTACTTTAGAAATTTCTTTCATATAACTCGTTGCATATGTATGGGAGGCTACCAAATAATAACATCCTATAGACTCTTTTGGAGCCTTAGGTTCAACTATGGTTGAAACTTTTACTATATTATATACCAAGTTAGAAAAAAAACTTATGGTTTCTTATAATAACGTGAGTTATTCATTATCATGTAGACAAAGTCATCACATGATGACGATTTTAAAATACAATAATATATTTTAAGAAGTGGCTTTTGTTGACCAAACTTTAATAAGTGAAAGGATTTTAAAAAATTGTATCAAATAATTATCGAATATTCAAAGAATGGGATAGATAATAAGTTTACCAATTAAAGTTTAAAACTTTGAGTTGATAATAGATGAATCAAAAGTTCATAATCTTATGATATGTGAGAGACTCCAGGGTCAAAATTAAGAAACTTTAGGTTTCCAATATATAACTAGGGCCACTAAAATAATTATGACAAATATTTCGTTGGGAAAGTAATGAGAACGTAAGGTTCTGTATTTAATGTCACGTGTATATGAATCTTTGGGTTCATTAAAATAACTCACAAATTTTCTAGTGAGAATTATGTATATAACTTCAAGTGCAATATTACTAATGTCAAATGACATTATATTCTATACCCTTTTGTATCAAAAGTAGTAGAGAATCTTTGAAACAAGTGTCAAATAATTTATATTAACTCCGACCAATAATAATTCATTTTCTTTATTAAAAAAAATGAAAGGATCAATATTTCACCTTCTTTACACATTACTCCAATGTACATTAAATAATTAGAATGTGAAAATAAAATAAAATTAAATACTATTAAAAGTAATTTAGTACTAAAATGAAGCCAAAGTTCAAGAGATAAAAATTTAATAGTGAAACCATTAATGTAATAGTTAAAGAGACACTTAACCATTAATAGAGTATTTAAAAAGACATTTCATTTAATAAATAAAATGAAAAGCCAAGAACTTGAAAAGATATGTTTAAATGTTCAATATATGTATCACTGTTCTAAAAAATCTGCCTAGGCTTGAGTCTTGGGAGAAATGCCCCGCCTTAAGCTTTTTACGCCTTATTCTTAGTAAAACCCTTAAGACACACTTTTTTCTAAAAACAACAATGCTTTAGTGAAACGATATCACCCTTTAAAGATTTTTTTTTACAAATCGGACCATTATCTTATCCAAAATAATCAAATAGTATTTTAATTTGCATATATTCAGACATAGTTATGATATGTACAATTTTAGTATTTTAATAGCCTTGTTATGGTTAAAAAATATTAAAATATATTAAGAAGGACTAAACCCTTTTCACGCCTTTTTACGCCTAAGCTCGCCTAGGATTTTAAGGCTTAAGGCTTGACCTCCACGCCTCGATCATGCCCCGCATTTTTTAGAACCTTGATATATATATATATATATATATATATATATATATATATATATATATATATATATATATATATATATATATATATATATATATATATATATATATATATAAGTGTGTGTGTGTCTGTGTATTTTTGAAACTAATTCTAACAAAAAATATTTTCTGTGGCTTCAGGTCCATCTTATAAATAATTATTTTCCGAACGTTCAAAATTCATACAATGTAAATAATCAAAATTTTAAGTCTTGCTTTATGGTATATTTTAGTTGGAGCTTCAAGTACAAATAATCAAAAATAACTTGAGAACTTTCAACTTTATATTTTATATCCCAATTAAAAATATATTTTGTGAACTTCTGGTCACAGTACGGAATATGAATCTTCATATCACAAATTAATGATAATTGGGGGAATATTAGTCTATATCATTTCGATTTGGCAATCAAAACTTCAGGTTTAATTGTGATATATTTTCTATTGGCAGTTTTGGTTCAAATCATTTTCATACCCGACGTCCCAAAATATGAATGGAGAAATTTAATTTCCATATTTGAATAATTATTGGAGAACTTCAGGTCCCAAATGTAAATAATAAGGACAACTTCATATCACAACATTAAATATTAGGGACTTTAAATGCTCTGCTCAATTATATCCAAACTTCAAGTTTGATACGGGATAAAATTATTTGGAACTTCAAGTCCAAACTATGAATAATCCTTATGGAACATTTAATATCGTTACCCTTATTATATAAATAATCAAAACTTTATGTTTGATTACAAAATTATTGGAGTTTTAGATCCAACTTTTTATGGGACTTTTAGTATCCTTTACCCTATTATCAAAACTTCATATTTGATTTGGGGGCATATTTTATTGTAATGTCCAAAAATTTGAATAACAATTGAGATCTCCAGGTCCTAATTTTAAATGATTTGCATACTTCTGGCCCCAACTTAAAATGATTATTTGAGAACTTCAGACCCCAAAATATAAATAGTCATTTGAAAATTCATGTCTCAATAATAATAATTCTCAATTTTATAGTAATAAAAATTTCAAATATATAAAAGTAGAAGGATAAATTACGAATAGCTGAAATAATAATTTAATACAATAAATTTCTTGGACAAAACTAAAAAGAATGTTAGAACTCTTGTTTTGAATATATTTAAACCAAATTATCTTTTAACTTCTTTGCAAAAGATATCTTAAAGCAATAAAAATATTATATCATGACTATCCATTAGATTTATTTATTTATTTTTATTATCATATATGGTTTCTAACATAACACAAATATCGAATACATACCTCCTATCATGAAGTTTGCAATTGTAAGTCATCATTTATCTCAGAGCAACATTTTGCTACCAAGCGACTCTTTAATGGAAATAAGAGATTACAATGCATAGGATTTCTTGTAAACCAAAAGTAATGCCAAATCATAGAGTCTCGTGCTGATAACGTGTTGTAAAATAAAAGGGACACAAGAGAAATTTAGAGGTAGTGAGTCTTTCATTTCATTGATATATCAATATTAAATGGGTATGACCTGTACTTATAATACACAATTAGGTAATCCAAAAGGCCCTTTAATTATTGCTGAATATGAGTGAACTAGAATAGAAGTGGACATCCACTTAAATAAATATTTTATAACACACACGCATATATATATATATAGGGGGGGGGGGGGAGAGAGAGAGAGAGAAAGAGAGAGGCCCTCGCACATCACACTCTATACGTCATACCATATATCACACCTAGTTCTAGGTCATAAGAAGTCCTTTTTCCAAATTTTTTATTTTTCTAATGAAATTAAACTTTCAACCAACACATGTTCAAAAAATTAGGTGAAATACATTTTGCAGTTATTTTTAAAAAAATCACAAAATTTTGTTAGCCCATACCCTTATAAATAAGGTATTTTCAGTAGTTTTTTGTTGAATTTTTAAAAAATAGCTAGAAATTGTATTTTAACTTAAGTTTTTGAACATATATTAATTGGAAGGTTAACTGCATGAGTAAGTTAAAAAAATTAAAAAAATAAAGCTTTTTAGGGACTAGAACTAGGTGTGATGTATGGGTGATATAGGAAGATTTATGTATAAAGCGAAACTTTAAATTAACCATTCACAGAATGTTAAACTAAATCACAAAAAAGGAAAAAAGAAATAAAAATGACGACGGGAGTTTAGGATAGAAAACATGGTTGTGATCAACGGCCTTATAAGTAATAGTCTTACACTTTCAAGAGAACAACAACCTTGCAAGTAACGTGAAGGGAGAGTTAAAATGTTTGTGAAACCTTTAATTTAGTATTGCATTTAATTAGTTTGAGACATTCCTTTTTTAGGTCAATAACACGTGCCTAAGGGCACGTGTTATCATCATCCTTCTTTTATATCAATACACATAAAAGGGGCTTATTTTATATTTTTTTCCGTAAATTCTTATTAATTTTAGTACTCACCCTGGATATATTGTTTCTAGAGGAATGATAAGCTTTTTTTCGTTTCTAAATGACCTTCATATTTTTCTTAAAGTTGTACAACATAATGGTGATTGTAGAAATATTCATTATATCATAATCTATCACTAACAAGTAATAGAACTTTACATCGGACACAAGGAATTATTACTCATATCTTTAATATATATCTATGAAATAGTTATAAAACACAATACTTTGCTACATCGTTAGCTATGTCACGTGTTAGTATTGTATTAAAGTAATATATGATACAACCACTTTGTCTCGTGTGTCCTTTCATTATGCTGCTCATTATTATTCCCTTTTTCATTCCCTTTCTCTTTCCTCAATCCATCTACCCTAATTTAATGGCATTTACAATTCATAAACACGTCCATCTACCTAAAATTATAATATTGAAAAAAAAACTCTAGCTATTCCTTTCGTCTTAGTTCGGCTGGGTCTAATCAATTTTTTGAACACCCCCAGATATGCCGTAGTATTCTCTTGTTATGAGTATCTAAATCTAGAGGTATAGTTTTGATTTTGCACTAATAATTGTATAATCTATGTAATGTATTTAATTGAATTTATTACCTTGTACCTCATCCATCCCAAATTTATAGTCACACTTTCCTTATTAGTTTGTCCTAACCTAATAGTCGTTTTTCCAAAACAATATATAAAATTGGGATAATTCAAGACGAGTCCCATTTATTGTGTAAAGGTGCATCAAATCCCATTGATATTTTTTAATGCATCAAGTCGTTTTTCATTATAAACTACATATATTTAGACAAATGTACCATCACATATACTCATTTTAAACCCACTTACTCTCTCTCTCTCTCTAAAAATAAACACATAACTCCACACTTTTTCTCTCTCTAACAATCCCACCTCCACCTCCACCCCGACCCCCGCCCTGCCCCACCCCACCCCCACCCCATCGAAGACTTGTCAAAAATAGCCCACCAAAAAATCTCGTCGACAGCTATCGAAATTCTCGTCGGAGTGTTTCTCTCTCATATTCCAATGCGTACAATTCAGTGTGGTGAGACCACCCCAATCTTTCACGGTCCAAGGGTCAATAATAAGGAAGTGGAGGTCAATTTTCCAAAAGAATGCCACCGCACCCTCGAATCCCTCATCCCAAAAGATCCAATCTTTAGAGGATTCGATGAAACTTCTTGCCCAGAGTAACCTTCAATTCCATCAAACCACTAAAAATGTTCTTCAATCCACCTAGCAAAGCATGCACATGAATACCCAAGTCATTACCAAACTCGAGTTTCAAATGAGCCAACTAGTTAACGCATTGAGTGGGAGGAATAAGGGAACATTCCCGAGTCAGCTCGAACCCAATCCAAAAGGTAACATGCCTCGGGGTCAATTTGTTGTTCAACACGGGACGAGCACGCCACACACCCAAGAGCATATAAAGGCCATCATCACACTTAATTACGGTAAGGAAGTAAAGAAAGATATTTCACCATTTATCGAGAGTGAAGCCAAGAAATGTAAAGAGAAAGAAGATCCACCCATGGATCCAACTTCCTCCTCACCCTCACCTTCCTAGCCATTTGTAGACACTTATGTCTAAAAAGATCCGTTTTCCCAACGATTGGTGCCCCAAAAGAAAAAGGCTCAAGTTGATAAGATGTTGTAAGTATTCAAGCAAGTACAAATTAATATCCCAATGCTTGATGCTATTAAACAAGTGTTATTGCTGTCAATTTTATAAAATACCGCAAGTGCACGTGATATTATAGAATAGCGAGTGTAAGTACGGGTCGAACCCACAGAGATTTGTCAATTTTTTCGTTCAAAATAATTATGACTGTCCAACTAGACTAAATGGGATAGAGAATAATTACGAACTACACTAAATAAAAGCAACTACGATAAATGAGGGTAACATAAGATATTTGTAAATAATTAGGAAATAATTAGGATTCGGGGTCCATTTATCACGTAACTAATAGTGCACACTAATTTGATGTTGTCATTCCTTTTTTATAACTCAAATTAAATCGACTGCCGTCGCGTTTAATTCGGAAAATATGATGGTTATGATGAAAATATTTTTAACGTCTCTAATAGACGGCTAAAATCCCCATTCCCTTAGAAAATACAAGTTTTAAAGTTCACAAATGTATTTAAGCATGAACTATCAAAACAATCAAAGTGCAAGCATAATCCATAAAAAATTACTACTTTTAAATCTCAAAACTTGATTTGACAAAATAATTTTGAAGGTTTTAAAACACACTCTCGTGTCATTTTAAAATGAATAACGAATCTTTGATAACAATTAAAACAAGTAGGAAATAAACAACAATCAAATTAACGTGATAATATTAGCTAACTATGATAAACTTCACTATAATCCTAATAGAATAATCAAGCTATCATAATAAAAGAGAAATTTCAAGAATGAGTAGAGATTTTCATTAATAATTCAAAGTTACAAATAGTGCTCTCAAAACAATCTTCAATCCTCTAAAAAATGATAAAGACTTGACCCTCAAATTGAATACAATCCCTCAAAAATTACTCTCTCTAAAATTCTCCCCCTAAAATAATGAACCAAACTTGGAGTGAAACTCTCTTTGATTGGTTGTATTTAAGTTGATAATTATCTCATGGAGTCTTGGAAAGAGTTGGAGATAATTGAGAAGTTGTTTTTTAAAAATAATTATCCCTAATTTTGGCACTATTCACATTACTATTCATATCACCAACTTTAATTTTATTTTTGACCCTCAAAACTTCAAAATCTCATTTTCGTCCGAATTTCAAAGTTGTGAGTCTTGTCAAGACCTTTTCAAAAAGCTATGGCACGGCCTCAACGGACACTCAAGCGATTTTATAAAAAATATTTAGTACAACTATGTCAACTGTGTCATGTCGTGTCGTATCGTTACGTATCGTAACAATTTTTGCACATCGAATCCTTTGTTGTCCAAATTTCCGCGGTACCTGTAAAAATGCAAAAACAAAAATAATTAATTCAAACTTAGGGTCATAAATATTTAAAAAATTACATAATTACCCATCTTTGTATTTTAGCCTCCGAAATTCATAAATTGCTCGTTTTAATCCAGAATTCAACCAAATTTCATAGAGAACTTTATTTTGCATAGATAAACATTTAAAAATTAATTTCATGCCCATAAAGTTTTTAAAATTACGATTACTCCCCTCGGTGTTACTAAAATTGCATTTTTAACTCGAATTTTATTTAAACTTGTATTTTTCTTTTATATTATGAAAACGATTCTAAAAACTCATTATTTATGATACAATGGGTCTAACAAGGCCTAAATTTGGGACTAATTCATACAAAATAGTGCACTTATCAAATACCCCCACACCTAAACTTTGCTAGTCCTCGAGCAAAAATCAAAACTTTAAAATCTAACTCACTTTCGTAGGAATCACGATTGAACTTAGCATGTGCAACAAGCCGTCAAACCCCTAGGTTACCCTAGTAGACGAGTTTTGTCTCGTGAGGGTTTGTAGTGAATATACCCTCAAAATTCAAAATTTTAATTCAATACAAATGACTCAAAAGTAATATAACCAAGTTTGAATGCAAACTTCATAAATATAGTACAACTTCACTTTTCAATCTCAACTTATCGTGTGTGTGCATGTATAGCCAATATAACCATCCATTTCAAAAGATTTGATCGTTACAATTCTTATTCGAAAGTTCGTTTCGATTTCAAAATCTCACGGGATGCACTCACAATCGAACACTCGAAAATGGGTTATTTTCTCTCGGTATATGTGAATAAAAGAGTAAGTTTAGATGAGAAAATTTCACATATACATGATAAAAATGGACTTTTTATAATAGATGAATATTATCTCATGAATGGAAAATCGATTACTTATTGATAACATTGAATCACACCATAGATCCTATTCATCTTCTCTCCACACTATAACTAACTTCACTTGAGATCGATTAGGACTTTTTTTGGTTGTATTGTAGGCTCAGATTTTGGCTGCAAAGAATGGCTTTTGTAATTCAAAATCTCTAAGACTATAGAGGTTTTTCAGTAATTTGACTTTTAGGCATTTTTTCTCACCCCCATTATTCTTCTCTCTTTCCTTTTTCTTTTCGACTCGCATTTTTTTCATCTTTTTTTTTCTCACATCATTCTTTTGCAATTTTTTTTCATTTATGGCCTTTTTCCTACCATACTTTTACCCTAGTATTCTCAGAAAATGGGTATGGCTTCTTTTTATGGGCTTTAGACTCTGAGTTGGAGTTAGGTAGGATGAATGTTCAACAAAAAAAAGCATATTTTCTTTTTAGCACAAATGGGCCTACAACGGAATAATGAAAAAAATATTGGAGTTTAGGCTTAATTTTGGTCTTTCAAACGATGGCCTAATCTCATTTCTCAAGTTTCGTTAAGTTGATTTGTGCCTCAAGACGACTTACTATGACTTCTAGTGCTTTAAGATTCACATTTTGACTTTTTTTTCAGTAATCGAACAAAATAAAGAAATTGAGAACATCAACGAATTTAGTACTGAAGGAAAGTTTGAGTTATTTTAACTCGAATTGATTTAAATCTCTCGACAACGATGAATGACACAAAATCTCACCGGGTTAAAATCTCTACATTTATTGGTTAAGCATATTAACTTTTACCTCAAGATCCATTTTCGATCATATTGTATGGCTAATGTGTAAAAATTTCATACGTTGAGAGATCCATGAATTAATTATATATTAAGAAATCGTTTCAAAACACAATAATATTGAAAATCTTTTTTAAAATTTTTTTTTTCAAAAATACCATCCTTACCCCCAAACCTAAATTTTACATTGTCCTCATAGTATGCTCAAACTAAAAATATGGAAAAAGTAAATAAAGTAAAAAAGTAAAAGGACGATATTAATTGTGAATTTCCTCTTGTGTTACCAACTTCCCACCGATGTCATATGTATTGCATTATAAATCAAAAGTTTGAACAATTAAGAGTCAACCCAATCGATAAAGTATACACATGAAGGTACATAATGAATGTGGTGAGTGAAATTATCGAGGTGCGCAGTCATTTGATAACATAGATGGTCAGTCTCGAAGAGACTATCATAATGAAATTCCGAATGGCATGTTAAGCCTAGGTTTCCCTTAAACTCGAGAATGAATAAATCGGGCTCTGAATCGAACGATACTTTACTCATTTTCGCAATCTCATCCAAATATTCAAATGACACAGGTGGTCGTGGTGGAAATGGATAATACGATATGGCAAAACATGCGTCACCAGGTGGAAATGCTCGAATGATTTTCTCAATCTCGTCACTAGTAGATAAAATCTCATGCGTCAGCATACTCTCAAAAGGCTCGGGTTTTAGTTCACAAAGAAGGAATTGTTCTTTGTTCCATTCAAAACTCTTTCTCAGCACTTTAAAGAATGGCATGCACCTGTTTGTAGCACGGGTCACAAATCTGTTTAGAGTTGCTACTTGCCCAATTAGCCTTTGTACATCCTTCTTGCAAGTAGGGGACTGCATCTCAATAAATGCCTTGATTTTGTCTGGGTTTACTTCAATTCTCCTTTGATTTACTATATACCCGAGGAACATTCCCTCCTACACTCCAAACACACACTGGTCGGGTTCAGTCTCATCTAGTGTTTCTCTAGTTGGTCGAAAGTCTGATTGAGGTCGGTAATATGATCAGACGCTTTTTTGCTCTTCGTCAGCATATCATCTACGTATACTTCCATATTTTTTCCTATTTTCTCTTCAAAGATTTTCTTCACCAACCTCTGGTAAGTAGCATCTGCATATTTTAAGCCAAATGGCATCACAATATAATAGTAAGTTCCTTGGGGAGTAATGAAAGAAATTATCTATCTATCTTTAGGCTTTATTTTGATTTGACTATAACCAGAGTAAGCTTTCATGAAGTGTAACAATTCACGTCCAGAAGTGGCATCAACAAGGTGATTAATTCGGGACAAAGGAAAATGATCCTTTGGGCATGCTTTCTTCAAATTCGTGAACTCTACACACATTCTTCACTTATTATTCCTCTTCTTCTTCTTCACCATAACTACATTGGCTAACCAATCTGGGTACTTTACTTCATCAATAAAAATGACTTTTTGAAGCTTTTTAACTTCCTCTTGTATGGCTTAGTTCTTCTCGGGGCTGAACACTCTTCGCCTCTACTTTACATGCTTAATTTCTTTATTGATGTTGAGCTCATGGTAAGAAAGTTGGGATAAATCCCTGTCATATCTTGATGACTCCATGCGAATACATACTTTCTCCGTCTAAGGAAATTATTAGTTCATGTTTAAGAATAAGATCCAGTGTTGTTCCTATTTGAGTAGTGCATTCTAGCTTGTCATCGTCCAACATAATGCTTTATGTTGCTTCTACTATCTGTCCCTTCACCAATTCTATTTCCTCCCTTAGATCTAAGGTTTCAACCTCATATTCTTCATCAGGTTCAGAGGTGTCCACTTGGTAAGTAGTAGTTTTTTTCTTTATTTCTTCTAGATCATCTTTCTCGGCAAATGAGTAGTAGCACTCCCGAGCTACTTTTTAGTCGCTGTTTATAACGCCTACTATAAAGTTGGTCGGGAACATCAAATACTGATGGACTATAGATGGTACGACTTCAACCTTCTTTAACCATACTCTTTCAATAATCATGTTATAGGTCGAATGAACATTTTTATCCATTACAAAGAAAGTTATCTTCTCTGTTCGGCTCAACATCTCTACCTTAATTGTTACCAAAGGGAATACTTTATCACCATAAAACCCTATTAAAGGTCTCTGGTTGGGCTCCAATTGGCTGAGCATAAAATCCATACTTTCAAAGCAATGATAGACATAATATCTGTTGAGCTTCCATTATCAATTAGTACTCTGGAAATAATGATATCCTTCTTTCCGACTTTCATTACTAGAGGATCATCATGGTTATACAATACTCCTAAGAGGTCATTTTTAGAGAAACCAATCACCAACTTATCTTTGTTGACCTTCCTCGGTTGACCTTCTTCAGTTAGATTGATTCTATGTATATAGGAACAAGCTTGTGCCTCATTAAGGTAAGCCTTCCTCTATGTTGTATGATCTCCTTCTCCTATATCTCCATATTTAATCATTTGATAATCAAAAGAACCAAAGATGAGCATGAATACCTCACGTTCCAGTTGCCTAGGCTTCTTGGGTAGGTCGGGATCATTCTCCTGATGATCTTCATGGGTACTCTTTTTCTCATCTCTTGATGATCTTCATGGGTACTCTTTTTCTCGTCTCTGGACTTGCAAGGAGATTTTGACCTTTGTTGAGCCCCTTCATTGTTCTTCCGATTAACAAACTGGTTCAATTTTCCTCTTCACATGAGAGTTTTGATTTTATTTTGCAGAGCAATACAACGATCTATCATGTGACCGTGGTCACTATGAAATTCACACCTCTTGATAGGGGAGCTCCTTAACTTCTGAGGCCAATGTACATCTTTGTTATGTTTAATTTCCCCCAAAACATGGTGAATACCCATTATTAATAGAGTGTAATTGTTGATACCAAAATTAATATGCTGATGTGGACGAATCATACAAAGACACTTGTCAATCTACGTGGTAAAATAACAACAAGGAAGTTCATTTCCCTGACCAACTCATGTTCTCTCCGAGCAACAAGGATACACCGAGGAACTCCAGCGCCCCGAGGTACTCTAGCGCTCCGAGGAACTCTTGAGCGACGAGCAACTAAGGCGGTCCGAGCTGCATCTCGACCGTATTATTAATTGCCAGAATATCAACAGTTCAACCATTCATTGAATGTTTATCATCTTGACGCACACGCTGCATTAAATGTATTACCCTTTCATATGTATATCATTTAATGCATCAACCCATTCATATACAGTCTAAGGGCTATAAATACCTTGTATCACCCTCATTCAAAGGGACCGGAATTTCTGGATTGAACTTGTAATGGAGAATTCCCAAACACTCAACAATAACATAACAGTGGACGTAGGCCATTTACATACGGCTGAACCACTTTAAAAATATTCTGTTTTATTTATTTATCTGTGATTAAATTATTAAAGCAATCTAGTTTTTTACATCAACAGATTGGCGCCGTCTGTGGGAAGCGACTGTTGCTATCGTTTTTCACCAAAAATCATTTATCATCAATGGCAGATAATCCAGAATCCAGTAATCGAAATGCTGGAAATACTGGAAATCCTCCAAATCCATCTGCACCTCCAGATCTGGCTGGAATTATGACGAATTTGGCTGAGGGACAAACCGCCATGCAAGAAACAATGAGGCAACTCATTCAAACTCTTCACGGCGGTGCACCCACCCATTCAAGGCAAAGGAGTGATCGTGGGCAATCGCGATCCAGGCGTACTGAGTCATATCGTAATGAAGAATCTAATGATTTTTCTTATCAACCTGGGAGAACTTCATCGATACAGGCTACGGACACAGATCAACATACCACCCTCTCTCCGGAGAGAACTAGCGCCCTGGAAAGATTAAGCAGGGCATCTCCTTTCAGTCGGCTAGGACCAAGGAAAAATATGAGTCCACCTAGAGCACCATCGAGAAGCTTTCGACCACCATCAGGTTTGAGAGAAGGATCAGCACAATCAAGACCAGCTACTCGTCGAGATAGATCTCAGGAAGCTACGTCAGAACAATCAATTGCTCGGACTAAGCAGCCCGAGGAACGAAATGAAGCGTGGAAGGGTTCCATTCAGCGATTAGAGGATAGACTTGGAGAAATGGTTAAAGAAAGGAATCCCTTACAGAGAACTTTTGTTCAAGGGACACCTTTTGTGCAGGCCATTGTGAACTTTCCTACACCATCGAAATTTAAAGCACCTGTAGTGACCCCTAAATATGATGGAAAGATAGATCCTGTTCTTCATATAGAACAATACCAGGCTGCTGCCGACATATATGCCGTCCCCGACGAGATGAGATGTAGAGCATTCTCGGGAACTCTTACCGGGTCTGCACAGATATGGTACAACAATCTTCCTCGGGGTAAGATTTCGACTTTTATTCAGTTAGCCGAGTTATTCATTGGCAACTTCTGTTTTGGAGCAAAACCGGTAAAGCGAGTAGCGCACTTGTTAAGTGTTAGACAAAAACCAGGTGAGAGTACTAGAGATTACATAACTCGTTTCAATAACGAGAAGTTGGAAGTCATAAATTACGAAGAAAAGACAGCGATCACTGCTTTGATGAGTGGATTGCTGCCTAACAAGTTATACTATACTTTGGCCAAAGATCCACCTAAAACTATGTCGGAGTTGATGGCAAAAGCGGCTAAAATCATGAATGCCGAGGAGGCTATGGCTGCGAAGAAGAATATGGATAAAGAAACCAAGGTGGAAGTTGACAAATCTAAGAAGAAAGAGCAAAAAGGTAATGGTGGTGACAAACATTCCAAGAATAATAGGACGTCATGGGAAGTCCTGAAGAAATATGATAATTATACTCCATTGAAAATGGGTATTAATCATGTTTTGGAAGAAATCAAGAATAACGAAGAAATTAAGTGGCCAGATAAACTGAGGACCAATCCTGAATTGAGGAATAGGGCCAAATATTGCGAGTTCCATAAAGATCATGGACATACGACCAAAAATTGCATAGCCCTTCAGAACGAGATTGAAACGCTCATCCGAAGAGGAAAGTTATCAAAATATGTAGATCGCAGAGGTGAAAGGAAGAATGATGATATAACTAGAGATCGTTCTAGATCTCCTCGTCGGACGGAGGAGAAAAAGAAAAGAGATCATGAAGATGATCCAGATGAAGACCCCGATCTTCCAAAGAAGCCAAGGCAGCCTGAACGAGAGGTATTTTCCATACGTTTTGGGTCATTTGATTGTAATGTTATTACAGGAGGAAATGCTGGAGGGGGAGACCTTACTGCAGAAAGAAAGGCTTATCTCAGAGAGGCTCAAGCCTGCTCATATATTCAACGAATAAATCTTGCCGAGGATGATCGTCCGAGGAAGGTAAATAAAGAGAAGCTAGTTATTGGTTTTTCAAAAAACGATTTGGAAGGTATCCTTTACCCTCACGACGATCCTTTGGTGATCAAAATGAGGATGAAAGATGTGGTGATTTCAAGGGTGTTGGTGGACAATGGTAGTTCAGCAGACATCATGTACTATTCATGTTTTGATAGATTGAATTTGAAATTATCTCAATTGGAACCTTATCACAGACCCCTTCTGGGTTTTGCTGGCGAGAAAGTTTTTCCACTTGGGACGATCAAGTTGGACATATTCATTGGAACCTGGCCTGCTTGTCGAACAGAAAGAATACGCTTCTTTGTGATGGATAAGAACGTGCAGTCAGCCTATAACATCATCATGGGAAGAGTTGGTTTGAAGAAGTTCGAAGCAGTTCCATTTACAGTACATCAGTGCTTAAAATTCCCAACAAACTTTGGGGTAGGAGTTGTGAAAGGTGATCAAAAAGTAGCTCGGGAATGCTATTACTCATCTGCCGAGCAAGAAGAGCTTGAGGAATCAAGGAAAAAGACTATCACCTACCAGGTGGAAGAAGGTACAGAAATTGAAACTCTTGATCCCAGGGATGAATCCCAACTTGTAAAAGGACAGGTGGTAGAATCTACAGAAAATGTTATTCTGGACGAGGAACACCCTGAACGAGTAACCCAGATAGGTTCGTCGTTGGTTGCTTCAATAAAACAAGAGTTGATAATGTTCTTGAGAAACAGGAAGAAAACTTTTGCATGGAGTCATGAGGACATGCCAGGAATAGATCCAAACTTCTTATGTCACGAACTCAATGTGAATAAGGAGATCAAGCCTGTAAAGCAGAGAAGAAGGGTATTTAGCCCCGAGAAGAATCAAGCCATACAAGAGGAGGTCGAGAAACTCCAGAAAGCCCAATTCATTGAAGATGTGAAATATCCAGACTGGCTGGCAAATGTGGTGATGGTAAAGAAGAAGAACAATAAATGGAGAATGTGTGTTGATTTCACTGATCTCAACAAGGCATGCCCAAAAGATCATTTTCCATTGCCCAGAATTGACCAACTAGTGGATGCTACCTCGGGACATGAGCTCCTCAGCTTTATGGATGCGTATTCTGGTTACAACTAGATCAAAATGAAACCTGAAGACAGGGAAAGTACTTCTTTTATTACCCCTAGGGGAACTTATTGCTATAATGTTATGCCTTTTGGTTTGAAAAATGCAGGAGCGACATACCAGCGGCTGATGAACAAGGTTTTCACCGAACAAATCAGTTGCAACATGGAAGTCTATGTCGATGATATGCTGACAAAGAGAAAAAAAGCTGCGGATCATCTAGTTGACTTAACTCAGACATTTGATCAACTGGATAAATACCAGATGAAGCTCAACCCGACGAAGTGCACATTTGGAGTACGAGAAGGAATGTTTCTCAGATACATTGTCAACCAACGAGGCATTGAAGCAAATCCAGATAAGATCAAAGCTCTTTTAGGGTTGCGATCTCCAACAACCAAGAAAGAAGTGCAGAGTCTTACAGGACGAGTTGCAGCGCTCAACAGATTTGTGTCCCGAGCAACTGACAAATGCCTCCCATTCTTCAAAACACTTCGAAAAACTTTTGAGTGGACTGATGAATGTGAGAAAGCCTTTCAAGATTTGAAAAAGTATTTGGGAGCACCTCCATTGTTGTCCAGGCCAATAACAGGAGAGAAGTTGTATTTGTATCTGGCAGTATCAGAGAATGCAGTCAGTTCAGCATTGATTAGATTGGAGAATGGAGTCCAGAAACCAATCTATTACACAAGTAAGGCTTTCTGAGGTGCAGAAATCAGGTACCCAAAGCTGGAAAAATTGGTATTGGCATTAATTGAAGCAAGTAGAAGAATGGGGCCATATTTCCAGGCTCATACAATCGTCGTATATACCGACATGCCATTGAGGCAAGCCCTTCATAAGCCAGAAAAGTCAGGGAGATTGATGTACTGGGCAATAGAGCTCGGTGAATATGATATTGTGTATGAGCCCAGAGCATCATTGAAAGGACAAGCTGTAGCAGATTTTATAACAGAATTTACATATCCTGATACCCCTGAGGAGCAAAAGGTGCTCGCTGACCAACCTGTGCATGTTACAGGATCAACAGACATAAGTCCAGACCAACTCCGGTTGGTAAAAGGGCCTATGGATGTAGAAGGATCATCAACTTCAAAGTCAAACCAGCCCCGGTTGGTTGAAGAACGAGAAGAGATGGTCAACGAGGAGCGAAAAGTGCCAGGGGAGGATGAAAAGAAACAATAAATATTTCACCGAGGAACTCTATCGGATAAGAAATTTGAAGACGGGTTGCCCATATGGAGATTATATGTAGATGGCTCATCTTGCACAGCAGGTTGTGGGGCAGGAACTGTTTTGAACACCCCAGACGAGATTGACATGGAATATGCTTTGCGATTCCAATTCAAAGCCTCCAATAATGAGGCTGAGTATGAGGCCATTATAGCAGGTCTTAATTTATCAAAGATTATGGAAGCGCAACAAGTGATGGTATTCAGTGATTCTCAATTGATTGTGAATCAGATGATGGGAACGTATGCAGTTAAAGGAGAATTAATGGTCAAATATCATGCCAATGTAATGGAGTTATTGGCAGAATTTGATGCGATTCAATTGATCAGAATACCCAGAATAGAAAATGCACAAGCAGACGCGCTGGCCCGACTAGCATCAGCTACTCGTACCGAGCTGCGAAGAACAATACCAATTGAAGTACTGGAAAGTCGGAGTATAGATGAAGACTTGACGATGAATGTTATTGCCCTTGATTTAGGACCATCTTAGATGGATTCCATCAGGGTATATATTGAAGAGGGAGTATTGCCAGAGGATAAGCTTACTGCCAAGAAATTGAAGTATAAAGCTGCTCGGTATGTATTAACTAATGGTATTTTATATAGACGAGGAATTATGGCAGGTTTGCAGAGATGTGTACATCCTTCCGAAGTGAAAGAATTGATCGAAGAGATCCATGAAGGGTTTTGTGGAGCTCATGTATCAGGTCAAACACTCTTGCAAAGGGTAATGACTCAAGGATACTATTGGCCGACGATGAGGGATGATTGTATAGCCTATGCTAAGAAATGTGACAAGTGCCAACGTTTTTTCTCCATCCGACGAACTCCACAAGCATTATTGACACCCATAACTTCCCCTTGGCCATTTGCCATATGGGGAATTGATTTGGTTGGACCATTGCCGACCACCCGAGGAATATTCAAGTACCTCGTCGTTGCAGTGGACTATTTTACTAAGTGGGTAGAAGCTGAGCCGCTTATCGATATGACATACGAGAAGGTATACCAGTTTGTTTGGAAGAATATCATCTGTCGATATGGTCTCCCTTATGCCTTCATCACAGACCATGTAACCCAATTTGACAACGAAGAATTTACTGCTTATTGTCATCAGTCGAACATTTTGAAGGTCCATTCAGCACCAGGCCATCCTCAAAGCAATGGACAGACTAAAGTGACGAATAGAACACTGCTGAATGGTTTGAAGAAAAGGCTAAGTGAAGCTAAAGCTAACTGGATAAATGAGCTACAATCAGTATTGTGGGCTTACCGAACAACTCCCCGAGCAGCGATTGGAGAGTCACCATATATGCTGGCATTTGGAAGTGAGGCTGTAATACCTGCCGAGTTAGGTCTCCCAACACACAGAGTGCTGAATTTCAATTCCCCAGTCAGCGACTTGATGAGAAGACTGGATTTGGATATGCTCGAGGAAGTCAGAGAAGAGGCAGCCATTAGGAATGCTTCTTATCAACAGCGAACAGCTCTTTTCTACAACAAAAGAGTAAAGAAATACGATTTAAAAGAAGGAGATTATGTGCTAAAGAAGGTAATCCAGAAACACAATAAATTGGAGGCAAACTGGCATGGGCCTTACCGAGTTACAGAAGTTGTTCGACCAGGAACTTACCGAATAGCAACTCTAGAAGGAGAAGAATTCAGGAATTCTTGGAATGCTGATCACCTTCGCAAGTATTATCAATGATGTAAAATGTACAACGGATTCATCAATATGAATAAAATGATGATATTTTCACCATTTTCCTCTCCTTTGTTTGAAAGTTTTTCGGGGAATACTAGTGTTGTACACTACGCTGAAAGAAGACAATAGTTCGAAAGAACCAAAAAATATACTCCTTTGGTTAGGAGGCGTACACTAGCGTGACCAACTAAGGTTGGTAAGATAACTAGTGGACAAAAAGTTCGAAAGAACCAAAAAATATACTCCTTTGGTTAGGAGGTGTACACTAGCGTGACCAACTAAGGTTGGTAAGATAACTAGTGGACAAAAAGTTCGAAAGAACCAAAAAATATACTCCTTTGGTTAGGAGGTGTACACTAGCGTGACCAACTAAGGTTGGTAAGATAACTAGTGGACAAAAAGTTCGAAAGAACCAAAAAATATACTCCTTTGGTTAGGAGGCGTACACTAGCGTGACCAACTAAGGTTGGTAAGATAACTAGTGGACAAAAAAGTTCGAAAGAACCTGATAGTTCAATAACCAACTACGGTTGAGGGAAGAACAATATCATTTGATTTGAAAATAAGCCAACAAGTTGGTCGGAAGGTAAAATCATTCCAGAAAATACGAAGAATTCCAAACTGAACCAAGTATAGTTGGTCGGTGATCAATTATACTTGGTCGACGAGGATAAATTATCGACCATGGTTGGTCGGATACATTTTAGGAAAAAGTTTACCAAGTATGGTTGGTCGGGGATAAAAACCCATCAACTGTAGTTGGTAGACAAGCACAATTTAACAACCTTGGTTGGTTGGAAACAGTTTAAACATTTTATACTCATTACTTTATTGAGCAGCATTGACATTTGTAATTTTGATTACTAAGTTGGTTGATGAACAACATCATATTGTTATCTTTTTAGCAGATACATATGCACAAATGTAAAAATGTTTTATAAACACAGGACAATCGCAATACAAATTTGCAAACAGAAAGTGAAATTCTTTCATTAAATTCAAAATAAATTACAGGTTACATGAATGTACTAACTATTACATTGATATTCCTATTCTATTGGTTTCTTGCCCTGTGCTTTAGAAACAGGTTCCTCGCCGGCAGGAGGATCTTCTAAGAAAAGAGGAGAATTGATGAAATTAATATCTCTGAGCATTCTGACGTTCATCACAGAAGGTGTATCCAAGAGATGCTCAGGACGAGATAATTCAGTCTGAGAATGAAGACTATAGTCGCCGAGATATTTTGAAATTAAACTCCGAGGAATAGAACGAGCTGGGATCTAGGCCATGTCCAATTTGAAAGGTGGCACAGGCAAGTCTAATAACCCTGGAGCATGATAATCCCATAAATAATGCCCTCGCTCCAATTTTAACACACCCAGGGCGTTCAACCACCCCTGCTTATAACCTTCATTGTTGGCATGTTCAATACGAGCATCCAAATGAACAAGGGCTTCATTGTATCCTGCCATCCAGAATTCCCTGGGTTGCTTATGAAATTGGAAGGTTAATCTATCCAATTGTTCGAGAAGGTTTTTGGCAAAAAGATCCTTAGTATGTAGAGCAGACTTCGTTGCAGTAAGTTGATCTTCCAAGGATAGATTTTTCTTGGACATTTCTGATAAAGCCCGATCTTTGGCGTTTAATTAGAATGCTTGAGTTTCCAAAGTAGACTGGGTACGAGCCTCTTCGACATTACGGCTAAGAACTCTTGATCGACTCCGAGCAGCGATTGGAGAACTTTGCTCCTCGGCAACATTTTGAACAGCTCTTCCTCGCCCTCGAGAACCTCTTCCTCATCCCTGAGCAGTCACAGGAATAGCAGATCTTCTTAAGTCATCCAGTTCTTGCCTTAATTTGGCATTCTCAACTTCTAAGAACGAGAAACCTTCATCGGTAACTTGCACTAAAGTAGTGGAAGATGACACTGCAGATTCATACTGTGCCAGCTTTTTCTGCAAATTATTATTCTCTTGTTCCAGCAACTCAGCAATCTGCCTGCAAGCCTCAACTTCACCTTTTAAAGTTCTTTCCCTAACATCATATCCAGCAAGGATCTTTTTATGGCCTGTTTCAGAAGAAAGCTGTTGATATCTATTTTCATAATCCTCGTGCAACAAAGCCATTGATTCATTGTGCTGACCTTGGAGATCTTCTAAGGAATAATGAAGTTCCTCAATCAAGTCATTGTAGGCCACATTGTTGGCCACAGCTCGGTCAAGTAAATCCTTCAAGTACCGATAAGCCTCAATTGCTTGTTCTGAGGCATCATGGCCAAGGATGTCAGCAATTTCTGATGTACTAAGGTCTGTATGACCAGCCTTATAATATTCGTGACATTGCTGCAATAGCTTTGTATCATGTGCAGATATCAGTTCCATTCTAGCAACAAACTAAGGATGAGAAAAAGACAACAATCAACAAAAACAAATCATCAACAACAGAGAGGAACAAAGATGTATTTTATTAGATCACAAAAGGGTTACATTGTTGGATTACAAATAATGAAAAGATAGAAATGATATCGAACAATTTCACACCTTTTCCTTGTCTCCCATGACTTTCTCGGGAGGCTGGGACGAGGAGCTTGGTTGCTCGGTGGTAACAGCAACTTGATCTTCAGAAGTTAAAACTTTTTCAGGAGGAGGAGGCATGGAAGAAATGTCTTCGTTAGCAGAAGGTAGAGATGCAGGGACTTGATCACCTATGGCCATAGAAGATTCATCAGAGACAGGCTCATCTTCTTCTTCTTCCACAATTGGTGGAGGAGGACCAGGGAGGTGTAGCTGGAATAGTTCAGAATCATCCTTGATCTTTAATTCCTGTAGAGCAGCTACCCAGCCATTATGGAAGTATTTCAACTTCCCGTACTGAACTTGGGATGTCATCGCAGCAATCCCATTGTCCCATCCTTTATCCCAGCCTGCGCTGAAAGATTTTTTAACTACAAGCCTTCTTCTCAATTTCTCCGAGGAGAGCTTCGCATCCAATTCTTCTTTTTGACCCTTGATACCTCGCAGGGTGGACAATTCTTCCTCTGCCTTCTTCAGTTTATCCTCAAGTTCTCCAAAATTCTTAAGCTTGTCGTCGTATTTCTTATGCTCGACCTCTAAACTTTTCACTTTATTCTCCAAACTCTTGGAGATCTCAGCCATTTTCACCTTCTCGGCCTCAACTGTGGATAATTTTTTCTCCCAAACAGCCTTGTCCTCATTATACTGTTGGCGAGATTCTTTCAAGGATTGGGTTAAACCCAGCAGAGCGTCCTCTACACCAGACGAGGAGCTGGAAGCTTTAATTGCCTCATCCTTCTTCACGATGTTATTGAAACAGTTCACCAGCTGAAAGATGAGAAAAACAGTAAAGTCAATACAAAAATGCAAGCATTCAGAGAAAGAAAGAAATTCAGAATGTGAGAAATTTACCGAAGCAAGGTGACGAGTAGCTAGGGATGTCAACATATCCCTAGAAATATTTTCATCAATTCCTTGGACCTCGGGTATGATCCAAGTTTTTACCGAGCTCATTGCAGAGCTCGGAGGAATAAAGGTTGGAATACCAATAACACCAGATGGTGGAGAAGAGACAGTTTCAGCCAAATTGACTGAGGATGATTTCCTCAATCTTCTCAAAGGAACTTCAGTAGTTTCAACCAAGGAAGAACTTTTGGTTGGAGAGACAGTAATCACTTCTACTGGAGCAACTTTCTTGCTCGGAGCCACTGGGGGCTTCTCGGCAGCTTTGGAAGATGCAACATCCACCTTCTTAGTCCCCTCTGGGACATCGACTTTGCTTTTCTTGGGCCCGGCAGCCGAAGTAATGTCATCAAATAGAGCAGGAGGAGCTCTTTTCTTACCCATTCTATGACTTAAAGGAAGATGAGAATCTGAAGAAGAATCCTCTGAAGTTGAAGATGGATCAACAGGGCGAGCAGTATAAGAGGTTGTATAACTCTTATACTGTAGCAAATATGATGCAGACCTGATGTGTTCGTCTGCAACGTTCTTATGCAAACCCCAGATAAGTTTCAGATGCTTGATATTAACCTCTGATTCTTTTGGAGTTTTTCTTTTGCTATCAACTGCAAATAAATACATAATGAGATATCAGTCATACATTTTGTCAAACATGATAAAAGCATAATTTCATAAGTAAAATAAAATGAAAAATAAACCTATCCCATTGCCATATGGGGGGCATCTGGGACCGTTGTATACTCCATCTCCAACTAAAGGGGCATATTGCTAATTTTTAATGACCAACCCATGTTCAAAATAATCTCTATTTGAATCAGGGAGGTTAACTACAAGAGCTCTATTCAGAAACCTAGTTTTTAAGTAATAAATATTATCTAGAGTGGCCCATTTATAGCAATACATAATTTCAGGGATCCCTATACGAGTCCCATGAGTTAGATTTAATTTGTACACCCCATTAATTATTCTCCATGAATTGGGGGCTATTTTTGCAGGGACAAGATCAAAATACTGACAAAACTCAAGACACAATGGGTTTGGTGGAAAAGAAAATCCACATTCAGCAATGAATAGACTGGGGAACCAATGTCCCTCAGCCAATCGAAAATAATCTAAAGGTTCAGAAAGAACCTCCAGAGTTACCCAGGAAGGAATGGAAAAATCGGAACGAAATTTCTCAACAGACTCCACAATATAAACCATACTGAATAAAAGAAATACAGAAGAAAGGAAGAAGATCTTACAGGAAGAAAGGAGGTCTGTTGACAATGAACGAAAACAAGGATGAACGCACAAGAGAGAAAGAGAGAATAGAAAGCTTGAATGCAGAGAATTGGAAAAAGAAGAAGACGGTATGGTTACCTAAGAATTTTAAATACTTTACCTAGGGAAGTGGCGAAGGAAATGATTACGCGAAAGAAACTATTGAACTTCCGGCGGCTAAAAGGACAAAAAGGGCACTAAGATCGAAGCGCTCTTAAAAGTTCGAAAAAAAGGCGGGTTCTTTGAATTTGGAAATAACTTCAAATACGATGCTCCTAAAACCCAGGAAGATCATTCAATATTGCCATAAACCGAGAAAAAAATGTTCCATACTCCTCAAAGTTCGAAATATGAAACATTGGGGGCTTCTGTTGATACCAAAATTAATATGCTGATATGGACGAATCATACGAAGACACTTGTCAATCTACGTGGTACAATAACAACAAGGAAGTTCATTTCCCCGACCAACTCATGTTCTCTCCGAGCAACAAGGATACACCGAGGAACTCCAGCGCCCCGAGGTACTCTAGCGCTCTGAGGAACTCTTGAGCGACGAGCAACTAAGGCGGTCCGAGCTGCATCTCGGCCGTATTATTAATTGCCAGAATATCAACAGTTCAACCATTCATTGAATGTTTATCATCTTGACGCACACGCTGCATTAAATGTATTACCCTTTCATATTTATATCATTTAATGCATCAACCCATTCATATACAGCCTAAGGGCTATAAATACCTTGTATCACCCTCATTCAAAGGGACCGGAATTTCTGGATTGAACTTGTAATCGAGAATTCCCAAACACTCAACAATAACATAAAAGTGGACGTAGGCCATTTACATACGGCTGAACCACTTTAAAAATATTCTGTTTTATTTATTTATCTGTGATTAAATTATTAGAGCAATCTAGTTTTTTACATCAACAGTAATTATTGTACTTCTTGAGCCGATTTATAATCATTTTTTTCTTTGATTCCCTATGTTCCTTGGAATCTTTGTGTTCCTTTTTATCAATTTTGCTTTAACCTTTTGTCGTCGAGCTCCGCTTAGCTTCCATTTCCTCCTTTGTGTTCATGATCTTGGTTGCCTTTGCCATTAACTCTATCATTGTCTTTGGGGTATCTTTAGCAAGTGTGTAGTAGAGTTTCTTAGGGAGCAGTCCCTCATAAGAGCTGCTATAGCAATATTCTCCTCATAATCCATAACCTCTAATTTCTCGTTAAAATGAGTGATGTAGTCTCTAGTACTTTCTCCTTCCTTTTGTCTCACACTGAGTAAATGATCTACCCTTTTTACTGGTTTGGACCCAAAGAAAAAGTTACTAATGAATAGCTTAGCTAACTAATTGAAGCTGGAAATTTTCCCCCGTGGAAGGCTATTGTACTAGATTTGAGTAGAACCAGTAATTTTTCTGGAGAATGCTATGCACCTTATCTCATTAGGGATGGAATATATGTCAATTGTTGCATGATATTGCTCGATATGAAGGACAGGGTCATTCTTTCCATCATATTTGGATGTAACCACAGGATCTTTAAACTTTAAAGACGTGGGAAAATCCACAATAGCTTGTATGAAAGGTGATCCTTTCACAAAGCTTCATTGTAAAGGGATCTTGGCTTTATCCATTTCTCCCAATCTATCTTTCAAGCGTTGGATGGAACCCTTCCATGCGTTATTTTTAGCATCAGATTTATGTGCTAGAACTTTTTCATTTCTACCAACTGTTTATGTTGAACTTTCTTCCTGTGATTGTTGCTCGGTGCAGGCAGTTCGTCGGGTATATGATCTAGATTGAGTTGAGCTTTCCTTTTGATCGGTTGGTCATTGAGTATTCCTCGATAATGCCCTGGTGACATTTTTGTTCCCTCTGGGTCCCAAACTGTCAAAAGGAGATGCCTGGCTAAGCCTTTCTAAGGCAGTCAATCTTTCAGGAGTAAAACACTGATCATCATAGAGCTCTGATGTTTTGAGAGAAGAACTTGATCCTGGGAGATGAGAGGTATCTCTAGTAGTCCTGGATTGGCTATGTTTACTGCTTCTTGGAGGAGGAGGTGGCATATTTCCAGGAGCAGGTAAGGAAGGTCACCTGACTTGCAAAGTCTACACTAACTGCCTCATGGTATCTTGCATAGCCTCTTGTCCTCTGGAAAGACTGGCCGGAATTCCAGTCAAATCATTAGACGTTGGTGGAGCAGAAGGAACAAGTGACACGCCATCATTTCTGAGGCTTTATTTAGGAATATCATCCATTTAAATGAATGAATGGATGAAAACGATTAGAAACACGTTCCCACAGACGACGCCAATCTGTTGATGCAAAAAACTAGACTATCTCTAATTATTTGATCACAGATAAATAAGTAAATAAGAGACACAAAATATTTTTAAAGTGGCTCGGCTAAAAGGGAAAAGCCTACGTCCACTAGTGTATATTGCCTTGTGTTTGTTCAGTTATATCTTGTTTCATATCCCTTGGATGTAGGGATTACAATGAATTTATAGCCCCTAAGGGTGTACAAGAAGAGGAATATGAAAGGATGTAATGCCTTTATAACATGAACGTTTACATCTGTATAACGTTCATAATGTATACAACTAATCGCGCTTGATAACCCCTGTTAGTCAGTCTTCTTGGTGTTGGTCGGTCTTCTTTTATGTTCGACATTCTACACTGTTGGTCGACATTCTTGGATTCATTATGATAAATATGCCTTGCTAACTAGGACTAATTCCATGATGGATACCATATGTCTATTTTTTTATTGGTCCACGTAATATGATAATTTTTGGTATCAACAATTATGATCCTATTTATGACTTTTATTGATCTGAGACTATGTCATAAAGAGAATACTCGGTGACACTACTTTAGTATCTTTACCTAAGGCGATTGATGATATTGTCTAAAGGGCAGGCGATTGATGATATTGTCTAAAGGGCATGTCTAGGAATGTGGTTATGTTTAATTAGATTGACATGATGACTCGGGGAGGACTATCTGATGATACACCATGTCAGTGTCATGCATAGCCCAGGTGACTATATCGTATTTTGTGTGCGATTGAAGTCATGAGTACATTACCTATTTCGGGTGTAGCACTGCTTTTATAAGGGATTAAGAGCGTTATATCCAGTGTAGTCAAACTATCTGAGGCATATTTATGAGATCCTTTCGAGTGATGCGTTTACGTTAGTTAGGTGATGACTTAATGACTACGCACCTGAGATTGTATGTTCTTCTCGTGAGGTCACACATCACATTATATATATGATGATATGAGTGATTGAGATTCTGAGAGACTTTCGGATTGATGTTGTCCTATGAGGGTGAGTGAGACATGTTAATGTTTTGGTCGGGTCCGGACCTATGATTTGCCTGCATGGGTGGTGGATCCTAGTCCCTTTAGAATTAGTAATACTATTAGATAAACATTAGTTAATTATCCTATTTGTTGGTGAAGGAGAGAGAGAGACCCAGATGGTTTGAGTAACTTAACAAATGAGATATAGATAAGGGACACATTGTTCTATAACAACCCTCTCTTTGAAAATAAAAAATCACGTCTCCGTCTCTTCCCCCCCCCCCTCTCTATCTATTTATCTATCTATTTGTCTGTCTTTCTGTCTGTCTGTCTGTCTGTCTGTCTCTCTATCTATCTATCTATCTATCTATCTATCTATCTATCTATCTATCTATCTATCTATCTATCTATCTATCTATCTATCTATCTATCTATCTATCTATCTATCTATCTATCTATCTATCTATCTATCTTGGTTCATCACTTTGTTTCCTTAGATTTGTGCATGTGAAGACGAAAGGGTAACTCTAGTATCCAATTCAGCGACATGCATGAAAGTCGGCACATACATGGGAGGAATTCTTTGGACTCGAAGAATAGGCATAAACTTTCGGCTCGTAACAAAAAGCTTCCAACGATCCATTCATTATTCTACATTCGGTAATTGCATAACTCTTTATGTGGTACGTGTTTTATATTAACATTCTCATCATTTTTGTTATTTATGTCAATGAAACATTGCTGTGAGTGGCCTTAACTTAAAAAAAAAAGACAAAAGGAAGTTGGATGTTCCCATATTATCAATTTAGTAGTCCATTGAAAATAAATTTTCTTCTTATAATTGATGTTGAGGTTGAAGTTTATTTACTACTTTTTTGTGTGTGGGGGGGAGGGGGGGGGGGGGGGGGGGGGAGGTATTTTAAATTAAAATATTATTACAACCATATATTTTTATATTTTTATATTTATTAATATACGAAACTTTCGTTTAAATCAACAATATCGCATAAGCTAAATCCGCAATTTAAAATCTGCTTACACTTCGCTCAGGCCTACAAACTAGAAAGCACCCACATCCACACCCACCCACCCGGGGGGGGGGGGGTATTTTAAATTAAAATATTATTACAACCATATATTTTTATATTTTTATATTTATTAATATACGAAACTTTCGTTTAAATCAACAATATCGCATAAGCTAAATCCGCAATTTAAAATCTGCTTACACTTCGCTCAGGCCTACAAACTAGAAAGCACCCACACCCACACCCCACACACGTATATATATATATATATATATATATATATATATATATATATATATATATATATATATATATATATATATATTCGATTGACCATTGAAATTATGGCGATCATCTCACCCACTTTTTAATTGAATTTTCAAATTGAGTATTTTTGTGTGGTATTTAACATTTCAGGGGACCAATACTTCAAAATAGCATAAAAAAATATTTTAAGTTGATTTTTTTTTCTCTAGGTCCCCTAAAGTTTTTAAACGTCTTATAAAAAATTCGGCCGAAAAACATTTTTACTATTTAAAAACAATCGATATATATATATAATTATTATGTATATACAAAGTCTCCTGTAAGGACTCCTTATAGTGCAGATCCCAGTACATACCCTTATTTTAAAATAGTAAAAAAATGAATTTTTTGATGAAACTTCATGGATATGATATCCACGGTTAGAAGATCATCTTCAATTTTTTTCATTAAAAAATTCAATAAAAAAACCGTTGAAATGAGGTGATATGTAAAAAAATGGTATAAATATTCATTTTCAACCGTTGAAATGTTGGGTCGGTACCAACAACTTTATTGATTGAATTTTTTGATGAAACTTCATGGATATAATCTTATTACTGTCGAGATAATATCCATGAAGTTTCATAAAAAAAATCAATCAAAAAGTGGGTGAGATGATCATCAACATTTCAACGGTCGAAAATGCATCTTTTTATCATTTTTTTTACATATAACCTCATCTCAACTATGGAGATCATATCCATGAAGTTTCATCAAAAAATTTATTTTTTTACTAGTTAAAAAAATAGTATGTACCGGGGTCTACACTATGAGAAGTCCTTACAGCAGGGCGGCCCTCTCTCTCTCTTTCTCTCTCTCTCTCTCTCTCTCTCTCTCTCTCTCTCTCTCTCTATATATATATATATATATATATATATATATATATATATATATATATGGATCACATTGTAACACCTCGTAATTTCTGGGTTTTTTGTTTTAATTAATTATTTTGGTAATTAGTAAATTACTTGTGTCGTAAAATTGATAAGAATTAATTAATTGTATTATTTAAAAGTGAGTGAATTTAAAATAGTTAATGAGTGAAAGTTAACTTTAAAAATAATTATCCGGATGGAAATTTTGAGCGCACGATTGAGTCCGATAGGGTCGAAATAGTTTGAAATAAGTAGCCATAGATATATATTGGGTTTAGGGACTTTTCAAGACACATTTGAGCTCCCAATTAAGTGTTTGGACGCTTTTTAGAAGGCTCATAAGCCCCAAAATGGGATTAGAATTAATAACCTTAATTGTAACCTGAATACTATAAATATTCAAGGGTATAAAATCTTCGCTCAACCTCCTAAAATGGGGTTCAAGGGTATATTAATATTTAATAACCTGAATACTATAAATATTATTCACATAAATCACCCCTAATAACATACCCTTGAATTCATTTTAGAAGACGAAAATTGAGGAAAGCCTTAGAGGAGAACAATTAAAAGAGAATTTAGAAATTTTGGGAGACTACTTCAAGAACAAGAGGAGACCCTTGAATCCAACCCATCATTTTCATCAAAGGACTTGATTCTACAGCCCTAAGGCAAGTGGTTTAACTTGCATTTGTTAAAGTGAATTTTCCTATTCATAGTAAAGAAGGTGTGAATTAATTAATATGCTAGGATTTATTCAATATTAAAATTTGGGGATTTCATGCTTGGGATTTATAAGTATGTAGAGATGGTAAGAATATGGGGATTTTGATTCCCCAATTTGTGTAGATGATATAGTTATATTGAGATAATCAAATGGGTGGATTTAGGATGAAATCTGAGAATATTTTGTGGTACAATCTCTACAGAATTGAAGGTTTTAAAGCTTTAATGGCGGACTGTTTTTTTTCTAGGAAACGAAAGAGGAGAGAGAACACCAGGGTCATTCGAACGACCTGGTGTCTCGCTCAAATGACAACCAGTGTCGTTGGAACGACATGGCTGGTCGCTTGAACGACCTGATTAATTATGACAAATTTATCCCCTTCCCCTATTTTAGACCTGATTGTTAATCTATGATGAATTATTCCTAGTTTGGTTTAATCTAAATTTTGAGTTTATAATTAGGGTTTGAAATTGTAGAATGTACCCTTGGATTAAGTATAGGATAAATCCAATTAGAGAATTAAGGTTTATGATTGAGTGATTTGAAACCTTATTACTTAAGTGGGTAAACTTAATTCAATGAAATTGAATAATGAATTGGGGATTTTGAATTTCGAGCTAAAAGAGAGATAGTTCGGGTATATTTGGTACAACGACACAAAGATAGTGAAATTAATTAGTGCATGATTAATTGAAATTAAGTCGAATTGTAGACTTGTTTGTTTTAGGCTTGTGTATGGATGTAGTACATCGGTAACAAGGATTATACATACATATATATATATATATACATATATATATATATACATATATATATATATATATATATATATATACATATATATATATATATATATATATATATATATATATATATATATATATATATATATATATATATATATATATATTTCTGTGAATAATATTTATAGTAAAGCATACCAATATTAATGTTATCTTAGGAGGTTGAGCGATATGGGTGAGTCGCCTGGATAGCGAATGCAGGTCGAGTATAATCCCCAGGTCATAGGGTATGTTATTAGGGGTGAGCCGTTATGGTATGGGACGGTCACTTTTGGGGGGAACTATGACCGCCTCCTACACATTTGTGATAGCATTTATATCTATGGCATGATTGTGAATATTGTGATATAGTGATTCGCATATATGGTGCAGATTTATATACGGGTGAATACATGATGTGAAATGTTTGATTATATAACTTGAGAGATTGTTATATGATATCAATGAGAAATGACTTAAATAAGTTAATGTGAATAATAAATTATAAAACGTATACTAAACTCACTCGGGATAGAGTAGTGGGCAGTAGTAGGATATATGTGACAAGACTAGTTACGGGGTAATTAGCTAGATGAGTCATATATTGATACATTAGGCGTGCACATTAGTGGAGGGTTGAGGTGTCCTCAAGAGAGTATATGACACTAACTTGAATATGAAGAGCATTCATTCATTTTAATGTCCTGCATTTAAATTCACTTGATAAATATTTTCAAATTTTTTGGGTTCTAACCCTTGCTATAAAATCTTTTCAAAACCTTTTAGGTGTCCTACCACATGGGCGCTATATCTGATTTTCTTACAGGGTGCGCAGCTGTAGTATATGTGGGTGCTACAGGATATTTTCTTTAGACGCCTATCTCATTCTCCTCTAGATATGGGATATTCTAGTTGTACTTTTGGGCTTGTTTCCCTTGGCTTGTACTTGATACTTTTTTGTTTGGCATCTATTCGTTGCTCTTTACATACTTTGGACTTGTTAGTTTGCTTGTATAGTCGATGTTATTCGGCTAACACTTTTAGTAGATTTGTGGCATGATTAGATTCTCTTTGTGTTGGTTATTTTGGATTCTTATTATACTTGTTGGTTTGGGTAAGTCATAAGTTTGGAACCAGCTTAATTAAAGATTAGGTGGTTAGTAATTAATAATGTTACGACAGTGATGCTAAGAATGAACCATATGTAAATCGTGATTTAATTTGATAAAGGCTTGATCAACCAGAATTTAATTAAGCAGGGTGTCACAGATGGTATCAGAGCATCAGGTTCTAGTGTCCACAAGGTTTGTACGGCTTGCTTTAGTTTTCGCGTTGCGTTCTTTGACACAGAGCCCTATTATTAGGACCGTTGATTCATATTTATGTTTATTAGTTGTTGCTCTTCTGCTACTTTAAAATTTGTATGAATGGTGAACTAATACAGATCGTTCTACGTTTCAGATGCCGTTCAAGAGAGCGAGAGGTAGACCCCCAAGGGCAGCCACCTGAGGAGGAGAGGGTGAGGCTCCTCAGGAGCCTGATGTTCTGTAGCCACCGGCCACAGGGCTTTGTATCCACCGAGCACGTAGCGGGTATTCTGGGTTAGGCGATCAATGCCTCCATGGCAGCGATGACAACTCACTTTCCTCAGCCTCAGCTATAACATCACATGGCTCCAGTAAGGTAGGACCACCTAGGGCCATTTGACTGGTAGTGGGTTCGAGAGGCCTTTCAAAAGGGCCATCCCCCAAAGTTTTAGGGTAGTGTGGATGTGATTGTGGCCTACCAGTGAAGGAGAGACATGCAGAGGCACTTATGTATGGTGGATTGTAGTGAGGTGCAGAGACATATGCTTGAAATATTTACATTGACGGGAGCCACCTTGCAGTGGTGGGAGTGCACGACCACTATTGTCGAGAGAGATTCTATGACACTTACAGAGTTTTGGGCGCGGTTCGATCGCAAGTATTTTCCTCCAGGCGTTGAGACTGATATGAGGAGGAGGTTTAGGCAAACCGATATCTTGCTAAGTACGGAGAGGAGTTCACTCGTTTGGAAAATCTCGTGCCAGACGAGGTGAGCAACGAAGAAAAAAAGAAAGTTATGTTTGTGGACAGGTTTTTTTGGAGGTTCAGGCAACATCTGATTTGAAATCCAGCTTTGATGAGTTATATTGACGTGTTCAATGCTACCTTGCTTCATTTTAAGGATCATCGATTCCATCTTAAGGGAAGCAAGAGGAGTGGTGAGCTGAGCCAGCTAGGCAAGGCTAGTGGGGATTCTTCTAGTGTTGCACAACAGGGGAAGGAGGGGAATCCTACCAAGAGATTTTGATTTGGAGGACAGGGGTTCAGGCAGGGCCAGCAGGGCCCGAATTAGCAGTTGGTTCCTCAGGGCCACCAGGTCCAGGGGAACAATGGGGGTGGACATCAGGGTCAACAATCGAGACAGCCTCGCCAAGGCTAACCTCAGGGACAACAGTGCCAGGGTCAGCAGGGCCGGTATCAGGGAGATGGTTAGAAACGTAGTTTCATTTGTAGTCTGTTGGTCCACTTCAGGGAAGACTGCCCACAAAGAGATAGGGGCTAGCAGCAGGGTGCCCCACAGGTCCATTAGGTGTAGGGACCTCCAGCAGCACCAACTCCCTAGATTTTGTAACAGTTGGGATAGTTATAGTACAGACGTATTTACAACGTCCGAGATGTTCCAATTCCCCCAGCACTGTCAGCGCGACCAGTAGTAGAGGGCACGTTCCATATCCATGGACATGATGGTGTAATCCTTTTTAATACTCGTGCATAAAATTCATTTATTAGGACCCATTTTGCTAGAGTTGTTAGGTTACTAGATACGACTGATAGTTTACTCATGTGTGTGGAGTCACCGATAGGGGGTGGATCGCTCGTTCACTTGATTTGTAGGGGGTAGACATTGTGATTGGACGACTGAGTTTTGCGAAAGACCTATTGGTATTAGATTTGGAGGGTTATGATTTTATCTTGGGCATAGATCCGTTAGCTGTTTATAGGGCGATGGTGGATTATTATGAGAGAGCCATAATTTTCGGCATCTCGGGGCAGGAGATGTTTTTATTAGCTATGCCCCTTCCCGAAGGAGGATCGTGCACTCACTTATATTACCTGGAGGAGGAGAACTCGCAGGAGGTGGTGATCCCGATACACTCGATCCCGGTTGTGGGGGACTTTGAGGATGTATTCCAGGATATATTGGGGTTTCCATTGAGTCGGGAGATTGAGTTCATCGTTGATTTAGTGTCGGGTACTAGGACGATAGCCCGAGCGCCTTACCACACGGCCCCATCGGAGATGCGTGAGTTGAGGTAACATATTCAGTAACTCATGGGAAAGGAATTCATTCGAAGGAGCACATTTCCATGGGGTGCTCCCGTGATGTTTGTGAAGAAGAGAGACGACTCACTTCGCTTATGTGTCGATTATCGGGAGTTGAATAAGGTTACGATCAGAAATAAGTATCTACTACCTAGGATTGATGATCTTTTCGATCAGCTGCGAGGGGCGGCCTATTTATCCAAAATTGATTTACGATCGGGGTACCATCAATTGCAGATTCAAGAGGAAAACGTCCCAAAAACTGCTTTTATGTCGCGGTATGGTTCTTATGAGTTTCAAGTGATGCCATTCCGGTTCACCAATGCATCGATAGTATTCATGGACCTTATGAATCGGGTTTTCAGAGAGTTTCTCGATCAGTTTTTCATAGTGTTCATAGACGACATTTTGGTCTATTCGCGCACGGAGGAAGAGCATTCCGAGCATCTCCGTATGGTCTTGCAGATATTGCAGGATCAACAGCTATACGCCAAGTTTGAGAAATATGGGTTTTGACTTTGGGAATTTGGCCATATTATTTCGGAGCAGGGTATTGCCGTGGACACAAGCAAGGTATTAGCGGTGAGGGATTGGGGCCAGCCCACGACACCGACTGAGATTAAGATCTTTTGGGGGTTAGCTGGGTACTACCACCGTTTCATCAGGGGTTTCTCCAAGATTGTCATCCCGTTGACAAATTTGATCCGTAAAGGGGTGTCCTTTGTATGAAACGATTCGTGTCAGGTGGCATTCGACGAGTTAAAGGGCAAGCTAACATCGGCCCCCATTTTAGCATTATCGAGGGCAAGATTGGATTATTGAGTTTATACTAATGCATCCTTGTAGGGACTCGGAGTTGTGTTACAACAAGAAGAACGAGCTATAGATTATGCATCCTGAAAGCTAAAACCCCACGAGAGGAATTACCCCACTCATGATCTTAAGTTGGATGTGGTCATTTTTTCCTTGAGGATATGGACGCATTACCTTTTGGGAGAGAGGTTCACCTTATTCCCGGATCACAAATCACTCAAGTATTTGTTTACGCAAAATGACTTGAGCATGAGACAAAGGAGGCAGTTGGAGTTTGTGAAGGATTACCAGTTTGATGTTCAATATCATCCTGGTAAGGCCAACGTAGTGGCGGATGTGTTGAGCCGGCAACCCTAGGAGGATTTGGTGGCGGTTTGGAAGGAGAAATGGAGAGAACTTCGGCACAACGACGAGATTGCCAGGGCATGTATGGCGGTTCTATCAGTTACGCCCTTGATTGTTATGCAGGTGGTGAGGGCTCAGGCAGAGGATCCTTTTTGCTAGGACAGGGTGAAGCAGTTGCTAGCACAGGGTGTGAAGTTCTACTCCATTAGCTCCAAAGGTGGGCTACGCTTTAATGGGAGATCGATCGTGCCGGAGGACGAGAACTTGAGGCATATCATTTTGACGGAAGCCCATGGCTCTAGGTTTTCTGTACATCCCGGTGGGGATAAAATGTACCAAGATATGAGGACACCATACTGGTGGACGGGGATGAAACGAGACATTATGGAGTTCTTCTCAAAGTGTGCCACATGTCATCTTATAAAGGTGGATCACCGAAAATCGTCAGGGATGTTGTAGCTGCTTGAGATCCCGGTATGAAAGTGGGAGATCATATCTATGGATTTTATTACCGGGTTGCTTGTTTCAAAGAGGGGGCATGATTCTATATGGGTCATTATAGATCGATTGATCAAGGTAGCCCACTTTTTGCTGGTTCGTATGCACTTTGAGACTATGTAGTATACGGGACTGTTCATAGGGGACATAGTCAGGTTGCATGGGATCCCGATCAATATAGTGTTCGACAGGGATAAGATTTTTGTGTCGTATTTTTTACAAAGCCTCCAGGAGGCTATATGCACCGAGTTGAGGTTGAGCATCGCCTATCACCCCCAAACGGATGGGCGAATGGAAAGGGTGAATCAGATGCTCGAAGACATGCTACGAATGTATATCCTTGATTTTTTTTTGGGGGGGGGGGAGGGTTGGGAGAAGTACCTTCCATTGGTAGAGTTTACGTATAACAACTCGTACCAATTCACTATCAGCATGGCCCCATTTGAGGGGTTATATGGGAGACCTTATCGCTCACCAGCTTGTTGGCTATAAGTGGGGGACAACAAACTATTGGGGCCGGAGATGATTTGGGACATGTCCTCCAAGATTGAGTTAATTAGAGGGAGTATCCGTATATCCCAAGATAGAAAAAAGAGCTACGCGGATGAGAATAGGAGACATGTGGAGTTCGAAATCGGAGATCAGGTATTAGTGCGGGTTTCCTCTATAAAAGGGGTGATGAGATTTGGCAAGAAAGGGAAATTAGTGTCAAGGTATGTGGGCCCATTTCCCATAATTGAGAGAGTTGAGACGGTAGCTTATCGATTGGGTTTTCCAGACCACCTTCACTTTATCCATGATGTGTTTCATGTAGCATCGCTGAAGAAATATAAGAGGAGTCTGAGGGCATTGTGGCACGTCCCACTTGAGGAGATAGACTTGCAACCCGATATTTCTTATGAGGAGAGACCAGTAGCTATCTTAGATCGCAGTGAGTGTCAGTTACGATCTAAAATTGTACCGATTATCCGTGTTCAGTGGGGTCATCATAGTGCCGACGAGTCCACTTGGGAGCGTGAGGAGGACATGCGGGAGAAGTATCCAGAGCTTTTTACTGCAGGTACGTCTGATTTTCGGGGGTGAAATTTCCTTATAAGGGGAGAAGTATGTAACACCTCGTAATTTCTGGGCTTTTTATTTTAATTTATTAATTCGGTAATTGGTAAATAACTTGTGTCGAAAAATTTATAAGAATTAATTAATTGTATTATTTAAAAGTGAGTGAATTCAAATTAGTTAATGAGTCAAAGTTAACTTTAAAAATAATTATCCGAATGGAGATTTTGAGTGCACGATTGAGTTCAATAAGGCGACGAAAATAGTCCGAAATGAGTGGCCATAGATATATATTGGATTTCAGGACTTTTCTAGACACATTTGGGCTTCTAATTAAGTGTTTGGGCCCTTTTTAGAAGGCCCATAAGCATAAAAACAGGATTAGAGTTAATAACCCTAACTGTGAGAGGGTGAGGGGACTTGAATTCATTTTAGAAGACCAAAATTGGGGAGATCCTTCTAGGAGAAAAATTAGAAGAGAACTTAAAAATTTTGGGAGATTACTTCAAGAACAAGAGGAGACCCTTGAATCCAACCCATCATCTTCATCAAAGGACTTGATTCCACAACACTAAGGCAAGTGGTTTAACTTGCATTTGTTAAATTGCATTTTCTTATTCATATTAAAGAAGGTGTGAATTAATTAATATGTTAGAGTTTATTCTACATTAGAATTTGGGGATTTCATGTTTCAGATTTATAAATCTATAGAGATGATAAGAATATGTGGATTTTGATTCCCTAATTTGTGTAGATGATATAGTTATACTAAGATAATCAAATGGGTGGATTTGGGATGAAATCTAAGAATGTTTTGGGGTATAATTTGTACTTAATTGAAGGTTTTAAAGCTTTAATGGCGGACTGGTTTTTTCTGGGCAACGAAAGAGGAGAGATAACACCAGGGTCGTTCGAACGACCTAGTGTATCGCTCGAACAACAACAAGTGTCGTTCCAACGACATGGCTGGTCGCTGGAATGACCTGATTACTTTTGATAAATTTCTCCCCCACCCCTATTTTCAGACCTGATTGTTAATTTATGATGAATTATTCATGCTTTGGTTGAATCTGAATTTTGAGTTTATAATTAGGGTTTGAAATTTTAAAATTTACCCTTGGATTAAGTAGAGGATAAATCCGATTAAAGAATTAAGGTTTATGATTGAGTGATTTAAAACCTTATTAATTAAAGTGGGTAAACTTAATTGAATGAAATTGAATAATGAGTTGGGGATTTTGAATTTTGGGCCAATAGAGAGATAGTCTGGATATATTTGGTAGAGTGACACCAAGATAGTGAAATTAATTAGTGCATGATTAATTGAAATTAAGTCGAATTGTAGACTTGTATGTTTTACGCTTGTGTATGGATGAAGTACACCGGTAGCCTACATTAAATATATATATATATATATATATATATTTGTGTGAATAATATTTATAGTAAAGCATACCAATATTAATGCTATCTTAGGAGATTGCGCGATGTAGGTGAGTCGCCTGGCTAGCGAATGCAGGGTGAGTATAATCCCAGGTCATAGCGTCTGTTATTAGGGGTGAGCCGTTATGGTATGGGACAGTCACTTTCGAGGGAATTATGGCCGCCTCCTACGCGCTTGTGATAACATTTATATCTATGACATGCGTGTGAATGTTGTGATATAGCGATATGTATATATGGTGCAGATTTATATACGGGTGAATACATGATGTGGAATGTATGATTATATAACTTGAGAGATTGCTATGTGATATCAATGAGAAATGACTTAAATAAGTTAGTGTGATTAATAACTTATAAAGCGTATACTAAACTCACTCGGGATAGAGTAGTGGGCAATAGTATGATACATGTGACAAGACTAGTTACGGGGTAGTTAGCTGGATGGGTCATATATAGTTATGTTAGGCGTGCACATTAGTGGAGGGGTGAGGTGTTCTCATGAGTGTGTGCGACACTAACTTAAATAAGCGTATTCATGCATTTTAATTTCCTGCATTTAAGTTCACTTGCTAAATATTTTCAAATGTTTTGGTATCTAAACCTTGCTATGAAATCTTGTCAAAACCTTTTAGGTGTCCTACCACAAGGGCGTCAGGCCTGATCTTCTTACAAGGTGCACAGCTGCAGTATATGTGGGTGCTGTAGGATATTTGCTTTAGACGCCTATCTCATTCTCCTCTAGATAGGGATATTCTAGTTGTACTTTTGGGCTTGGCTTGTACTTGATACTTTTTTGTTTGGCGTCTATCAGTTTCTCTTTACATACTTTGAACTTGTTGGTTTGCTTGTATAGTCGATGTTATTCGGCTAACACTTTTAGTAGATTTGTGGCATGATTAGATTCTTTTTGTGTTGGTTATTTTGGATTCTTATTATACTTGTTGGTTTGGGTAAGTCATAAGATAAAATTTGGCATGAGCTTAATTAAAGATTAGGTGGTTAGTAATTAATAATGTTGCGACAGTGATGCTAAGAATGAACCATATGTAATTCCTAATTTAATTTGATAAAGGTCTGATCAACTGAAATTTAATTAAGCGGGGTGTCACACACATGAGATCCCAGTTTGAGCACCATGAATGCGGACTATTTTTTTAAAATATTAAAAAAAATATTTTTGGGTTGATTTTTTTTTATAGTTTTTAAACCTTTCAATATGGCCATACAAAAAATCAGCTAAAAATGAATTTTTTTTGTTATTTTTAAAAAATCAGTAAAACTTTGTGACAAAATTTGATTGATTTTTTTAAAATAGTAAAAAAATTTATTTTGAGTTAATTTTTTTTTATGATTCTACTTAAATGTTTAAAAGTCATTAAAAAAAGTTCAAAAATATTGTTTTTATTATTCTCTCTCTCTCTCTCTCTCTCTCTCTCTCTATATATATATATATATATATATATATATATAATGTCATGTTTAGCGCCGAGGGGCATCAACGGGAACCATTGAAGTAATGATACAGGATTTGATAGTTATTCAGACGCTCAGATAATTTAGAAATGAGGATTAAAGCAGGGAAACAAATCCAGCGGTGGATATTAACAATGGTTAGGAAAAAAAATCACGAGCATAGGAAAGTAGGCTGTATCATTGTCTTTTCTTTTCAAACAGTTTTCTTTAAAAAAGTTTTAAAATAATACGTCAACATAACCTAATCATTTGAGATGTTTTTTCGATGGATCCCTTGAACTATTATATCAATGCTAACTTATGAAGAATTAGTACAACTATGCAGTCGGCGACAAAAGATAAAAAAGACAATTTGAAGTTCTGCTTTTGTAACTCTTCAATCAATTGTTTGTTTTTACACTCTTGTTAATATATGCTTATTTATTTACTTTTCTAATTATTTTCACAATAAGTTAGTAACGAACTTACCAACTTTGATTATGAGAGTTCCTTTTTGTTGTTTAACAATCCTAACTCGTTAACGCTTCAAGTCAAAGATAGTGAGCATGTGTTGGATAATAAAGTAAAAAATAATTGAAAATTAGGGTGTGTTTAATTGAGATGGAGTTATTCTTTTAATAGAAAATAGTTGTTTTGACTTATGTTTTATTTTTGCGGTACCTTGATTGCGAATATTTTATATAAGAACAATACTCATTCACATAACAAGTGCTCCATTTCAAATATCATTTTAAGTGAAAAATATTTTTTATCCATCCACCAAAAATTGATTTTCATAAAAAATAGAAAAAGTAAGATAAAAAACTCATATATTTTTCCACCCATTTTTCAACTTCTCATAAAAAAGAACTATTTTCTACTAATTTTTCATGCTTGCAATGAAATGCACCCAAATATATTTTTGCTAGTCTTCTTCTTGTTTTTACTTGTAACCTATACATTTACCTTAATTTTACACCCCATTTTTTGAAATATATATATATATATATATATATATATATATATATATATATATATATATCATGCATACCTAGTTTGCATACCCTCTGTGCGGACCTTTTTTATAAAATAGTAAAAAAAATATTTTTGGGCGGATTTTTTTTTTATGATTTTTAAACATTTCAGTAGGACCATAAAAAAGGAAAATTTATAATTAGGTCCCTTGGTAACAATTTTTAAACATTTAATGATAATTTACTATAAGGTCCACTTGTTATGTCACCAACGTGGACTTCTAAAAGAAGAGAATTAAGGGACTTAAGTGTTTAAAATTTGTCAAAATTCCTTTAGTGTTTAAAATTTATTTGTGAGAGACCTACGAGTATTTTCCCTTAAAAAATATTAGCTCAAAATGAATTGTTTTGCGATTTTAAAAAAATCGATCAAATTTTGTCAGTTTTTAAGTTATTTAAAGCCGACAAAGTTTGACCAATTTTTTAAAATAGCAAAAAATATCATTTTCAGTTTAATTTTTTTTTATCTTCCTACTGAAATGTTTAAAAAAAAATAAAAAAAATTAGTCCAATTTTTTTTTTTACTATTTTATCAAAAATGGTTCACGCCAGTGGTACGCAAACTGGGATATGCATGAGAATCTGTGTGTGTGTGTGTGTGTGTGTGTGTCTATATATATATAGTGAGACTCTTCAACATACTTCCTAACAACATTCTCATTTTCGAAAATAGTAAAAAATATATTTTTCAATCAAATTTTATATACATAATCTCAATAATGAGGAAATCATTTGCAAAAAATTAAATTCAAAAATTAAGCTTGGAAGGGGTTAGATAATGATCACAAATTTATATGGATAAAAATATACATATTCCTCTAATTTTCAAATCCTCTTTTTTTCAAGTTATACTTTTAGACGATTTTTTGTGTGTAAATAATCTTCTCATTATGGAAATTATATATATCAAATTTGGTTAAAAAATATTACGAAAAATATATGTTGGAGAGACAGAGAGAACGCATCATGATAGAAAAACACAGATTAAGGTAGTGGTAAACAAACAAGATATCTAAAGAGAAGGCATTAACTATGCTATTGACAGATATTGTAAATTCGAAATAAAAACAGAATAATTAAATTCAGTATTTACAGAAATAAAAAAGAAATTCAAAAACTTACTTGTAATAGACATAATTTGCAGAATATATTAATAAACAGAATATTAAATTCGAGCCTAGCAGAATAGTCTCCTTAAGGCAAATTTATTCCCTCCAATGTTCTACAAGGTTGTTGAATAATTGCCTTCCAAGATATAACAAATTTTTCGTATTAATTAAGTAGCACAACAATAATTAATTCCAATGAACAAAATTCTGTGTTTTTCTACTCAACCGGGACAGTATTATGCAATGCAAAAATGAGGGAAATAATTTTTCAGAAGAGGGAAATAATTTAGAAGCATTTTTGGAATTTTCTCAGCATTTAAAACTGGAGGGGAAAGACTATATATATAGCAAAGGTTTTGACTGTTTGGAACAGTTAAAATAGTTAAAGTATCTTTAATTATTAAACCGTTAAATTTGGTTTAACTTAATTAATTAATTTTGGCCCAAAAAGTTAATTTAAATTCAGCCCCAAAAAGAAAGGGAATTTTATAAGCCCATGCCCATGCCCGAATCGAACCGAGCCAGCAGGACAGACATACGTCGTGCACACGCATGTGAGTTTTCCAAGCCCTACACTTGCATAGTGTAGAAGAGTTGGGACACCCCTAAGACATCCAAGCCTTAGTCTATATTTGGAGTTTTATTAACTCTTTAATTTTTCACTACTCTTTTAATATGGGACAAGAGTTAAAATACTCCCAATTTATTAACTTTCATTTCTTTATGAGTCATTTTGGAGATATATTTATCATTCATAACTTAATGGAGTTGGACATGTGAGCATACCACGCTAATCTCTTTGCGGAGGAGAACGCGTTTGTATATTGTCTCACAATTATCGTGGTGTGGGTCCCTTCTAAATTTGAGCTCAACGTTGCTCAAAATTTTTCTATTAAATACCCATTTTCTAATAATCCCCACATGAATTATATATCGCTATATATAAAGACATGGAAGATGGAGATTCAAACACAGGTTGAGTAAAATTGAAAATTTATTGCATCGGGAGAAGTAGCCTAGTGGCCTTGAACTTTCCTTAGTGATATACTATCGAATTTAATTGGTTAGTCGGTAAACTTCATATCTTTGAACCATCAACCGTTTCTATAAACATAGACAACAATATTCACATAATAATTATTCATCACATTTGGTTCTCACATTTTTTGTTCGGTTTGGCCATGAACACCACCTAGTTTCATGAGTATTTTAGAGAATTTGCCTTTCATTATTCTCATAGAAGTGGCTCCCTTCTTACTCATGTAGGTGACTTCCATGAAGAGTATCCTGCTATACCCCACTTAGACATACTAAGATATGGATGTCATTAAAAGTATAACTTATCATAATTTAAAGGCAGATGTGCACTATCTCATCTTCGAAATGGATAGGATTTAAATATTGTCCAGTGCGTACTGAATACGATGTAGTTTAGTTTGCTTATTGATCCTAGATTTTAGGATCTCTAGTTAACTAGGTTGGGTTGCCACTATATTAATTCTTATTTATTTATAGGCTTTAGACCCCTTCCTCTCGATGATGTTTCAACTTGCTCTCGGTTTAAACCTTTCGTTAGTGGATCCGATATATTATCCTTTGACTTTACATAGTCATTTGAGATCATTCCAATTGAGAGAAGTTGTCTAATGGTATTACGTCTACGAGGAATATGTCGTGACTTTCCGTTAAACATGTGATTTTGTTCCCTTCAATTCGCCGATAGATTATCACAATGCATACATATTGCGGGCATAAGTTTCAATCAATTTGGAACATCTTCTAAGAAGTTTCGAAGCCATTCAACTTTTTCTCCAGCTTTGTCTAGTGCAATGAATTCATATTCCATTATCGATCTAGAAATGCACGTTTGTTTTAAGGATTTTCAAGGTACGACTGCACCTCCAAGGGTAAATACATACCCACTCGTAGACTTAGAGCCCCTTGTATCAGTCCAATTTGCATTAAAACGTCCTTCAAGAATAGCTGGATATATCGAATAATGCAGTCCATAGTTTTGAGTGTATTTTAATTAACCCAAAATTCTTAATATTTCCTTTCAGTGATATCTCCCTCGATTACTAATAAATCGACTTAGCTTACTTATCGAGTATGCTATGTTCAGTCGTGTATAGTTCATACATGTGACACCCCGCCTAATAAAATACCGGGTGATCAGTCCTATACCAAATTAAATAAGAATCTCAAATGGTTTCATTCTCAACATCACTGTCGAAAAAACAATTAATTACTAATAACTTATTAGGCTTGGCGTTAAAATTTTAAATTTTCTAATCTTATTAAACTTAATGCAAAAATAAAACCATTTACGCAGGAATAAAATCAACAAATGGAATAAATAAATAAATGACCAATAACTCTCGATAAATAGATATTACAACCAAATCGAAAGCGCGTAAAATAAAATAGCTAGAAATAAAATAAATAACATTAGTTGGGCAACATGCCTGGATATTACAATCGTATCTCCTATTTAGATCACAAGGATAGAAGCGTCTAAAATAATTTCCTGCCAACATCCACAGTTGTGGTAGCACGTCTGACTCGAAAGGATAATCATCCAGGCGTCCCTGTGTCTGGACACCTAAAAAGAATACAAAAAGGAAGAAAAAGAAAAATAGAAATGGGTCATTGCCCAGGTTTCGAAAATATTTTAGCAAGTGCTTATTTACTTTAATAAGTAAAATATGATCCTCTTCATATTTAAATTGGTGTCACACTTACATGAGATACCCCTCACCTCTTATCTAACAGTGCGCACACATCGCATGTATTTTAAGACACCCTAGTTAAGCTACCTCGCCTAACTAATTCTTCACCAAACTTTCGAGTCACTAAACGCTATCACAACAACTCACGTATATACTATCCAAAGCTTTCGCCCGCTTATACATTATCTTTCTCGCTGATAATTTAACCGTCCATAACTAACGCTCACTACTTTTGACATTTGCTACATTCATGCGTGGGACATATCCCAAAGAAAAATCCAAACAAGGAACACTCCCGATACACTACTATGTAGCTCTATCGGTTATAACTACGTATATGAACAACAACTGAGGTACCCAACCCATGTACTAAAGACCAAACATCTTCTCAACTTCCAACGTTACGTCAAGCTTCATGCATGGGGCATCTCGCAAAGCAAAATCCAAACAAACCCCTCCGATACACTACAAATTAACATTGCTCGTCGTTGAGATTCGTTCGGCCCTCTATCCATAGCATGTAACCCTAATTCCCGACTCTTCCTAACCAATTTATCCATATAATTATACTAAGAACAATAATCTAAAATGTCCAAGGGACTAACATGTCTCATCTCCCGACATTTGTTACTTTCATGTGTGGGACGTCTCGCAAAGCGAAATCCAAACAAGGAACCCCCCCGATATACTACTATGTAGCTCTGTCGGTTATTAAGATCTGTCAGTCCAGGGTCTAAATCTATTGATATCTAACCGTTCATCATTAGTAACTTTCACTAGTTATCAAACTCATATATGTATACATACGAAATACTATACACATCAAGTATATCTATACTTATATATCACACATTATATAAGTATAACAACCATCCCTCTGAGTTATAACTCAAAGGATGCAGTCTTTGAGTGCTATCATCTTCCAGGGCATACTCACACATCATCCAGGGTACTAGTGGTCGGACTCTCACACCGACATGGTAAAATTCAAATCACAACGGAGGGGAAGCGACCATAGTTCCTCGCTGGAAATAAGACGAATCATACCCAATGCGTCTTACCCCTGAATAAAAGCACACGATATAAATAATGGACGACTATAACTTGGGGACGATACTCTCCCTGCCCCTCAAGCCAGGGGGATTCACCCATATCGCGCAACTTCCCATGATAGCACTAGAGGGGTATGTACCACATAATATATATAATTCACACACATATATATATTTATAATCATATCATATATATACACTGTCTCTATACCCATATATACATATCATCTAATTCGGCTATAAATTCCTATCTCTCAGTGCATTAGCCTGTAATACAAATATACCAATTTCTATAAATCAATAAGTATACACACAACTTATTTTAATCACATAAGTATTCACTCACTTATGATATAAATCTCACATCTTCTTATCTCCGAATAGTAGCGCATCATGTCTAGCTCGTATTCTTATATCATCATATTCGCACCTTATGATATTACTCATATATTTCTATTCGGCATATGTATATATTCTACCCATATATAATCGGGATATATTCTACACACATAAATTTATATGTACGAACCCACCGAATAATTCCTCGAATGTCGTTCGTCCCAAACATTCCTAAATTTAAACCCCGGATCTTTCCCACTAACATGAGACTTATACATCCCCCATTTACCCTTTTAGAGGTCCTTTCACTCTCTTTAGGATCCCCTGATATCTATCTCCAAAAGGAATTCATCTCCAATCCTTTTTTAGGCCAAGAAAAACCTTTATGTTTTTCTGCTAAAACCGAACTAATCTGGTTCCAAACAAAATGAATTGGTCCAGTGCCCTCATAAATGAATCGATCTCGTTATTAATGAACCGATCTGTTCACCTAAATTTGCATCAGTCTGGTCTGTCCAGATTTTTATTTTGGACGAAATTCACTCAGACTCTTATCCAATCTAAGATTTAAGGTTCCTAATCTCCCAAACCACCAATGTATATATCTACACACTTAACTACAATCAACACAACCATTTAATTTCATGGGATTCCTCAATTTATTCAAGAATTTAGCCCTAATTCTTATTAAACCCACCATTTTCATTTCTTCCAATTTCTTACCAAATATTTTACCATTAACGTGTATTTTAACTAAGATTTCATGTGGAATTGTTAAATCATAAATTTCTTATGATATAATCTTCCAAAAATCCCTTTTTGTGCAAGAAACCCAAATCGAAAATCTTACAGTTCTTCATCACCAACTATAATATGAAAAATAACCACACTTCAATCATTAAAGCATGTTAAACACTTGCATGATTGGATAAATCCGACGATCCCATGCCGAACTTCGCCGGAGCTTGGCCGAAAATCTTATATTTTCTCCCTTTTCTTCCTTCTTTCTCTACTTTCTTCTTTTTTTTCTTTCTCTTTCTCTTGTGGCTTATAAGAGAGAAATGAGGGGTTATCCCTTATTAAACCCAAAATTTACTCGTATACACAAATATGAGTCCATATAAGTCCAAAAATCCCCCGAAACCCAACACTACCCCTGGGTACTCTATTCTGACTATCTTGGCCCTTCCGAGACCAACTCTGCACTCGAAATCTCCATCCGAGTCACTTATCAAAGATTCACGTCTTAACTCAACATATCTCCACACGTGTTTTCCGCATAAAATAATATCACTTGTCTCCTTTACTTACCTGCGACATGAAATATAATTAGTCCATCTCATTTACTTTAAATTCTCAAATTATTAAATTACACCCACTCGTGTAATTTAAGTATCCATAAAAGTACATGTTATTACATTCTCCCCCTATAGCGGAATTTCGTGCTCGAAATTTAGATACAACCGCTACTAAGACTGAGGATCTTGCAACACTACATCCTCCAATACTCAAAACCAACTTCAAAGTGAGGCTTAATCACTATAACCCCAGCTCTACAGTAAGTTTGTACCATCTCTTTATACTGATATTCTGCATCACTATCGTTCTGACCATTACTATAAAGCCACACCCAGGATAATATCATACTCGTATAACACATCGCTAAAACGAGTAATCTCAATAAAAATATATACCACTATCAATATATTCGATCGCCCGTGGATGACACTAAGATAACCTCGCTATACCAGGAAAAACATACACATAATAATAATGTTATCGATATATACACTAAACTCGTCTCACACGCGAATCTAGCGATAATCAAAGTACCGTGACTCATTCATGTCACACAAAACATGCCTCATTCTTTCGAGGTTAAAACTCACATTTCCACCTTGCTAATCACCCTGGCTTCTCAAATGGTTTCGGACATAACACGCTTGTCCGGATCAAACCAAAAACTACTTTAATCTTTGCCCTTGCTTGGCGCCATACCCTTGTCCCTTTTCTCACTTCGTCAAAACTAATACATGTGGTCCTACTCTCCACAAAATACTTAGATATATAATTCTCTTATCTCTGGCCATCCTATGATGAGTTCACAACACTATTCACACCTCCTCCTGAATAAAAGATGAAGGAACATGTGGCCCAATCGTACTTAAGATCCTTCCATTGGCATTATGTTTTACTTCCGAGTATACCACACTCTGCCATATACCAAAACCTTTGGTTATCTTACATCCGTTAGCTAACATGCACAATCTTTGCATTCACAAACATTCCAATGGGCGGTCCTCTTCAAAGACCCCTCTAACTCTTTCCCATCTTAACCACACCGGGTGAATATAGTTTGGCACCAATTTCCACTATAGTGATACCCGAAAATCATAATCTACATCCTAGAAGTCCTTACAAACCCAACTCCTTGAGCAACGATAGGGGTAACCTCGACTACGGTCATTATCCCCATAATATTTTCAACTCCAACTGAGCCTCGTATCCTGCAGTCCTACCAATGGCCATCGCCTGTCATCCTTCATTATTTGGCACACTAACCCACCCGAACGCATATAAGATTCACTAATATATACACACTATAGCAGGAAAATGAAATCTCACCATAGAAATCAACAACCCTATACATAGGGCTCTAAATAAAATAAAAGGCAACGTTGAAAGCGTAGTACGTCCGCACAGATTCCTAAGGACTCGAGAACCTGATGCTCTGATACCACCTGTGACACCCCACCTAATAAAATACCTGGTGATCATTCCTATACCAAATTAAACAGGAATCTCAAATGATTTCGTTTTCATCATCACTGTCGAAAAACTAATTAATTACTAATAACTTATTAAGCCTGGTGTCAAAATTTTAAACTCTATAATCTTATTAAACTTAATACAGAAATTAAACCAGTCACGCAGGAATAAAATAAACAAATGGAATAAATAAATAAATAACTGATAACTCTCGATAAATAGATCTTACAACTAAATGAAAAGCGCGTAAAATAAAATCGCCGGGAAAAAATAAATAACGTCAATTGGGCAACATGCACGGATATTACAACAGTATCTACTATCTAGATTACAGAGATAGAAGCGTCTAAAATAATATCTTGCCAACATTCACATCTACGGCAGCACGTCTGACTCGAAAGGATAATCATCCAATCATCCCTATGTGTGGAGACCTAAAAAGTGTACAAAAGAGAAGAAAGAGAAAAATAGATACGGGTCAGAGCCCGAGTTTTGAAAATATTTTAGCAAGTGCTTACTTTACTTTAAAATGTAAAATATAATACCCTTTATATTTAAATTGGTGTCGCACTCACATGATTTACGCCTCACCTCTCATCTAACTGTGCGCACCTATCGCAGGTATTTTAGGAAACCCTAGTTAAGCTACCCTGCCTAACTAATTCCTCACCGAACTTCTGAGTCACCAAACTCTATCGCAACAACTCGCCTATATACTATCCTAAGCTTTCACCCTCTTATACATTATCTTCCTCGCTGATAATTTAACCATCCATAATTAACACTCACTACTTGTAACATTTGCTACTTTCATGCGTGGGACGTCTCACAAAGAGAAATTTAAACAAGGAACCCTCCTGATACACTACTATGTAGCTCCGTCGGTTATAACTACATACATGAACTACAACTGAGGTACCCAACCCATGTACTAAAGACCAAACATCTCCTCAACTTCCAACGTTACATCAAGCTTTATGTGCGGGGCATCTCGTAAAGCGAAATCCAAATAAGGAACCCCCTGATACACTACTACTTAACATTGTCGGTCGTTAAGATTAGTTTGGCCCTCTATCCATAGCGTGTACCCCTCATTCCCGACTCTTCCCAACCAATTTATCCATATAATTATACTAAGAACAATAATCTAAAATGTCCCAGGGACTAACTTCTCTCATCTCCCGACATTTGCTATTTTCATGCGTAGGACGTCTTGTAAAGCGAAATCCACACAAGGAACCCCCCGATACACTAATATGTAGCTCTGTCGGTTATTGAGATTTGTCGGTCCAGGGTCTAAATCTATTAATATCTAACCGTTCATCCTTAATAACTTTCACTAGTTATTAAACTCATATATGTATACATACGATATACTATACACATCAAGTATATCTATACTTATATATCACGCACTGTATAAGTATAACAACCATCTCTTAAAGTTATAACTCAAAGGATACAATCTCTTAGTGCTATCATCTTCCAGGGCATACTCACACATCATCCAGGGTACCAGTGGTCGGACTCTCACACCGACATAGTAAAAACCAAATCACAACGGAGGGGAAGCGACCATAGTTCCTCGCTGGAAATAAGACGAATCATACCCAAGACGTCTTATCCCTGAATAAAATCACACAATATAAATAATGGACGACTATGACCTGGGGACGATACTCTCCCTGCTCCTCAAGCCAGGGGGATTCACCCATATCGCGCAACTTCCCATGATAGCACTAGAGGGGTATGTACCACATAATATATATCATTCACACACATATATATTTATAATCATATCATATATATACACTGTCTCTATACCCGTATATACATATCATCTAATCCGGCTATAAATGCCTATCTCTCAGTGCATTAGCCTGTAATACAAATATACCAATTTATATAAATCAATAAGTATACATAAAGCTTATTTTAATCGTATAAGTATTCAGTCACTTATCATATAACTCTAACATCTTCTTATCTCTGAATAGTAGTGTATCACGTCTAACTAGTATTCTTATATCATCCTATTCACACCTTAGGATATTTCTCATGTATTTCTATTCGGGATATGTATATATTCTACTCATAAATAATCAACATATATATTCTACACGCATAAATATATATATATATATATATATATATATATATATATATATATATATATGAGCCGTCGAATAATTCCTCGAATGTCGTTCATCCCAAACATTCCTAAATTTAAACCTCGGATATTTCCCACTAACTCGAGACTTATACATCCCCCATTTACCCTTTTAGAGGTCCACGCACTCTCTTTGGGATCCCCTAATATCTATCTCCAAAAGGAATTCGTCTCCAATCCTTTTTTTTAGGCCAAGAAAAACCTTTCTATTTTTCTGCCAAAGCCGGACCGATCCAGTTCCAAATAAAATGAACTGGTCCGGTGCCCCCATAAATGAACCGATCCGGTAGTCCAAAAATGAACCGATCGGGTTATAAACGAATCGATTCGGTCACCTAAATTCGCATCAGTCCGGTATGTCTAGATTTCTGCTTTCGACGAAATTCACTCAAACTCTTATCCAATCCAAGATTTAAGGTTCTTAATCTCCCAAACCACCAATCTAAACATCTACACACTTAACTACCATTAATGCAACCATTTAATTTCATGGGATTCCTCAATTTATTCAAGAATTTAACCCTAATTCTTATTAAATGCACCAGTAGACACCCCACTCTAATACCCCCTAACCTCTCCTACGGTCCCTAGCAACTCCCTTCATAATTGCAAACCCAAGTCATACCCCAGGTAATGACCTAAAGGCCATCAGACACTCCCAGGCTCCATTTGACCAAAAGTCAAACTCTTCAGCTTGACCAATACTGAATGAATCTTCAAAGGGAACTGAAACCCCTTTCCAACGGTCCGTCTTGTGCGCGATTCTGACTTAGCATGCGCACGAACAACCCATTTTCCCCCAAAACTCGATCAAGAGGTCACCGGACGCTCCCAGGCCCCGTTTGACCAAAGTCAACGCTTCAACTTGGTCGAGACTGAATGAATATTCAAAGGGAACTGAAACCCCTTTCCAATGGTCCACCCCGTGCACGATTTTGACTTCCGGTACAGACGAACGATTCGTTTTACTCCAAAAGGTCACCGAACGCTTCCAAACCCCGGTTGACAAAAGTCAACTTCTTGAACCAGGTCAAACTGTTTGGAATGAATAAGTACATCTCCTAACCTTTTTAACAATCTTCCCCATACACGATTTTGACTTACCATGCGGACGAACGATCCGTTTGCGTCTGAAGTTTCCTCATCCAAAGACCGATGAGCTCTTCCAAGCTACATTTGACCCAAAGTCATCTCCTGAACCCGGGCGCAGTCCAAAGGTATCTAAAATACCTTTTTAATGGTTTGCCTCTTGCATAATTTGGATCAACGGTTTGCGCTCTACGACCAATTTTCTGAAGGAACATGAAAGACACTACCAAACGGCAGGTTCCAAGCCCTGCCTATCGGCAGTATGCCCAAACACACTTGCCGATTGGCAGGACCAGGGCTATGCCGATCAGAAATTCCCCTGGGACTATGAAAAGGAGGGCCTAACCTCATTCAATAAGAAAAGAAAAAATCAGAGATCCATCACTCTCAGCAAGCTCAGAAAACCCCTCTCGAAGTATGCATGATTTCCACATCCAAATCCCTTTTCAACCTTCACCTTTCATCACCTTTTTCATCAAAATTGGTGAATTAAGTACTCTTAATAATCATCCAAGTGCAAGGGCTTCTCTCCAACATCCAAGATCAAGCTCAAGATCTTTAAGAAGGTCCAACTTTCTCCACTCTCTCCTTAAATTCGCCTAAATTCTCATTAGTTTTTTGTTACTTAGTACTTTTATTCTCTTATCTCACATATCCTAATATAATTTTTATCTAGTATTATCGCACATCTCTTATTTTCATATAAATAAAACCAAAGAAAAGCAAGAAAAATAGGATTTGCTCATAAATTCCAAACGGGAATTCTCACACTTTTCTCACAACTATAACACTTTTTTACACACGCACATATATAAGAGAAGTCCCCGATTGGATTTATGGGATAAATACCACCCCTAGTTTTTCATACGAACTACGTGGACTTTGATGCCTCTATAAGCTACGTAAGCGTCTCGGGGTAAAACCCGTGACTCGAGTCCTTTTTATACTTTTTTCCTATTTTTCTATATTCTTTAAACTTAAATCTATTAAATCCTATGTGTGTGTGTGTGTGTGTGTGTATATATATATATATATATATATATATATATGTATATATATATATATATATTTGTTCTTAATGGCTTATTATTCCATATGCGTTATCATTCCCTTATAATGGTCGACGCTAAGATAATCGCATAAATCCTATTTTCTAATATTACTTTTAGGAAAATTCCTATGGATAAATCGCTTTATCTCTTGCATGATACAAGTCGATGATTCATATCTCCACTACGTATACACATACACACATATCACGGGGAAATAAAGGAAAATAGCAACAACCCATGAGAGACCGTAAGGGCAGAATGGGTGCCTAATACCTTCCCATTTCGTAACTTAGCCTCCTGACCCTTTTCGAATCATTTTGGTTTTGTATGTATAAGTATGTCTTTGGATGCTGTCCTTAGGGATGGGTCCCTTTTCTTTTGTCTGTTTTGAGTAAAATAGACTGGCGACTCTATCTCTCTACATTTTTCACCTCATTCACCGACGCCGGTCGAAGCGCTCTCGAGAAGGACGCGCGAGACCCATAGGGATCCTCTCCCACTGTGGGGGGATATATTCGGGGATGGCCACAGTGGCGACTCCACTAGGGGTTTTTATTTTTGAGGGATAGACTCTATTTACATGGGTATTTTAATTTCTTATATATCCTCCTATTTTCCCCTTTACTATTCATGTGTACCTCATGCTTATGCTTCTATTCACTCACTTGTAGAAAATTCTCCATGTACACTTCACACCACGTGCACGTAGGATCACGTATATCCTCATGTTGCACGCATCACCCATACTTGGTTGGTACTCATACTTGCTCCCTGTTGGGTATGATCAAGAAAGATACTATCATCATAAGATACTACTAATAGGAGCATTCATGATTCACACTATATAACCAAAGAGCATTGTGATTGACCAAATTTTATCCAGTAACTGGAGGGTCACTTCGTGATGGACGCTGATCCGGCAGGGCGCATATAGCCTAAGCGATATGACTCTCACCTTCCATTGGCCAAGTACCTTCGACGTATTTCAAACGATTCCCTCGTATCGTACCGATTGATCGAAGTCACGACGAGAGGTATATCGTAGGTAACTCATTCACGTATGCCGAGTATATCGAATTCACTCTCACACGTACTGTTCCCACGAGGTATATAGTGAGTCAATTCATGTACACTCAGGTATATCAAATGGCTTGACCATACGTACCGATTGCCCTCAAAAGCAAGACGTATATCGTGGAAGCCACGCCAGAGGGGGAACCCTTTCCAATTCACCCCACCAAACTGCATACCCGTATATGGGTGTCAAGCCTAGGACACACATATTAGATTGCCTGTGTCAGCCCAAAACTCTGCCGAAATTTTGGGTCGGCCTGCCCCCCAAATTTTTGCGCATTTTTAAAACGGGACCCTGCCTGTGAGCCTGGTTACAAGTCCAGCCATAGCTTTGCACATGTTACAAACCTAACTTTTCCAAGCTCGGGTCCCGTCCAGCATTTCATTTTTCATTTAGGAGAATTTAATACAAGTGAGAACATAATAATCATAATAATCATGCTGAGACCCGTCTTCTAAAAACATTTCTCATTTCTTTATAAAAAATCCAAAAACATTTCTCCTTTCTTTACCAAAAATCCAAAAATATTTTGTCTTTCAATCTCAAAAAGAAAAAAATGTCAAAAATATTTTCATCATTTTTTTGTCAAAAATAAATCCAAATTTATGCCCTCTCAGGTCGATCGCACACCCTTGGCTGGCTCCTTATTGGCTTCGGTCTTCAGTCAAGTCACCCCGGAGTGTGTTCGTTTCCCTACTGCCTCTTCCGAGTCCGGTACCCATTCGCTTTCCATGGAGAACACAGATCAAGCACCAGTTGCGTAGCTAGATCTGACGACAATTTTAGCTCAGCTCGTGTCTAAGATTGACAACCTTCAGACTGAGGTCTGGGAGATGCAATGAAATCAGGTTCTTATTCCTCAAGAGCCCGAGGTCCTATTACCTCGCGCTATGGGTCCACTCGAGCCTATCTGGGTTCTTGAAGAATATCACCATGCTCCATGTGTCCTTCATGTTAATGGGCCGCCGCCTGCCCAGCTTCCTATGCCAAACCTTGCCCAGCCTGGGGCTAACTTGCCTATGATCGTTGATCCGAAAGAGAAAGAGTTGAATAAGGTCAAAGAAGATATCAAGAGGCTAACTAAGAAGTTTGACCAAGTCAGAATCTCTAAAAATTACATGGAATACACCCACATGTCCCCTTATCCTAAGGCAAGGTTACCCGAGAAGTTCAAGATGCCGGGTATCGAGAAATTCGGAGGAGGTGGACCACCGATTGTTTATATTCACACTTATCACCGTTCCATAACTCTTTTAGGGTTTTCAGAAGAAGTGATGGCCCAATTGTTTCAGTAAACTTTGAAGGATAGCGCCCTCCGATTGTCTTTGTCTCTCGAGGAGTCCAGAATCCATAGCTGGGAAGATGTAACCCGTGAATTCATGTCGCAATACAAATATAATGAAGAACTTGAGGTCACCCGCTGTGATTAAGAGATGCTCAAACAGAACTCTGGAGAATCATTCAGTAATTTTATATCCCAATGGAGGGAAAAAGAAGCTACCATGACCAATCGGCCTTCTGAGGAAGAACTAGTCATCATAGTGAGGAAGAACTTCTTGCCCCATGTCCGAGCAACCATGGGAGGACAATACTATCCCCACTTTTGAGTTCTCATAGAAGTAGGAGTAGAAATCGAGGAAGGTCTTTCTAAAATAGAGGTTGAACCAAAGAAAGTATCCGGATAGTTCATCCCTAGAAAATATGACAAACCTATCAGTGCTGCAGTCTCAACCATCAACAACATCTCTCAATCGATCACTTCGTGGGCACCAGAAAGCCGTCATGTACCGTCCGAAAGGAATACACCGAGCTCTATGCTCCCCTCTCCAAATTTTATCAGGCCCTGTTAAGCTAAAACCTCATCAAAACCTTGGATCCATGTCCATTACCAAATCCACTTCCAAGAAATTTCAAGGAAGATGCCCATTGCGACTTTCACCAAACTGCTGGCCATTCCACCAACCAATTCTTTTACCTTCGAAACATAATCCAAGGTCTAATTGACCGGGGTACCATTGCCCCACCATCCAATCCTAAGCCAAACCTACTCACAACCCACTCCCAAATCATACCAATGCTATCTTCCTAGAAGAGAACCCATAATTTGATCCCTCAACTCAAATCACACCCATACACTCTCTCAAACCTCTCCAAACTTGTCCATATTTCCTCCTACACCCTGTTAGCCTCACTAATCAATCACTATCTCTCTTTACCAGAGCATGCATTGTTGTCCGTACCCGTTCTAAAAATGGAAGTATGGAATTATCAGAAGTGTTGAACCAACTCCTAGAGTTCGGGCTGAAATTTCCCTCACAAATGATCATTGATTGCCAGAGGTTCAGCACGCTATTCTTGGAAGCAAAGAAATGGGACCGAGAGTCAGACAGTTGGGTGGTACTAACCGATGAAGTCAGCCTAGATGATGTTGTCCAGATCATGGCAGGATTATTTAAGTAAACTAACAATATCTACAGTATGACCGAGTTACTTGATACTCTGAAATTATAAGGGCGCTTGGTCCCCTCACCCTCATATATCCCCACAGAATGGGAAGACTTGTATGAAGAAGTCATTGAAGTTGTGGAATGCATCGACTTTACATGGAAAGACATAATTGTTGCCACCGGATGGGGGGAAGAATTTAGAGATTCGAATGAAAAACAAGCTTTCGAGAAAACTGGTCTGGTAGCCTACATGTGTGGGATGATATCATTTGAGGAGCTCCTCAGAGAAATAAACAAGATAGAAGAACAACCCAAGATCGACGAAGAAATAGGATTCATGTTCTTCCCTTCTTCAGTAAATCACATGACCAGATCAGGAAGGCATTACCAGATTCCAAGCTCACTACCCACAAATGACAAAGGGAAGGTTGCTGAAAACATTCTTATTCTAGAGATGACCCTCGAGGAGAGCAAGATCCTCGAACAACTGAAGAAATCTCAAGCTAACATCACCCTATGGGGGATTTTCATGTCTTCCCAACTGCACATAAATGCTTTGATCAAGTTGCTTACTGGACCCACAATTCCTCCTTCCACTACACCAGAAAAAGCGTTAAATTTAGTCGGATCCCTGACCTCTACCCGAATGCTATCCTTTTTCGAAGAAGAAATCCCCAAAATTGGGCCAAACCACAATCATGCACTCAACATCTCCGTCGAAGTTATGGGGAAAATCGTACCACTCTTTCTTGTTGATAATGGATCCACCTTGAATGTCTTCCCATTAAGAACCTTCAAATGCTTAGGACTAAAGGGAGGTGACCTCTATCAAACTTTCGCTGTTGTGCGTGCCTACGATAATAACCGTCTAGAGGTGATGGGATCCATAAAACTTGTAATAGGGGCAGACCCCATAAACCCTGTCGTTGAATTCCAAGTTATTGACATCCAAGCTTGTTTCAACCTGTTACTCAGACAACCTTGGCTCCACAATATCAAGGGTGTGTTTTTCTCACTCCATCAGAAATTGAAGTTTTTCGCCGACGGACGAGTCATTACCATTTTGGGCGACAACGATAATACCGAGGGTTCAAGCACCAACAATCCAATCCTTGAGATACAACACGGGTTAAATGATATGCTCTTATAAGGATTCCGAGTTGAGATGCTCCTACTCTCGGTAGGGGACGATTTCAAAGAAAGGGTTTGTCCAGAATACGACCCTCATGACAATGCCAATGTGATTCAGATGTTCAGAAATATGCACTTTATGCCCGGACTGGGGCTAGGACAAAGACAACAAGGAATACTTGAGCCCATTGAACTGAAGAAAGATTTCCCTCCTTGTGGTTTGGGGTATCAACTATCAGAACAAGAGCTCAGAATGATCTGCCAGTCTTGACTAAAGAGAAGACTAGACTGCATCCAGACTATCTCAGGTGACTCCTTGAATGGACGATTCATCAAAGAGGGTGAGGACTTCCCGTTTTGCGGATTTTTGAAACCATGGTATGACCATGCAGATAAGAAGGTGAAACTCGAAACGGAGATATTTTTCCAAAACAGCTACTCATGGGCCGAAAGTTACCAACACCATATACAACCAATCATCAAAGATATCGAAGAGACTGAGGAAAGTGACTCAGAGGACTCGTTTAACTTGCAGACACTGGGGCTGACACTCTGCATAGTTCATTCAATAACTACATCCCTGGATCCATCCCACCTAATTAAAGCTGCTGATACACCTCTCCTCAACTGGCATATTGCTCCTGTTCTACCTGTTGAAATCCCACCTAACCCAAATGTTTATCCAATCTCTTCTTCTGTTGTCTATCCTAGCTCAAACATAATCGAGACCTCCTTTGATGAGGTTCTCAATGCTGTTTTTCCTATCAATGAAATAAACGAAGATTTTGAGTATCTTGCCGTGCCTTACATTAATTGTTTAGATTCTAATCAAACTTTTGATGATGATGATTTTGTAAATGAATAATTCATAACTGATCTAAATAAGGTTAATAATAAACAACATACCCACGTTCAAGTTAACAAAGAAAAGAATGTTATCCTTAACTTCGGTTCTAATAGCCAACTGCGCGAGATTAGGATAGGGGCTACCCTTGACGAGCATGAGCGCGCACAACTCGAAGAATTACTGATGGAATTCGTGGATGTCTTCGCATGGTCCTACGAAGATATGCCTGGCATTAATCCCAAAATAGCTCAGTATAATATCCCAACTCTTCCAGATTACAAGTCGGTTAAACAAAAACTGAGAAAGCTTCGCACCGAATGGTCGCTCAAAGTCAAAGAAGAGGTGGTCAAACAGCTGAACGTGAGTTTCATTCGTGTGATCGAATATCCCACATGGCTATCCAATAAAGTGCCTGTGCCGAAATTAGGAGAGAAAGTTCGAATGTGTGTAGACTAGCGAGATTTGAACAAAGCCTCTCCAAAGGATGATTACCCGCTACCCAATATCGACATGATTGTGGACAACACAGCCAGTCATGCTCTCAAGTCATTCGTCGACGGGTTTACCGGATACAACCAAATCAAAATGCACCCAGATCATCAAGAAAAAAATGCGTTCATCACCCCATGGGGAACCGTTTAGTACACTGTTATGCTATTTGGTCTCAAGAATGCTGGGGATACCTACCAGAGGGCTGCCACAACCATCCTGCATGATCTGATTCATAAAGAAGTTGAGGTCTATGTGGATGATATGATTATTAAATCCAAAACTAGAGAAGGTCACGTTCCCTCTCTCCAAATGTTCTTCGAACGGCTGCGACGATATCAGATGAGACTCAATCCACAGAAATGTGTCTTCAACATTACAAAGGGAAAACTCTTGGGATTCATGGTCAGTGAGAAAGGGATAAAAGCAGATCCTGCCAAGCTAAAAGTCATACTTGATATACCGCCTCCCCGAATGGAGAAAAAAGTTCGAGGCTTCCTTGGAAAATTGCAATACATCAGCCGGCTCACCTTCATTTGCGAACCAATTTTTAAACTCCTCCGAAAGGATTCAACCAAAGTTTGGAACGAGGCCTACCAAGAAGCCTTTGACCGAATCAAATAATAACCGACTCAACTTTCGATACTCATGCCACCACAACCTGGTCTCCCCTTGCTCCTATACCTAACCATAACCGACACTGCATCTGGGGCTTTGTTAGCTCAATACCTTGAAGATTCTTACAAAGAAAGAGACATTTATTACGCCAGTCACAAATTGACCAGTTACTGTGACACCCCGCCTGATTAAATACCGGGCGATCACTCCTTTATTAAATTAAATCAAGGTAAACAGTTGGTTCATTCTCAGCATCACTGTCGATTAAAAATATTTTTTTTTTCCAATTTAACACCCTAAATAATTAAGCTAAGTGTCAAAAACATTTTTCATACAAACTTCCAAATTTTAATTAAAGAAAAGATTTATTTATACAAAACAACATTTCTACAATATAGAATCCCACCACGATGAACTAAATAAAACCATACATTCGTCAATCGAATGTCAACATAATAAAACTAAAAATCATAAGCCATCCTGAATAAATCCCATAGAACAATACTGGAATAATTGAAATATAAAAATCCCAACAATAAATGAAATGATAAAAAGGGCGACACGTGCCCAATAAATGAGAGTAATAGGAGTGGAGTCAATAACAGAAGCCGTCTACTCAAGTGACCTGCAACTCCCACCTAAGCTGCAGCTCGTTCTTCTCAAAGGATCCTAAGCAAGACGCCCCTGTGGCTGGGCACCTGAAAATATACATATATATATACACAAGAGAGAGAGAGAAAAAGAAACGGGTCAGGGCCCGAAAGTGTGTTTGATTTTAAAATACGTTAAGCAAGTATTTAAATTGATACAGGCCAATGCAATAACATATTAGTTCGTCTCTCTCTTGAGGAATACTCACCTCTCTTCTAATGTGCACTCCTATCGCACTAACCTTCCCAACGGTTCGTTTTAACATCTAACATACTCATCTTTCCAAAAGCTTTAACTTAACTTAGATTACCCGCAAGATTTACAATTTACGACTTTATTTTAAAAGAATGTTCCAAACAGTAACCAAGGTCCTCCATTTTAACTTTATAAAATCTCTAAAGTTTTACCGTGACATATTATACTTTTTCAAAACCAGTATTTAATTATAAGAGTCCACAACTATGTTCTACTTATCAAATTTCAGTAGACAGTTTCAAATGACATAATATCATATATATATATATATATATATATATATATATATATATATATTAACTCCTCGCATAATATATATATAACAGCACCCCGAATAAAAACTGTGGTGCGTGCATACTTCCACTATCCAAAGCCCCATATCACTCACATAAAGGGGAATACATTCGGAATCACTCTCGAATTGTATTAACACAAATACACAAACAATATTGAGGCGAAGCATAGATTCCAAGTCTCTAAGAAGGTAGCACATACCGGCGTCTCTTAGGACCGTCTGAACTATCACATCGATAGCCTGTACCAAGGACATCTATCTTCTAGGGTACAAGTCAATATCCCCCATAAAGGTCCCATCGAGATAAGACTTGTCCCAACGCGGAAACCTCAGGGATAGCAAGTAGGGTGGGTATGATTTTCACATGTATATAATATATGTACACACAATCATATAAATATACCAATTTCATATTAATATCGGTTCTTCCCATCACCCGTAATTATACCGTTTATCCTAAATTTCACAATTATAGAATTACGTATAAGGTTTTATTCCTAACCTTAACTCGAAGGGTTTTCTCACTTATTACCTAATACTCATGGGTTATATCCTCACAAATCTGAAATTCAGTAAGTGACTTTATTTGATTACAACGTAACTCTATTACGCACCTCACCCTTAAATTTCATAAATCTACCAACCTAAAGTAAATTTTCATAATTACCATTTTCGTTGAAGATTAAAGGTTCTAACATTTATCCATTACCCTACTGGTCCTCAATATCTCCCAAATCATTTTATTTAAAATGCCCAAAGGTTAATCCACGATAAATTAATTTAACTAAATAAACAAGAGAAATAGGAGTCTGCCAGGAGGGGTCGATCGATCAAAGTTTGGGGCTCGATCGATCGAACCTTCGATCGATCGATGCTCTAGGCTCGATCGATCGATCAAGCAGGTCTGGGCAAAAATTCTGCAGAAATTGCAGTGACGGGATTCATCAAATTTCTTCAACAATAACCATATTTTCCAACACTAATCGACCCAAAAAGTCTACTACTAACATACTAACATAATTCCAGATGTTTATAACGTTCAGCATGCATGTATACATCATTAATCATGGTTAAACAATCCAAAATCTCATCTAAACATCAAGAACCCTAAAGTTTTCATAACTATGATGTAATTCAGTTTTTCTCCAGAATTTCTTCCTAATATAACATCAAAATTCGTGGGTAATACATCTATATCATTAAAAGTTTCCAGCAAAGGGTTTTAATCTTCTCTACATGCAATTTCCTAACAAAATTTGGGGTTTTCTTACATGGATTACATTTCCAATTAATCCTAAACTAATATGAACATTGCACTAACGAAATACGCAAGTTAAACAATTGCCTGGGATTTTTAGAAGTCTGATTTCCTGTTGATTTTGGTATGGTTGTGTTCTCCTCCTCGCGATCTACGCGGTGGTGGTGACGGTGGTGCAAACGGAGGTGTTTTGGCCTTGAATGACCTTGAAAGGTCTCTCCTCTCTTCTCCAATGGCCGTCCTAGGGTTCTGAAAGTTCTAACCCTAAATGGCTAACCTAACCAGCTGATAAAGGCTGCTAAAATTCGTAGGTTTACTTACCCTAATTTGTAAAATGACCGAAATGCCCTCCCGGGTCACTAATTAGGCCTAAAAACACCCCGAGGCCCGAACTAAACCCCCGGGTACACTTTTATGACTATCTCGGCCCTTCCGGATGCGTTGGCGCACTCAAAACGGCCATACGGACAACTTATAAAATATTCACTTTTTAATTAACATAATTAGTCCCGACGTGACACGGGCACGTCCCGACTTAAATTTCCGAAATAGTCATTTAATTCACTTATGACATTCAATATAACCAATATAATGTATTACTATGCTCATTAGTAATATTCAACAAGTTTCCCATAATTACTAACTCTAGTCACGTTAATAATTATAGCATAATTAATTTCTGGATTTTTATTAAATAAATCATCACATTAAATTTATTAAATTTAATAAATCCCCAAATTAAATATAGCATAAAAATACGGGGTATTACATACTTCCCCCCTAATAACGGAATTTCGTCCCGAAATTCGGAAAATAATGCATACCTGGTAAAAATAACTCTGGATATCTCTCGCGCATATTTGCCTCACGCTCCCAAGTGGATTCCTCCACATTATGATACTCCCACTTGACTCGCACAAGTGGAACTATTTTCGACCTCAATCTCCTCTCACTATAGTCTAGAATAGCCACTGGTCTCTCCTCGTAAGAGCTATCAGACTGTAAGTCTATCTCGTCTATCGCAATGTGAGTATGGGCCATATCATCCCGAAGATATCGTCTCAACGACGAGATGTGGAATACATCGTGGATGCGATGTAAATGTTCTGGCAATCCCAACCTGTATGCTACTGGCCCAATTCTCTCGATGATGGGAAATGGTCCTACGTACCTCGGAGCCAACTTCCCCTTCTTCCCGAACCTCATCACTCCTTTCATAGGAGATACACGCAACAACACTTGATCTCCCACATTAAACTCCCGGAAGAACCGTTTCGCATCGGCGTAGCTCTTCTGCCTGTCTTGGGCTACCCGAATACGACTCCTGATAATTTCAATCCTCGCGGAGGTCTCCTGAATTACTTCTAGTCCTAGTAACTTGTTGTCCCCCACCTCGAGCCAACAAGTTGGGGAACGACAAGGCCTGCCGTACAAAGCCTCAAATGGAGCCATGCCAATCGTAAACTGATAGGAGTTATTATAAGCAAACTCTACCAGTGGAAGGTGTGGCTCCCAACCTCCTCTGAAATCGAGAACACACATGTGTAGCATATCTTCCAACATCTGATTAGTACGCTCTGTCTATGGGTGGTAAGCTGAACTCAGTCTCAACTCTGTACCCATAGCCTCCTGAAAGCTTTCCCAGAAACGTGACACAAAAATCTTGTCTCTATCTGACACAATATTCAGGGGCACCCCATGTAATCTGATAATCTCAACGATGAACAACTGGGCATACTGACCCGTGGTATAATCTGTCCTTACTGGCAGAAAATGAGCCACCTTGGTCAGACGGTCTACAATCACCCAGATAGAATCGTGGCCTCGCTGTGATGTAGGCAACCCTGTAATGAAATCCATGGAAATACCTTCCCACTTCCACGCGGGTACTTCCAATGGCTGAAGTAATCCCGACGGTTTCTGGTGGTCCACCTTCACCAGCTGGCAAGTAGAACATTTGGACACAAATTCAACGATGTCCTTCTTCATCCCACTCCACCAGTACTGTCGTCTCATGTCCTGGTACATCTTATCGCCTCCCGGATGTACTGCAAATCGGGACCCATGAGAATGAGTCATCACTTCATGACGTAGCTCCGCTCCTTCTGGAACCACTAATCTCCCATTAAACTGCAACCCTCCATCCGAACTAACAGAATAGGACTCAGCACCCTCGGCTAGAAGTCGTACAATCTGCTCCTGACAAAACGGGTCTGTGGTCTGTGCCTGTATCACCCTCATAACAATCTCGGGTGTGACTGCCATCACGGATATGAAAGAACGTGCTACTGCGTCCTGGTGACCCAACTCCTTTCACTTTGCTTTCTAGATGTCCGCTACATCGTCAACCGGTCTACGGCTCAACGCATCAGCAACTACGTTGGCTTTCCCCGGATGATACTGTATATTGAACTGGTAATCTTTCACAAACTCTAACCATCTGCGCTGACGCATATTCAGCTCTCGCTGAGTGAACAGGTACTGTAGTGACTTATGGTCTGTGTACAAACGAAATTTCTCGCCCAATAAATAGTGCCTCCAAATTCTCAATGCAAAGACGACCACTGCTAACTCCAGGTCGTGGGTGGGGTAATTCTTCTCATGCGGCTTAAGCTTGCGGGAAGCAAAAGCTATATCCTTCTTTTCCTGCTGAAGTACTCCCCCAAGTCCTCGTAAGGACGCATCGGTGTAAACCAGGTACTCTACACCCGGTTTCGGTAAAGCAAGGACTGGTGCCGAAGTAAGCTTGTCCTTCAGCTCGTCGAAAGCCAACTGACAAGCGTCATCCCAAACATATGGTACCCCCTTGGGAGTCAGATTCGTCAATGGACCCGCTATTTTGGAGAATCCCCGAATGAACCTCCTGTAGTATCCGGCTAACCCCAAGAAACTACGCACTTCCGTCGGTGTCGTGGGTTACCCCCACTCCCTCACCGCTGACACTTTGCTCGGGTCAACTGCTATTCCTTGCTCAGAAACAACTTGGCCCAAGAATTGTACCTCTCGCAACCAGAATCCACACTTCTCGTACTTAGCATACAACTGATGCTCTCGTAGAGTCTGAAGAACCTGCCTCAAGTGTTCGGCATGCTCCTCCTCGGAGTGTGAATATATCAAGATATCATCTATGAATACGATGACGAACTGATCCAAGAAATCTCTGAATACTCGGTTCATCAAGTCCATGAAAACGGCTGGGGCATTTGTGAGTCCGAACGGCATCACCCTGAACTCATAGGACCCATATCTCGATAAGAAGGCAGTCTTTGAAACATCCTGCTCTCTAATCCGTAACTGATGGTACCCCGACCTCAGATCTATCTTTGAAAAGAAAGTTGCTCCCCTCAACTGGTCGAATAGATCATCGATTCGAGGCAACGGATACTTATTCCGTATCGTGACCTTGTTCAACTCCCGGTAGTCCACGCACAATCTCAGTGAACCATCTCTCTTCTTTACAAATAAGACTGGAGCACCCCAAGGTGAGGTACTCCTACGAATAAATCCCTGACCTAATAGCTGCTCTATCTGATCTCACAGCTCTCGCATCTCTGCCGGAGCCATACGGTTCGGTGCGCGTGCTATAGGTCTCGTATCCGGCAATAAATCTATAACGAAGTCTATCTCACGACTGGGCGGTAGGCCTGGTATCTCTTGAAACACATCGGAATACTCCCTAACAACTGGGATCTAATCCAAAGGAATCACAACCTCCTTAGAGGTATCCTCCTCAATGTAATATAAATGAGCGGTCGAACCTCCCTCTGGGCGAGGCATCGCCACTACAAACATCTCTTGCCCCGGAATGGCAAAAACAATGCTCCCACCGAAGCAATCAATCATGGCTCTATAAGATGCGAGCCAATCCATACCAATAATCACATAATGCTCGTGCATGTCTAAGACTAGCATGTCTGCAGGCAATACCAAGCTACCAATCTCTACCCCTACTCCCCAGCATATAAAGAATATAAGTGACCCACTCCCCAGTGGTGAGTCGACACACGTCACGGTGCTCTCTGCTGTGGCTAACAACCCTAAGGACTTCGAAAAATGCGTAGCTATAAAATAATGCGTTGCCCCCGTATCAAACAAAACTTTACCCATAGTACCATGGATAGGAAACATACCCTCAATCGCGGGTGGTGCCTGTGGAGCTGCTGCCTGGTGGACGTTATAGACACGTCCATACTGCAATTGCCCCTGCTGCACTGGAGCTGCTGGAATGGCTGGTAGGGCTGGCACCTGGGCTGGAGCTGGAAGGGCAGGTGGAAAGAGTGGTCTCTGCGGCTCATTACGGGCTCCCTGCTGCTGTGGGGCCCTATCGCCCTCTGGGCAATCCTGGCGCCTATGGCCATGTTTGCCGCACCCAAAACATCTGCCTTTGAAGTTACCGCCCCTCTGACCCTGCTGTCCACGGCCCTGCTGGTCGTTACCTCCACGCCACTGGCCCTGTTGGCCCTGATGAGCACGCTGTTGGCCTTGCTGGCCCTGCTGCTGTCCCTGCGATCGGTGTTGGCCCTGCTGGCCCTGCTGATTAGGCTGACCCTGATGGCCCTGCCTGAATCCCCCGAATCCCTGCCTAGAATCACCTGAACGGAATCGCTTAGCAGGGTCCCCCTGATGGGAACTCTGCTCGTGCTGATGAGTCTGTCCATGAGTTGGTGCCCCACCGGCACTGTTACCCCCGGTCCTGCCCTGCTGGCTGAACTCTCCTGCTCTCTTGCTTCCCTGAAGATGGAAGCGGTGATCCTGGCAATGTAGTAACGCTGCATTGAGTACGTCAGTGAAAGTACTCAGGGATAGGTTTCCAATAAGGTGTTGACGGATCCTCCAAGCTAACCCGTCGACGAACAGCAAAATCTTCTTGCCCTCAGTGGGTGCCTCATCCGGCACAATAGTGAGAAGTCTCGTGAACTCCTCCTCATACTCGGCTACAGTAAGGTTCTCCTGCTTCAGATTTAGTAATTTTCGCCTCATCTCCGTCTGCACTGCGGGTGGAAAATACTTGCAGTCAAACCGCTCCCAGAACAACTGAATAGGGATCGTGTCCCTCTCCTCCAAAGTAGTAGTGGACTCCCACCACTGTAAGGCGGCTCCCACCAGCTTGAAAGAAGCCAATAGCTGCTTCTGCACTTCAGTGCACTCATACATACGGAGGTGCCGCTGGATGTCTTTCTTCTATTGGCTGACAGTAACAATATCGGAGCTACCAGAAAACTCAGGGGGATGCGCTTTCTGAAAAGCATCCCGAACCCTCTCCCATGCGGATGGGAGCTGTGCTGGTACTGGTGCCACCGCCTGAACCTGGGGTGGAGCCTGCTGAATCACCGCTATCGCGGCATTCACCGCCTGAGCGACAATGGCGGCTACTTCATTCGCATTCATTGTGCCTGGTGCCGGAGCTGCTGGTTGCTCGGGTTGGGCACGCCTATCTTTCGGAGCACGTCTCGGAGGCATCTGAAACGTGAACAAGTTTATTAGTCTACAGTTATCAACAAATCTCGAATAGCTGAAGACTTAAACGTAAAAGCAAGAATACAACAGTCCTAAAAATAGGGCCCTATAGCAATAACGTTAAGCTGAAAGCGAAAACAAGCCGTACAGATCCTATGGACACTAGAACCTGATGCTCTGATACCACCTGTGATACCCCGCCTAATTAAATACCGGGCGATCACTCCTTTATTAAATTAAATCAAGGTAAACAGTTGGTTCATTCTCAGCATCACTGCCAATTAAAAATATATTTTTTTCCAATTTAACACCCTAAATAATTAAGCTAAGTGTCAAAAACATTTTTCATACAAACTTCCAAATTTTAATTAAAGAAAAGATTTATTTATACAAAACAACATTTCTACAATATAGAATCCCACCACGATGAACTAAATAAAACCATACATTCGTCAATCGAATGTCAACATAATAAAACTAAAAATCATAAGCCATCCTGAATAAATCCCATAGAACAATACTGGAATAATTGAAATATAAAAATCCCAACAATAAATGAAATGATAAAAAAGGGCGACACGTGCCCAATAAATGAGAGTAATAGGAGTGGAGTCAATAACAGAAGCCGTCTACTCAAGTGACCTGCAACTCCCACCTAAGCCGCAACTCGTTCTTCTCAAAGGATCCTAAGCAAGACGCCCCTGTGGCTGGGCACCTAAAAATATACATATATATATACACAAGAGAGAGAGAGAAAAAGAAACGGGTCAGGGCCCGAAAGTGTGTTTGATTTTAAAATACGTTAAGCAAGTATTTAAATTGATACAGGCCAATGCAATAACATATTAGTTCGTCTCTCTCTTGAGGAATACTCACCTCTCTTCTAATGTGCACTCCTATCGCACTAACCTTCCCAACGGTTCGTTTTAACATCTAACATACTCATCTTTCCAAAAGCTTTAACTTAACTTAGATTACCCGCAAGATTTACAATTTACGACTTTATTTTAAAAGAATGTTCCAAACAGTAACCAAGGTCCTCCATTTTAACTTTATAAAATCTCTAAAGTTTTACCGTGACATATTATACTTTTTCAAAACCAGTATTTAATTATAAGAGTCCACAACTATGTTCTACTTATCAAATTTCAGTAGACAGTTTCAAATGACATAATATCATATATATATATATATATATATATATATATATATATATATATTAACTCCTCGCATAATATATATATAACAGCACCCCGAATAAAAACTGTGGTGCGTGCATACTTCCACTATCCAAAGCCCCATATCACTCACATAAAGGGGAATACATTCGGAATCACTCTCGAATTGTATTAACACAAATACACAAACAATATTGAGGCGAAGCATAGATTCCAAGTCTCTAAGAGGGTAGCACATACCGGCGTCTCTTAGGACCGTCTGAACTATCACATCGATAGCCTGTACCAAGGACATCTATCTTCTAGGGTACAAGTCAATATCCCCCATAAAGGTCCCATCGAGATAAGACTTGTCCCAGCGAGGAAACCTCAGGGATAGCAAGTAGCGTGGGTATGATTTTCACATGTATATAATATATGTACACACAATCATATAAATATACCAATTTCATATTAATATAGGTTCTTCCCATCACCCGTAATTATACCGTTTATCCTAAATTTCACAATTATAGAATTACGTATAAGGTTTTATTCCTAACCTTAACTCGAAGGGTTTTCTCACTTATTACCTAATACTCATGGGTTATATCCTCACAAATCTGAAATTCAGTAAGTGACTTTATTTTATTCCAACGTAACTCTATTACGCACCTCACCCTTAAATTTCATAAATCTACCAACCTAAAGTAAATATCCCATAATTACCATTTTCGTTGAAGATTAAAGGTTCTAACATTTATTCATTACCCTACTGGTCCTCAATATCTCCCAAATCATTTTATTTAAAATTCCCAAAGGTTAATCCACGATAAATTAATTTAACTAAATAAATAAGAGAAATAGGAGTCTGCCAGGAGGGGTCGATCGATCGAAGTTTGGGGCTCGATCGATCGATCAAGCAGGTCTGGGCAAAAATTCTGCAGAAATTGCAGTGACGGGATTCATCAAAGTTCTTCAACAATAACCATATTTTCCAACACTAATCGACCCAAAAAGTCTACTACTAACATACTAACATAATTCCAGATGTTTATAACGTTCAGCATGCATGTATACATCATTAATCATGGTTAAACAATCCAAAATCTCATCTAAACATCAAGAACCCTAAAGTTTTCATAACTATGATGTAATTCAGTTTTCCTCCAGAATTTCTTCCTAATATAACATCAAAATTCGTGGGTAATACATCTATATCATTAAAAGTTTCCAGCAAAGGGTTTTAATCTTCTCTACATGCAATTTCCTAACAAAATTTGGGGTTTTCTTACATGGATTACATTTCCAATTAATCCTAAACTAATATGAACATTGCACTAACGAAATACGCAAGTTAAACACTTGCCTGGGATTTTCAGAAGTATGATTTCCTGTTGATTTTGGTATGGTTGTGTTCTCCTCCTCGCGATCTACGCGGTGGTGGTGACGGTGGTGCAAACGGAGGTGTTTTGGCCTTGAATCATCTTGAAAGGTCTCTCCTCTCTTCTCCAATGGCCATCCTAGGGTTCTGAAAGTTCTAACCCTAAATGGCTAACCTAACCAGCTGATAAAGGCTGCTAAAATTCGTAGGTTTACTTACCCTAATTTGTAAAATGACCGAAATGCCCTCCCGGGTCACTAATTAGGCCTAAAAACACCCCGAGGCCCGAACTAAACCCCCGGGTACACTTTTCTGACTATCTCGATCCTTCCGGACGCGTTGGCGCACTCAAAACGACCATACGGACAACTTATAAAATATTCACTTTTTAATTAACATAATTAGTCCCGACGTGACACGGGCACGTCCCGACTTAAATTTCCGAAATAGTCATTTAATTCACTTATGACATTCAATATAACCAATATAATGTATTACTATGCTCATTAGTAATATTCAACAAGTTTCCCATAATTACTAACTCTAGTCACGTTAATAATTATAGCATAATTAATTTCCGAATTTTTATTAAATAAATCATCACATTAAATTTATTAAATTTAATAAATCCCCAAATTAAATATAGCATAAAAATATGGGGTATTACAGTTACGAAGTTAACTACACTGCTTTAGAAAAAGCATGCGTTGTGCTTATTTGGGTCACCCAAAAGTTGCGAAACTTTATGCTCGCCTTTCCCATCAAACTTGTATCCCGAATGGATCCCATCAAGTACCTTCTTGAGAAATCCTCCTTATCCAGCTAAATGGCTCGATGGTTGATGCTCTTAGATGAGTTTGATATCATATGCGTCACATAGAAAGCCATGAAAGGAAGAGCCATATCTGTCTATCTCGTTGATTACCCCATATAAGAAGCTGATGACTGAATCTACGAATTCCCAGATGAAAACATTTTCTAAGTTTCTCAAGACAACCTTATATGGAAAATGTTCTTTGACGGCGCTGCCAATAAAAAGGGATATGGCATTGGGATACTTCTGATCACCCCAGATGACTCCCACACTCCCATCGCCATCAAATTGGATTTCCCTTGCACTAACAACATTACTGAATACGAGGCATGTATGGTAGGCCTCAAAGTTGCCCTTAAGAAAGGAATTCAATGCCTAGATGTCTATGTGGATTCTTCCCTCATCATTGGTCAAGTGTTCAGAAAATGGAAAGTCAAGAACGAGAAACTCCAATCCTTCCATGCCCACTTAGAAGAACTAGACTCTTAATTCCAAGACATCACCTTCCACTACCTACCTCGAGCAAAGAATAACCTAGCTGATGCCCTTGCTACCTTGGCCTCCATGGTCGACATGACCGAAGGAATAACAATGGCCCTCTTCCTAGTCTAAAAGAAAGATAAACCAACCCACTGATACCACATTGAGCTTATTACTAAAGAAGATCCCAAGCTAGACAACTGCTAGTATTATGATACCTGGTACCTTTTCAAGAATAGTAAGTATCCCAATGATTCCAACAAGAAATACCGAGCAACCCTTCTAAGACTGGTCGCCTAGTACATTATTTTTCACAAATCACTATTCAAGAGAAACTTCGATGGAACCCATCTACACAACATCGCAGGGGCTGACATTGAAAAGGTGATGCAAAGAATCCACAACGGGGAATGCGGACCCCACATGAACGGTCACATGCTTGCCAAGAAGATTGTTCGACAAGGATACTACTGGACCACCATGATACAAGATTGCACCGCCTATGTCCAGAGATGTTGTAAATGCCAACAGTTCTCCAACCTTCAACACTCGCCTCCACAAGAATTATATAATATGACTTCTCCCTGGCCGTTCTCAACCTAGGGCATCGACATTATAGGGAAGGTTACACCCAAGGCCTCTAACGGGCATGAGTTTATCTTGGTTGCCATTGATTACTTCACCAAATGGGTCGAAGCTGAGTCATAAGCAGTCCTGAACGTCAAGAAAGTGGCCAAATTCATCAAGAAAAACATTATCTGTCGATATGGGGTCCTGTACGAGCTAGGGTCAGATAGCGGGTGGCATTTTGAGGCAGAAGCCATAGAAGTGGTCAACGAGTATAGGATCCAGAGACACAAGTATTCTCTCTACCGACCTCAGACCAATGGTGAGGTCAAAGTCACAAACAAGAACCTCAAAGCCATCATCAGTAAGATGACCAAAAGCTATCGAGATTGGGCTGATCGAATCCCTTACGCCCTATGGGGCTATCGAACCTCAATCTGAACCTCTACTTGGGCTACCCCTTACTCTCTAGTCTACGTTATGGAAGCAGTTCTACTTGTGGAGCTGGAAGTACCTTCACTGCGTGTCATGCTTGAAAGAAAGGTTAGCGAAGAAGACTGGCACCAAACCCGTCTTGACGACCTGACCCTCCTAGATGAAAGGAGATTGAAAGCTCTATACCACATACAAGGGTACCATCGCCGAATAACGCATTCATTCAATAAGAGAGTCAAGGACCACGGCGTACGGGGATTTAGCCTTGAAACAAATAGTAGAGCCCATCTGGGACCCTAGAGGGAAATTCAATCCGAATTGGAGCGGCCCATACATTGTCAAGAAGATCTTGTACTGCAGTGCCGCCATGTTCAGCGACCTTTTATGGAGAAGAGATGGCTCGTCCAGTGAACCTGGACCATCTCAAGAAGTTCTACTCCTAGTCCGAAATCTCGGCGCGCTACAAATCTTCTCATCTCCCTTCTATTCTAAAAAAAAAGAAAAAAAATCTCTTTATTTCCCTCTACCCAGAACTATGTGGGCCTGATCCTCTGTAAAAATCATTCTCATAAAAATTAAAATGTTTCAAAAAACCCTAGAGGTATGTAGACAGCTCACACGTCTTACATGAGCACGGCCCCTTCTTTTTTCACAAAATACGATTCTTTTCTTATCTCCGAGAACGACAGTCCATTCAACCATATACTTGAACAAAAGGATTATGCATGTCTTAGCGATCGGTATAGATAATTTAAAAAAATACAAAGTTCATCAAAAGGCACAGCTAGATGATCAAAAACTTGTTTATTTCAATAATAAGAAATTACAGTGCAATTACATAAGAAAAGGAACGGATAACTCCCTTCCCCCTACCTTCCTAAAAAGTTAAATAAATTCCCAAATTTATTCCTCATTACAAAATAAAATCTCCAAGATTCCTACCCTCTGCTACCATAGGATCCCGCTCCATCGTCATCATCTACATCCTGGCCCCCCCAAGCTTCCCTTGCCTGAATGGAGTGCCACCGAAGCTCCATGGACCGATAGGCTCGAACCAGCCTCGAAAAAACTACTAAACCTCCCTCCATGGTATCAGATAAGGCAAACCATCTTTGTCAAGTCTCCACTTCCAACATCTTGCCAACTACTCTCCTCCATAACCACTTCATGTAATCCCTAGGGATGTGCCAAACTCTCCCGGTAGACTGATAAGGACGGGTCGACGGACGTCGACTCTCCCACAAAGAGCCAAGCCGCATGTGCATACACTTTGTCAAATCTTCTACCGAAAAGAAGTCTAGTTTCTGAGGTGGCACAATCTTCTCTCAGCCAAATTGGCGCAGAAGCCGCCAAGGGAAATAAAAAGAGGTCTGTCTGAGACTAACCAGCCGGACATACGGTTATTCTCCCAGTGATAGAATAGGCAGCAGCTGTCCCCACCAAGGTACTGACTAGTACAAATTTAGAACCCCATGCTCCATGAACCAGTTCTCCCAGCTCTCAATATCCAAGCCCACACTGATGAAATGGTGCGAAAAGAAGTTGGGCACAACCGACAAAGGGTATTCCAGAGGAGTCACTAGGCGGAATCTTTTTGACAATCACATGAACAACATCATAGGGCTACCCCTCAGAAAGTCAGAACGACATTCTCGCCAGGCATCCAGGCCATTTAGAGTCTCCGCCAGTATCACCGCAGCAGGACTGCGACGGTAGGACATCCATGAGGTAATAGTTGCAAGTTGTGGGTCCACCATCAGTTCCCCAATCACCAACAATAATTTTGAAACCAAGCCTCGAACGACAACTCCGACATATCCAACATCACCAACCTCCTACAAATGCACGGATCGCATCACCGCTAGAAGAGAAATCATTCCTCCAGTAACCAAGGATCTACCCACCGAGGGTGAGATGCATAGAAGTCCAGCCAATAACTCCCGAGGAGATCGAGAAAACTCAGGCAGAGCCACAGCAACGCTGGGATTTATCCCCAATATGGCAGAAAATTCCTTATAAGTCGGACAGACTTCTTTCAAGCCAAAGCGAAATACATGGTCTTTAGGGTACCAGAATTGTAACGCTTCCATCAGCATGTTCCACTCTCTAGGCCGATTACGCCATAAAGAAACTCGACTCATGTTGTAACCATCGTAGTCGACGTTGTAGGAGCACATCGCCTCCAAAGTCTTGAGGTACTTGGCAAACTCAATACTACCAGGGAGAGCCATCTAACAGAATAACAGAAGGAGAATGTGAAGGTGTGATGAAACACTCCACCCTTACCCCTTTTTATACTTGAAAACAACCACAAAAGACATAATCACTGCAGAAATTGGAGGAAATTCTTCCCCACAAGGTACCAAAGGTTGACGAGGGTACCAATCAAATCTTTGAATTGATGGGACTGGACTAACCTGCCAATAGGCAGGACAAGGTGCTTGCCAATCGGCAACCCCCTACTTTTGAAAATTTTCCTTTTTCCTCTTTTGTCAAAATTCAGAAAACTCAAAATAAATTGATATTCTCAACAAAATTTCAAATATCCCATTTTCATCTTTATATAAATTCCCATTTTGAATAAAAATTTCTTTCAAAATCCCAAAAATATTTCTTTTTACGATCTCAGCAGCAAAGTAAAAAGTGCATATGCATGCATCCATTCATCATTAACAGAAGATAATAAAAAAAACTTTATTGCATTGCATAGATATATTTCTGTGTTACATGATTTTGTAGGAAAATAAAGAAAAGAAAAAAATAAATGGGACTCAGCCCGAACCCACATTCTCTCTCTCTCTCTCTCTCTCTCTCTTGCCCTTTCCCTTCTCTCTCCTAAGAGCTTCCACCCCGGCAACGCGCCCTCTTTCCCCAATGGAGAGATGACGCACCACCGCTACCTGAACAAGACTCCTCCCCGGATAAGAAAGACAGAACCAAGCAAGAAGGAACAGGAACTACGTCCCGAATATGGGCAGTCGCCGAAGATATCCAGTCCCTAATATCACTCAGCCAAGTGGTGGACACCCGGGTATGCTATAAGAAAAGACAGAATCAGTATCAAAGTAGAAAAGACCAAAAGGAAGGAACAGGAGAAGAACATAAAAGATATACCTCAGGACAAAAAACCTCCTCTGTCAATCCCAAATCCTACGGGTCCATTGCATGAGGACGATGCAACATAGGCACCATCCCTCCATCAGCCCGTCGAATGTTGTATGAAGGAGTATACAGCCTCACAAGGGAACCTCCGAAGTCGTCGCTGCCGCATATGTCGAAGAACCACCACCGCTGTGGGAGGACCCTATTGGCCGACTTGAACCTGCAGGAGGGAAGGGCAGTGCATCATATATGCTGGGCGCCATCAGCCATATCGTCACAAAGTCCATATAATCATATGGCATAGCTGTATCGGTGTACATCCGGTAGGACTCGCCAATCATCGTCGCAATCCTCTCATCCTCCGATAACAGTCGCTCCCGCCTCAGAGAGATAGGGGGCCTTGCTGGCGGTACCACCACCTCTCCCTCAACAATCTGTCGGACCACCGTCTTCCCAAGATACCAAGTATGGCCAAACTTATGCGCCAACAAATGCCTCATCTGCGCATTTACTCCAGTCAACCCCGTGTCCTGAACAGCCGTCCCTCAAGGGTAAAAGGTCACCTGAAAAAAATCCCCAGTAGGTAAAAGTCAATGCAGAATCATAGTACACAAAGACCAAGACTGAAGAAGAAAGAAGTCTTACCCTACCACTGGTTAAGCCATTCAAAACCTAACGCACCGTCTCCAAAGAGAGAGACTTCCTCGACTGCCGATTGGCCTTCCACCACTGATGCAACCAACAAAAATCCCCAACAATCTCGTCCTTCAAAACAATTAGCTGGGTATTACACCCGATCACCTCATAGAACCATGTCTGCTAAAGACAAAAAATTTCACAATTAAAAAGAGACGCATAAGGAAAATGTGAATGCAAGGAAGGAAAAAGCATAAAATTAAAGAATACCTCAAGAAGATACATGGCTCTAGTGAAAGACTGCTGGCAGCACCGGCTGAATTCATCCAAGGAAAAATAAAGAGTCACCAAAGTTAGGCTCCCCCAATCATAGAGATTGATGTTCAAAAACATCCTCAGGTATGGTAAAAACCGTAAGTGGACAGCTTCGCCACTCGACGCCACCAGAAATCCCCCCAACACTAGTAAAATGAACAACCGAGCCATCTGCCTCACCTGTAGCCCATCCTGCACATTGATCACTCTGCCCAATAAAACATCCTTCAAAAGCGACAAACGGATGGAGTCCCCATATACTATCCTCCCAACATCACCAAGCACTGCGCGCACCGCCTCCGGCCTTACCCGCAAAGAGCGATTCACCTCTATCTTCTTCCCATCGCAATCCAACCCTAGTAGCCGCTGCACATCTATGGGAGTCACAGTCATCTCCCCAAAGTCAAAATTAAAGGTGTGGGTAGTGTCCCTCCACCTCTCCCCAGAGCGCATAAAATAGCCATCGAACGAGGCGTCTCATCCAACACAGACGCCAGCCACCCAAAACCTGCTTATGATACCACACTACACCAAATCTACACTATTGTCACGGTCATTGACCTTGATAAGTTGGACTTGTCAAGGTCAATGACCGTGACAATTCGGGGTGAGATAACTTTTATTGTCACGGACGTGTCACGATCATTGACCGTGACAAGTTCGTTAGAATTGTCACGGTCGTGTCACGGGCCATGACCGTGATAAGGTTAGTCACGATTAAAAATCGTGACAAAGTCTTGACCCTTTTTAAAAAAATTATCACGGTCAATGACCGTGACAATTCTGGGAAGAATTTAAAAAAAATCTGTTGGGCAGTATGGCCACTGCCCCTGCCCAGCAGTATATTTGTACCTGTTATAGCAACGTTGTACCTGTTCAAACATCATATATCCAAACAAACTAAAGATAATGCAAGTATATATTCAAAATAAAAACTATTTAGAAAGAAACAACATCACCATCAATTATCTCAAATCTACAAACTATTTAGCTGGAAAAGAGATTTTGTACCGCGACGCTCGGGGACACCTCCTTATCCTTCCTTTCTCGTCCGAATAGCCACATAACTATCGAGCATATGTGGCCTACCCTCAGGGCCACTCCATGTCCTCTGAATTGAAATAAAGTAAAATTAGTATCCGTCCCGAAAATATAGATAAATATAAATTGAAATTGAAATCGAAATCGAAATTGACATATAAATATAAATACATTACTTGTAGTGTCACCCAAACAGCTAACTTCAGCTCATATGGCAACTCCTTCCAACCAATGTACCCCGGACAATCGTGTCAAATATAATTCTCTTCATATCTAAACACTAAGAAATGCCATAATCCTATGGAGTTATGCGCTGCAAATTCCTTTCAATCATTGTGTAGCCAAAAATTAGCAGTTGAAGTTGTCAATTCCACCTTTCAATGGTCTCCCATGTTTTGCTAGAGGTTCCAAGTGGTGGGGTATGGAAAGTGGAATTGATAACTTCAACTGGTGATGTTTGGCTACATAACGGTTGGGAGGAATTTGCAGAACATACTCCATAGGATTATGATATTTCTTAGTGTTCGGATAGACGAAGAGATTCAGTCTCCTCTCCACAAATAGGACACCCAAATAACTATGTACTAATCACCTATTAAAGGTAAGAAGCGTATATCCATGGATTAGTATAAAGAAAACTTAGATGTAGTTGGAATATTTATGTATTAATCTTCTCTCCACACACGTACACCACACAAGAGTGAAAACGATAAAGTGCAAATCAATTAAAAGCATTAAAAATGGATGTTTCAGTACAAATTGAAATATTTATTACAAATTGAAAAATTGTTTCAAATTCAGGTTATCATAAAATATGGATTGATATTCGGTAGGAGCAGACAAGTCATCCACACTACTATACAATTGACCACGGCTCGCTGTTGATATACTCCGAATAAAACACTTGCTTAACCTTTTGAAATGCACAAACAAATGGCTCATCGCTCACATGATCTTTGCTCTTCAACTTGGACAAGTCAACCATGATCAAATTGGTGGTAGGATCAACTTTACAAGCATTTTTATCCTCAACTCTTACCCAGTCACAGTAAAATACAACCTCTTTGAAGCTTATATAATCCAATTCAAATATATTTTTTATTACACCATAGTAAGTCATTTCAACTTTAACGAGGTTTTTATCTTTTACGCTCGCTCGAATGATAGTAAGAGCTTTGTATGAAATTCCCGAGTTCTGTGCATTTGTACTTTCCTCGTACACTTTAGCCCCGAAAATGTAACCTTTGAATCGATACATTTTGTACTCTAGTACCACGAATAAGGGTCCAGTGGCTAGACGAGCAAGCCTTGATGTCGCATCACCCGTCTTTAGGAGCTGAGAATATAGATAAATTAATTATATTAATGGTAAAATTTGAGTGTAATGTAACGTTATATAACGACGATTTTCATTATAATTATCTCTTGTGTCAACCACAACCTAAATTCGCTGTCTGATTGTACCATTATTTTTCGTCTTTTATTGTTCTCACAGGCTTCATATTTTCTGCATATTACAAAATTAATCATGTATAAAATAATCTAAAATAATGTTAAACATTATAATAATCGAAACTTACTTTTTCCATTCTTCGACATCTTCATGTGTGTCAAATAGATAACGAGCTACTTGTTCATGTTGCAAACTCGTTAATTTCACTCGTTTTCCCATCACATGATCACCATCATCGACGAATTCATCAGTGTCATCAACGCTGGTCGAGTCAGGCATATATTCCCGAGTATATATTGATGACTCCACAGTGATGTATTCCTCTGCAATTGATCCTGCAATGTATCGCGTATTCTTGACGTAATCTTTAAAAACTTTCATCAATCTTTCAAATGGATACATCCACCGATATCTAACTGGACCACAAAAAAGTGCCTCATCACATAAATGTACCAACAAGTGAACACTTATGTCAAAGAATGCTGGGGGAAAGTACTTCTCCAATACACAAATTGCTTCGATCACAGCCAATTTTGCGTCCACTATGTATTCTCGATTCACTACCTTCTCACACAAGAGGGAGAAGGTAATACTAATTTGCATAATAGCCCTACGCAAATCCTTGTACTTGGAGAAACAGTGCTTAAATAATAGTGGAACCAATTGGATGATCACATGCCAATCGTGGGACTTACACTTATGTAAATCATGAGTAGCATAATTCACAATCCTTTGCAAGTTGGACGAAAAAGTAGATGGGCCCTTCAAATTATATATTGTGTCTAGAAGCACCTTCCTTTCCCCACTCGTCAAAGTAAACGCAATAGGGGGAATTATTGTCCTTCCCCTACTATCTTCTTTCAACCATAGTTGTGGCTTAAGTTTTAATGTTTTAAGGTCTTTTCGTGCATTTTCTCCATCCTTCGAATGACTCCCCCCAAGGCAAGTACCCACAATGTGTTCAGCGAAGTTCTTCTCTACATACATCACATCCAATACATGGCGCACCGGGTTATTCTTCCAATAAGGCAAGTAAAATAAAATTGACCTCCGAGACCATACCTTTCTTATCTCAGTTTCATTCCCAGTTGGGGTCTTCTTATGTTTGACATTCTTAAATTTGGGATTCTTTCCTGGCATATTAGGGCCACATTCAGAAGATTTACTTTCAATTTCTGAACCCGAAAGTTATCTCGGCGGTAGCTTATGTTCAACTCCGCCCAATAAAAAATTGGAACTTTTCTCATATCTGAAACTACGAGCTGGGGGTAAAAACCATATGTGGCAATGGTATACATTTTTTAAGATAGAGGATAGACGAAGAGATTCAATCTCCTCTCCACAAATAGGACACCCCAAATACCCATGTACTACACAACCGGATAATGTCCCATAAGCTGGAAAATCATGAATTGCCCATATCAACATAGCTTTTAGCGTAAACTCTTCTTTTCTAAAAGAGTCAAATGATTGCACACCCTCTTCCCGCAACTCATTTAATTCTTCTACCAAAGGAGCCAGGTAGATGTCAATGTCATCACTTGGTGCCTTTGACCCAGGTATCAATAAAGCCATCATCAAAAATTCAGGTCTCATATAGTGTGAAGGAGGGAGGTTGAGTGGGGCTAGGATCACTGGCCATACACTCTGATTGGTGCTTAGATTTCCAAATGGATTGAAACCATCTGTTGATATAGCCAAACGAATGTTGCGTTGTTCTCGAGCAAAATCGGGATACTCAAAATTCATCCTCCACCAGGCAGTAGAATCAATAGGATGACGCATGATATTACGCCCTACTTCTTCCCTAGCATGCCAAGTCATCACCTCTGCAATCCATGGTACTGTGAAAAATTGCTTTAATCTAGGCCCAACGAGAAAATATTTCAATACTTTTTGAGGCACTTTTGAGCTTGTGCCTTCCTTACTAGTAGATTGGACATATCTAGGTTCATCGCATACCGGACAACGATCGAGATTTTGATACTCCTTTCGGTATAGTATGCAGTCATACACATAAGCATGAATCAATTTATACTTCATTCCCAAACCTTTCAAACTGTTCTTCATAACAGGATAGCTATTTGGAAGTGTATTCACCTTGGGTAATAAGCCCTTCACCCATTTCAGAATTCCCGTCACGCTATTGCCAGACAAACCGTACTGCGTCTTCAAACTGTGCAAACCAACCATGGCATGTAAAGTTGTTTGATCTTTCTCACAGCCAGAGTATAACGGTTGGGTCGCCTTAAATTTTAAACTTTGGTAGTCATCATAAAGTTTTATCATGTTATCTTCGAGAGCACTTGAATCTTCTACATCATCAGTAACCTCATTCTCCTCTGCTTCATAAACTCCGTACGCATCATCGACTAAATCCTCTAACATATTATGATCTACGTCGTCCCCTTCTACATCTATTCTACTTATTGAAGGTTGTTGTGAAGGTTGGTCGGGGACAAAAGGAACTTTCAATTCACCGTGAAAACTCCAAAATCGATAACTATCTTGCATACCCGATCTTAACAAATGTAGTTCAACTGTTTTCCACTCAAACACCTTACCATTCTTACACCTAGAACACGGACACGGAAACTCTTCATCATTATGACATCTCTTTGCATATTTCACAAATTCGTTAGCACCTCTGCGAAACACATCCCCCATTCTATTAGTTTCACTCATCCTTTCTTTGTATTTTGGATATCCCATCACAGCTACCACAACTAAACACCTATTAAAGGTAAACAAAACTTAGATTTATAGTATGTTTTATTTAATTATCCTATTAAAGGGTGAGTGGTCCTATCCCATTCAAGATTGCATTTTTCTGTAATATACTTAACAGCTCATGCACATTGTTATGATTTAAAAAAAATTCGACAACATATCCACGTAGTTCTCCAAGTACACGACGTAGATTGGCAGGTGTGAGTGTTATTTCAATTGATCAATTGAAATAACAGTCACACTTGTCAATCTAGTATGTACCCAGAGAACATTAAGATACGACTGCAGAACTTCCTCCAAAAGTAATAACTGTAAGCCAATAAGAATATTATACAGAAATTATAGAGTCTCAAACTGTCCAAACGGGACAATTCGAGAGATCTCATTACAGGGGTAATGACTCTCGAACGGGTCTAAGGGCTATTGAATGCGTACGCATAAGAACTAGAAGGCTAGTATCTATGCGCACTATATTTAATTTCAAGTATGTTTCATTTAATTATCATACTATATATATATTGTTCGATATACAGAGTAATTTTCAAAAAAAGTTGAAAATTCCCACCCCAATATGTACAATAATTCAGTTTTCATGCCACTTTTAAAACTAACCAACCAAACATTTACTAAACAAAATAATCCAACAGCAATGTCAACAACAAATGTGTGTCCCGTACTCCTTCTAATTCATCTACTCAATTAATTCATTTCATCAATTAAACTAGCAATTAACGTATAGAATTATTAATTTACTAATTTACACTGAGGGGCAATCCTATTTTCATATGGAACTTGCACGATATTAAGAGAATTACAATGGTACCTTGACTTACCCCGCCTCCCCATTCCCACCCCCACCCCCCACAAACAAATTGACAAATTCATGGGTTAATTCAAATACAAAAATAAATTAATGGGTTAATTCAAATACAAAAATACAAATTCATGGGTTAATTCCAATACACATACACCCCCACCCCCAACCCCACCTCCCTCCCCCCACTCACCACATACACACACACACACACACCCACCCCCACCTTGCCCTACCTCCCTCCAGACCCCCACCCACCACACACACACACACACACACAATAGCCCCTCTGCCCCACCCCCAACACACGCACATATATATACACACACACACACACACACACATATATATACACACAAACATATATATAAATGGAAGAGAGAGAGAGAGAGAGAGAGGGAGGGAACGGGGCGAGGGAAAAAAGAAGGGGTAAGGGTTTTTGCTGAAGAAATTATCACGGTCGTGTCAAGGTCATTGACCGTGACAATTATTTAAAGAATTGTCACAGTCAATGACCGTGACACGACCGTGACAAGTGATTTTGTCACGGACTTGTCACGGTCATTGACCGTGATAATTCTTTGTCACGGTCGTGTCAAGGTCAATGATCGTGACACAAAATGCGTGTTTTTTATCACGGTCAATGACCTTGACAAAGGTGGCCGGCTGAAAGTTGCCAATTTTGTCATTTTGGTGTAGTGACTACCCAACGCACCACAGGTGGAAGATGCTCCCAGACATCCTTAAGCCCTTAGGTCACGACCTTAGGTCGTGACCAGGCCGAGATGGGGTCACGGTTGGTATCCACGGCAATAGTCTGTGACCCAATTAATCCGTGACTAGTACTGTGGTTAGGGATATGGGTCGTGACCAGCGTTTATGGTCACGCCCAATTTGGTCACAGACCAAATTCGTGACCCATGTCCAATGGTCAGGGATAAAATCCGTGACCATTCACCTAGTTTGGTGTAGTGTTAACTTATAAAAAAAGACTAAAAGAAGTTGGATGTTCCTATATTATCAATTTAGAAGTTCATTGAAACAAATTTTCTTCTTATAATTAGATGTTAATGTTGAGGTTTATTTGCTACTCTTTTGGGTGGGGTGGGGTGGGTGTGGGTGGGTGGTGGTTATGGTGGTAGTGGGGGTGGGGGTGGGGGGTGGGGGGGTTATTTTAAATTAAAATATTATTACAACCATATATTTTACATTTATTTAAGTGTACAAAACTTTTCTTTAAATGAACAATATCGCATAAGCTAAATCCACAATTTAAAATCTGCTCACGCTTCACCCAAGCCTACACTAGAAAATACACACACACACACATATATATATATAGGGAGAGGATCACAAGTGGACCTAAAAATCTAACTTTTTAATGGAACTTGACAAAAAAATACCTAACAACCTATAGATTTTAATTCCTATGATGAAATTGGTCCGCGTCAGCGGCAAGGGACATGCATGTCGATCGAATATTTTTTTTACACACCCTCACCATGGCAGCCCTTACCCATGAATAAACATTGCTCCTGAAAACCACCACATGCTTAAAACTACTACATTATATTTAAATGATGATAAATGTGGTAGTTGAGAGTTGTCTATACCCCAAATAAATGAATCCGATATGATGAGAAGTATGGTTATTTTATTCGGTCATTCCTATCATTAAATAATTTTTTATTTTAACCATTCGTCACATTAATAGCAACTTTTTTTTTTCAAAATTTCAGATGAAGAGTCTAATTATTAGATGAACTAAGTAATAGAATATAGTAGCCTAAGCATCAAGCTCTCCCCTAACTGGTCTAGATATATGAGTAATACCAAAGTTACTTAAAAATTGTATAACAAAATTTACAAGTGATATATATATATATATATATATAGTGAGACTCTTCCAACATACAACATACTCATTTTTAAAAATAATAAAAAATATATTTTTCAATCACATTGATATACATTATCTTAATAATGAGAGATCATCTACAAAATATTAAATTAAAAAATTAAGCTAGGAAGGGATAAGATAAGGATCACAAATTTAAGCGGTTAAAAATATATATATTCATCCAATTTTCTAATTACCCACTTTCAAGTTGTATTTTTAAATAATTTTTTTTATAAATGATATTTTTAATATGGAGATTATGTATATCAACTTTAATTAAAAAATATAATTAAAATATATGTTGGAGAGAGAGAGAGAGAGAGAGAGAGAGAGAGAGAGAGAGAGAGAATGCATGATGATAGAGAAACGCGGATTAAGGTAGTGGTAAACAAAAAAGATATCCAAAGAGGGGCATTAACTATTATGCCAAATAGAAAATTGTCTAACAAAATCAAAATAGTTTAAATTGTTCAGGGACAGCCGACCAAACTCATACATAACTAATCTAAGTAGTCAATTTTAAGTATCTCTAACTAAGTTCTTGTTAAGTCAATCATATCTATAATATATCGTTATAATTTTGGTCACCTAATGAAAGAAGACTTTCTACACCCCCATTTTGATCCTAGTAGAGTGTTCAAGTCAATTTCTTTTCTTTAAAACAATAAAAGAGGACAATTTTGAAAGTAATAATTCTTTGAATTAAAAAGGACAAACTAACTAAGGGTAGAGAAAAAGTCCCAAGTAACGGAAAATAAGAACTCTATCTATATATAGCAAGTAACAGCGTGAACACTTTCTAATGCAAAAAAATTGAAAATAACTAAATAAATAAAACACCAACACTATATATATATATATATATATATATATATATATATATAGAGAGAGAGAGAGAGAGAGAGAGAGAGAGAGAGAGAGATGGGTACTCATGCATACCCCAGTTTGCATATCGCTGGCGCGGACCATTTTTGATAAAATAGTAAAAAAAATATTTTTGAGTTAATTTTCTTTTTTCTGGTTTTTAAATATTTCAGTAGGACCATTAAAAAAATTCAACTCAAAATGAATTTTTTTGCTATTTTAAAAAAATCGGTCAAAATTTGTCAATTAAAAATAACTTAAAAACTCACAAAGTTTAACCGATTTTTTTAAAATAGCAAAACAATTAATTTTGAGTTGATTTTTTTTATGGTCCTATTGAAATGTTTAAAAACTATAAAAAAAAATCAATCAAAAATTATTTTTTTTACTATTTTAAAAATCAGCCCAAAATATATATATTGCAAATAACCTGAGGAAAACTTTTTAGCCTACAAAAATCATGATTATTTTAATTTTAGCTATAAGTAGAGGAACCTTTGTAACTGTACGTATTCATTTTTCAAGGCTTTTATTTTTTGCACGTTACACTATATATATTGAATGGAAAACTATATATGCATCGGATGGTTTTACCGGAGAATTACCGGATCATCCTTTTTCTTTTTTTTTTTCTTTTTTTTTAAGTTTCTATTATTTTGTTCTTAACAATTGAAATAAAAACAATTTTTTATATATAAAAAAAACAATTTTCCTATTGATATAAAAAAAAAGTTTTTGTTTATATTAACTAAACAGTTTTTTATTAAAATTAAATTAAAAAATATTTCTTTCATAAATAAAAAAAAATATGTTTATTGAGATGATATTGCGATTGATTAGTATTGTTGGTGCGGACCCACATTTGCACACCCACATCATTTGTTCGATGTGGATCCGGGCTAACGACACTAATCAAACTGTGTGTTGAATATGGCGCGGTATGTTTTTTTTATATTAATTTTAACTCATTTAGTCCCTCAAACACCTATTTACCCAATATTCTCTTATTTTTAAAGGTTCGCGCCAGCGGCACCCCTTATTTTTAAACCAAATTTTGTTTAAAAGTTCGACTTAAAAATTAATTTCTTATTAGAATAGTTTTTTTTTAAAAGTTCGACTTAAAAAAATAATATAATAAGAAATTATTATTTTTATATTATTTAACTCATTTAATGTCTCAAACACCCATTTGCCTAATATTCTCTTATTTTTAAGATCCGCGCCGGCGGCACCCTCTATTTTTAAAGTTATTTTTTTTTAATTTTGCAACATTTAAAACAATTTTTGTATTTCTTAAAACTGTTTAAAGGTCCGTCCTTTTTTTTACTGGATGACAACTCATTGATTCCTCAAATACCCATTTACTCAATATTCTCTTATTTTTAAAGGTCCGCGCCAGTGGCACCCATTATTTTTTATTTCTTAAACTAAATAAAAATGTGGAAAAAAAGTTTTAATTTTTTTATATTAAACTAACTTTTATTTTCTGATAATTTTTTATTAAAATTAAAATTAAAATTATTTGTTGAACATAGATCTGACTGACGTGTCGTGTCGTGATTGATTCGTTTTGAAGGGTTCTATGGTGTGAGTTCCATCAAGACTTAAGAATAAGAAACTTAAAAAAAAAAGGGAAAAAAAAGGAAAAAAAGGGTTCCGGTAAAACACCGGTAATATGTGTAAGCATATCAGGACTCATATTGAATTGGGGGGAGGGAAATTAAGTTGTAATAAAACGATTCCCAAATTAGTGGAGAGGAAATTGCTGCTTGAACCGAAAAGAAAAATGGTGAGTATAACCTTTAAAGTATGGAATCGAGGGTGCATGCTAAAAACATTGCTATCATTTGCTTAAAAAACATTTTTATTGGTAAGGGAAACCTCAAACAATGATGGTAATGTTGAACTTCAACCCCACCTGAATCCTTGTAAACCAAGGATTATTGAAAATTGATTACTTTGATAGGCTAGTGGATGCAACAACTTATCTAGGGTTGAACTAAGTATTGTTACCATCACGCTGATCGAAACCTAACCTCTCCAAACTCAGAAAGCACCTCTCTATCCTCCTATTCTTCTACTATAAAAGAAACTTTCTCCCTCTCTCCCTCTCACAAACTACCATTACCATCTCTACTATCACTCTCACTCAAAAAAGGCTAAACAGAAGATGGAGGCTTTAAACAACAGCATTGCCAACCCTTTGTGCTCTTTTTTCTTGTTAGGCCTCTTGCTTCTGTTTGCAAATGCACTGTCATTGGTTAATGCAAAAACTCATCACCATAAAACTCATCACCATCAATTCATCGTATGTCTTTTTTTTTTTTCTCATTTTCTCTTCATATAATATTTATAATCTCTTTATATACACATACACTTAACTATTTGCAATGGGATAATAGGTTCAAGCAACACCGGTGAAAAGGCTATGCAAAACCCACAACACCATCACAGTCAATGGGCGATATCCAGGACCAACATTGGTGGCTCGTAATGGTGACACTCTAGTTATCAATGTGGTCAACAAAGCCCGATATAATGTGACCATACATTGGTAAATGAATGCTTATTTATTTTTTCAATATAATGTTAGCTTATCAACTGCAAAATGAAAGATAAAAAACACTGGATGTCCTAATACAATGTGCCTGAGGGCACGATGACAGATCCTTATGTACATATATTAGTTCAGTTATTCATTTGTTAGTTTTTCAATATTTTTCAGGCATGGAATTAGACAGCTAAGGACAGGGTGGGCAGATGGACCAGAATTTGTCACACAGTGCCCAATTAGACCAGGAGGAAGTTACACCTACAGATTTACAATTCAAGGACAGGAAGGGACGCTATGGTGGCATGCACATAGCTCATGGCTCAGAGCCACTGTTTATGGAGCTCTAATTATTCATCCGAAACGAGGAGAATCCTATCCTTTTACCAAGCCAAATCGTCAAATACCACTTCTTCTCGGTAAAATTTTGCTCCTTTTATTAGTATTAAAAAGGATCTTGATATCAAACATTGGTATGACAATGAGGATGATTAATGTGATCAGGTGAATGGTGGGATGCAAACCCAATAGACGTTGTGAGGCAGGCCACAAGAACAGGAGCAGCTCCAAATGTATCTGATGCATATACAATAAATGGTCAACCTGGTGATTTTTATAACTGCTCCCGCAAAGGTTTGCTTCTTTAAGCTCTTCCCTTCCCAAAACATAAAGTTATTTCTCTTCTCAACTCATGGTTTTCTTGTTGTGTGTTGTAGACACTGTGACAGTTCCAGTGAAGTCTGGTGAGACCAACCTCCTGAGAATCATTAACTCTGCACTAAACCAAGAACTTTTCTTCACTGTTGCCAACCACAAACTCACAGTCGTTGGAGCCGACGCATCCTATGTCAAACCCTTCAACACTTCGGTCATCATGGTCGGACCAGGTCAAACCACAGACGTACTAATCGCAACGAACCAGCCACCAGCTCGATACTACATAGCAGCACGCGCCTATGCCAGTGCACAGGGTGCCCCTTTTGACAATACTACCACAACAGCCGTCCTCGAATACAAGACCACCCCTTGCTCTTCCAATTGTGCCTCCACCAAACCTGTTTCCGCCTCTCTACCAGCATTTAACGACACAGCGACCGCCACAGCTTTCACCACCAGTTTCAGAAGCCTCAAAAAGGTCTCAGTACCCACTGATATCGACGAGAGCCTTTTCTTTACGGTAGGCCTAGGCCTCAACAAATGTCCCAAAGGGGCACGCACTCAAAACTGCCAGGCTCCGAATGGGACACGCTTCACTGCGAGCATGAACAACGTGTCTTTTGTACTCCCATCTAACTTCTCCCTTCTGCAAGCGCATAAAAATGGAATTCCTGGAGTTTTCACAACAGATTTTCCAGCAGTCCCACACAGGAAATTCGATTACACAGGTAATGTGAGCCGGTCACTCTGGCAACCTACTCGAGGGACTAAGATGTACAAGTTGAAGTATGGGGCTAAAGTGCAGATTGTGTTACAAGGAACAAATATTTTCACAGCTGAGAACCACCCAATTCATCTTCACGGATATGATTTCTACATCATCGCAGAGGGTTTTGGAAACTTCAATCCCAAAACTGATACTTCTAAATTCAACCTCGTTGATCCGCCTATGCGGAATACGGTTAGTTTACGAGTCAAAGGATGGGCAGTCATTAGATTTGTTGCAGATAATCCAGGTAAGAATGACAAAAATTTTATTTTACTAATTTTTATGTTTATTTTACATAGTTTTTGTTCATAAATATTGTTTTGATTCCTTTAAAAACAGGAGTATGGCTTATGCATTGTCACTTGGATGTTCACATTGGTTGGGGATTAGGCATGGCTTTCCTAGTAGAGGATGGTGTTGAGGAACTGGAGAGATTAGAGCACCCTCCCGCGGATCTGCCTGTGTGTTGATATCGTCAAGAAAAACATTACACCAGATAAATTCAGAGAATACCCAATTACAGGGTCATCAATTTTGTTTTAGTATGCGAGCCTAATGTTCTTACCCCCAATTGGGGTCTACGTCCTTATAATTTTCTATTATTCTTTTCTCTAAATAAACCGGGTCAAGAAAAGATCCCTCTTAACACTTGGTGAAACTGATTGAATAAATTAAGAAATAATAGAGAAGAGAGAATGCTCTCACAAAAAGAATTAATGAAAAATGGTGGGATTTTCTCCTTCTTATAGACTCATTTGTATCTTTTCATGAATCGACATTACACTAAAAGTCATGTTGGTTTATGAATAGACATATTTTAAAGGTTATGTCTATTTATGAATTGACATATATCTCCTGAATTGGCATATCTTTTCACATATTATTTATTTTCTCTTTTATTTTCTTCATAATATGATAATCTCTCCAACAATCGCCCACTAAATTGTAATATTTTGTTAGTTTCTTCATTTGATATATTCATGAATACAAGAAGGTATCTTTCGACTTAAACCTTCAGTTAGTGAGTGCATTTCAAAATGATAACTAAAATACAGGTGTGCTATGTATTAAACCTTTTCTTAATATGTTAACACCGGAAATACATCACACATGAGATATCTCAGTTTCTATAATATGCTTTTATATATGTTACCACTGTATGGTATCTCATGAATATTTACAAGATCAAACTCAAGCTCTTGCTAAACCGGCACCACTTCTTATGTTCACATAGGTGACGTTTCTTTACATGTCCTTGCTACTTTAGACATAAATTTCTGATTTAAACTTCATTAAGAGTATAACTCATCCTCAGTTCATAGCAATTTGCATTGAACATCCTGAAAGGGACCATATAATAATTTCAGTGCATAAACAATCACTTGTCAATAACCTGTTTTTACCCAATATAATTTAAAACTGTGAAAATTCTATTACAAAGTTGAGATACCATTACTGGTGATTTTAGAAAAACGGTTTATGTCCCGTTCCACTATATGTATCTGATCAAGCGTGAAAGGTGTGTTCGTGTAAGGACACAATCGTTATTTTCGTTTCACCGGGTTAATACAAAAACCTAAACTACGACTACACTTGCGATACAAGTATACCGGTAAGTCGGGTATCGAATCTACAGGGAGTGTTCGACAGATTTTAATTGGATTATTAATTCAGGAATAAAAATGTAAAAGGTGTTGGGTGATTTTAAATAAAAGGAAAAATAAGAAGTTAAGTCTAAACAATAATTAATAAAATGAGGGTCGGGATCGCGTACCCGCCATGGGCTAAACGCGCGGAATTAGAGTTTTGGTTCGAAAACATTTAATCGAGCATTTTTAATTAATCATAAACATCACACATGAAGGAATTTAAGCCAACGATGCGAGATTAAATATTTAATAAAAAAATGGTGACACGCGTCTTAAAATTGGATTATCGCTTTAAATACTAACGTTACGTGACAATGAAAGTAAACGCATAATAATCCCATTTTAATTCGCAAGGTTTCAATTAAATATAATTTTACACGAAACCTAATTTTCGGAGCTCGACGCCCATCAATGGCGGACACACAACCCAAAACCTATTTAACTACTCAACACACATGATTAAACTAATTTAATAATAAATTAATAATTAAAGCAAGAAATAAATTAATTACACTACTTTTCTAGGCAAGAAATAATTAAATACAAAGCAAGAAATAAATGAACAAGTTAATGGACAAGGAAGAAGAAGAAGAAAAATACAACTTACATTAATGGAGGAGAAGGAAAAGTAGCTTTACAAACCCAAAAAATGGGAAAAACAACCTTGAGAGATAAAAACTCTAAAACCCTAAACTAAACTAACCTAAAAAAAATGAGATCTTTACACAAATAAACAAGTCTTGTATTTATACTAAGTTATAATAAATAAGAAAAGAAAAATAAATAAGAAAAGAAAATTGGATGAGTTCTCTAATTAAACTAGCGAAAGAAAAATAAAAATAAAAAAATAAATGGGAAAAGAAGTAGCAGCAAAGAAGTCGACAAAGGCAGGGGAGTGGTCGACCGGTTGGCCAGCCGCAGTCGACCTCCGAAAAAGGGAAGAGCACACTGGTTCGGACACATGGCTTAAATGAAAAACCCGGTCGACCGGCAACAGGGGCGCAGTCGACCGGTCCGCTCAGGTCAGCCCCAGAATTTCCCACATCGCAGCAATCAAACAAAGCATCCAATTTCATGCTCCTAAAACACGATCCAAGCATGTGCGTGTGTGGCCCACTCTCGGAGAATGAAAATTGTCAAAACCCACGCCCAAATCGAAGTCCCAACTGGCTCAAACCAAAACCCACCAAAAATGTCCAAAACCAACAAAATACCAAAGTGGGTATTCCAAAACCCCGAGCAAAACGACCCACAACTAGTTCCGTACGCAACCCCAGCTTCAATTTCGGACGAAAAGCACCAATTTTGGGCGAACTAAAAACCCAAGCCAAAGCCAAAAATCGCCCATGGAGTCTCCTGCAAATTGAAAGAGAAAGGGACATGGAGGTAATTAAATGAATTGTTAAAATATTAATATAATAAATTAAATCCTTATAATTCTTCCCCGATTAAAGGTCCGTGTTTCCTTCGTTCGGACTCCTATTCGCGCACTGTTCATGGTCATGCGAAGCTTGGACCGAGGGCTACAACTTCCGTGAAAACTTTGGGCAAAAATCCCAAAGTGTAAAATTATCAAAGTGCCCCCGAACTTGAGAATCGCGACGGAATTTAATCAGAACGCGCTCAAACTTCAAACTAAGCACCGTAACACCTATAAAAGCTCAATAATACCTCAGATAACATGTTAGCATATAAAATAGAAGTTTTCTTGTTATCGAGCATAATTATAGCAATTACGGTACCCGATGGCGCTAAAATGCCCAAGTTAAAAGGGTATTTAAATGCAATATTCGATACGAATCATACCCCCTAACTTACACATTGCTAATCCTTAGTAATGAAATTCAACGCACGAAGAACTATAAGAAAATCACAACATGTATATATGCATCGATATATAAATGCCATTTTCGTAGGAAACACAATTGCATTTAGCATATGCAATAAGCTGTTAAACCCCTAGATTACCCTAGTGGATGAGTGTCGTCTCGTGAGGGTTTTTAGGGATGAAACCCACAAACATCAAATTATTTCCTCAAAACATGCCCAAACAACCAATATGCCAAACTTAACAACAATTAGATATTTCAACATATTATTAACAAAGCACAAGAGAATTTTACTCAATAATTCGCAACTATCAACATTAAAAGAATAACTACATGGAATTGAAACCTCAAATATAAGTGGGGTGTATGCACATGCGAAAAGCTTTGATTCAGTAAAAATGCCTATAGCCCGGATAACAATTAAAGCATGCTTCCACTCAATCCTCTCCGGATATCACACTCAACAAATAGAAGCACTCGGAATAAGGTGTAACACACGGGACATGCGGGCATAATGAGTAATTGTAAAAGAAAACAAGGCCGCACACATGTCATTAATGAAGAACGAAATATAAAAGTGCAAAATCCAATCTCAAAGGATATCGAATATTAACCAATATGAAAAGCACTTAAACAGATTATCGCTAATGTTTGACCTTTGAATCACATTACCCTAGGATCAAATAGGACTTTATTGGGTTTTAATATAGGTTTAGGGTTAGGGTAATGAAATGAAAGGATGTATTTAGGGATACAAAAGATTTTCGGAGATGAAAAATTTGGGATAATGGAAAATAGCGGGCAATTTCAAAATTGGAAAATGATTTTCAAACAAGCATTAAATATATCAATCGAGAGAGTAACAAGGATTATTGAATCACTATAAATAATATATACAAATTTCTCTTTCTTTTTCTTTTCTTCTTTTTCTCACTTTTTCTTTTGTTTTCTTTTGTTTTCAACTTTCTCTTTTTCTTCTCTTTTTCACTACACTTTCTTCTTTTCTCACTCTTTTCATGCTTAAATTGTAACCACACTACAAAACATCATTCAATCCCAAGAATAATCCCAAAAATAGGTAAGAACGGTGAAATGTATGGTGTAAAACTCCAATGTGGATTTGGTTAGGGGATTTGGGACGAAAAGAAAGGTCGTAATAGGGCTCAACGGGGTTGACTACGGATATCTATAAGGGTAAGATTAAGGTTGTATGGGTTAAACAACAAAGAGGGCCTATGATACTTTCGTAAAGTTTCAAGTGATTCTCGAGACTCAACACCATTGAAAATCATGCTCAAGTGACAATTCAATTAATATGCAATCAATGAAACGAAAATGAGATCGCCAACAAGATACGTTATTCAAGAAAGAGAAAGAGAAATGTATAAACACTCGGAAACGAAGAAAAGCACGAAGCTCGCTAGGTTTTTAGTGTACACATAGCAACAAAAAAATACCAAGCTATAATTGTCCTATCGAATGCTTTTAGAAAATATGCTCAAGTGCTCACGGCTTTCAAGGTTCAATTCATGCATTTATTCCCAATATTGAATAGTGTGAGGATTAAAGTTTAATAACATGAAAAAAAATAGAAAATACATCATTGAGTTAGCAATTGGATAGGGCAATTATTAAATTTATCATAGGAAATTAAGGCAAAAAGCCTAAGAAAGAGAAAAAAGAAATAATTTATTTTTGAAATTTTTGAGTTTTTCAAGAAAAGCATGCTTGGGATTAACGTATAAATAAACTATGGACACTACCAATGAATGGATAGAATATCCCACACCCTATAACTTAAAACCTGACATTGTCCTAAATGTTAGTTAAAAACGAAGTTCAAGAAGGAAAAGAGTGATATTACCCAAAAAAGAGCGATCTCGTGAAAGAACAAGTCCAATGATTCTACAAAACTTGTTAGTACCAAGAATAACAAAAAGAAGAAATAAAACTTAACTAATCACACTAGACAAAAAGCAAGAATAAAGAAAAATAAAATTAACTATTTACAACCTACAATTTATACTCCTAACTAACTATACACTAGAATTCTAAATTTTTGAGGGTCCACCCAAAATACAATTTGAATTTGAAAGATCCACGACGGACCCTCCCTTTCATGCATGCCTCCCGAAAAATAGAAATTTCGTTCAAACGACAGAAGGCATGTGGGTGGTGGAAAAGATGAACCATCCCCAATTAAAAATTTGGGAAGGAGGATGGGGGATTTGGATAGGACGGGTGACAAATACACAAGGGGACCAAAAATAACTGAATTTTCTCCCAAAGATTTAACAAGCAGAATGGGAGGTGGCACACATGGAGGAAAATATGCCTTCATGGAGAGCAAATCGAGCAAGTACTCCTCGTCGGTGAATGGGTTGAACGTTTAAAGTTCGGTACCGATTCATCGGGTACTTGAGACGGTGTGATAACGGAGAATGCAAATGGGGAGGAAAGAAATTCAAACTCAAGAGATGAGTTATCATCACTTAAAGTTGGAATTTCAAAGGATATAGGATTATTTTCAATGAAACTTTCTTCTTTATGATCCAAAGAAGAAATCATCTCATTGCAAATAGATACTACATCTATTTAATCCTCGCTTTCATTCTCAATTACAAGATGGGCCAAGTGACGAATGGTTTGTTCTCCTCAATTGGTTCAAAACATTACTCGACTTCAAAAGTCTCGGAAGAGAAATCGTTGTCGGATTCTAATAATAAATTCAAGTCTTGCTCTCAACAATGATGTTCTTTCCGATAACGTTCTTCATACCTCTCGTTCTCAAGCATAAGCAAACCCTCGCCGAAAGTCATAGGCCGAGGTACGGATGCTTGAAAATGAGGAGTTTGAAAATCATTATCGGCACAAAAGTTAAACTCATTATTATAGGAGTTTTGAAAACTATTGCAATTCGTTTCAAAATTCATATAATAGGGAGGTAAAGGCCCAAAATCATTATCATCATCCTCAAAATATACGCACTCCACAGCTTAACTTTTGTAATACTCGCCTAAAGTCATTTTTTGAATTTGCAATTTTTTACGACTCTAAGTATTGACCAAAAGTCATAGGAGTACGGGGATTTTGAGAATTATCATAATGATTACCGAAAGGATTGGAATAAGACATGCTTACCCCAATAAAGGCTCGAGACGGCAAATTCCACAAAGCAATATGCGACGGGAAAATTCAAGCGTTTCTAGGCGCTCAAGTGTAGAAGTCCTGCAAAAAAGGTTAAAAGAAAGAATACAAATACAAAAGAAATAATACTACGAAATAATAAGACAATTACAATCTATAACAAAACATTCCCTGACAATGATGCCATTTTGAGCGGGAGTGAAAGGTGTGTTCGTGTAAGGACACAATCGTTATTTTCGTTTCACCGCGTTAATACAAAAACCTAAACTACGACTACACTTGCGATACAAGTATAGCGGTAAGTCGGGTATCGAATCCACAGGAAGTTTACGACAAATTTTAATTGGATTATTAATTCAGGAATAAAAATGTAAAAGGTGTTGTGTGATTTTAAATAAAAGGGAAAAATAAGAAGTTAAGTCTAAACAATAATTAATAAAACGAGGGTCGGGATCGCGTACCCGCCATGGGCTAAACACGCGGAATTAGAATTTTGGTTCGAAAACATTTAATTGAGAATTTTTAATTAATCATAAACATCACACATGAAGGAATTTAAGCCAATGATGCGAGATTAAATATTTAATAAAAAAATGTTGACACGCATCTTAAAATTGGATTATCGCTTTAAATATTAACGTTGCGTGACAATGAAAGTTAAACGCATAATAATCCCATTTTAATTCGCAAGGTTTCAATTAAATATAATTTTACACGAAACCTAATTTTTTGAGCTCGACGCCCATCAATGGCGGACACACAACCCAAAACCTATTTAACTACTCAACACACATGATTAAACTAATTTAATAACTAAAACAAGAAATAAATTAATTACACTACTTTTCTAGGCAAGAAATAATTAAATACAAAGCAAGAAATAAATGAACAAGTTAATGGACAAGGAAGAAGAAGAAGAAGAAGAAGAAAAATACAACTTACATTAATGGAGGAGAAGGAGGAGTAGCTTTACAAACCCAAAAAATGGGAAAAACAACCTTGAGAGATAAAAACTCATAAACCCTAAACTAAACTAACCTAAAAAAATGAGATCTTTACACAAATAAACAAGTCTTGTATTTATACTAAGTTATAATAAAGAAGAAAAAAAAAGAAATAAGAAAAGAAAAGTGGATAAGTTCTCTAATTAAACTAGCGAAAGAAAAATAAAAAGAAAAAAATAAATGGGAAAAGAAGCAGTAGCAAAGAAGTCGGCAAAGGCAGGGGAGTGGTCGACCGGTTGGCCAGCCGCGATCAACCGCCGGAAAAGGGAAGAGCACACTGGTTCGGACACACGGCTTAAATGAAAAACCAGATCGACTGACGACAGGGGCGCGGTCGACCGGTCCGCTCAGGTCAGCCCTAAAATTTCCCAGATCACAGCAATCAAACAAATCATCCAATTTCATGCTCCCAAAACCCATTTGCGAAATGGGACCAAAAAACAACGATCCAAGCACGTACGTGTGTGGCCCACTCTCGGACCATGAAAATTGTCAAAACCCACGCCCAAAACGAAGTCCCAACTGGCTCAAACCAAAACCCACCAAAAATGTTCAAAACCAACAAAATAGCAAAGTGGGTATTCCAAAAACCCGAGTCAAACGACCCACAACTAGTTCCGTACGCAACCCCAACTTCAATTTCGGACGAAAAACACCAATTTTGGGCGAACTCAAAACTTGAGAAAAACCAGAGCCAAAGCCAAAATTCGCCCATGGAGTCAACTGCAAATTGAAAGAGAAAGGGACATGGAGGTAATTAAATGAATTGTTAAAATATCAATATAATAATAACAAATTAAATCCTTATAATTCTTCCCGATTAAAGGTCCGTGTTTCCTTCGTTCGGACTCCGATTCGCGCACCGTTCATGGTCATGCGAATCTTGGCCCGAGGGATACAACTTCCGTAGATACTTCGGGAAAAAATCCCAAAGTGTAAAATTACCAAAATGCCCCCGAACGTGCGAATCGTGACAGAACCTATCCAGAACGCGCTCAAGCTTCATACTAAGCACCGTAACACCTATAAAAACTCAATAATACCTTAAATAACATGTTAGCTTATAAAATGGAGGTTGTCTGGTTATCGAGCATAATTATAGCAATTACGGTACCCGAGGGGGCTAAAATGCACATGTTAAAAGGGTATTTAAATGCAATATTCGATACGAATGAGTATCATTTACTAAATATCTCGAGATTCTTTGAATCATTTACTAAATCTTTCGAGATTCCATTAGTCAAAGTATCCATTAAGTTCTTACTAGACTTAATATCTTATATATATATTCTAAAATGCAATACAAGCTTATTAATTCTCCTTGGCTAGAGAGGTGTCCACGTGGACAACTAATAAAGATTTCAATAGATCGTGGAAGTTATAAGAAAGTGAGTTTCTTCATTTTCCAGATTTATTTGAAACTCCCCATCTTCATATTCATAGCCTTTTTTTTCCAAACCCCTTCTTGATGGTTGCCGAATTCAAATGATCATCAAACAAAAGAATTAAATAAACATTTCCAAAGAAACAATCTTAATCAAATTCCACTAAGTTGTCTATTCACATTCGTGTCCGCATTTCCTTTCTTCCCTATATACTAGCATTTAACTATCTCTTCACAAAATAGTTTTTCAAAACCCAAATTAATGAGTTCTTGTTCCTCTTTTTTCCCCATCTTGACCATAATCACCATAATCTTTTTAACCCAAACTCAAGTTCAGACTCCAACTCTGACTCAAACTCTACCACCGCCTCCACCACCACAACCTAATACCACCTCTAATGGTATTTTCATATCCTACTCTCACACCCTCGGATCTAGGTTCCCTCATATCATAAGATCCGACATGGCTAACCAACCTTATAGGTTTTAGTCACGCTTATTATACTTAATAACGGGTTAAAAGAAATTAAATCTTCGTGGGTGTTTGTTCAGTTTAGGCATGGTGAGTATTTGGTTTGTACTTTGATTGTTATTCTAGCGGATGGGAATAGTTTTCTAGCTCGGGTTGGGAATGTGACGTTTTTTGCTGGTTAACCGGGGACTGATCTTAAAACGTGCGTTGAGGCTGCGAGTTATTTGACACAAATGTTTGCTCGGATCCTGTTAGTGGGTAACCATTTTGGAATTGACCCTTCGGACGTTCCTATTCCCTCCAATATTTCGCTTGCCGATGGCTTTGTTTGCCCAACACCAACTATGAAATCTCAACTTTTTATTTTCAACTTTGTTAAAATTCTTAATATGTTTTGGTAAGATTTCACCTTATTTGTTTGGTATATTTTTTTTTACTTATGCTTTTGTTGCTGAAATTCAATGTTGTTTTGTTGACAATAAGTAAGTACAATTTCTAGGGTGCTAGATTAGATCAAACATGATTGAGGTGGAAAAGAGTTTAAATTGTGTATGGAGGATTTTTCTTGGAAATACATAAATAAATAAATAAATAAGTGTGGGGGGTTATATTTCATTATTGATCATTTATTCTTCTTCTTGTACTGATATTATGGTAAAATTTATTTTATCCAGAAATTTAATGTGTAGATGTAGCATTATGGTTTAATGCCATGCCTGCTAAGAAACATAGATGGATTGATCAAATAAAAATATGGCATGGCGTGATCATGGAATTTTTCAAAATAATCTTATCTTATATCTAATCTACATACTAATATAAAATGCACTACATAGTGTAAATGATGCTTTTATTTGAAGTTATCCACGTGGCAACAAGACGTTAATCCCTAATAAAAGTTTGAAACCCTTCCTCTCCAACCTTACACTTGTCCATTCATCTACTCCTTTTTTTTCTTCAGTTAGAATTTAAAACTATAGTTGAGATATATATCTTTGTGTCCATCTAACCTTGCCTTCTAATATGAGTCTTTCAAATCCCATACACTCGTCTCTTTTTATCTCTCAAAACGTCAACTTTGTAATCAAAATGTCAAGATCAATATCAGAGAGATTCAGTTTTGATTCAAATATTACATCGCTACAGGCTTCCATTTTGATTCTAGGTATTTATAACGGTATCTCTGTATCATTATAGTTTGAGTGTTATTTAGGAAAGTGTAGTTTTAATTTTCTTTAGTATCGTGTTGCAAATGCTTCATTGAATCCTACTATTAGATTGTTTTGTTCCCATGAGTTTTAATAACCCACATGTGAAACTAAGTATGTATATTTAAAAAATTATTATAATTTAAGAGTATGCTACCTTGGCATTGAAATGCTAATTTGTTTTTTAAAAAACATGTATATTTTTAACCATATGTGCGAGGGTTTACATCTAGTAATCTAATATTTCTACATTACCAATTTATATGCTCTTGACAAAGCATATCATTATCAGAGTAAAAAGAAATAACCAACACCCGTTGTGGTCACAAATGTATATTTAGCAACATATTTCATAACAATTCTATTTCTTTGACTTACACGACCAATTAATATTTGTTTATAGGTTTTGTTCCTATTTTGGATGATAACCATTGGCTTTAGATAGGCACACCCATAATTCCAATATTAGTTAATGCGATGGCCATCGATAAAGAACCTATCATCCACCATTATTATAATTTATGGGAATAGACTTGACCTTTTTCGTTCTCATACCAAATATTTGTAAAGATCTTAATCTTCCATATTTTTCATATATATTTGTATTTCCCTTAGTTGTTCAGCTAAGAGCTTAACATCCTATAATTTTAATAGGACATCTCTTGTAACAATATTTGCACTAATTTAGATAACTACCTTATCTACATGTCAATAATATTACCTCTAATGATGTATCTTATTAATAATCAATTGCTCAATGCAATTTGATACCATGGGTATGTCATGTTGTAAGCACAAACTTTCATATATATTGTCCTCTTAAGACACAATTGTCTAATTTAGCCTCAATCTCATAATCACAACAAAGTCTTTAATGAATTTATGATTAAATTCTACCATATTTAAAGCAGTCGTTAAACCGTTCGGTTCTAAATCATATCACAAATCCAATGACTACGTTTATAACTACTCCTTATTGGTTTATCACCCTAGATAGAGTATGCTTGACAATCGTATAATCAAGATATATAACTTGATTGTTCACTCACACATTTCGAGATTGATAATTTGAACTTTATGAATTGCCTATTCAAATGTCAATATTATCAACTACATCCAAAATTATATATCTCATATAGCTCATTATTTAATGCAATTTCAAAACATGTTCATTTCATATTACTAATGCAACAAGCAAGCAACTTAGCACATATTAACTGAGAATTAAACAACATTTTTTCCATTGAAAAACATATTTTTTTCCAAATTTTTTAACTGTTATCTTTATTTATCTTCCACTTTTATTGAAATATTACATTCTTATCAAAATATCCCAACTAGAATGTAATATTTCTTCATGATAAATGGCCATTAGGGCATCAAAACAGATGGGATTATTTTCTATTTTTGACACACAAAATTATATAATAGGACATGAAATATAATGTTTAATATTTAATCTAAATCATTTAATGATGCATGATTTACAATCTATTGGTGATACCGTAATTTTTTTAAAGATCTTCACAATTATTACAAATTAACTGAGAATTTTTTAGACCCCAAGAGTTAACAATGGTTGGGGCTAACCCTCAACTGCAAATATCACAAAATATGTCATGTATAACAAACTTGCACAGGGTACCTTTTAATGTGAAAAGCCATTACCATTTAATAAAAAGTGATTGTTTCTCATGAAATGTCATCATCCATAATTAACTTTGGACCAATAAATCATGCAATCATGCATAATTCTATCGTACAAAATACGTTAATTTCAACCATTGCACGTGTAAACAACATAAAGCAAGTTCATAAAAATGTTATCCATCTTTCTCCTTATACACACACACACACACACACACACACACATATATATATATATATATAGATATATATATTAACTAACTATGTGACTAGCCATACATTTGATATATAGATGTGCGTACATGAAAGCTAAGATGGCAACCAAAGAGAACAAATCAATTAATAATGGTAAACAATCCATAGTGTAAGTTTCTAAATCTGTAGTAATTGCTTTGGCACCTTTTAGGTTAAATCAAATTGTAAAAGTGGGTGTGATACCAATTTGAGATTTCGCAATATTTCAATAGAGTTAACTTATTTAACTAGATGTCAATCCCACAAATTCCAAATTTCAATTAAACCCTGCATATGCATCTATGTGATTAAAAGCAGTAAATCATATAAGCATGCAACCAAACAATTTCAGGAAAAATTTGAGGAGGGAAAAACCTTTATTTCACTAATAAAATGTAAATCGCAACTTACAAGTGAAACACTACAATGAATTCTTGCAAGAACCCACTAAATCACCCTATATTTTTTACTCACTTGAGTCTATACTATATAGGCTCTTATCTAGTTTGGAAATAGTGACAATATTGAAGTAATATCCCTTGCTACAAAAGAATCTAAGACTCTACATCAATGATCCTCTAATGGTTTCAAAGGTAGTATACCAACACTGCACCTAGGATTGCATATTTTATGTTGCATTTATATCATTTTAGGTGTGTGAGTGTTAATTCCCATCAAAATAATTTTCTAATATTTTTTAGGATTTTTTAGACATTTTTAGGAATTTGTAAAACATTTAAAATTTAGATTTTAAAATGTTTTGGGCTAATTTGTAATATATTTTATTTCCTAAAAACTTGGTTGGGTAGAAACCAAAAGCGGCAAGAAAATGTGGGGTAGAAACTGGAATATTTAGGAATTCAAAAACACACGTTTTAGGTGTGATCTCAGCCTTACGCGTGCTTGCATTATATTGGTTAAGATTGTGTTTCTTCTTACTCGCATAACTGAGAGTCCTTATCAATCGCTGGATCAAACTCATCGATGGTCTGCATATTGCTAAACTCAATCCAAGTCTTACCACTTTAGACCAATCATAATGCGTTTAAATGCGGTGCGTTTACAACTATAAGATTTACATTCGTTTTGTTAGGTTTAATCCAGGTAAATTATTTGGTTAATTGTTCCAGATCCTTCCATTGGCTTGTATAAATAGAGGTCCTTGGGTATACGACTACAATATTTTGGTGAGTCTGAGTTTGAGAGAGAAAATATATATATAGAGAGAGAGAGAGAAAGAGAGAGAAATTGTAAAATGTTTCCAAAACAAAATTCTCCCAGAAATTTTTTCTTGCGAGTTTGAGAGTCATTCTTGTTTGAAGATCATTTTCTCTCTAGTTTTAAATCTCTTTTCCAACCAGTCACTGAGTTAAATCTCGTTTCTTTTTTATAGAAAGTGTAGATCTGATTCTGTTGTGATATAAATCACTTAGATTAGCTTGGATTGATTTCTTTATTTGGAAATCATTATTAGTTGGTGTTTTTGTACTCAAATATTTATTTTAAACAATCCACCAACAAGTACTTTTTCTGTTTCAAGTTTTGAGAAAAAGAGACTTCAAAACTTTTTCAGATCATATTTTACATTTTGTGAAATAAATTTTCAAGTAAATAATAGAACGTGTATAGGATCTTGGCTTTTTTTGAATAGCAAGATTATCACTCGATCTATCACAAAAAGGAAGTCTAGTTTTTAATAAATTTGTATTCAGAATCTTGCATAACATTCTTAGTAGAAATCTGTAATTTGTAGGACTATTGGTCTGTATAAATGTGTGTGTGTGTGTGTATGCATGTGTTAGGCATAATACCACAATACACGTTTCACACTACAACACTAAAACAATGTTGGTTAAGTGATTTCTAACCTTAGAGTCGACTTGAAGCTAAAAGAAGGAGGAGGTACAAAGATGCAAAATGACTAGGATAATTTTAAAGACTTCAGAGAAGTCAGATTTACCTAATGGATCTGGTATAAATTCTTTACTCAGCATAGGTCTGGTTGTGTGCTTTGTTTGTTAATAGTTTGTAACCTTATAATTCGTTTTTACTGGATTTTGGTTTTGAGGTGTAGACACCTCCGTGGATGTTTCCCCAATTGGATGGGGTTTTACCACATTAAAATACATGGGTACTTGCATGTTTAATTTTCCTCTCATCCCCTTCTGATCGTGTGTTGATTTTGAACTCTTTTAGTTTTGATTTTAAAAACTTGGTCACCTATAACTGAAGTATCTCGTTCATAATAATTTTCATAAAAATCTTGTGTCGATAATTTGTTTTGCAAAAAAAAGTTTCTTAAACAAACTATTCGTACCATTTAAAAAAAAGTTGTTTAAATATTTTAAACAACTTAAGTGGCATTATTTTTCAATTGGTATCAGAGCATTGGTTTTATAAAATCTTTTTAGATCCTGAGTTTCTGAAATTATTTTTTCAAAACAAATAATGGACGAGAAATTTGAGAGATTAGGTAACCTTTCCAGGCCCCCCACTCTTTGATGGAACAAACTTCCCTTACTAGAAAGTGAGGATGGTTTCTTTCATCCAAGGTACTTTGGGAGACGATGTTTGGGATGCTATTGAAAATGGATACACTTTTCTTACTAAACCAGCTGCTGAAGGAAGTAATGTGAGGATTAGGAAACTGTTAAGTGAATACACTAAAGAAGAGAAACAAACCTCTCTTAATAATAATAAAGGCAAAAATTCCATATTCATGTCTATAAATGAACACAAATTCAAGAGGATATCTTTCTGTTCTTCATCTAAAGAAGCATGAGACACTTTAGTGACTGCACATGAAGGTGATACACGTGTTAGTGATGTTAAAACCCAAAAGTTAATCCAGCAGTACAACACTTTGGTTATGACTGAGACTGAGTCATTTGATGACTTCTATATTGGATTCGCAGACATAGTGACTAAGCTACATGCTAATGGAATAATTTATGATAGGACGAAAATTGTTTCAAAATTCTAAGTTCACTTCTACAAAAATTTGATAACAAGCGTTATGCCACTGAGGAGATGGATGACCTGAATTTAACACCTGAACTCCTCAATAGCAAGCTAAGAACAGTGGAAATGGAATTGGAGTTTAAGAAACAGTTAACTCGGTCCCAAAAGAAATAGTCCAGCTCTAATCTTATATTTTCCTCTAAGTTGACCAAACCTGAGTTCAATTTACGTGATATTGACTTAGATTCTGATGAGGACTATAATTTATACAATTTGGATAATCATATTGCCTTAATGTCTAAACAGTTTAAAAAAATATTAAAATTTCATAATATGGTAGCAAATAGACAAGGAAAACCTACTTATTCAAAGTTTTATAATAATATGCCTCATGAGAAAAGACAGGACAAACACAAGACTGATAACCAAAATAAACTTGGAAAAGACCTCAAAAATATTGCGATGTGGGAAATTAGGACATATGGACAATTATTGTAGAGTCAATTTGAATAAGAATAACAAAAACAACAGGGCTAATTTGTGCAAGACCTGGGATGATTCAAGAGAATCAAAAACTGATGAGCCCGAGTCATTTAATTCTTTTGACTCTTGTATGTCATTCTTTGCTAAAATTATTTACATCGATGAGAGTATGACTAGTAATGAATATGATAGTAGTATCTCTAATCATGTTATGCTGAATGATACTGTTCCTAATGGATTATCTGTCTTGTTACATGAGAATGCTACTGGTAGTTCTAGTGTCGTGTGCGTGTGAGTCAAAAGGAATGTCCTATTGATGATGTAAACATGTGTGGGAGTCCTAAAAATGAATTACTATGGGACATTCACACTGCACACTTAGTAACTCCGAGAATGAGGGCCTCCTAGACATTCACACTCTATACATGAAAACCCTCAAGAACAGTACTAAATTTGAAAAAGTAGTCAAGGACCTTCCCGGAAAATAGAAGTCCTCAGCCAAATAGTCAAATAGAATGCTTAAGAGTACACCTCTCAATGTCTAGATCATGAGAATGAGAGTAAGACTTTTGTTTAAAAAATCAAGGAATTATCTAAATCAAATGAAAGGAAATATAAAGGGATTGTTGATGTAAAAAATTAGATTACTCTAATAATTCAATCACAGATAAATAAATGAGACAAAATATTTTTAAAGTGGTTCAGCCTTATATGAATGGCCTACGTCCACTGTTATGTTATTGCTAAGTGTTTGGGAATTCTCGATTATAAGTTCTATCAAGAAATTCCGGTCCCCTTGAATGAGGGTGATACAAGGTATTTATAGCCCTTAGGTTGTACATGAAAGGGTGATACATTAAATGATATACATATGAAAGGGTAATTCATTTAATGCTCCTCAAGCATGTGCGTCAAGATAATTAGCATTCAATGAATAGTTGAACTGTTGATTATCTGGCAATCGTCGAGATGCAGCTCGAAGCGCCTTTAGTTGCTCGTCGTTCAAGAGTTCCTCGGAGAGCTGGAGTTCCTTGGAGCGTTGGAGTTCCTCGGAGTGAGTCTGACTTGGTCGGGAAAGTAGATTTCCTCGTTGCTATTGTGCCACGTAGATCGACACGTGTCTTCTTGTGATTCGTCTATATCAGCATACTAATTTTGGTATCAACAGAAGCCCCCAATGTTTCATATTTCGAACTTTGAGGAGTATGAAACATTCTTTCTCGGTATATGGCAATATTAAATGACCTTCCTGGGTTTTAGGATAATTTTCTTCGTATTTGAATTTCTTTCCAAATTCGCAGAATCCGCCTTTTTGCATTTTTATAAGCGCTTCGATCTTCGTGCACTTTTTGTCCTTTTAGCCGCCGATGGTGTAATAGCTTCCTTTTTGTAATCATTTCTTTCGTCGTTTTCCAAGACAAAGTATTTAAACTTCATCGACAATACCACCGTCTTCTACCTTTTTCCAATTTCTGCTTTTGAGTTTTCCATAGTCTTTCTTTCTCTTGTGCGTTCATCCTTGTCTTCGGTCGTTGTCAACAGATCTCCCTTTTTCCTGTAAGATCTTCTTCCTTCTTCTTCATTTCTTTTATTCACCATGGTTTATATTATCGAATCTCTCGAGAAATTTCGTTCTGATTTTTCCATTCCATCTTGGGTAACTCTGGAGGATCTTTCTGAGCCTTTAGATTACTTTCGTTTGGCTGAGGGACACTGGTTCTCCAGCCTCTTTATTGCTGAATGTGGATTTTCTTTTCCACCAAACCCTTTATGCTTAGAGTTCTGTCAATATTTCGATGTTGTCCCTGCAAAAATAGCCCCCAACACATGGAGGATAGTTAATGGAGTACATAGGTTAAACCAAACTTATGGAACTCGTATAGGAATTCCTGAGATTATGTAATGTTATAGATGGGCTATTCTAGACAATGTTCATTATTTAAAAACTAGATTTTTGAATAGAGCTTTAGTAGTCAATCTCCCTGATGCTAATAGGGATTATTTTGAACATGGGGTAGTTATAAAAAATTGGCAACATGTCCCTTTGGTTGGAGACGAAGTATATGAAGGTCCCAAATACCCTCCATATGGCAATGGGATAGGTTATTTTCATCTTATTTTATTTCTGAAATTATGATTTCATTATGTTTGATAAAATGCATGATTGACATTTCAATATGTTTTTGTTTGCAGTTGCCAGCAAGAGAAAAACTCCCAAAGAATCAGAAGTTAATATAAAGCATTTGAAACATATCTGGAGTTTGCATCAGAAAGTTACAGACGAGCACGTCAGGTCTGCTTCATACTTATTGCAGTACAGGAGCTATACATCATCCTTTACTGCTCGTCCTGTGGTCAGCATTAGTGAACCATTGCCAGCTTCTAAGGATTCTTCACCAGAATCTCACATTCCTCTAAGTCAGAAAATGGGCAAAAGAAGAGTTCCTACTATCTTTGAGGAGAATTCCTCTGTTGGAGATGGAAAGAGAAGCAAGAATGATGTCCCAAAGGGGACAAAGAAAGTAGATGCTGCCCCTTCTGCTGCTCTTCAGAAGGCTGCTGAGAAGCCCCCAGTGGCTCCTAGTAAGAAGGATGCACTTGTGGAAGTGATCACCATTTTCCCAACCAAAAGCTCTTCTTTGGTTGAAACTGTTGAAGTGCCACCGAGGAGACTGAAGAAATCCTCCTCGATTAGTTTTTCTGAAACCATTCCCCAGCTCCAAGCTAGTGGAGCTGGAGTTCCAACTATTATTCCCCCGAGTTCTGCAATGAGCACGGTAAAGACTTGGACTATTCCTGAAGTCCAAGGAATTGAAGAAAACATGTCTAGGGATATGCTGACATCCCTAGCTACTCGTCACATTGCTTCAGTAAGTTTCTCTTATCCTGAATTTTTCTTTCTTTTAGTCAATATATGTATCTCGGTACTGACTTATCATTACCTTCTTTTTCAGCTGGTGAGTTGCTTTAACACCATAGTGAAGAAAGATGAAGCGATCAAGGCTTCTAGCTCCTCGTCTGGAGTAGAGGATGATTTTCAGGGTTTGACCCAATCTTTGAAGGATTCTCGTCAAAAGTATGACGAGGATAGGGGCGAATGGGAGAAGAAGTTGGCTGCATCTGAGGCAGAGAAGGTGCAGTTGAGAAATAAGGTGAAAGACTTGGAGAGAGAGAATAAAAAATATGCCAAGAAGCTCACAAACTTTGGAGAGCTTGAAAATAAGTTGAAGTCGGCTGAGGAAGAGCTAACCCTTCTGCAAGAAGTAAATCGCCAGAAGGAGGAGGTGGAGGCCAAGTTGAAAGCCTCCGAGGATCTTCTATCCGAGAAGCTCTCCTCGGAGAAAATAAAAAGAAAAGTGGCTGTGAAAAAATCTTTCCGCACCGATTGGGATAAAGGATGGGACAGGGGGTAGCAGCCATGATGACCTAGGTGCAGTATGGGAGTTTGAAATACTTTCGAGATGGTTGGGTTGCTGCCCTGCAAGAATTGAAGGTGAGCGAGGACTTTGAGATATTTCAACAACATCTTCCCGGTCCTCCTCTTAGAATCGAAGATGAGGATGAAGACGAAGCTGCATCCGAGGAGTCTTCAATGACAGTGGGTGATCAAGTCCTTGCTCCCCAGCCCAATCAGACGGCCACCGAGGAGATTTCGTCTTTGCCTGCTCCTCCAGAACAAGTCCCAATTTCTGCCAACCAACTCATTGTTCCCACCGAGCAACCAAGCTCCTCGTCCCAGCCTCCCGAGAAAGTCTTGGGAGACAAGGAAAAGGTGTGAAGTTGTTCGGTATTCTCTTTCTATTTTTCTTTTACTTGTACTCTGTATTCTGAACGCTGTACTCCTTTTGATGATGTAATAAAATTACCTTTTTTGTTCCTCTACATTGTTGATGCTCTGTCTGCTTTTTTATTAACTCTTGGCTTCTCTTCTTTATTAGTTTATGGCTAGAATGGAATTGCTGTCTGCCAATGATACAAAATTGATGCAGCAATGCCATGAATATTTTAAAGCTGGCCATATTGACCTGAGTGCATTAGAAATTGCTGATATTTTTGGTTATGATGCTTCAGACCAAGCAATGGAAGCATATCAATACTTGAAATGTCTTCTTGATCGTGCTGTAGCCAACAATGTGGCTTATTACGAAATGATTGAAGACTTGCAAGGTACTCTCGATGAACTTCAGCAGCAATATAAAGAGTCTTCAGTTCTTTTGCACGAAGGTTATGAGAAGAAACTCAAACAACTTAGTGCTGAAACAGGTTATGACAAGATATTTGTTGGCTACGATGTCAGGGAGAGAACCCTAAAGGGTGAAGTTGAAGCTTGTAGACAGATTGCCGAGCTGCTAGAGCAAGAAAATAACAATTTACAGAAAGAGCTAGCACAATTGAAGTCTGAAGCTTCCTCTTCAACATCTGTGATCCCAGTGACTGATGAGGGATTTTCCTTCTTAGAGGTTGAGAATGCTAAATTAAGGCAAGAGTTGGACACCTTGAGAAGATCTGGTACTTCTACTGCTACTCGGGGGCGAGGAAGAAGTTATCGTGGTCGAGGAAGAGTCTCTCAGAATGTTGATGAGGAACAAAGTATTCAACCTGCTCGGGGACGACCAAGAGGTCTTCGTCGTACTGTTGAAGAAGCTCGTACTCAATCAACATTGGAAACTCAGGCGTTCCAATTGAATGCAAAAGATCGGGCTTTGTCTGAAATGTCCAAGAAAATCCAAACTCTAGAAGATCAACTTGCTTCGACAAAGTCTGCTCTGGATAATAAGGATGTTTTTGCCAGAAAGCTTCACGAGCAGTTAGAGAGAATAACTTTCCAATTCCACAAACAACCTCGTGAGTTCTGGATGGCAGGCTACAATGAGGCCCTTTGTCACTTGGATGCTCGCATTGAAAACGCCAATAATGAAGGTTATAAACAGGGATGGTTGAACTCCCTAGGTGTATTAAAACTAGAGCAGGGCCATTATTTATGGGATTATCATGCTCCTGGGTTGCTCGATCTATCAAATCCACCATTCAAACTTGATATGAGTTGGATCCCTGCTCGGTCCATCCCTCGTTGTTTGATCTCCCAGTATCTTAGTGACTATGCCCTTCATTCGCAGGTTGAATTATCTCGTCCGGAGCATTTACTGGATACACCTTCTGTGATGAACGTTAGGATGCTGAAGGACTTGAACTTCATTAACTCTCCTCAGACTTTAAATGATCCGCTTGCTGGCGAGGAACCTATTTCAAAAGCAGAGGGAAAGAAACCAATAGAGTAGAGATCTCAATGTAATAGTTAGTACACATATGTAACTTGTAATTTGTTTTGAATTTTAATGAAAGACTTTCATTTTCTGTTTGCAAATATGTATTGCTATTATCTTGTGCTTGTCAAACACTTTATATTTGTGCTTGCATAACAATATTGTGTGGTTCATCGACTAACTTAATAACAAAAAGTTACAAGTATCTAAAATGTTGCTCGATCACTTAATAATAAAGTAATGAGTATAAAAATGTTTAAAAATTTCTTCCAACCAACCGAGGTTGTTAAATTGTGCTCGTCGACCAATTATAGTTGATGGGTTTTTATCCCCGACCCGCTCTACTTGGTACTGTTTAAAATATTTTCTCCTCGTCGACCAACTACAGTTAGTGGATTTTTATCTCCGACCAACCATACTTGTTTCAGTTTGGAATATTTTGTTCTTCGAGGAACTTTTATGTAATAAACTTACCTCCCGACCAACATAAGTTGGCATTTGAGAGCATATCTTGTTTCCTAACCAAACACGTTGGCATTTTTAGGAGTCTCGTGTTCTCGCTCTTTTACCAACCGGAGTTGGTCTGAGTTCGAACTATCATCTCCACTAACTCTTTTACCAACCGGAGTTGGTCTGAGCTAATGTACGCCTCCTAACCAAAGGAGTATGGGGTGTTCTTGCCCTTTTACCAACCGGAGTTGGTCTGGGTTCGAACTATCATGTCCACTAACTCTTTTACCAACCGGAGTTGGTCTGAGCTAGTGTACGCCTCCTAACCAAAGGAGTATAGTTTGTTCTTTCCCTTTTACCAACCGGAGTTGGTCTGGGTTCGAACTATCATGTCCACTAACTCTTTTACCAACCGGAGTTGGTCTGAGCTAGTGTACGCCTCCTAACCAAAGGAGTATAGTTTGTTCTTGCCCTTTTACCAACCGGAGTTGATCTGGGTTTGAACTATCGGTGTTGATTTTCTTTCTGAACAGCGTAGTGTTGCACACTAGTATTCCTTGAAAATTTTCAATAAAAGAAAGAGGACGTCGAAACATCATCGTTTTATTCATATTGATGGAACTGCTTTACATTTTACATCACTGATAATACTTGCGTAGGTGTTCAGTATTCCATGCATTCTTAAATTCCTCTCCTTCTAGAGTCGCTATTCGGTAAGTTCCTGGTCGAACAACTTCTTTAACTCGGTAAGGTCCATGCCAATTTGCTTCCAACTTATTGTGCTTCTGAATGACCTTCTTTAGCACGTAATCTCCTTCTTTTAAGTCGCATTTCTTTACCCTCTTGTTGTAGAACAGAGTTGTTCGTTGTTGGTAAGCAGCATTCCTAATGGCTGCCTCTTCTCTAACCTCCTCGAGCATATCTAAATCCAATCTTCTCATTAAGTCGCTGACTGGGGAATTGAAATTCAGCACTCTGTGTGTTGGAAGACCCAACTCGGCAGGTATTACAGCCTCACTTCCAAACGCCAGCATATATGGTGATTCTCTAGTTGCTGCTCAGGGAGTTGTTCGGTAAGCCCACAATACTGACTGTAGCTCATTAATCCAATTAGCCTTAGCCTCACTTAGCCTCTTCTTCAAACCATTTAGTAATGTTATGTTCGTCACTTCAGTCTGTCCATTGCTTTGAGGGTGGCCTAGTGCTGAATGAATCTTCAAAATGTTTGACTGATGACAATAGGCGGCAAACTCCTCATTATCAAATTGCGTTCCATGGTCTGTGACGAAGGCATGAGGGAGACCATATCGACATATTATGTTCTTCCAAACGAACTGGTATACCTTCTCGTATGTCATATCAATAAGTGGCTCAGCTTCTACCCACTTAGTAAAATAATCCACTGCAACGACGAGGTACTTGAATCTTCCTCGGGTTGTTGGCAGTCGTCCAACCAAATCAATTCCCCATATGGAAAATGGCCAAGGAGAAGTTATGGGTGTCAACAATGCTTGTGGAGTTCGTCAGATGGAGGAAAAACGTTGGCACTTATCACATTTCTTGGCATAGGCTATACAATGAGCCCTCATCGTTGGCCAGTAATACCCCTGCGTCATCACTCTTTGCAAAAGTGTCCAACCTGCTACATGGGCTCCACAGGACCCTTCATGGATCTCTTCAATCAATTCTTTCACCTCGGAGGGATGTACACATCTTTGCAAACCTACCATAATTCCTCGTATATACAAAACACCATTAGTTAGTACATACCGAGCAGCTTTAAACTTCAATTTCTTTGCAGCGATCTTATCCTCCGGCAATTCTCCCTCCTCAATATATGCCCTGATGGGATCCATCCAAGATGGTCCTAAATCAAGGGTAATAACATTCATCGTCAGGTCTTCATCTATGCTCCGAGTTTCTAATACTTCAATTGGTATTGTTCTTCGCAGCTCGGTACGAGTAGCTGATGCTAGTCGGGCCAGTGCATCTGCTTGTGCATTTTCCATTCTTGGTATTCTGATCAACTGAATGGCATCAAATTCTGTCAACAACTCCATCACCTTTGCATGATACTTGACCATTAATTCTCCTTTAATTGCATATATTTCCATCATTTGATTCACAATTAATTGAGAATAACTGAATACCATCACTTGTTGCGCTTCCATAATCTTTGCTAAATTAAGACCTGCTATCATGGCCTCATACTCAGCCTCATTATTGGAGGCTTTGAATTGGAATCGCATGGCATATTCCATGTCAATATCGTCTGGGGTTTTCAAAACAATCCCTGCCCCACAACCTGTTGTGAAAGATGACCCATCTACATATAATCTCCATGTAGGTAACTCGCCTTCAAATTTCTTATCTGACAGAGTTCCTCGGTGAAATATCTGTTGTTTCCTTTCATCGTCCCCTGGTATTTTTTGCTCTTCATCGACCATCTCTTCTCGCCCTGTTACCAACCGGAGTTGGTCTGGGTTTGAATTTGATGATCTTTCTACATCCACAAGCCCTTTTACCAACCGGAGTTGATCTGGACTTATGTCTATTGATCCTGTAACATCCATAGGTTGGTCAGCGAGCAACTTTTGTTCCTCGGGGGTATCAGGATATGTAAACTCTGCTATAAAATCTGCTACAGCTTGCCCTTTTAATGATGATCTAGGTTCATACACAATATCATATTCACCGAGCTCTATTGCCCAATACATCAGTCTCCCTGATTTTTCTGGCTTATGAAGGGCTTGTCTCAATGGCATGTCGGTATACACGACGATGGTATGGGCCTGGAAATATGGCCTCATTCTTCTACTTGCTTCAATTAATGCCAATGCCAATTTTTCCAGCTTTGGGTACCTGATCTCTGCACCTCGGAAAGCCTTACTTGTGTAATAAATTGGCTTCTGGACTTCATTCTCCAATCTGATCAATGCCGAGCTGACTGCATTATCTGATACTGCCAGGTACAAGTACAACTTTTCTCCCGTTACTGGTTTGGACAACAGTGGAGGTGCTCCCAAATATTTTTTCAAGTCTTGAAAGGCTTTTTCACATTCATCATTCCACTCAAAAGTTTTTCGAAGTGTTTTGAAGAATGGAAGGCATCTATCCGTTGCTCGGGATACAAATCTGTTGAGCGCTGCAACTCGTCCTGTAAGACTCTGCACCTCTTTCTTCGTCGTTGGAGATCGCAACCCTAAAAGGGCTTTGATATTTTCTGGATTTGCCTCAATGCCTCGTTGGTTGACGATGTATCGGAGGAACAATCCTTCTCGTACTCCAAATGTGCACTTCGTCGGGTTGAGTTTCATTTGATATTTATCCAGTTGATCAAAGGTCTGACCTAAGTCAACTAGATGATCAGCAGCTTTCTTGCTCTTTGTTAGCATATCATCGACATAGACTTCCATATTGGAACTGATTTGTTCGGCAAAAACCTTGTTCATCAGCCGCTGGTATGTCGCTCCTGCATTTTTCAAACCAAAAGGCATAACATTATAACAATAAGTTCCCCTAGGGGTAATAAAAGAAGTACTTTCCCTGTCTTTAGGTTTCATTTTGATCTGGTTGTAACCAGAATAAGCGTCCATGAAGCTGAGCAGCTCGTGTCCCGAGGTAGCATCCACTAGTTGATCAATTCTAGGCAATGGAAAGTGATCCTTTGGGCATGCCTTGTTGAGATCGGTGAAATCAACACACATTCTCCATTTATTGTTTTTCTTCTTTACCATTACCACGTTTGCTAACCAGTCTGGATATTTCACATCTTCAATGAATTGGGCCTTCTGGAGCTTCTCGACCTCCTCTTGTATAGCTTGATTCTTCTCGGGACTAAATACTCTTCTTCTCTGTTTTACAGGTCTAATCTCCTTATTCACATTGAGCTCATGACATAAGAAGTTTGGATCTATTCCTGGCATGTCTTCATGACTCCATGCAAAAGTTTTCTTCCTGTTTCTCAAGAAAGTTATCAACTCCTGTTTTATTGAAGCATCCAACGACGAACCTATCTGGGTTACTCGTTCAGGGTGCTCGTCGTCCAGAATAACATTTTCTGTAGATTCCACCACCTGTCCTTTTACAAGTTGGGATTCATCTCTAGGATCGAGTGTTTCGATTTCTGTACCCTCCTCCACCTGGTAGGTAGTAGTCTTTTTCCTTGACTCTTCAAGCTCCTCTTGCTCGGCAGATGAATAATAGCATTCTCGAGCTACTTTTTGATCACCTTTCACAACTCCCACTCCGAAATTTATTGGGAATTTTAAGCATTGATGTACTGTAGATGGAACTGCTTCGAACTTCTTCAAACCAACTCTTCCCATGATGATGTTGTAAGCTGATTGCACATTCTTATCCATCACAAAGAATCGTATTCTTTCTGTTCGACAAGCAGGCCAAGTTCCAATGAATATATCCAACTTGATCGTCCCAAGTGGAAAAATTCTCGCCAGAAAAACCCAGAAGGGGTCTGTGATAAGGTTCCAATTGAGATAATTTCAAATTTAAACTGTCAAAGCATGAGTAGTACATGATGTCCGCTGAACTACCATTATCTACCAAAACCCTTGAAATCACTACTTCTTTCATCCTCATTTTGATTACTAAAGGGTCGTCGTGAGGGTAAAGAACACCTACCAAGTCATTTTTTGAAAAACCGATGACCAGCTTCTCTTTGTTTACCTTCCTCGGGCGATCCTCTTCAGCCAAATTTATCCGCTGAATATATGAGTAAGCTTGAGCCTCTCCAAGGTAAGCCTTTCTTTCTGCAGTAAGGTCTCCTCCTCCTGCATCTCCTCCTATAATAACATTACAATCAAATGATCCAAAACGTATGGAAAATACCTCTCGTTCTGGCTGCCTTGGTTTCTTGGGAAGGTCGGGATCATCATCTGCATCATCTTTATGATTCCTCTTCTTCTTTTCCTCTGCTCGATGAGGAGATCTAGACCTCTCTCTAGTTCGGTCATTATTTCTTCTTTCACCTCCCCGATCAACATACTTTGCTAGTTTCCCTCTTCGGATGAGTGTTTCAATCTCGTTCTGAAGAGCTATGCAATTTTTGGTCATATAGCCATAATCCTTATGGAACTCGCAATATTTATCTCTATTACTCGTATCAGGGTCTGACCTCAGTTTCTTCGGCCACTTTACCTCCTCGCTATTCTTGATTTCTTCCAAGACATGATTAATACCCATTTTCAAAGGAGTATAATTATCGAATTTCTTCAGGACTTCCTATGACGTCTTATTATTCTTGGAATGCTTATCACCGCCATTGCCCTTATGCTCTTTCTTCTTAGATTTGTCGACTTCCACCTTGGTCTCTTTATTCATATTTTTCTTCGCAGCCATAGCCTCCTCGGCATTCATGATTTTGGCCGCTTTTGCCATCAACTCTGACATAGTTGTAGGTGGATCTTTGGCCAAAGTGTAATACAACTTGTTAGGCAAAACCCAATCCTCAAGGCGGTAATTGTTGTCTTTTCTTCATAATCTATGACCTCCAGCTTCTCGTTATTGAAGCGAGTTATGTAATCTCTAGTACTCTCACCATATTTTTGCCTAACACTTAACAGGTGTGCTACTCTTTTGACTGGCTTTGCTCCAAAATAGAAATTGACGATGAACAACTCGGCTAACTGAAAGAAAGTTGAAATCTTACCCCGAGGAAGATTGTTGTACCATATCTGGGCAGATCCAGTAAGAGTTCCTGATAATGCTCTGCATCTCATCTCGTCGGGGACGGCATAGATGTCGGAAGCAGCTTGATATTGCTCTATGTGAAGAACATGATATGTCTTTCCATCATATTTGGGGGTTACCACAGGGGCTTTAAACTTTGACGGGGTAAGAAAATCCACAATGGCCTGGACAAAAGGTGTCCCTTGAACGAAAGTTCGTTGTAGGGGGTTCTTTTCCTTAGCCATTTCTCCCAATCTATCCTCCAACCGCTGAATGGAACCTTTCCACGCATCATTTCCTTCCTCGGGTTTATTAGTTCGAGCAATCGATTGTTCTGAAGTGGCCTCCTGGGATCTATCCTGACGAACAACTGGTCGTGATTGTGCTGATCCTTCCCATAGATCTGATGGTTGTCAAAAACTCCTCGACATGGTCTTAGGTGGACTCCTATTCCTCCTAGGTCCTAATCGACTGAAAGGAGACACCCTACTCAGTCTTTCCAAAGCACTGGGTCTCTCTAGAGAGAGAGTGATACGTTGCTCAGTATCTGTAACGCGTATTGATGAAGTTCGCCCAGGTTGATAAGATAAATCATCAGATTCTTCATTACAATACGCATCTATACGCCTGGATCGTGAAGAAAGTAAATAGGTTTGCCTTTGACCACTTCGATGTCCCGAATGTGCAGGTGCACCGCCATGAAGGGTTTGTATGAGTTGTCGCATCGTCTCTTGCATGGCGGTTTGTCCTTGAGCCAAATTAGTCATAATTCCAGCCAGATCTGGAGGTGCGGAGGGATTTGGAGAATTTCTAGCATTTCCAGCGTTTCAATTGCTAGATTCCGGATTATCTGCCATTGATGATGAATGATTTTTGGTGAAAAACGATAATAACAATCTTTTCCCACAGACGGCGCCAATCTGTTGATGTAAAAAATTAGATTACTCTAATAATTCAATCACAGATAAATAAATGAGACAAAATATTTTTAAAGTGGTTCAGCCTTATATGAATGGCCTACGTCCACTGTTATGTTATTGCTGAGTGTTTGGGAATTCTCGATTATAAGTTCTATCACGAAATTCTGGTCCCCTTGAATGAGGGTGATACAAGGTATTTATAGCCCTTAGGCTGTACATGAAAGGGTGATACATTAAATGATATACATATGAAAGGGTAATTCATTTAATGCTCCTCAAGCGTGTGCGTCAAGATGATTAGCATTCAATGAATAGTTGAACTGTTGATTATCTGTCAATCGTCGAGATGCAGCTCGAAGCGCCTTTAGTTGCTCGTCGTTCAAGAGTTCCTCGGAGAGCTGGAGTTCCTCGGAGCGTTGGAGTTCCTCAGAGTGAGTCTGACTTGGTCGGGGAAGTAGATTTCCTCGTTGCTATTGTGCCACGTAGATCGACACGTGTCTTCTTGTGATTCGTCTATATCAGCATACTAATTTTGGTATCAACAGGGATGTTGTTAGAATTGGAACAAACCAAAGAAAATACATAAATAGTCTTCAAAAAATTTGCTAAATTTTAAAATAACTCAAACTATTTTGATGACTTTGTTCCTGAAAGTAAAACCAATTCTGATGACATAACTAGAATAGGATTTTGCCCCAGTACTAGCAAACAAACTAAAAATCTTGAAACTATTAAGTTTGTGTACGGTGGAAAAAGACCTATTGAAACTTACTCTTTTCAAGCCTCAAAAATGATTTTGATTTAAAACAACAAATGATAGACATTGGTAAGGCTAGTACTTCTCAATCTAATGTTGAACATAAGGCTAAATACTTATGTCCTCCCATAAGGAAATGTGATCCATCTTTCCAACATGTGCCCTCTAGATTTAAGGCTAGAGTCCAACCTTTAGGTAAATCCATGTTTAACAGATTTCCTAAGGATAAGCCTCCTACGAACCATCTTTATTGCTCATATTGCGATGTCTATGGACATTCTATTGATGGGTATTTTTCTAAACGTCTATATAAACGGATCTTTCGTTCACCTGTCTATCATAACTTTAATTACTCAAGGAAAGGTAGAAATAACTATATTCTTCCTAGGCAACTAGATAAAATCTCTAACTATCGTAATAGGAAGAAAATATCTAGTACTAAAATATCATCAACAGAAGGGAACCCTAGATTCATGACTAAACCAAATACTCAGAGATTTGAGAAAATAGAAAATTATACGCCAAAATCTTTTAAAGAAAAGTCTAATGCTCGCAAAGTTTACCATATTCGAGCTAATTAGCGCAGACGTCTAAAAAACAGAGAAATTTGGGTAAAAAGGATGAATTTATACCCCAGATGAGATGTAATATCGTGATCAGTGCTTTGAATGGCGGGCACATAGCATTTGGATGGTATTTAGATACAGGATGTTCTACACACATGACTGGGGATGATACCAAACTTTCAAATAAAACTAGCTTCTCAGGAGGTAAAGTTTTGTTTGGTGATGGTGAATGAGCCTAGATCATTGGTAAAGGGACACTTTATGAAAAATGGTTACCTACTTTAGAAGATGTATGTAACAACCCAGACATTTGAGCGACTATTTTATATTATTTTGCCTGATGGGCTAATTTTATAAAATAGGGGAAGTTGAAGTACATATTATTTACCGTGATATTTAGGGATAATATTTACTATGTTTTGTCTATTTACTGTTATGAGTAGGTAAATGGCATTATATTGTGTTTTATTGCGTTGTTATATGTTATGCGACGGTTATGACTCAATTATGTGGATACGGGTCATTTTAATGGTGTATTAGCAATTACAAATGGGGCATTTATGTTTTATACCCGGTTAAGTCCCCCCACCCCCTTTTATTCCCTCATTCTTGTGTTAGAAGCAAAGAGAGAGAGAGAGAGAGAGAGAGAGAGAGAGAGAGAAGAGAGAGTTGGGAGAAATCGTGAGAAAGAGAGGAAAATGGAGATTTGGGCTGAAATACGTTGCTACTGGAGGAGGATCCAAGACTACAACCTCGAGGCAAGTTTCTTACTTGCTAGATATTGATTTAATGTGATAAATTGCATGTATAGTTAGGTTTTTTTGGAGATTTAAACCCTAAATGGGTTTTTGTTAATTTTGGTGATTAAATCCTTAAATCTTAGTTTTAAATTTGATTTGAGGAAAATAAATTAGTTACTTGATGTGTAGAAGTGATTTGGTAGTAATTTTTGTTGTTGTAGTTGGGTGAAATACCGGTTAAAAAGCTTGGAGCTTTGATAATGGCCGAAACAGCTTCTCGAAAAAGAAGCTGTCCTCCATAATCGATCGATTAATCATGGGGGATCGATCGAACTAGCCTTCGATCGATCGACAGCCAAGGGTCGATCGATCGACCCTACTGTAATCTAGGCAGATTTTTAGGGACTAATTGATTCGGCTCCCAGGAGAATCGATTCGGTTTGGGGGTAGGCTATAGGTCTGGGAGACCGAATCGATTCGAGTTAAGGCCAAATCGATTCGGATAGAGGAAGAATGTTAGTTTTTCTCATCGAATAGATTCGTTTTTGGGATAATCGATTCGCAACCAGGGGCGAACCGATTCGGCTGCCTGTTTTTGTGAGATTTTTCCTAGTTTTGTTTTAGCCCTTTTTCTTTTAGGTCCGAGGTTTAGGACCCTTCCTTTGGGAAGTAATGAGAGTTCCTAGGTGGTTTATTTGGGTAGGCAAATGTCCTAGGATGATATGGGATATTAGAGCTTATCCCAAGGGCTAGTTTATCGAGGTTAATGTTCCGAACGAGATAAGAAGTTAACCTAAAACTAAAGTTAGAGATAAAATGTTAATGTTGGGACTTTTGGGAGTCAATTATTGAGGGAGACTCACTTTGATGGTTTATGAAATTATATGAACCCTTGGAGTCTAGTTTGAGGATAAGGGCACTTCAGGTTTTAGGTCATTAATAAAATATGACTTAATGAAAATGAAATGCATATTCTAAAATGTGGTACTAAATGAATAAGTACAAATGATTTTTGAGAATGTAAAAATGGATATTTTCAAATGGAAAAAGTAATGATTTTCATAAATATTAATTTATAGATACACACTCTCTAAATCTCTATCATAAGGGAAGTTGCGTGCATATGGTGAAGCCCCCTAGCTAATGAATGCAGGGTGGATATAGTCCTAGGCCATATGAACGTTTATTGTATGTTTTCTGCGCTGGTGAGGTGATTCTGGGTGTGGTCATGACTCTCTCGCAGGCATATGGCCGCTTCCCGGCGTTTCGGTAGGATCCCAAGTTTTCTTGATGATAGGCCCTGGAAGATGATAGCCATTTAGGGGCGCGCACAGTGGGGAAACCCGGACGAGCGGTCTTAGATTGCGTTATATAATATGATATATAACTATGTGCAATAATGTGGGACATTATTGGTTATTAAAGCATTTTATTAGAATGAAATGGCTTTAATTACATTTTTCGGATGGAAGAAGGGAAATGGGAATTTAAATACATTTTCAGGATGGAAGAAGGAAAATGGAAGATATTATATGAAAAGGTTAAAGCATTTTTATGATAATAAAACTTGCTTTAAATTATATATTTTCCGGATGGAAGAAGGAAAATGGAGTGTTATGAAATGAAAAGGTAAAACATTTTTATGTTAATAAAACTTGCTTTAAATTATATATATTTTTCCTGGATGGAAAAAAGGAAATAAAATCGGTAAATAAAGTTTTGAAATGAGATTAATTGGTAAACATTTGATAAAATCAATTGCCATATATGTATTCCTAAAGAATAGGAACTGCGCCTTTAGATGGCGAATGGATTTATTTTGTATCTCCTTGAGTAGCTGTAGATGAGACCTCCCATATATATATATATATATATATATATATATATTGATTACGTGCTGAGGGTCTAATGGATCTCGATGATCAGCCTTGCCTACTAGTAGTGTATCGGGGGGGTTACTTGTTTGGATTTCGCTTCGCGAGACACCCCACGCAAGAATAGGGCATAGTGTTGAGACTGGGGAGAGGTAGCCCTTAGTACTTGGGTTAACTAGAACATCATCATTGCTATTGCGCTAGGTTGTGCTTTTAGATTGAGAGGTGAGAAATATTATTGTTAATTGCGAAAGAATTACGCACTTAACCGTCATGCATTTTTGTCACATGGTAATCATATCAAACCGGGCCCTAACACATCTATATTTCTCTATTTTTGCATATACTCCTTACCGTACATGTGCTCTACCGCATGGACGCCTGAATTTACATTTCCATTCCGGTTATCTTGGAGCTATAGCATATTGCGGATGTTGTAGGATATTTGTTTTAGACGCCTCTATCTTTTGTACTCTAGTTATGTTCAGATTATTTATTTGGGCGTGTTGCCCAAGCTTTTCATTCATTTATTATATTGTAATAATTGAATTGTAATATTCGGTGTAACTATTTGTATTGGTCTGTTCACCGACAACTTATTCGGTGATAATTTATTATATTATCATTCTTTATCTGCTGATTTTTTATATCCACCGTTTTTGCAACTGGGATTGTATAAGTGTTTTCTTTTATTTTCAAAGTTTTATATTTGACAGTCCATTTTCTAAAATGATTGGTGGTTATCTCATACTATTATTTTAATCGACAGTGATGCTGAGAATGTACCATCTATGATTCCTGTGATTATAAGAGTATTGGGCTGGCCACCTATTATTTTAGTAGGCGGGTTGTCACAATGTACTTATAGTAAAAGGTCTAAAAGCAAATTTACCAAGTATATCACAATTTTGCGACTCTAACCATACTGGTACATTTTCAAATAATAATTGCAAAATTTTAAATGAAAATGGTGAGTGCATTATTACTTGCCTTCGTACTCTAGATAATTGTTACACAGTTTATCCAAGTAATGAGATTTGGCATAATAGGTTGGGTCACATAAATTTTAATAGTCTTGGTAAATTGTGTTCTCAATAAATAGTTAGAGGTCTTCCTAAGATAAAGCCTATAACAAACATTGTTTGTAGGTCTTGCTAAGAAGGAAAAATGGTTAAGTCTGCACATAGAAAAGTCAAAGATGTACTGACTACTAAACCTATAGAACTCATCTATATGGACCTAATGGGTCCTACTAGAACAGTTAGTCTATGTGGCAACAACTACATCTTAGTGATGGTCGATGATTTTACCCGTTTTACTTGGATAACTTTCCTTAAATAAAAGTCCAACACCTTTCAAGAATTGCTAAAAATTCTCCTATGTATTGAGAACGAAAATGATAGTCAAGTAAATCGTATCTGTAGTGATCGAGGTGGAGAATTTAAAGTCTTAGGAGTAACTGAATATTGTACCTATAATGCATATCAATAAGAATTTAGAGCTCCTAAAACCCCTCATCAAAATGCTATAGCTGAAAGAAAGAATAGGACAATTCAATAAATGGCACGAGTAATGATTTATGCCAAAAGCCTCCCTAAGTATTTTTGGGTTGGAGCTGTTAGGACCGTGTGTCATATTATAAATCGAGTCTACCTTAGAAAAGATACCAAATAAAAACCTTACAAACTTTCGTACGGCAAGAAACCTAACCTAAATTTTGTTCGAACCTTTGGTAGTGTTTACTATGTGTGTAAGGACAGTGAACATTTGTACAAATTCGAAATGAAAGGTGATAAAGCCATCTTATTAGGTTACTCTTCCAATAGTAGAGCCTATCGTGTTTATAATATTTGTACCAAAACCCTAATGGAATCCATTAATGTGATTGTTAGTGACATTAATGTTGAGAGTAGACCCATAGGACCAACTATCCTAAATGAGTATGAAAATTTTTTAAAATGTGACTCTCTAGAGATAAATGAACGTTTACCACCTAAGATCCTCGAGGTGCCTAACTGGGTTTCTAAAGATCATCCCTTAGACAACGTGGTTGGTAACCTTACAGAGCCTGTTCGTACAAGATCCCATCTACGTAATTTTTCTCATTATACATTCTTTGTGTCTCTCATAGAACCAAAGAATGTAAATGAATCCCTAAGTGACTCCTTATGGATAAGTGTTATATAGGAGGAACTTATTTAATTGGTCGCTCATGACGTATGGTATCTTGTACCCAGGGCAGAAAATAAAAAAGATTATTGGGACACGTTGGGTTTTAAAAATAAAACATATGAGACTAGGATGGTCATTAGAAATAAGGTTAGACTAGTTTCCTAGGGCAATTATCAGATTGAAGGAATAGATTTCGAGAAAACATTTGCACCAGTAACTCGCCTTGAGTCTGTTTGCTTACTCCTAGTAATAGCTTGTCATTTTCAATTCACTCTCTATAAAATGGATGTAAAATCTTCATTCCTTAATGGTATTTTAACTGAGGAAGTCTATGTAGAACAGCCTAAAGGGTTCATTGACCCTCACCTTCCAAATCACGTATTTTGATTGAAAAAGACCTTATATGGTCTAAAACAAGCACCTCGTGCTTGGTATGATCGGCTGTCTATGTTTTTATTAAATAACAGCTTTAAAAGAGGTGGTAATAATCCAACTTTATCTGTCAAACATTTTTGACAAAACTGTAGTTATAGCACAAGTATACGTAGATGATATAATCTTTGTATCTAGATCCTTAACCGAAGTTGAAAATTTCTCCAAAGTTATGAATGGAGAACTTCAAATGTCTCTTATGGGAGAGTTATAATTCTTTCTAGGACTTCAACTTAAATAAAATTCAGAAGGATTATTCATCTTGAAATCTGAATATGCTTTAGAGATTGTTGAGAAATTCGGCCTAGAAAATGCAAAAGATGCTAGGACACCCATGAGTACTTCGAAAAAAATGTCTAAGGATGAACATGGGAAATCTATAGATCCCACTCTTTATCATCGCATGATAGGAAGTTTACTATACCTGGCTGCCTCATGCCCTGACATTATGTATGTTGTTTGTGTATGCACTAGATATCACAATGCACCTAAAGATAGTAATTTATCGTGTGTTAAGAGAATCATAAAATATGTTAAAGGAACTCTCAACTTAGGTCTTTGGTACACAAATAACACATCCACTTCTGTAATAGGTTACACCGATGCTGATTGGGCTGGGTGTTCCAATGACAGTAAGAGTACATCAGGAGCTTGTTATAATATAGGAAATAATTTGGTAGGATGGTCTAGTAAGAAACAAAATTGTACATCGTTATCCACCGCTGAATCAGAATACATTGGGAAGTTGTTGTTCACAATTACTTTGGATAAAACATATATATGTTAAAAGATTATGGAATAATTAAAGATAAGTTGCATATTTACTGTGATAATCAAAGTGCAATTAATATTTCCAAAAATTATGTACAACACTATTGCACAATACACATTAAGATTTGATATCACTTTATTCGTGAATTAGTAGAATCTAAGGAATTGAAAATTATATATTTTCCCACATATCTTCAATTAGCTGATTTGTTCACAAAGCCTCTAGATGATTTAAGATTTGTATCTCTTCGAAAATCTATTGGCATGATATATTTTGAATAAATACTTGATGTGACTCGTTGATGTTTATGAGTTGATATATATTTCTCTTTTCTATATCTTTATTTGCTTATGTATATTTGTGCCTACCCTTTTTCCATTTAAGACAAAATGGGGGAGAAATTCGGGTCAACTTGTATATCTTTTTGTTCACTTCAAGTAAAATACTTGATCTTAGCTATCTTATTTTCAGGAATCAATACCTCACTCATATCAGAATATTGTTAGGGTATTGGTATATATTTAGTTAAGTAACGTAATTTTCTTTTTCTAGGATATGGGGTAGATAGAATTTTTGTATAGGAATAGGATTTTCTTAGTTTTTTGCATCCCTATGAGTACTCGATAACTCAAATGAGATTTTCTCTCATATTTCCAAAGGGGGAGATTGAAGCACCCTATTTTTTTAGTCACTTAATTCTATACTATATAGGCGCTTATCTAGTTTGAAAATAGTGGCAAAATTGGAGTCACATCCCTTGCTACCAAAGAAACTCAGACTCTACATCAATGATCCTCTAATGGTCTCAAAGGTAGTATACCAACACTACACCTAGTCTTGCATATTTTATGTTGCATTTATATCATTTTAGGTGTGTGAGTGTTAATTCCCATGAAAATAATTTTCTAATATTTTTTGGGATTTTTTAAATTTTTTTTTAGGAATTTGTAAAACACTTAAAATTTTGATTTTAAATGCTTTTGGATGATTTGTAATATCTTTTATTTCCTAAAAACTTGGTTGGGTAGAAACCAAAAGCGGCGAGAAAATATGGGGTACAAACTGGGATTTTTAAGAATTTAAAAACACGCGTTTTAGGTGTGATTTCAGCCTTACACTTGCCTGCATGATATCGGTTAAGATTTTGTTTCTTCTTACTCATATAACTGAGAACCCTTATCAACCGTTGGATCAAACTCATCAATGGGCTGCATGTTGCCTAACTCAATCAAAGTCTTACCATTTTGGACCAATCATAATGCATTTAAATGCGGTGTGTTTACAACCATAAGATTTGCATTCATTTTGTAAGGTTTAATCCACGTCGTTGATTTGGTTAACTGTTCCAGATCCTTCCATCATCTTGGATACATAGAGGCCCTTGGGTATAAGATTACAATCTTTTGGTGCTTATGAGTTTGAGAGAGAGAGAGAGAGAGAGAGAGAGAGAGAGGGAGGGAAATTGCAAAACGTTTCCAAACTCTTGCAAAATTTTCCCAAACAAATTTCCTTGTTCGAAGATCATTTCCTCTAAGGTTTTAAATCTCTTTTCCAAGCAGTCACTGAGTTAGATATCGTTTTTTTGTTTAGAAAGTGTAGATCTGATTCTGTTGTGATATAAATCACTTAAATCTTCTTAGATTGATTTCTTTATTTAGAAATCATTATTTATTGGTGTTTTTGTACTCAAATATTTCTTTTAAACATTCTACCAACAAATACTTTCTCTATTTCAAGTTTTGAGAAAGTGAGACTTCAAAACATTTTCAGATCTTAAGACGTTTACACTTTCCATTTCATATTTCACATTTTGTGAAACAGATTTGCAAATAAATAAAAGAAAGTGTATAGGATCTTGGCTTTTTTTTAATAGAAATATTGTCACTCGATCTATCACAAAAAGGAAGTATAGTTTTCAATAAATTGTGATTCAGAATCTTGCATAATATTCTTAGTAGAAATTTATAATTTTTAGGACTATTGGTCTATATAAATATGTGTGTGTGTGTGTGTGTGTGTGTTCATGTGTTAGGCACAACACCACATTACACTTTTCACACTACAACACTAAAACAGTGTTGGTTGAGAGATTTCTGACCTTAGAGTCGACGTAAAGCTAAAAGGAGGAGGCAGTAGAAAGCTGCAGAACCACTAAGACAACTTCAGAGCTTCCAGAGAAGTCAGATTTACTTAATGGATCTTGTATAAATTCTTGACTCAGTATAGGTTTGGTTGTGTGCTTAGTTTGTTAATAGTATGTAACCTTATAACTTGTTTTTAGTGGATTTTGTTTTTGAGGTTTAGACACCTCTGTGGATGTTTTCCCAATTGGGTGGGGTTTTACCACGTTAAAATACCTATGTACTTGCATGTTTAATCTTCCTCTCATCCCATTCTGATCGTGTGCTGATTTAAAACTCTATTAGTTTTGGTTTGCAAAACTTAGTCACCTATAACTGAAATATCTCGTTCATAACAATTTTCATACACATTTTGTGTTGGTAATTTGTTTTGTAAAATAATGTTTCTTAAATAAACTGTTCGGATCCAATTAAACTGTGTTAAATCTTATAAACGACTTAAGTGGCATTATTTTTCACCCACAAAGACCGCAACATTGAACTAGAAATGTCTCCCTCGAGAATCACAAGAACGACAGTTCCTCCTTCAGTAGTGAATACCCCCTGAGTATCCTCAAGACCAGCTGTAGAGACAACACTCTACAAGAATAACTTCATTACAGAAGTGTTTGGGTTCCAAAGCACAATCACAAAATAATTGGGATTGATTTGTGTGAATCAAAAAATTGTTTTGCCCTAAAAAGTGAAGACTATTTTGCAGTTATTCTGCAGTTTGTGTAAAATAAAAGTCTTAATAAAAAAGCTTCACGAACAGGTTTTTATAGGCAAGCAAAAAAGTTGAGGCGGCAGAATCTCGTTATAATGAGATCTTAATATCGTTAGAATAACTTTGGGATGTCGTTTGAAGTTGCTTCGAACGGCTTATCAAACAAACCTTTAAAAACAAAACAGTACGCTCTCGTTTGATCCAAATAAGATCATGGGCTACAAATGACCTTTCGAATGAGATGCTAATGTCGTTTGAATGACATAGCCATGTCGTTTGAATGATATAAATGATTTTTTATGGTTCGCTTACAGGTATCTCAAAAAACAGTTTAAAGTTTGAAAAATGCCTCATTTGGAAATAAAATATTTTAGAAAACTATCCCAATATTTAGTAAAAAATCGAAGTAGCACAAAAGTAAATCCATACCAAAGTATATGTCATGTCACGTAGATGTTTAAGATGATTGATATTCATATTCGTCTCCTTGAACGTGTGAATATGAATTGCTTAACGGGATAAGCCATACACGATGTAAACTAGGAACTAGGGACTAGATTTAAATTATTTCCTTACAAATATCCCCATATGTCTATTCCGATATAAAATAAAAACATCAAAATTATCAACTAAATCCTATACAAATATAATACCCTCCCATGAACCCAAAAGTGGAAACATACTAAATATGTAAGTCTTTAAAAATCTTCAACTTTCAACTCTTCAACTCTTCAAATATTTTGCTCTTGATTTTCTTTTGTGTGCTTTTCAAATGCTCATCAATGTCCTACTAACAACAAACAAAGAAAATACCTCTATGACGTATCAAGTTTGAAATATCAAATAAAATCAAATATTGACCATAATTCAAACTCTCACTCCCCCATAATTCATAATTCGTTCTCCCCTTTTTATTTGTCTGAAATAGACAAGGGAAAGAATAAAAAATAATAAATTAGAGTGGGTCACAAAAAGCATAGCAAATCATCCCAAACATATATTAAATAAACTCATGCAAGGATAAACTTAAAAGGCTCCACAAACTATTTTTGATTTTTTCAAATTTTTAAGAAAAAATAATTTTACAAAAATATCACAACATGAATTAACTTTAAGATAACCAAATCGTGGAAACGAAATGAATGGGTATGAACAAAAAAATAATAGGAAAACAACTCAAGCAAGCATAACATATGTGCACGATGAATTTTGGATACTCCTAACGAATGAACTCAAAATCGTCCTTAGGTGTCAAAATGTTGAATTTATATGATATTGACTCAATCTATTCAACAAATTGAAGTCTAAAATGATTTTCACACCGATAATGTCTAAAACTATGTAATGCTTTTTCAAGACATTGTCCGAACGTGCAAACTCGTTAATTTCCAACCAAACTCCCTAAAAAGATAGACGTGATCTTATTTTTAAATTTCCTTTTGAAAGATCATTCAAACTAAACTAGTCGGTCCCTTTTTGGTATATTATTCTTTTTTATTGCCTAAATTTTTTCTTGGGGTCTTTTCAAACGGTGGCTTTCACGATGATTTCACTTGCCTCTCGCAGCCCTTTTCCCATGTTCACTCACATTTTTCCAATATTGAACAAAATCTTATGGGTAATGGTTCTTACTTTCACTGCTTTCACTGTCCCATTTTATAACATTTGGTTCGTTTTAAAGATAGATTTGAGCTGAAAATACCTAGACCAACATGTGATAGATAAGTACAAAAATCAAACAAATTCGTGCATGTGTGGATTAAAAGAAATCACGAGTCAAATATGTATGAAATAACAACTAATCACATCTCAATGACTCCAAATATTATAAAGCACGTGGATGAAATGATGTTGCGTCTCAAAACTCTATCAAAAGTCACAAAGTCACATGGATAATGGAATGGAATTTTGACTTGGTGATCCAAAATATCCATCCATATACGGTGTAGAAATAAATACAATTTTTTTTTTGAGCTTTTCAAAAAAATTTATCAAAAATAAATCTTTTTGGCCTTTTCTATTTTTTCTCAAAAATTAGAAAATCTTTTTGTATTTTTTCAAAAAATTTCAAACGCAAAAATCTTTTTGGGTTTTTTGAAAAATATATCAAAATGAAAAAACATACAATGGTAATACACACTAGCAATAGGCATAAAGATATAAATATGAAATGCATCCTATGCTATCAAACAAGTCTAAACCTCAATCATTAGGTCCAGAGGAGTTTTCTAAAGGTGGTGACATCCTATAAAAAAAACATCCATAAAATCTTATGAATTTTTTACCAAATACTCAACTTTCTCTAAAAAAAGCCTCAAAATCTCTCATGTGATGTGCGGGAGTATGCCAAGTATCATGTGTGGGAGTGCATGTGGGAACACGTGTAGTAGCGTAATGAGGTAAAAACCTATAAGAGATACTACCCAACTTAAAGAAAAATTCCCTAAGGTGTCCTCTTTTCTTACAATGGGAACAAACATATACGGGCCTAGGAACACCTCTCTCAAAACACCTAGGATGTGCTCTCCTATGGGGAAATAGATGCCCGGGTGGGTTAGGTTGTGATCCATAAGGATCTATCATAAACTCGAGAACCGGCTCGGGTGCAATATGAGAAGTAGACCCACTGTCATAACTTATTCCTATTCTCTTAACATTACCCAAAGGGGGACCGAGGATCATCTTTCCAACCTTCTTAGATGTGTCCTCTATAGTGACCTTGACCTCCCAAAAACGTTCGAGATCTCTCTCTAGTTGGTATACGCAGGCTTCGAGTTTCTTACAGGTCTCCAATGAAGATTGAAGATCTCCTGTAAAACTAGCCACAGTGTTGGTGAATTCACTTTTTTCCCGACCTAAGACGATCTACTTCTCACACAAAGAAACTCTCACATTCTCGAGTTGACATGCCGACGCCTCACATACCTTCAAAACTTCAATCTCTCTCTCCAGATCTAACACCTTAAAACCTAACTCTTTATTAACCTTTTTGGTTTTTAACATCTTGGTGTACAAATCTCTAAATGCTTTTTGGAGATCCCCTTATCCCTCATTTACGGTCTCATCCTCATACTCACTATATCCCGAATGTCTCTAAACATCATCGAGGCTCTTTTGTTTACAAGTGTCCTCATCATCGTGAGACAAGCTAGATGTTCTCCCGTGACTGGTCGTGAAATTAACGCACTTTTCATGTGGTGATTCATCCCCGGAATAATCCAACTCGATGTCACTATCACTAAGAGTGGTTGTATTAGAAATCCTCTTGCCCTTTCTCTTTAGAATAATGGGACACTCAAAAGATTTGTGCCCTTTTCCCTCGCACTCATAACACCTTATGTCTTTCTCGTTCTCATCATTATCCTTGACCTCATCTTTCTTTTTGCCTTTTTCAAAAATCTTTTTGTTGGAATAATTTTCTCTGGAAATTTGAGAAACTTTTTAAAAAAATTCGCAAATAAGGCCAAGTCATCGATATCGACCTCACCCTCAAAATCAGACTCACAAACTCTCTCTTTTTTCTCTTTGTGAACTTGAGTCTTTAAAGCCATCCCTCTATCCTTAGGCTTAATGGCTTTTGGAAATATGTCGATCTCATAAGTTTAAAGGTCTCCTACGAGTTCTTCTAACCTAATTGGATATAATATACCTAAATAATTCAAAACAGTGACCTTAGGAATAAATTAGGAAGGGAGAGCCCTCAAAATCTTTTTCACAACTCTCGAATCATCAATTTTTTCACCCAAATTAAAACTCGTGTTAACAATATAACCTAGCATAAAACTCGTTAAAGCACTCGGACTCTAACATACTGATAGTTTCAAATTGGGTGGTCAAATTTTACATTTTAGACGCCTTAACCGTGTTGGTACTCTCATATGTCAACTGGAGGATATATCATGCCTCTTTTGATGTGGTGCACGTCATAATACGTCGAAGATCGTTAGGGGTGAAGGTTCTAGAAATACCACTAAGGCCATGGGAGTTATAGGTACTCCACTTAAACTCATCATCAGTCCAATCAGACACAGGTTTGGGATTAATCACATTATTAACGGTGATAGAGGGAGGAGTCCAACCTCTTTCACAAATGATCCATACTCTTTCATCAATATCTTTTAAACAAGATCTCATGCAGGCTTTCTTGTATGCATTATTTTTGCAATCAAAGACGGGCATGTGATTATATAAGTTATCCATCAGAAAATTTACGATTTTTCAAAAATCAAAATTTCAAAACGATTGATATCACAAATAATTTTACGATAAAAGGGATCACTCGATAACTTGGATAGACCGTCTCTGATACCAATTTGTAAAAGTGGATGTGATACCAATTTGAGATTTTGCAATACTTCAATAGAGTTAACTTATTTAACTAGATGTAAATCCCACAAATTCTAAATTTTAATTAAACCCTACACATGAATTTATTTGATTAAAAGCGGTAAATCATATAAGCATGCAACCAAATAATTTCAGGAAAAATCCCCAAAGGGAAAAACCTTTATTTCACTAATATAATGTAAATCGCAACTTATAAACCTACAAGTGAAAAACTAAAATGAATTCCTGCAAGAACCCACAAAGAGCGCAACCTTGAACTAACAATGACTCCCTCGAGAATCACAGGAACCCCAGTTCCTCCTTTAGCAGTGAATACCTCGAGTATCCCCAAGATCAGCAGTAGAGACAACACTCCACAGGAATAACTTCGTTACATAAGTATTTGGGTTTGAAAGAAGATTCACAAAATAATTGGGATTGATTTGTGTGAATCAAAAACTAGTTTTGCCTTAAAAAGTGAAGACTATTTTGTAGTTGTTCTGCAGTTTCTGTAAGATAAAAGTCTTAATCGAGAAGCTTCATGAAACAAGTTTTTATATGCAAAAAAAAAAAGTTGACACGGTGGAATCTTGTTAGAACGAGATCTTAATGTCATTAGACGACTTTAGGATGTTATTTGAAGTTTCTTCGAACTAACTATCAAACGACCCTTTAAAAACAAAATGGTATTCTCTCGTTTGATCCATATGAGATCATGGGATACAAACCACCTTTCGAATGAGATTCTAATGTCATTTGAATGACATAGCCATTTTATTTGAATGAAAAAAATATTTTTTTATGGTTTGCATACAGGTATCTCAGAAAATATTTTTAAGTTTGAAAAATTCCTCATTTTGAAATGAAACATTTTAGAAAAGTGTCCCAATACTAAGTAAAAAAAATCTAAGTAACACAAAACTAAATCAATACCAAAGTATACCTCAAGTCGCGTAGATGTTGAAGATGCTTGATATTCAGATCCATCTTCTTGAACGTGTGAACGTGAGTTGCTTTGACGATTAAAATGGGATGTGCCATACACGAGGTAAACTATGAACTAGGTATTAGATTGAAATTATGTCCTTTCAAAAAATTTCAGAGAAGGATAACCCTTATGGACGATCTTTAAAAACATATGACCACTGTAATCCATTCAACTATATAAGGAAATTTTCATTATCCAACATTTAAAAACCAATTGGCATGCAAAAAAATTTCTATTACTGATATGAATGGTATCCATTCTAATATAACCCATATATTGTTTAAAATGGGAGTGGGTTTGATTAACTATATGCAGACATTAAGGTGTTTGACTATTCAACTGTGAATTGATTGCTCTACACATCTGAACACATATGAAGGTTCTTTTTCTTTACAAATATATTCAACTAAAGGATATGGGTGTTTCTATTTATTGCATAAGAATGTATGGAATTAGAAACAATAGCTATGATTATACTATTTAATCATCGAAATGACAACTAGCCGAATAGATGTTTTTATGAACTTTTTACAATAATTATGATTATACTCTTTAACCATTGAAATGACAACTACCGAGGTAGATGTTTTTATGAACTTTTAGCAATTTTGTCTTTAAACTATTTGTGAGTTTTATGAACCAAATCGTTAGATAGTTAAAAGTTTTCCAACTTGAAATTCCTTCTATATTCAAACATAAAATACATATTTTAATTATCGTAAATAAAGATTTGATGTGTGTACCTTCAAAGAGTTATAAACCACAAATCATACCAAAATTGAGATAACAAGTACGAGTCTTCCAATAACAACATTTTTTTTTATAGTTGTGTGATTTACCCATTTAAAAGTTTTCACATTCTTCTTGTCCTCGAAAAGAAAACTTAAGATAGATGGGGATAAATATTGCAACATAAATTTATGGTGAAGTGAGCCGCGATGAATCACTTTCCTTAAGGTTTCATTTACCCCTATTACAAGAGTTTCTATCGAGTTTGTTAGTAAATTACCTCCAAGATACAACAACCCAATTGTATCTTTAGTTAGCAATCCTAAAGGATTCCCTCTAACACTCGGTAAAACTGATTGAATAAATTAAGAAATAAGAGACAAAAGAGAGAATGTTCTCACAAAAAGGATTAATTAAAAATGGTGGGATCTTATACTTTTTATTGACTCATTTGTGCCTTTTCATGAATAGACATTATAGTAATAGTCATGGTTGTATATGAATAGACATATTTTAAGGGTTACGTCTATTTATAAATTGACACGTGTCTCATTAATTGACACATTGTAACAACCCTCGCTTTTAGAAGGTTCATTTTATATTAATTTACTGCATAAGGTAATTATATAAACTGTGGAAAATGGAGTGAAGATTAATTGAATGAGTTAAAAGTTAATATTTACTGGATTGTTGCATATTTACTTTATGTGTAAGTAAATATCATCATGCTGCATGTTTTATAGTGTCATGTGTTTTAAATGGCATTGTGGTTTAAATGAAACCGAAACTCAAAATAAATTATAAAAAATTTCGAATGCCAGTTTAGAGGGCGTAGTTAGTCCTGGAATGTGCGAGACAGTCAAAATAAGTACCATATTGTATTTTTAGGTTCCGGATATTTTTGAGTGGTTTTAACTTAAATGCGTATTTGGGAGTCATTTTAATGTGGTATTAACCATTTATGTTGGGAATTTTGGACTTAAGTCACGATTTTAAGTCTTGAACCTTATTTCATTTCTCATTTGTGTGTTGCCAAACCAAGAGAGAAAGAGAGAGGAAGAGAAAAGAGGAGAAAGAAGAGAGATTTGGAGATTGAAGATTGGGATTGCTTCTACCACAAAGAAATCTAAGATTTCAACTTTAAGGCAAGTTTTCTACTTGCTAATATATGATTTAAGATGCATAAATTGTATTGATAGTTGTGTAATGGGATCAAATGAACAAATATGGGTTTTGTGGATTTTGGGGTGATTTAGCCCTAATCATGGTTTATGTTGATGAAATTGCGAAGTATAGTAGTTAATAATTATGTAGGATGATTTGGGGTAGATTAATGGTGTTGGATGTGTGTAAAAATGGAAGATATTGAGTTTTGAGGAAAATCTAGGTTTTATAACCCATAAGCCATTCTTGGCAAATTCTCAGGGGCGAATCGATTCGGCCCTACGGCGAATTGATTCGCTAAGGGGTCAGCTTACAGGTCTGCAAAACCCGAATCGATTTGGGTTAGGACCGAATCGATTCGGCCAACTGTAGAATGTTGGTTTTGTCATCTGAATCGATTCTCTTTTGGGCGAATCGATTCGCTGCCTGGGGCGAATCGATTCCGCCCTTGGGCAAATCGATTCGGAATTAGGCTATTTTTGAGTTATTTTTCTAACTCAATTTTTATTCTTTTTCTTTAGGCTTAGGACCTAGGAACCTTCTTGTATGAAGTAAACTTAGAGTCCTAGAGTCCTAGATGAGTTAGTTAACTACCCTACATTAGAAATGCGTTATGTGGTGGTTTTTCCGGGGATATGCCAATTGATGTTAGGGCATTCTTTTCTTCTAGTTGATTATTGTGAAACTAGGAGTTGTAGTGTTATGTTTGGGAGACTTTAGAAGCTCAATTGAGCTATGTTAGTCTTGATGGTTAATAGTATAACACCGCAAAGGGTGTTGGGAGAATTAAATTGGGAGTTCACTTATTCCTTGAGGTTGTAATCACGATATGAATTATGTATAGCTCCGGATAAAATGTGAATTATTTACAAAGTGTAAATGATTATGGTTTTGGATAAAGTGAAACATACATATGAAAAAGAGTAAATGAAAATGAAATGGAAATAGTAACGATTATGGTAAATGATAATTTACTTAATCATGGATATGGTAAATGATAATTTACTTAAACACACCTCTCTAAATGATATCATAAGCGAAGTTTGCACGTGAGGTGATGCTCCCAGGCTAATGAATGCAGGGTGGATATAGTCCTAGGCCATATGAGTGATTATTGTATGTTTCTGCGCTGGTGAGGTGAATCTGGGTGTGGTCATGACTCTCCCGCAGGCATATGGCCTCTTCCCGACGTCTTGCGTTATTGGTGCCCAGGTTGTCTTGTTTGGTAGGCCCTTGAAGATGATAGTCATTTAGGGGCACTCCCAGTGGGGAAACTCGGAGGGGCGATCTTAGAATCGTTATATGTATATGAATTTAACAATTCTTAATCAAGTGGGACTTAATGTATGATAAATTCCATAAAGAGCATATGATAATGATGATATTCCTGATAAGGAATGGAACGCCATAAAGAGCATATGATTGAGATAAAATCCCTAAAGAGCTTAAAACTATGATTATGTTTCCTGATAAGGAACAGAACTATGAAATGGATTAGTGTTCATGATGAAGGATTTTAAATTAATATAAATTATTCTTTTTCCTGCATAATTAAATTGGATCCATGGTTATTTAAAATGTCTTAGCTTGCGCTTTAAATTGTGTAGGTAGATTCTTATTTCTATTAGCCATGATTTACTGTTCATAACTGTCATACTTTTTATTCATCTGGTGATCATATAAAACCGGGACCTGACCCGTTCGTATTTCTTGTTGTGCAATCTTCTTGTATCCGCTCAGGTGCTCCGCCGCAAGGACGCCTATTCTGACTTTCCTACTCCAGTGTTTCTGGGAGTCGTGATGCTTTGAGGGTATTACGGGACATATTGCAATAGACGTCGTCATTATTGTACTCTAGTTATGATCGAGTCTTTTACTCGGGCGTGAGGCCCAAGCTTTTGTAATTGTTTAATATAATGTATTATGCAATTTACTGAACTTATTTAGTATTATTGTATGAGTTTGTTGACCGACAGCATATTCGGTCCCTTATTGTATACTTAATGTGTATGTAGTATAATTTCTTCTGGGTTTCCACTTTCTTTTTAAATTGGGTTATTTAAATTCTTTCCTTAGCTTTAAAACCAAAAATTTTTGGCAACCCGTTTTTCTGAAATATGGAGCGGTTATCCTGTATACTTTGTATATTATTGTGATGCTGAGAATGATTCCATCCATGATTCCTGTTATATTGGAGTATAGGGCTGGCCACCCCATATTTTGGTGAGCGCATTGTCACAGATAGTATCAGAGCATCAGGTTCTAGAGTCCTTAGGAATCTATGTGAACGCTTTACGCTTTCAGCGTTGCTTTTGATTGGACATAGAGCCTTAGGATTAAGATCGTTGATTTCTCTTGTGAGATTTCATTCTCCTGCCATGAGATAGAACCTATATAATCTGTTGCGCGTTTGTGTGAGATTATTAGGTCGATTAAAGAAGGGCGCCAGGGAAGGTTATTGTGAAGGCATCGCGAGATGGAATTACTAGGAACTGTAAGTTGTGGTCGGGGATGAGGACCGCTTTGGAGGTCGCTCCCTTCTGTACCATTTTATTATCTTGCTACTGCGACTACTAATTACAGTAGATATAGTTTTCCAAGTACCTCCAGAAGTAGAGAGTGGTACTAAGCTTGGGATTTCAAGCGACATTAAATCAAAGTTGAGAAGAGCCCATGATAGGGGCCACGTGTTGAAGTAAGATGGAGGAGATGCATCTTCATTTGGTAGAAGTATAAGGTCCAGGAGTTTTGGCCTAGAGAGGGGTATAGAAGTTCCCAGATGAAAAGGATGGAGGAAAATCCTTCACCCGTAGGAGTAGTGTTGAAATGGTGGGAACGTAGTCACCATATTTATGGGTGTAGGAAGTTTTGCCCATGGAGAAACCCGAGGGACATTTTCAATAACGAGTTTCTCTGGGATAACTGAAATGAGGAGAAGATAGATCCTCAAATGTTCACACGAGGTTCGGTCAGAGACCGACAATGAATAAAGAGTTATATGGTTAGGGAGGTCGTGCACCAAAATAAGGTAGGTATAAGGAAGAAAGAGCCCTTCAGTGGAATGATAAGCTCCAAAATAAGTGTCATTAACACTTATGAAAGAACAGTGTTCATGAAGCCCCATTGGTGGATATCTGCTCGGGGAGGTTTCATTGAACTAAGGAAGGGGAGGCTGGTAGCGTGTCCTCTTTTATTGAGAAAGTAATAAGGGACGACGTGGGCAATGGTTTGGCAGTTAGGGGCAGAACAATGGATATGATGTGGAATGTAGAACCACGCATTTTGATTATATTGATTGGAGAACAAGGGCGAGGATAAGGTTCCTGGTTGGGGAGTTGATGGAAGTAATATTGGTTCGAATAAGACTCGAATACGGTGTCTGAGAACCATTAGGATTGACCCGGGGTGATTGGCAAGAGTGTTGGCCAAAATTCCACCTTAGTAGTGGGTGGTGAAATTCTTACGGTAAGATAGAGTAGTATTGTGTTTACTCTAGAAAACAGGTGTGTATATTGAGCTTGAGATAATATAGACGCTACTATAAATAGGGTAATTATATGACTTCCGTGGTAGGGAAGTTTTCTATTTTCCTTCACTCGTTATAAAGCGAGTGATGATATTTTTTTTAAGTATTATGTGCGTTATGTGCTACTTGTATGATGGGTATTATACGAGTAAAGATTTATTGGTTTGATTGGGGTGATAGCAAGCGAATAAATTGCGAGGATGTCCTTTTTCTAGTTTTAGGGTGGAACTAGTTGTCCTATAATATCTCTCCTATATGCAGGTTGAGACTTTATAGGGGTGGTTTGAGGTAGGTTAGAGATTTTCATTACTCATTGTGTTATCTTGTTGGAGTGTTGGATTGTTTGTTTGCTTTGTTTGTGTTTGTTATGCCTTATCCCCACGACCAACAAGTTAAGTAGGCATGTGTTGGAGGGGTTCCTTGTTTGGATTTCGCTTTGCGAGACACTCCGCGCATGAACACTTAACGACGTTGGGGGTGGAGAGATGCTGTTCTTTCTTCTTTTATTTAATTTTAATTTATTTTGTTGATTGAGAGTTGGGTTGAAAGATTTTGTCAAGAATCACGTAGTTGAGTGATTAAGGGCTATTAAAGTGTGAGATAAAAGCACTGTATATAGTTCTCTCCTCTGATTGATGTGAGTGAGACTGAGATATGAAGTCGAATTGAGACTTCGGGTTATGCCTTAATAAGAAGGCTATTTAGAAAGATGTACATATGTTGTGGGATAAATATTTGTAAGGCTTTACTGAAAGTAAATGTCCGATTAGTTGAAATCCTCAATTATTTGAAATGGTAAGACATAAAAGTAGAATCTTATTAATAGGGTTGAGGGTTAGAAATTTTTTCGGTCCCGATCATGTGTCTTAGACCATCATATCTTGATGACCGACGATGCGAGGTAGTAGTGTAACGGGAGGGTTCCTTGTTTGGATTTTGCTTTGACGAGACGTCCCACGCATGAAACCAAGCGAATGTCAAAAATTGAGAAAGGTCTTGGGCACTAGGGATATACTTAGTATCATACGTATACGACTTAGATAGGATATATATAGATCGACCTTAGGATTATTAAGACGTGAGGCCTTAAGGGCATGTGACGTTGCTTTAGGAAAGCTATAGGGAGTTGACCACAAATAGGTTGTGGGTTAACTCTAAGGGGGATTAGGTCCCTAGAAATGAGAAGTATGGAATCTCGAGAGGTTTGGAAGGTTAGGCCGAAGGAGACGAGGCCTCTCTAAGATAGAGGTTACCTTGGTAACCTAACTTTTGGGAGTTAAAAGGATGAGTTGACTCTTACCCTTGCACCTATGTTGTTAAGCTTAAGGGTGGATTTAGTGAACAAGTTTCTGCCGAGAACGGGAAGTAATAATACTAGAGCATGGACCTATTGTTTATGCGTCTCACAAACTTAAACTTTGTGGGAAGTATTATCCCGTGCTTGATTTAGAATTCTTTGCGGTAGCAATCGCCTTAAAGTATTGGAGGCATTACTTCCTGGGCAGGAAATTTGGTATTTCTTGCGAGCAACAAGTTGTTGCAATATGTTGTGGGAAGAATAGAGTTGGTGTTTGGAATTCATAAAGGACTATCAATTGGATATACTCTTTCTCTAAGAGAATGCGATTGGGGTAATAGATTCGTCAAGTAGAAAACCCGTCAAAAAATTTATGATGGCATGGAAAGCCAAGTAGAACGAGCACAACTAGGAAGACTTTGTAGCAAGAGCACTCATGTCTGTGACTGACCATTTCACTCACTCGTATGAAGAGAATAGTGGTGGAACGAAGAAGGTGATAGTCATAGACGTTTTCATTGAATTGTCGGCACCTAACTGGTCATGATCCTATTTGAGAAAATTATTTATCGCTCAACCAAGTCGTTGCTTTTCAGGCCATTATGGGTGAACTATATGTAGAAGAGTATGCCCCGCTCTTTATGGAGGAGGGGTAGAACCGTATGAAGTGCCTATCAAAATAGTGGTGGGCCTATATTTGACATTCGTGTCAAAGGTTGGGTCAAGTTTCCAGGAAGTAATGGGAACCATATGGAAATGGAATATGTCTTACCACCCTAGAGTGGATGAATGAATGGAGGAAGTTAACCTAATGTCGAAGGAAATATCTTGAAGGTGAGCCTAGGATAAATGGATGGACGGGAGAAATAGCTTGTATGGAAGGAATTTCCCATACAAGAATTCAGATCATTTTCTAAGGTATGGCACCGTAAGTGGCCTTTTGTAGCCGGTTGAATAATTCGCATACTCGTTGGATGAGACCAGCGAACAATAGGATACTTGGACTTGGAGTGGTCCTAGAGCATTTCTTTAATGAGTGGGATTATTAAGTCGTATACTTTGAGGGACTACGCGTATGCGAAGAGAAGTTGAGTAGTGTTAGTGTTTAGCAATTGAACGTTGGTGTACGTATCCCCGAGGTGGAATGTAATGTGATTCAGGAAGTAAGGCAATTTATGCCGAGTTATGTGGATATCTTCTTCCACCGTAGAATGGTAGGCTCGATAGTTCGTGAGGCATGATTTGGTGCTATGTTAGAGCACAAAGAATGTAGATTGAGATCGATAGTGACGACCTTAGTCCGAGTCCATATGGGAAGCCATGATAATGAGGGGATTGTTAAGGATGATAGAACGATGGTTTAGGATAGTATACCCTTTATGCGATTAGGGTATGCCTAAATTTTGAGGGCAAAATTCCCTCATAAGGGGGGGGGGGGGGGAGTATGTAACAACCCTCGCTTTTATGAGGCTCATTTTATATTAATTTACTGCATAAGGTAATTATATAAAATATGAGAAATCGGGTGAATATTAATTAAATGAGTTAAAAGTTATATTTACTGGATTGTTGAATATTTACTTTATGTGTAAGTAAATATCATCATGTTGTATGTTTTATAGTGTCATGTGTTTTAAATGGCATTGTGGTTTAAATGAAACCGAAACTCGAAATAAATTATAAAAAAATTCAGATGCCAGTTTAGAGTGCGTAGTTAGTCCCGGAATGTGCGAGACAGTCCAAATTAGTACCATATTGTATTTTTAGGTTCCGAGTATTTTTGATTGGTTTTAACTTAAATGCGTATTTGTGAGTCATTTTAATGTGGTATTAACCATTTAAGTTGGGAATTTTAGACTTAAGTCACGATTTTAAGTCTTGCACCTTATTTCATTTCTCATTTGTGTGTTACCAAACCAAGAGAGAAAGAGAGAGGAAGAGAAAAGAGGAGAAAGAAGAGAGATTTGGAGATTGAAGATTGAGATTGCTTCTACCACAAAGAAATCTGAGATTTCAACTTTAAGGCAAGTTTTATACTTGCTAATATATGATTTAAGATGCATAAATTTTATTGATAGTTGTGTAATGGGATCAAATGAACAAATATGGGTTTTGTGGATTTTGTGGTGATTTAGCCCTAATCATGGTTTATGTTGATGAAATTGCGAAGTATAGTAGTTAATAATTATGTAGGATGATTTGGGGTATATTAATGATGTTGGATGTGTGTAAAACTGGAAGAGATTGAGTTTTGGGGAAAATCTAGGGTTTATAACCCGTAAGCCATTCTTGGCAAATTCGTAGGGGCGAATCGATTCGGCCCTAGGGCGAATCGATTCGCCAAGGGGTCAGCTTACAGGTCTACAAAACCCAAATCGATTCGGGTTATGGCCGAATCGATTCGGTCAACTGCAGAATGATGGTTTTGTCATCCGAATCGATTCGCTTTTGGGCGAATCGATTCGCTGCCTGGGGCGAATCGATTCGGAATCAGGCTGCTTTTGAGTTATTTTTCTAACTCAATTTTTTATTTTTTTCTTTAGGCTTAGGACCTAGGAACCTTCTTGTATGAAGTAAACTTAGAGTCCTAGATGAGTTAGTTAACTACCCTATATTAGAAATGCGTTATGTGGGGGCTTTTTTGGGGATATGCCAATTGATGTTAGGGCATTCTTTTCTTCGAGTTGATTATTGTGAAACTACGAGTTGTCGTGTTATGTTTGGGAGACTTTGGAAGCTCAATTGAGCTATGTTAGTCTTGATGGTTAATAGTATAACACCACAAAAGGGTGTTGGGAGAATTAAATTGGGAGTTCACTTATTCCTTGAGGTTGTAATGACGATATGAATTACGTATGGCTCCGGATAAAATGTGAATTATTTACAAAGTGTAAATGATTATGGTTTTGGATAAAGTGAAACATACATATGAAAAAGAGTAAATGAAAATGGTAACGATTACGGTAAATGATAATTTACTTAATCATGGATATGGTAAATGATAATTTACTTAAACACACCTCTCTAAATGATATCATAAGGGAAGTTCGCGCGTGAGGTGATGTCCCCTGGATAATGAATGCAGGGTGGATATAAACCTAGGCCATATGAGCGATTATTGTATGTTTCTGTGATGGTGAGGTGATTCTGGGTGTGGTCATGACTCTCCCGCAGGCATATGGCCGCTTCCCGACGTCTTGCGTTATTAGTGTCCAGGTTGTCTTGTTTGATAGGCCCTGGAAGATGATAGTCATTTAGGGGCGCGCCGATTGGGAAACTCGGAGGGGCGGTCTTAGAATCGTTATATGTATATGAATATAACAATTCTTAATCAAGTGGGACTTGCTGTATGATAAATTCCATAAAGAGCATATGATAATGATGATATTCCTGATAAGGAATGGAATGCCATAAAGAGCATATAATTGAGATAAAGGAAATAAAGGGCTTAAAACTATGATTATGCTGATAAGGAACGAAACTATGAAATGGATTACTGTTCATGGTGAAGGCTTTTAAATTAATATAAATTATTCTTTTTCCTGCAGAATTAAATTGGATCCATGGTTATTTAAAATGTCTTAGCTTATGCTTTAAATTGTGTAGGTAGATTCTAATTTCTATTAGCCTTGATTTACTGTTCATAACTGTCATACTTTTTATTCATCTGGTGATCATATAAAACCGGACCCTGACCCGTTCATATTTCTTATTCTGCATGCTTCTTGTATCCGCTCAGGTGCTCTGCCGCAAGGACGCCTGTTCTGACTTTCCTACTCCGGTGTTTCTGGGAGCCGTGTGTGACACCCCGCCTAATAAAATACCGGGTGATCAGTCCTATAACAAATTAAAACAGGAATCCCAGTTGGATCATCCTTAGCATCACTGTCGAAAACTTTTTAAAACTTACTAACCACCTAGTATTCCAAAAGCTGGTGCCAATTTTAACTTTTTGATTAAACAAAATAGTACATGCGAAATTAAATATAAACCATTTACACAACTGATTGAATATAAACTTAATAATTAATTAAACAATTTGCCGAATAAACCATCGGCCACCAAAGTGAAATAATCCAAAACAAATATCCAACACAGGAATAAAACAAATCTGAAAACTGAACTGAAAGTCTGGGCGACATGCCCTAAATAAAACTAAAACTGATACAAGGTTCCTACTCAAGGAATGAATGAATGATTCGTCTAATCCAAACTCCTGCTACCATCCACATATGCCGCAGCTCCGTGTCCCTGGAATAGAATATCAATCCTTGCGTCCCTGTGGCTGGACACCTAAAAGGTTTTGAAAATAGTTTTATAGCAAGGGTTAGAACCCAAAACATTTTGAAAATATTTAGCAAGTGAATTAACTGCAGTAATTTAAAATGCATGAATGCGCTTCATATTTTAGTTAGTGTCGCACTCCCTTGTGGACATTCTCACCCCTCCACTATTGTGCACACCCACCGATTACCTTAACCCCACCTAGTTGTACTACCCTGTCCAACTAGTCCTGGTATAACCTTCCCTTGCCATACTACTCTAACCCGAGTATAATGATTCTTGAATTATAAGTCATCTCACAATTAACTTAATTAATTCCTCTTAAATAGTAGCATATAACCGTGTCACAAGTTATATAAAGTAAATACATCACACACTGTATTATTACCCGTATATATAATATTTACTACCATTATATACGTACCTTTACCACAATACCCACACATATAACATACGTATATCCATCCCTTCGAGTATACCCTCGTCGGATGATTCCCTCTAAAATGCTATCTCACTAGGTGTGCTCACAAAACCTAGTTCCCCAAGTTGGAATAGCTCACTAACTTGGCCAAAAATATAAACGTAGTGGAGGCGGTCATATTCCTTCCCTAAAAGTGAGATAAATTCCTCACCCATATATACAGGACGCTATGACATGGGGATATACTCGCCCTACTCCTCAAGCTAGGGGATTCACCCACATCGTGCAAGCTCCCTTGATTACATTAGAGTATATAAATTGAATAAATATCTAGTCACAGATATTTAATATCACACACAATATATACACGTATATATATACTATCACTACACTATATATATATATATATATATATATATATATATTATAAACCCCGGCTTTACCATGTACTAATATCCCGTACACTGCCTATAATTTCCTGAGTCTGTGGCCCGACTCAACGTAATTAATTCTCTCACTTAATAATTTCTCATCTTCCCGAGTCTATGGTCCGACTCTAATATATTTAACTCACACCTCAATTTATATAATACTTTCCCCGAGTCTATGGCCCGACTCTAATTAAATTAATTAACACCCTTATTAATTTAATACCTTCCCGAGTCGATCACCCGACTCTAATTAAATTAACTAACACACATTTTAATTTAATACCTCCCCGAGTTTACAATTCGACTCTAATTAAATTAATTATCACACCTATTAATTTAATCCTACCCGAGTCTACAATCCGACTCTAATATAATTCATTATCACATTAATTAATTAACACAAATTCGAGTCTGTGGTCCGACTCCAATATAATTAATTTACACATTAATTAATTCATAGTAAACTGAGGCTGTGGTCCGACTCTAATATAATTAATTATCACATTAATTAATAAATACCCTTCACGAGTCTACAATCCGACTCTCATTAAATTAATTATCACACCCATTAATTTAATCCTACCCGAGTCTACAATCCAACTCTAATTAAATTAATTTTCACTCTTTTTAATTTAATCCTACCCGAGTCTACAATCTGACTCTAATTAAATTAATTTTCACACTTACCCGAGTCTATAATCCGACTCTGATTAAATTAATTATCACACCCATTAATTTAATCCTACCCGAGTCTACAATTCGTCTCTAATTAAATTAATTTTCACTCTTTTTAATTTAATCCTACCCGAGTCTACAATCTGACTCTAATTAAATTAATTTTCACACTTACTAATTTAATAACTTGGTGTCACCCAACCATTATCCCCGAACTCGCTCACTTGTCCCATACCTTAATATTTTCCGAGTCTATATTCTGACTCCAAATTAATTACTCTCTCCCAATAATTAATTTAATACTTTTGTGTCACTTAACCAATATACCCGGACTCGCTCACTTGGTCCATTTTACCTCTCATAATTTCATTTCCACATTTTCCCCCATAATGTGTCGCACATTCATCTCCATAATTTCCCAATTATATTTACCTATAATTACCAACATACCCGGACTCGCCCACTTGGTCCATAATTAAGTATTTCACTTCGATTCCTTTAATAATGTAGCGTCACCCAACTACAATACCCGAGCATTATTTCAATACATATGAATTATCTCCCAAATTTGTTCATCTAATGCCATACCGTTCACACCCTCCTAATCCCAATTATATCACTCTATAATTGTTAAGGAAATATGTGTCCATGTGAATTTATCACTAATTAAAATCAAGGGATTAAATTTTAAATAAAACCCTCTTTATAAACAAACTGGCCAAACTGTCAAGTTCCTGGGACCGTCGATCGATCAATCCACCTGGGTCGATCGATCGATCGAACAAGTGATCTTCTTCCCCGGCTTGCTGTTTCAGCCATTGACGAACCCTTAAGCTTTTGGTTTCTCCCAAACCCTTACCCATTTCACAACCAACATATCCTCCACACCAGAAAAGGTTCTAAACACCCTAGAGACCTTAATCCATCAATAAATTTATACCAAACCCTAGGTTTATCTGATTTGGGTTTTCCACCCGGGTCTGTCCTACCAAATTCGACCCTACCATATTCAGTCGATGTAATTGCTATACATATTGCAATCCACTCTACAATTTAATCTTAACAGATTCAAATCATCACTTAGCATCCATTGAATAATTAAATATGCCCATTACTCTAAATTCATAAAATCCAATGTTAATCTTGGTTACACACCCAAAACGAATTTTCATATACACATCACTATGATATGAATTGATTATCATAATTTAGAAATCACAACAGTTAACCACTTTCCTGGAATTGTTCGTCGAGTCTGATCCATTGGTGTAGTCCCTTAATTTGGCTCCAAAATCCCCAAATTGGCTCTTGATTAGCTTCCCCCAATTCTCCTCTCAAACCCTAGGTTTAGAGTTGAGTTTTCTGCCATTCCCTAATCTTTCGATTAGGTTAAAAATACCAATTCCCATTTTTGGCTATGTGGGTCTAAATAAAAAGGACCAACTCACCCCGTGTGGGCCCGGTTATGCCCAAAATTACTTCGAGAGCCAATTACCACTCGCGGATACTCTTTTCTGACTATCTTGACCCATACAGACGCAACCGCGCACTCGAAATTGCCATCCGAAATACTTTTTGACATTTCCAAATTTCGACCTCAAAATGCGACAAACGAGATTTTGAGCCATTAAACTTAAAAGTCGCCAATTATAAATAATTCGGCTTACTCAAATAAATTCTCCAACTCATGAATTTAAATTTCTCCAATTTATATTTTTATAACTCCCAAAAATAATAAAATATTAAATCCTCAAAATTACGGGGTGTTACATACTCCACCCTTACAAAGGAATTTCGTCCTCGAAATTAAGATGAGCGTAATGTTCTAAGCTTCGAATATTACTCTCTAGTTATGTGCCTCCAAGCCCGCTATATCTATCTCATCCGTTTTAACCATACGTTACACAAGTATGTATTTAGATTAACCAGGGCGCCCATACACCCTATACCCGTGCTTAATCGCACAAAATTCGCCTTAATTAACCCGGGTGCTCACATACCCTATCCCCGTGCTCTACCGCACGAAAGTTACCCGACTTTGCTAGTCGTAACCCGTAATATAACTTCAAACCCGTAGTCATATCACACACATATATATATATATACAAATATTTACTACCTGGGTACCCAACCCATGTGCTAATGTTCAAACATTTTCCCAGAACATACTTGTCTCTTAACACAAAAGTATAAGCGCTTACTCTCATGTTACCAAGGACAACATAAATTACCGTGCACTTACTATCACTAGTCCTTGCACAAAATAAATGCCAAGCTATCTCTCTTTGCTTGAAAATAATTCTAACCACCCTGATTCACTTCAGTAAACATCCCCACTTACCGGGATAAACTGTGAGAACACAAAACATCACCATGTGCTATCGCACCACGCAATACAACATATATATCCACACACACACACACACACACACACACACACACACACACACACACACACATATATATATATATATATATATATATATATATATATATATATATATATATATATATATATATATATATATATAGGCTATACGCCCTCTCCGGTGATACCTCGTACCAACCATATCCTGGTGTCTCGAACACCAAAACTTACCCCCACGATTTACAATGGTTCAAATTCCATCGCTATTCAGCCGATATTTCGGAAATTATTATTAACCCTACTCCCATAATTCTTGAAAGTAGTAACTCCTCGTATAATTCAAACCTTCACTCAGTGTACACCTCCACTCTCCCGTGAAGAACACCAAGGAACTTCGCTACCCCACGGAATGTTTATCCACATACTATGGTTGCTACTGCCAACGCACCGACTAAATTCTACTCAACTGTGAATTCTAGTGAAAATTACGTCTTATATTGTGAAATCCTCCTTGTCGCTAAAAAATATACCCCACGCCCATAGGGTAAAAATAATTACCTCCATACTCCAGCTGCAACGGCTGATCCTCGGGTTCCGGAGCATCTTCTCCCTGCCCGAATGCGCCCATCACTTGCTTTAGTGGTTGTACATCCAGGACCTCATCCTGTAGTTAACTCCTGCCTCATTTAAGGCAATATCTCTTCATGTGTCTCGCTTTCCCCACAAACGAAACAACTTCTAATACATTCACCCTGCCACTAGTCCCTTTCATGCCGACCTTGTTGAAATTCCTAGCCATCCTGCCGATAGCCTCCAGTTCTAAATCACTTGGCATGATTTCCCTTCTGGAAATCCTGCCCCTAATCGCCCCCAGTCTGTTGCTGGGATACCCCACTGGTATTGTTCCCTCCTGCCTTATCCTACTGGCTAGTTCCCACTCTCCTCCCGATTCCTTTCGTGTGGAAGCGATATTCCCGACAGTGCCGAAATGATGCGCTAACGACATCAGTATAAGCTACTAATGAGTATTTACCAATTAAATGTTGTCTAATTCTCCAGACTAACCCATCCATGAATGTTGCTTTCTTTCTCTTTTCCTTGTTTACCTCATCCGGTACAAACTTCACCAACGAGGGAATTCTTCCTCGTAATCGGCCACTGACCGGCCTCCCTGATCCACCTCACTAAATTTTCTCCCCATTTTTGTCTCAACCGTTGGAGGGAAAGTACTTGCGGTCGAACCGCACCTAATACTCTGCAATAGCTAGTGTGTCCCTTTTCCTCAACTGTGGTGATCGAGTGCCACCACTGTAGCACTGCTCCCACTAAACTAAAAGTGGTTAGCATGTGCTTCCGCACCTTATCACAATCTCCCATGCGTAGGTGACGCTGGATATCTCTCTTCCTTGACACGCTAGTACTACCACTGACCCCCCTCGCAACTCTGGTGGGTTCCTACTAAAAATAACCTCTCTTTCCTGGTTCCACCTCGACGACTCTGCGTGAGTCTGAACGTCCGACGCCACTAATACTTGTGGTTGATCCCGTGGAAAGTACCCTGCCATTGCAACCATCGTCGTTTCAACTTCCTGTGCCACTATTTTAGTTACCTATGCTTCCAAAATCATCTCTGGCCGTTGCTGCGGTAACTCTTGCTCCTAACGAGCCTCCCTCGTCTCATCTCCCCCTGCTGCCCTAGCTGCTCTCTCTCTCCTGGGCATCATCTGGAATGAGAATCGAATTTGTATGAGTTCACTCTTAATTATAAATTTGGCAGAAGAACGTATATGCGCATACGTATGAGAACACAACAATCCTATAATAGGGCTCTATATCAAAGATTGCTAAGCTGAAACGTAAAAAGCCGCACAGATCCTAAGGACACTAGAACCTGCTGCTCTTATACCATCTATGACACCCCGCCTAATAAAATACCGGGTGAACAGTCCTATAAGAAATTAAAACAGGAATCTCAGTTGGATCATTCATAGCATCACTGTCGAAATTTTTTAAAACTTACTAACCACCTAGTATTCCAAAAGCTGGTGCCAATTTTAACTTTTTGATTAAACAAAATAGTACATGCGGAATTAAACATAAACCATTCACACAACTGAATGAATATAAACTTAATAATTAATTAAACAATTTGTCGAATAAACCATCGACCACCAAAGTGAAATAATCCAAAACAAATATCCAACATAGGAATAAAACCAATCTGAAAACTGAACTGAAAATCTGGGCGACATGCCCTAAATAAAACTGAAACTGATACAAGGTTCCTACTCTAGGAATGAATAAATGATGCGTCTAATCCAAACTCCTTCTAGCATCCACATATGGCGCAGCTCCGTATCCCTAGAATAGAATATCAATCCTGGCGTCCCTGTGGCTGGACACCTAAAAGGTTTTGAAAATAGTTTTATAGCAAGGGTTAGAACCCAAAACATTTTGAAAATATTTAGCAAGTGAATTAACTGTAGTAATTTAAAATGCATGAATGTGCTTCATATTTAAGTTAGAGCCGCACTCCCTTGTGGACATTCTCACCCCTCCACTATTGTGCACACCTACCGGTTACCTTAACCCCACCTAGTTGTACTACCCCGTCCAACTAGTCCTGGTATGACCTTCCCTTGCCATACTACTCTAACCCGAGTATAATGATTCTTGAATTATATGTCATCTCATAATTAACCTAATTAATTCCTCTTAAATAGTAGCATATAACCGTGTCACAAGTTATATAAAGTAAATACATCACACAATGTATTATTACCCGTATATATAATATTTACTACCATTATATACGTACCTTTACCATAATACCCACACATATAACATACGTATATCCATCCCTTCGAGTATACCCTCGCTGGATGATTCCCTCTAAAATGCTATCTCACTAGGTGTGCTCACAAAACCTAGTTCCCCAAGTTGGAATCGCTCTTCAACTAGGCCAAAATGTATAAACGCAGTGGAGGCGGTCATATTCCTTCCCTGAAAGTGAGATAAATTCCTCACCATATATACCGGATGATATGACATGGGGATATACTCGCCCTACTCCTCAAGCTAGGGGATTCACCCACATCGCTCAACCTCCCTTGATAGCATTAGAGTATATAAATTGAATAAATATCTATTTACAGATATTTAATATCACACACAATATATACACGTATATATATATACTATCACTACACCGTATATATATATTATAAACCCCGGCTTTACCGTGTACTAATATCCCGTACACTGCCTGTAATTTCCTCAGTCTGTGGCCCGAGTCAACGTAATTAATTCTCTCACTTAATAATTTCTTGTCTTCCCAATACTATGGACCGAATCTAATATATTTTACTCACGCCTCAATTTATATAATACATTCCCCGAGTCTATGGTCCGACTCCAATTAAATTAATTAACACCCTTATTAATTTAATACATTCCTGAGTCTATCACCCGACTCTAATTAAATTAACTAACACACATTTTAATTTAATACCACCCCGAGTCTACAATCCGACTCTAATTAAATTAATTATCACACCTATTAATTTAATCCTACCCGAGTCTACAATCCGACTCTAATATAATTCATTATCACATTAATTAATTAACACAAATCCGAGTCTGTGGTCCGACTCTAATATAATTAATTTACACATTAATTAATTCATACTAAACTGAGTCTGTGGTCCGACTCTAATATAATTAATTATCACATTAATTAATAAATACCCTTCACGAGTCTACAATCCGACTCTGATTAAATTAATTATCACACCCATTAATTTAATCCTACCCGGGTCTACAATCCGACTCTAATTAAATTAATTTTCACTCTTTTTAATTTAATCCTACCCGAGTCTACAATCTGACTCTAATTAAATTAATTTTCACACTTACCCGAGTCTACAATCCGACTCTGATTAAATTAATTATCCCACCCATTAATTTAATCCTACCCGAGTCTACAATCCGACTCTAATTAAATTAATTTTCACTTTTTTTAATTTAATCCTACCCGAGTCTACAATCTGACTCTAATTAAATTAATTTACACACTTATTAATTTAATAACTTGGTGTCACCCAACCATTATCCCCGGACTCGCTCACTTGTCCCATACCTTAATATTTCCCGAGTCTATATTCCGACTCCAAATTAATTACTCTCTCCCAATAATTAATTTAATACTTTGGTGTCACTTAACCAATATACCCGGACTCGCTCACTTGGTCCATTTTACCTCTCATAATTTCATTTCCACATTTCCCCCCACAATGTGTCGCACATTCATCTCCATAATTTCCCAATTATATTTACCTATAATTACCAACATACCCGGACTCACCCACTTGGTCCATAATTAAGTATTTCACTTCGATTCCTTTAATAATGTAGCGTCACCCAACTACAATTATATCACTCTATTATTGTTAAGGAAATATGTGTCCATGTGAATTTATCACTAATTAAAATCAAGGGATTAAATTTTAAATAAAACCCTCTTTATAAACAAACTGGCCGAACTGTCAAGTTCCTGGGACTGTCGATCGATCGATCGAACAAGTGATCATCTTCCCCGGCTTGCTGTTTCAGCCATTGACGAACCCTTAAGCTTTTGGTTTCTCCCAAACCCTTACCCTTTTCACAACCAACATATCCTCCACACCATAAAAGGTTCTAAACACCCTAGAGACCTTAATCCATCAATAAATTTATACCAAACCCTAGGTTTATCCGATTTGGGTTTTCCACCCGGGTTTGTCCTACCCAATCCGACCCTACCATATTTAGTCGATGCAATTGCTATTCATATTTCAATCCACTCTACAATTTAATCTTAACAGATTCAAATCATCACTTAGCATCCATCGAATAATTAAATATGCCCATTACTCTAAATTCATAAAAACCTAATGTTAATCTTGGTTACACACCCAAAACAAATTTTCATATACACATCACTATGATATGAATTGATTATCATAATTTAGAAATCACAATAGTTAACCACTTGCCTGGAATTGTTCGTCGAGTCTGATCCATTGGTGTAGTCCCTAAATTTGGCTCCAAAATCCCCAAATTGGCTCTTGATTAGCTTTCCCCCAATTCTCCTCTCAAACCCTAGGTTTAGAGTTGAGTTTTCTGCCGTTCCCTAATCTTTCAATTAGGTTAAAAATACCAATTCCCGTTTTTGGCGATGTGGGCCTAAATAAAAAGGCCCAACTCATCCCGTGTGGGCCCGATTATGCCCAAAATTAGCTCGAGACCCAATTACCACCCCCGAGTACTCTTTTCTTACTATCTCGACCCATCCGGACACAACCGCGCACTCGAAATTGGAATCCGAAATAATTTTTAACATTTCCAAATTTCGACCTCAAAATGCGACACACGAGATTTTGAGCCATTAAACTTAAAAGTTGCCAATTATAAATAATTCGGCTCACTGAAATAAATTCTCCAAATCATGAATTTAAATTTCTCCAATTTAAATATTTTTATAACTCCCAAAAATAATAAAATATTAAATCCTCAAAATTATGGGGTGTTACACCGTGATGCTTTGCGGGTATTACTGGACATATTGCAATAGACGCCGTCATTCTTGTTCTCTAGTTATGATCGGGTCTTTTACTCGGACGTGAGGCCCAAGCTTTTGTAATTGTTTAATATAATGTATTATGTAATTTATTGAACTTGTTTAGTATTACTGTATGAGTGTGTTGACCGACAGCATATTCGGTCCCTTATTGTATACTTATTGTTTATGTACTACAATTTCTTCTGGGTTTCCACTTTCTTTTTAAATTGGGTTGTTTAAATTCTTTCCTTAGCTTTAAAACCAAAAGTTTTTGGCAACCCATTTTTTCTGAAATATGGAGTGGTTATCCTGTCTACTTTGTATATTGTTGTGATGCTGAGAATGATTCCATCCATGATTCCTGTTATATTGTAGTATAGGGCTGGACACCCCATATTTTGGTGAGTGGGTTGTCACACACATCTTTTCACGTATGACTTTCCCCAATGGTTTATCCCACCCTTTCTTACAAGAGTTGTGCGGTTCAAGTGCCTTACCCTCCCCAGTCCCCTCCCCCGGGCTTGAACCTTGATAACAAAATATATATTTTCTCTTTTATTTTTTCATAATATTACAATTTCTCCAACAATCCCCCACTAGGTTGTAATATTTCGTCATTTTCCTCATTTGATATACTCATGAATACAAGAAGTTGTCTTTTGATTTAAACATTCAATTAGTGAGTACATTTTAAAGTGATAACTAAAATATAGGTGTGCTATGCATTAAACCATGTCTTAATATGTTAGCATCGAAAATACATCAACTCAGTTTTTATGAGATGTTTTTATATATGTTAGTACTATTATAGCTTTGTCATCTATCTTGGTCTCATAAAAATTTAAAAGATCAAACCTAAACTCTTGGCAGAAGTGGCACCACTATTTATGTTCACATATGTGAAGTTTATTTACATGTCCTTTTAACTTTAGACATAAATTCTAGATTTGAAGTTAATCAAAAGTATATAACTCATCCTCAGTTCGTAACAGTTTGCACTGAACATCCTGGAAGGGATAATATAATAATGTCAGTGCATAAACAATCATTTATCAGTAACTTGTTTTTACTCATTAAAATTTGAAATTATGGAAGTTCGATTACAAATTTGGGTTATATTACTGATGATTTAAAAAAAAGGGTTTCATTTCCATTCCACTAAATGTATTATTTACTAAATACCTCGATATTCCTTGTATTATTTACTAAATCTCTCAAGAGTACTTTAGTCAAAGTATCCGTTAAGTTCTTATTAGACTTAACATAATCTAAAATTTCTATATTATCAATTTGTATGAACTTGGCAAATCATATCATTATCATAGTACACAGAATAAAAAGTACCCATTTTGGACACAACTTTATATTTAGGAACCTATTTCACAACCATTTTATTTCTTTGACTTACACAACTAGTTTATATTTATTTAGAGGTCTTGTTCCTATCTTGGATAATAACCATTGTCTTTAGATAGACCCACCCATAATTCCAAGATTAATAAGATGGTCATAAAAAAAGAACATATTATCCACCATTATTATCATTTATGAGAATAGACTTGACCTTTCTCATTTCCATACCAAATATTTATAATGGTCTTAATCTTCCTTATTTTTTTATATATGTTTGTGTTTCCCCTTGGTTAGTCAACTAAAATCTTAACATCCTATTATTTTAATAGGACGTTTCTTATAACAATACTTGCACCAAACTTCGATAACTACCTTATTTACATATCAATAATATTACATCTCAAGATATATCTTATTAGTAATCAATTTTTAAATGCAATTCCATACCACGGGAATGTCATGTTGTAAGTACAAACCTTCATACATATGCGTGAAGTGACTTCATGTTGTCCTCCTAAGACACAATTATCTAATTTAGCCTTAATCCCACAATCATAACTAAGTCTTTAATGAAATTATGATTAGATTATACCATCTATAAAGCAGTCGTTAAAACGTCCGGTTCTGAATCATATCACAAATCCAATGACTATGTTTATAACTACTCCTTATCTGTTTATCAACGTTGATGAAGTATGCAGGCCAATCATACAATCAAAATATATAACTTGACTGTACACTCAAACTATTTAATTTTGATAATTTTAACTTTATTGATTGCCCATTTAAATGTCAATATTATCAACTATAGCCAAATTGTATATATATCATATAACTTACTATTTAATGCAATATTAAAATATGTACATGTCATATTGCTAATGCAACAATTAACAAACTTAGCAAATATTAAGGGATAATTAAACAACATCCTTTCCATTGAAACACACATTGTTTTCAAAACAATTATAATTATATCTCGATTTCTCTTCCACTTTTGTTTACATATTATATTCTTACCAACAATCCCGACCGGAATGTAATATTTCTTCATGAAAAATGGGCATAAGAACATAAAAAAAATATGGTATAATTCTCTATTTTTTACGCACAAAATAATATAATAGGACATGGAATGCAATGTCTAATATTTAAACTAAGGACTTCAATGATGCATTATTCACAAAATATTGGTCATACCAGAATTTTTTTAAACAACTTCATAATTATTACAAATCAGCTGAGAATATGTTGGACCCCAAGAGTCAACAACAATTAAGATCAACCCGCAATCGCAATTCTCACAAAAAATGACATATATAGCAAACCCACTCGGATTAACTCTTCATGTGAAAAGCCATTACCATTTAAAAAAACTATTGTTACTCGTGAAATGTCATCATCCTTAATTATCTCGTGATTAATAAATCCAACAATCATACATAATCCTAAGGGACAAAATATGTTAATTTCAATCGTCGAACCTACAAACAAAATAAAGCAAATTCATAGTTTTTATTCATCTTGCTCCATATATATTAACTAGCCATATATTTGATATGTGGATGTATGTAAAGGAAAGTTAAGATGACAAGAAAAGAGAGAAAATGAATTAATAATAGTAAACAATCCATACTATAAGTTTCTAAATGTCCAATAATTATTCTGGTGCATTTTAAATTAAATCAAATTCATAGATAAGGATAATAATCCACATGGAAAAGTCTTAAAAAACATACAACCATTGGAATCTATTCAATCATATTAGAAAATTTTCTTTATCCAGCAGTTTTAAACTAATTAACATTCAACAGAATTGTTACTACTCATATGAATAATATGCATTCTAATATAACCCATATATCATTTAAAACGGGCATGGGGTTTATTATCTATATGCATACATTAAGGTGTTTGACTATTCAATTGTGAATTGATTACTTTGCACATTTGAATACATATGTTGTTTCTTTTTCTTTACAAATCTATTCAACTAAAGGATGTGGGTGTATCCTCAACTATATAATGCATAAATAATATATATAATTGGAAATAAAAGTTATTATTATACTCTTTAACCATTGAATCAACAACTGAACGGGTAGATATTTTATGAAGTTTTTGCAACTTTGTTCTTAAAACTATTTGTAAGTTTTATGAACCAAAGCGTTGGATAGTTAAAAGTTTTTCCAACTTGAAATTCCTTCTATATTCAAACATAAAATACTTATTTTAATTATCATGAATAAAGATTTGATGTGTGTACCTTCAAATACTTATAATAACCACAAATATTATTTTCTTTTATTGTTGTGTGATTCACCAATTGAAAGTTTTTCACATTCTTCTTGGCCTAAAAAATAAGACCTCAAGATTGAAGGGGATAACTATTAAAACATAAATTTGTGGTGGATTTAGGCATTATGAATCACTTTCGTTAAGTTTATTTTCCTCCACTATAAGAGTTTTCTATTGAGTTCTTAGGCAAATTACCTCAAAGACATAACAATTCAATGGAATCTTTAGTGATCAATCCTAAATAATTCGCTCTAGCACTCGGTGAAACTTATTGAATAAATTAAGAAATAAGAGAGAAAAGAGAAAATGTTCTCACAAAAAGAATTAATAAAAAATGGTGGGATCTTTTCATTGTTTATCGACTCATTTATGTCTTTTCATGAATAGGCTACTAATGGTCATGTTGATTCATGGAAAGACATGTTTTAAGGGTTATATATATTTATGAATTGATACATGTGTCGTGAATTGATACATCTTTTCACATATTATTTATTTTCTCTTTTATTTTCTGCATAATATTACAGTCTCTCCAACATCAACTATTATTAACTGTTGTTTTGCCAATAATACAACATATTGTGCGATGGTGAATAAATCTAACCAATTATTTATCTTTACACCCCCACCGTTGTAACAAATGCGTGTAAATATAAAAGTTTTAAAAAATGGAAAAAAACACGAAATATGAATTAAAACATATGTTGTAAGGCAATTTTTTTTATTACTACTATCTTTTGGATCCGTCAATTGTAGAAACTCGTTTTGAAATCCCCTAGCATGTCCATATTTTTTTTCCTCTAATTTATTTCTCTACTTAATTTCAAAGTTCCTGAATAGGATCAAATATCTTATGATTTGGTGATGATAAAAATAAAGTAAAATAAAATACCATTGCATCTGTAAACAATTGAAAGATATATGATAAGGTCAACACAAAAATTACTCCTCAAAACCACCACATGCTTAAAAGTGACTAGAAAATATTTAAATGACAATAAACGTGTTAGTTGAGAGTTATTTATACCCTAGACAAATTAATCTAATATGATGAGAAGTGTGGCATTTTTATATCGTCATTCCCTGTCATTAAATAAATTTTGATTTTAACCATTTGTCACATTAATGTCCACTTTTTTTTTCAAAAATTCAAATGAAGACTCTAATTATTAGATGAACTAAGTAATAGAATATAACATTTTTAAGATAGTCTAAGCGTCAATCCCTCCCTTAATTGGTCTAGATATATGATTAATACCAAAGTTACTCAAAAATGTGTAAACCAAAATGTACAAGTTATCATGGATCTCTCTCTCTCTCTCTCTCTCTCTCTCTCTCTCTCTCTCTCTCTTTATATATATATATATATATATATATATATATATATATATATATATATATATATATATCCTCTTGTGCAGACTGTCTCGCATTTTAAGAATGCGGACCGAACGTGTGTCGCCTAACGGTGCGTCTAAAAATTATTACCTAAATTATAGTCACACTCTCTCTCTTTTCTACGCTCACCGCTAGGTGACACATGTTCGGTCTGCACTCTTAAAATGCGGATTAGTCCGCACAAGACCAAGACTATATATATATGTATATATATGACTCCCCAACCTATCTCCTAAAAACATGCTCTATTGGTGAGTTATTTGAGTTATATGAACAATATGGTAAGGAAATGGGTTTCGCTATTTGCAAACGGATTTGTAATAAAGATGGAAATGGATAAATGAAGTATGTTCCTATTTCTTGTTTTCATAAAGGCAAGACACATCACAGATCAAGCAACCCAATTAACAAGTATCTGGTGACAAAAATAGATTGCAAAGCTAGAATTTGTACAACCCTAGGCCTTGCTGGTATGTGGGAAAAACATCCATATAACTTGACTATAACCATTAGTTGACTAATATAAGTAAAACTAGTTTTTATAAAAGAAATCGGGTAATGCCACAACATGTGAAGAAAAAATCAGAGTTGACCGCTAAATTCGGTATTCGAATGAATAAAGTTTCAATTCATTTGTTATTCAAGTAGGGGACATGAGAATCTGACATTTCAAAGGAAGGCTTGCATGAATTATATTGATAAAGTTTGCCGTTTACACCTTGGGGAAGGAGATTCCACCAAAATCCATAATTATTTCTTAAAAATTCAAGAGGATAATTGTGAATTTTTTTACATGATGGATTTTGATGATGAGGCTCAACATCGAAATGATTTTAGGGAATATGCAAGTAGCAGAGTAGTGTTTAAGGGGTTTGGTGATGTAATTACCTTTTACACTAAATATTTGAGAAATAAGTATGATATGACATTTTTCCTTTCATAGGGGTGAATCATGATGGTCAATCAGTGGTGTTGGGTTGTGGACTAATCTCTAATAAACATGTTGACACATTCACATGGTTATTTCAACCTTGGCTTTTATGCATGTGTGGATGTCCTACTAATGCCATCCTCACCGACCAAGATAAGGCAATGACAAAGTCTAGGTTCTTGTGGCATATTATGAAAAAGTTGCCTAAAAAATTAAGAGGGCGCAAAGAGTATGAATCAATCAAAATTTTCATTCATAATTGTGTGTATGATTCATTAACTTTTGAGGAATTTTAAGATAATTAGAAAAATTTGATTGGGAAGTATAATCTTGAAAGTAATGAGTGGTTATACGGGTTGTATGAAGAGAGACACCATTGGGTGCCAGCCTTTTTGAAGGATATTTTTGGGGCAAGAATGTTAAGGGCTCAACAAAGTAATATTACGAATGATTTCTTTGATGGATATGTAAATTCAAAAACTACATTGAAAACATTCGTGGTGCAATATGAGAATGCGTTAAGAAGTATGGTGGAAAAAGAGAATCAAGAATATCTTAATTCGAGCAACCCATGGCTTCCGTGCATTACTCATTATGATATGGAAAAACAATTTCAAAATGCATATTGTTGTTCGAAAGCGTGTCAAAATTTTTTTACCCAAAATAATGGCAAATCCAAAAATGAAGTGATGTGAAAAGTGATAGAAAAATAACACACCTCAACACAAGATGTACATGATTTACCCCCACAAATGGAGCTACGTCCACAAGCGATGATGATCCATGTCACTAAAAAGATAAGAAGATTAAAATTGGAAGGAATTTTTGTTCTTTTCCCATACATTAAATAATCTCTCCTCTCTCATAATAAAATTACCCTCTCACAATAATGAAAGACCCTCTCAAATTAATCACACAAAATAGTAATGTTTTCTCTTAAGAAAAATTAACACCCCAAAAGCGAACTTTAAATACCCATATTTAAAGCTGCACACAATAGATTTTTTTTACTCTCTAAAACTAAAATGCTAAAAAAAAAAATTTCTCTCTCTCTTTACTATTCCAAACTCAATTTATTCAGACTTACTTATTTTCCCCCTCCCAAATGTCTTCTCTTATAGCACAAATTGTAGACAAAAAGTTGGGGTGTTGATCATTTTTTGGAGGAAAAATCGAATAAAGAATGGTATAAAGGATCGTGGTTGGCCCCGGCTCATTATGAGCTACAGAAAGCAACATTATTCACCTTGGCGAGAAATGTAGGACACCACTACATAGGGTCAAGCATAACGTAATACCGAAGTAATATGCAATCATCATTATCGCACGAAAGACTAATGACGAATTTTGGTTAAGTTTGAGTCCTCCTCAAACCTAACCCTCGACTTACTCTTCAACTGATACATGTCTTACGTAACCACAATAATGAATCCACCGTCTCTGAAAAACCCCATAATACTGGCTTTGGTACCCTCAGAATTTCTAGGTTAGATATAATTTTTAGCAACCTTTTCTAACCTCCCACAAACTACTGGTTGGTAATGAAAAATCATCTTATCCCCTCTTTGGGGAATTGGACATCCCTAATTTTTCCTACATAAAAAAATGACCAACTGCTTGTCTCTCACACATCTTCGTGGTGCTTGAATTGGCTATATCTCATTTCCACTAAAATTATCACAAGCCAAAGTCATGTATGTCCTCATAGGCTTGCATCCCTGTAAGGACTACTGCAATTTTTATTGTTATTTAAATGTGAATTTAATTCTCCCATCTCATTGTGTATCCCCCTCACAAACACTTTGAAAGTCAAGACTACCACTCTTCTTAAAATTATGCAAGGCCTGCTTGATACCTTCTTTTCCAAGACACAAATGCGAACTTTCGTTCACTAAATTTTTTTCCATAACACCTCCACTTGTTAGTATATTCCCTTGTAGAAAATTTAAATTTCCTACTTTGGTACCCCTTAATACCACAAGAGAACCCATCACTACCCTCATAGCTCGACCTGTTATTATAATTTTATAACCTTTGGAGTCTATCACTCCCACTGAAAATAAGGTTCATCTAAAGAACCAGAACATGACCCACACTACATCAAAGAAAGCTTTTAGTAACATACCATCTTTTTTTATTACTAACAGTAGTTTAGCGTTACTAATTGAAACAGTAAATTTTCGTTACTTATTTAGGTTAAGTGTTACTAATTTAAGCTTACAAATTAAAAAAAAAAGTTAAATTGTAAATAATTTATTTTAACACTATACCAAAATGAGAGAAGCCCGTAAACATATTTTTCCCACTCATTTCCCTCCATTTTTTCCACCCAAATAAAAAACTAATTTTCACGTCCTCTCTCCCATTCTTCTCCTTAATCCTCACAGAATCTACACTCCAAACAATAAATAATATCATTCTTTTTCTGAAGAAACGACGAAAAAAAGACCTATCATAGTGATCCTAGCTCACCGAACGGAAATATTGTTGGAGCGAAGATTACACAAAAACTCCTCAAACCGTTGTTCAGTGTAGGAACAAGACTGAGAAAGCAAAGATCATTTCCGGTAGTCAAAGTAAATATATACTATAAACTTGAGTATGTTGTATAACAATTATATTTCTTCCTTTTCTATGATTCATTTTTTATGGAATAAAGTGCAGATGTATATATTTGTTTGATTTGGCTTCTTTATTGTAATCTCTCTATGCATACCATATTATTTTTGTTTTTAGGTTTAGTAAAAAGTCCATGTACATTTTTTTGTTGCTCCTAATCATCATAATATTATTTTTTTGTTCAAGTATAGATTCAATCTTTATTTTTTTAAGATCTATGTTTTTCCTTTTTAATTAACACCTAATTGATTGATTCTAATGTGGTTAGAATCATATATGATCTTCTATGAAATGTGTACTAACTTACATGATTTTTATGTTTCTTACATTTTTTTATGAAGGTTCAAAGTGGATTCTTCATATGCATATCACGTGTTTGACAATATATCTCAGAGGTTAATTTTTGAATTTTTTTTGTGAATACTTAGTGGACATCCCAAACGTGGTAGTGTTTGCGCGTCCGAGTGCGTTTAAATCTTTTAATTTGATTCCATTTTTTAAGAGACAAAACTGATAAATTTATGTCTATGCTTTGGCTTATTGAATTTCTAGACGCTCTAAGTTTCTATAGTTTGGGAAAATATATGATATTATTTTTAGTCACAATTTTTTTTTATTGTTTTGAAATTGGCTTCCTCTAATTTATTGACTCTAAGGTTGATATATGATGTGTGTGTATTTCATTGCATGCCTTTGGTTTCTATTATATAATATTCAAAGTGACTTACACACACATGTTTGAGCCCCTTCAATATTTTTTCATTAACAAATACAGAATTCTCTAGACTAATTTCTATTTGTGAAAACATGCACTACAACTGCCTTATAGTTCTAATTGTTACTTTTAATCCTTTGTGTGATTATATTACAATATATTTTATTTTGGATTGCTATGATTGATATATTCCTTGGTTTAGGTTTATTATTTATGTGAATTGTGGATAGAGTTACCTTACAAAGTAAACTTTTGCATACTAGGCGTTTGTGAAAATGCATATCGCAAACTACTCCTAACTTTTGATTTTGTTGAACTTATAAGAATGTATTCATAAAAGTTCATCGATATTAGCTTTTAATATCCCTCCTAATGCAAATCCACATCACTCACTTTTAATTATGGTTATTATGGCCAGAGGAGATTCCATTGGGCGAGGTTGGAGATGAGTTTGTTGTTGAGTCCACATGAGTTTTAAATAATAAGGACAAAGATGGAAATGACAAAGATGCTGACCATATTAAGGTGTATGACCTGCTGATTTTCCGCTATTTGAATAGTATTACTTAATTAGATCCCCATTATAATTTTAACAAATAATTTAATTTTAATTTTTTGTTTTTAGTTCGTGTGGTTGATTTCCATGAAGATTCAAATAAGATCGTTGTTTCTTCACCAAGAAAGGGTGTTCCCATGTTTGTTATTGGTGTGAATGAGAAAGAATACAAGTCAGATATTGACATTGTTTCTAATTCTAGTTCACTACCAACTATATAAGTCAGATATTGAAATTGGAAAAGGTAAAATTTGTACCCTATGATATGTTAAGGGCTCTTTATAAAATTTAAATTTTATACTTGGATGAAACACTGAATTTCCATATGGAGTATGAATGTGGTCAGACCTTCATAACAAAATTTAAATTTTATACTTGGATGAAACACTGAATTTCCATACAAGTCAGCTATTGATATTGTTTTTTGATAAAATGATTGATATCAAGGGTTAATTGCATCACAAAATCATATTCAACATATATATTTCCAAATTTATGTGTATATTGATACTACATAAATATTGCGTATTTCACCCGTTAACCAGCGCGTTATTAGCCCCTCGGGTATCTTAATCCCTATATTTATGCTTGTTAACCAGACAACCTCTAATTTGTATAGATATATGTTTTGCAGGGGTTAAGTGAACTTTTGTAGGTGTTTCGATGCTTAGTATGAAGTTTGGATGCATTCCGGACAAGTCTCGTACAAATCCGCACGTTCAAAGGCAATTAATTCATTTCAAAATTTAGGCACCTGGCCCAATGTCTTCACAGAAGTTGTAGCCCTCTGATCGAGCTTTGCGTGACAGTGAATGGTGTGCGAATTCGATCCCTAATGAAGATGTTACGAGACTTTGAGTGGAAGATTACAAAGAAATCAAAACAGGGGAGAATGCAGCTTCGCTGAGAACTGATGGAATGATCAATCGACAAAAGGGGTCGATCGACTCCTCAAATTTTGCCTTACTTCGAAGATAGTGGGATTTTTCCTGAACCGTCGATCGATCGATTGTAAGGGTCGATCGATCAATCCCCTATATTTTTTACAGCTTTCTTCCTTTTCTTTTCTTTCTTCTTTATTTCTTTTCCAGCTTACTATATATAGGATTTTTGTTGTAATAAAAGAGATAATTAGTTTTAAGAGATGTTTTAGGTTAGGGTTTGGGTTTTGAGAGCTCATCTTCATTTATCTTTGGGGTGTAATCCATTTGGGTTTGTAAGTTGTACTATTCATCACCCTCTCCATTAATATTGTTGTTTTTCCTTCATTCCTTGCTTTGTTGTTTGATTTCATGCCTTATTAATTAGTTGTAGTTATTTATTTATTGCTTTAATTAGATTAATTAGTGTAATTTAGTTTATTGCCATGTCGTACCCCTAGATAAATAAAGTCAGGGTTGTGTTCCTCCATTAACGGGCCTCGAGCTTCGAAAACTAGATTTCGTGTAAAATTGCGTTTAATTGAAACCGCGAGTATTAAAGTTGGATTGTTATGCATTTAACTTTATTTGTCACACAACTTTATTGTTTATAGCGACAATATGAATTTAATCCACATGTGACCATCTATGATTAAATGTTTATTCCAGAAACTTTGGGTGAAATTGCTTTTTGCGTGACATTTATGCTTAATTGAAATGCTCGGTTAAATGGATTTCGAGCCAAAATTTTGATTAGTAGTTTTTTCTATCCGTGCGGCAGTATGCTATCCCGATCCTCGCTTTAATTTTGTGTAGACTTAACTTCTCTCTTTTCCTTTGTAACCATAACACCGTATCACCTTTTACACTTTTATTTCTAAAGTTTTCAAGCATTTAAAATCTAAAATTCAATCAATCCCTATGGATTTCTTACGATACCCGACTTACCGATGTGCTTGCTTGTCAAGTGTAGTTATAGTTTAGGTTTTTTTTTGCATTGAGTCGCCGAATCGATAACAATGATTTGTGTATTACACGATGCATGGTTCGCGGGAGCCCATATCAACGACAGTATCCCTACACGAACACTCGATTTCCCTTTCATTAAAATGGCGCTGTTGTCGGGGAGTGTGTTTTAGATTGTAATTGTTTAATTATTTCGTAGTAATTTTTCTTTCATGTTTGTATTCTTTATTTTATCCTTTCTTTTTTACTTGTGCTAGATTATTCGAGAAATTAAAATTTTGGCTCTTGTCGCTCAATTGAATTAGCCTATTTTAAAATGTCTCGCTATTATGCTTTAGATAGCCTTAATTGTTATAATAATTATTTTCCAAGTTATACTCCCAAAACAATGAGAGAATGCCTACAAAATCTTGAAGATAAGCACATTGATCATGAAATTCAAGGGTATGTAAGTATCCCCTCATTACCTTGTGAGGAGAATTTGGAAAGTGGGGAATCTGTTAGCTATGAGCAACCCGCAGAAGAAGACGAAATGTCTTCATGTCAATTTGATTATGAGGTAATGATTAAGAGAATCAATGGCCAATCCTAAAGTTTTCAAGCTTGGTTTTTGGCAAATGATTCCATGCTCGATGAGATCATTTCTTCACAAAACCGGGTTGAGGTTAAAACTTGCGTTTCACCTCCATCCCTTGTTGATGAGGAAATAGTTGAGAGTGATCCAAGCTTTAACACTTTCGAATTCCAACCTCTTATTAATTCTTTCGATTATATTAAGTTTGATGGTCATTCCTCTCCTATATTCCCGAACAATTAAGTTTATCACAGGAATCGGTTGAAAGTCTTGAGGACTTTGACCCGATTCTTGAATGAGATTGTTATTTTGAGATGCTTCATCTCACGATCTATTCACTTCCACTAGCCCCATGTCCCTTTCCAATTGAAAAACCTTGGGGAAGTGATTTCATTTTTCTCGAGATTAATGTGGTCTTATCAACTTTGTTAACCAAATTCCCCATCATCCCCCAAAAATTGATAATTGGTGATGGTTCAATTCTTATGCTTTACACATGCCTTTCCTTTTTCAAACGAATTCCTATTTTCGAGTGGCATGCTCACTTTGGAGGGTCCGCCGTTGATCTTTCAAAGTAAAATTTTTGTTTGGGTGGATCCTCAACTATTTAGACGTCTATTGTATAGTTAGTGTGAAGCCTGAATAGTAGGCTGTATATAGTTAGCTTTTTAATTTTCTTTTTTTATTTTTTTTTTACTTTTAATTTAGTCTAGTGTAATTAGTTAACTTTTTATTATTTTTTTTTTCCATTCTCTGTACTAACTTGTTTTGTAGATTTGTTTGGAATTGAGCTTATGGGAGATCGCTCCAATTTTGGGTACTATCGTTCTTTTCCTCTCTTTGTGTTATGTTCTTAATGCGCATTGAGGATAATGCAACATTTAAGTTAAGGGGGTGTAGGATATTCTATCCATTTCATGTGTAGTCCATTGATTTGCTTATTTGTTAGTTACTAAGTATACCTGAAATTTTTTTGAAAACATTTTCTTTCCTTTTTCTCCTTTTTTCTTACTTGTTAGTTACTAAGTATACATGTGTAGTCTCGTACAAATCATCACGTTCAAGGGCAATCTAGTTATTTTAAAATTTAGGCACTGGCCCAATGTATTCACAAAATTTATATCCCTCTGAACGAGCTTCGCGTGGCCACGAACAGTGCGCGAATCCGATACCTAATGAAGAAGTTACGAGACTTTGAGCGGAAGAGAATTACAAAGATATCAAAACAGGGGAGAATGTTGCTTGGCTGAGACCTGATGGATCGATCGATCAACTCCTCAAGTTTTGCCTTACTTCAATTACACTGGGCTTTTTCCTGAACCATCGATCGACTGTCCGGGTCGATCGATCGATCCCCTGTATTTTTGATAGCTTTCTTCCTCTTCTTTTCTTTCTTCTTTATTTCTTTTCCAACTTACTATATATAGGATTTTTGTTGTAATAAAAGAGAGAATTAGTTTTAAGAGATATTTTAGCTTAGGGTTTGGGTTTTGAGAGCTCATCTTCATTTCTATTTGGGGTGACATCCATTTGGGTTTGTAAGTTGTACTATTCATTATCCTTTCCATTAATATAGTTATTTTTCCTTCATTCCTTTCTTTGTAGTTAATTTCATGCCTTGTTAATTAGTTGTAGTTATTTCTTATTTCTTTAATTAGTTTAATTAGTGTAATTTAGTTTATTTCCATGTCGTGCCCATAGATAAATAGGGCCGGGGTTGTGTTCCGCCATTAACGTGCATCGAGCTCCGAAAATTAGATTTCGTGTAAAATTGCATTTAATTGAAACCACGTGTATTGAAGTTGGATTGTTATGCGTTTAACTATATTTGTCACGCAACTTTAGTATTTATAGCAACAATCCGAATTTAATCCACTTGTGACCATTTTTTATTAAATATTTATTCAAGCAACTGTGGGTTAAATTCCTTCTTGCGTGAAGTTTATGCTTAATTAAAGTGCTCGGTTAAATAGCTTTCGAGCCAGAATTTTGATTAGTAGTTGTTTCGATCCGTGTGGCAGGATTTAATCCCGATCCTCGCTTTACTTTTGTGTAGACTTAAATTATCTCTTTTCGTTTGTAACCATAACACCCTATCACCTTTTACACTTTTATTTCTGAAGTAGTAAATTAATTACCGATCTAAAATTTAATCACTCCCTGTGGATTTCTTACGATACACGTCTTACCACTATGCTTGCCTCGCAAGTGTAATAGTAGCTTAGGTTTAAGCATGTAGAGAGGGAGCCAAAATCAACGACAATGTCCCTACACGAACACTCGGTTTCCCTTGCATCATATATATAATGTTTTATGTTGAATAATGTGGAAAAGGGGGATTAAATGGTCTGGCTTATGAACCAAAGTCTTCAACCTCTCTCTCTCTCTCTCTCTCTCTCTCTCTCTCTCTCTCTCTCTATATATATATATATATATATATATATATATATATATATATATATATATATATATATATATATATATATATATATAAAATATCATGCTTCGATAAGTGTTTAGATCAAAACTTGCAAAGCTTTATATGTGTAGGCTTCATGGAAGGGGGAATAAATAGAAGTTACTTATATGCGTTAATTGTTAATCATAAGTTTTATTTTTCGTTTCCTTATATGTCAATATGATATCACAACGTGACTCACATTCTCACAAAATACAGGTCACATGAAAATCACTTAATATTAAGAATTTCTACCCAATTCTCATTATATCGTAATGTGTTAGATCATTCTCACAAAATACAGTAGACCTGTTTCTTTTTTAATTTCATTTTTTTTTTTTGCTCAGATATATTTCTGAAAAATGTCCAAAGTGAGCATTAGATTTCTTTCTCTTACTTTCTGCTGCAGCGATAGTGACAAAAAATAGTACATATGGTAATTAATTCATTCATTCTTATCGTTTCTATTTCGATAAAGTCATCTATGCATAGTGTATCGAAGAAAAAAATGAAAAATGGCCATAATTTGCTTAATTTTCTGACATTCGTATAATGACTCGAATTGAGTGGTTTCCACCTCAGGTTCACTAGACTGATACTAGTAAACTGATATACTTTTTTCTGTTATTATTTCCACATTTTAACTCGTTTTAATTGATCCATTTCCCAATATGTCCAAGATATAGAGCATAGTCTGGAGCGTATTATTGTTCTTTATTGTGGAACTTGTGGGGGATATGGAAGCTACACGATAGCTTGTGACCACCACCGATATATCTCTCTCGATGTCAACTCTCTCCTTTTTCTTTTTCTTTTTCTTTATTCATTTATAATGGTAGATGTGAAAAAAATGAAAAAAAATTCTATACTACATTCAGAATTGTAATTCATAGATAAATGATGTTTTAATCATTTACATGAGAAGTTTTGGGTTCGATTTGTGATGTTCATCATTTCAGATTTTAAAGCCTTATTATGACAAATATTGGAAGTTTTGCACAGTCAATGATGGAACATTATTATTCCACAATCATACTACATATTATGTATAACTATCGATCTCAATTACAGAAGTTTACTCCACAATCACAACTGCACAATATCCTTACTATAAGCGAACAACTTCTTCTCCAATGTCTAATACTGTTTGTGTTCTCGGAGCCCTTTAAGCTTTCCCAAGCTAGAAAATGGAGATCGTCTTTGATATCTCATCTCATTTTTGGGATTTTGAGCAGTGTTACTCGTAGAGATAAAACTTCACTGGGTGCACCACTAGGTCTAATGAGTATTACTCCTTAGGATATATCAAATTATATGTGTGTGTATGTGTGTGTGTGTGTGTGTGTATATATAAAATATGGGAGAGGGGTGTTTGAATAGTGCCAACACGCTAACGGTTGGGATCAAATTTTTGGAGGTGATCTAAGGGTCTTACATTGTGCCACATCACAGTTTAACAATTGTGACATCACAACTTGGACACAAAACGCATGCCCCGTTGCACAAACCCTAGCCTACCCGTCTCTCCTTTCCCATTCATTCGTCTCCTCGTCCTTCTCCCTCTCTCTCTCTTACTCATCTTCTCCCCCACCGCAGCCCCCTCCCGCCCCCTGGTAAAATCCCCCCCTCCCCCCTTCCCCACTCACACACACGCACACAGAAACACACACGCGCACACACACACACAAAGTTTTTTTCCCAGATCTGTGAATATTGGATCCAGTTTAAGGCATCTATGTTTCCTAAGTGGGCTTCACATCTCGATCTTCCCCTTCCTTCCATTAAAGTTTTTTTTGTCTTCTACGGTTGCAATCAAGGATTTGGGTTTTTAGGTTTTAAAAAAATTGATATTTTTGAGCGATTTTGTAGAATCTCGATCTTCCCCTTCCTTAGGTTAATGTTTTATATAATCTTGATCTTCACCTTCCTTAGATTTTGTAGAATCTCGATCTTCCCCTTCCTTAGGTCTGAATCATGTTTTTTTTATGGTTGCAATCAAAGATCGACGTTTTTAGATTTTGTAGAGGTATGTGTTTGATGAAATGTTATAATGAAAACCACGTGTTTCGATTGTCATTTAGTTTTCTATTAAAGTCATCCACTTATTTGAGTCATTTTCATTTGATTTTTTTATACTGAAATTATTATTTCTATTGTTGAATTACAGGCGCCAAACTCCATGGATCTCCTTCTGGGTTTTAGGTTTGGGGTAAGGTTTTCATTTTAAATAATATTTGTGGTGGATAAAGTGTTTAATTCACCCGCTTTTCTGTAGGTTGTATTTGGCCATGATGTCTGTACTAAAGTGGACAATTTTGATTTTAAATATGGACTTAATTGCAGTGTTCTTGCCATTTTACATTTGTTTCTTGATTATCTACCTGTGCAGTATTGTCAAGGAATTTGAATTGCTTTATAGAGTCTAAATTATCTTAATATATCATTATGAAAGATTTGATGTAGTTCATGTTTCTTAAAGTTAATTAAATTTCTTAGCTGAATATTATCTTAAGAAATTGTTCTTTAGATTTATATGGAAGGTAATGAGTAAGGAGTTGTACATATTAGTCGTGCCTAGCTTCATGGCATTGGAAATATTGGGTATAGAGTCTATATTAGCTTAACATATCAGTATGAGATATGTGATGTAGTTCATGTTTCTTGAATTTAACCACGTTGCCTTGACAAGAAAAAATTGGTTATGGCTTTGCTTAATATTTTGACCGTATAATTGAATTTCCTAGTTGAGTATTATCTTAAGAATTTATTCTTTAGATTTGTATGGAAAACAATGAGTAATGAGTTGTACACATTATCCGTGCCTAGCTTTATGACATTGGAAATATTGGGTGTTGATCCAATCTGACCCAACCCACCATGCGTCGAACATAACAATACCAAAAAAATGAGTTGCACACATTCCCCTTTATTTTTTTTTGTTTTTTTTCTAGGTCAGTGACTAAATTATTTGTATTTTGTATTGTATTTCATGGTATATTAAATTATTGATATCATTATGGTGTTTTGTACGAGTATCCTTCTTTGGAATAGGTATCCTTCTAGAAAATGTATCCATGGGCTACTCTGGAGATACATGTGGGCGGGGGAAGAAGGAGGGTCGTTGTAGGAGGTTACTCTAGAGACCTCAGCAGGTTGTTTTACTGTCAAGATGTACTATAATCACGCCCCCAAAACCTACAGAAACTTCATCGAGGTAGATCGCAGGGGCTATTAATACAACATCAACTTCCACAAAATCATTAAGGATTTTATACTTCATGGTGGGGACAACACAGAAACATTATTTTATTTCTAACTAAGCAGTTATTGCAAAAAATCCACTTTTGAACCCCTGATATGGTTGTATCTCTCTGTTTTCCCCCTCGTTCTATGCTTTTTCCATCACTAGAAACACTTTAGTTCCGAGAGAGCCTTCAAAGTCAGTGGTTGTATCTCTCTGTTTTAATTATTTTCACATCTCTTATTTTGTGTTTTAATTAGAATACATGCAATAATTCTTCATGGGTGTAATAAATCTCTTCAATTAGTTCCTTTGTCCTAATAACACTATTTGTTTCATTTGGAGACCGAATTTGATAGCAGCATGAGATTTCAGAATTTGATGCTCGACTTCTCTCACTCACCACAGAAGATCGAGATGAAGTAGGACTGTAGGACATTTTAATGCATTGTTGATTATTATTTTTTTATTTCTGAAATTGGATACATCCCATATACATGACTCTCTAAGTATGTAAACTTCAAGGTAATTAATTAGTGCTATTGAAATTTTCCTATTCCACATTTCACTTCAAGGTATAAGCACACGCCTGCTAATCAATTCAAGCTTTTTCTATCCTAATTATAAAACGTTATAAATTGCAAGCCTAAGAACTTTTACATTTAAAATCTCTTTACGGATAAAAATCTCTTTTGGCTTAGGTATTTCATATCCAAAATAAAGTTTTGAAACCATCTTTAATAAGCGATTTGGTTATGTTTAAGCAAGACTTACAATTTGAAAAAAACTTTTTTTAAACATTTTTTTACAACTGTTTACTGAGTTTTATAACATCACTTTGATAAAATGCTATTGGAGCGGATAAAATCTTTTAAAGGTGCGCTTGAGAGATGCTTCCACAATGGCTTTCTAATCGATTCATGACTGTCTTTAAGAGATGCTTACACAATGTTTACTACTCATTTTTCTGCTTCCACAATGTTTATTCCGTCTGCGTTTGAGAGATTCATTACTGCATTTGGCTTTCTCCTTTGTTGCATGATGTTATGAAAATACCTCTCGAGTCTCACAATCGAGAGAACCTGTTGGTGTGATTGTTGCTCAATCGTGCCAAAGTCAACATCAGAGGCTGAAGATAAAATGACTGCGGATATTGATAAAAACTAGCCTCTACATTGAGCAAAGATGTTCGAAATTCGTATGCCCAAACACATTTTCATCTCATCTCCATTTACATTTACATACATACATACATACATACATACATATATGCCGCAGCGGACTTATGGTTAGCCCTTTATGGTATGCAATAACTATATGCATATATGCGCAGCAGCGTATATGAAACATATATTCATATAACAACATATATGCACCAAATTTGGGCAGTATCTTTCTTATTTCTAACCTAATTTTGTGCAGCATATATGCAGCAGCATACGGCATGCATATATGTTATTGTATGCGTTTTCGACAATAAATTTTTCAAACACTACTATTGCATGTGTTTTTAACATTCTTAGTTCAGTTAATTTACTTCCAACTATTTTGTACTTGGAAGCATCAATCAAGTTGTTCCAACTCGATGGTCGATTACAAGCCCAAATCATACATTTCATTCGTTGGAACTTACATCAGTAGTGATGTCGCTACTTGCTTCGCTGAGGTTCATAGCACTCAACAAACTTAATCATTTATTTTTTGCATAAAAATCTTAATCACAAAACTACTTAATATATGCCCTGTGGTGCGTGTGCTCGGAAATAATTATTTAGGATCTACAAATTGGGAGTTTATACATATACCCAAATGACCTATTGACACATCACGAGAAGTAACTTGGTGAACCAAAATCGCCCGTTTTGGGAATATATCTGCAAGGACTAGTTTACACAAAGACCCACAACCGATAGTTTTCTGAAAATGCATTACCAACAAGGATACTCATTACCCAAAAACAATACATAATTTACATCTTAGTGTTAGAAATCATTTATTAATTGCACAAAAGTAGGTTAATATTGCAATTAGTACTTCATTATTTTGTATTTCAACGTTTGCTACTAATTGTATATTGTTTATATTACAATTTATAATTTTTATCTCATTCTTATTTCTCCATTAATGGGTAATACTACATTCTAGGAATACCGAGATTCTAGAAATTTAAATGAGTTACGTGGTTACAAGGATAACCCCTTTTAAATCCCAATGTAGAGCTTTTACTCAAGTCAGAATTGATATATAAAATGCGACCCCCCCCCCAACACACACACAATCTCACAATCACACAAACAACACCCCGCATCCAATACCATATACACTCACATGACCCCGACCTAACGGCGGCCGTGATTGATAGAGATAATGGACAAACTAGCAAAGAATGTGAAATCGGTGTTTTCATTTAGTTTATGTAAATTTATTAATTGTTATATGATTAATATCAATTATTTTTTTAGTATATGTTTAATTTGTTTCATTAATTTATTCACATTGTATTAAAACACAGGAGCAAGCTACAAAAGATGAAAAGAAAGAAGTAAAATCTAAGGAAAGTAAATAAAAGCCTAAGCCATCATCTCCTTTGGTGTTCTTCATGTGTGTTGCATTGGCGGATGGGTTTGAAGATTCAAAAGAAGCTCTTGGTTGGTTCCTGAAATAATATTTATTGATGTTTAATTATTTGTTGATGTACTGTTTTTTTTAAGGAATTGAGTTCAATTGAGTACGGACAGTCCTATAAACAACTGCAACTTTGCCAAAATTTTATTTATTTAATTATTTATTGGTTGTATTTCAAGTTGAGTTCCATTGATGATGATTTTTATAAGAGGTCCATGACGGACTATTACTATTAATATTATCGGAGTATTTCTATTTGTTAACCAGGGTGGATAGTCCTATAAACAAAGGAGACTCTGTCCAAGTTTTTGAAAATTGTTTACACATTTGTGTTGTAAAAGAAACTTTAGAACTTAAATTAACACGATTCAATATTTTGAAAATTTACACTTCTAATATATAAAACATTTATTATGTAAAAAAAACTTACAAAAATTGTTCATTTTTTCAAACTAATAGGTTCTCTACCATAGGTTATTTAAAAATTGTTTATCTGTTACAAACTAAATAAGATGAATTTACCACACGATTCATACTCGAAAGTTGTGCCTTCAGGCATGCACACGACTTTGGCAATTATGACCAAAATTTTCAAAATTATACTTTGTTTTGTTGGGGAAGAAATTTTTTTCGTTTTGCAATTACCTACTTTGAACATTTTCTTTGTTTTGCGATTACGTACTTTGAAATTTTCACTGTGCCTTCAGGCAGGGGCATATACTAGTATATATATATATATATGTCGTATAAATTTTAATTTATGTCAGTGGGTAAGTGAAGGAAATGTGATGGTTTTATGGAGTGTTTGCTCTGTTTCTTTGTTCTTGACCTCAGAATTCTGAAATTTAGAGAATTGGTCGAAAGTTTTCCAACCTTCAAAGTTTCCACACATCTCTTATTATCCATTTTCATTGCTCCTTTAAAAATAGGGTATGCATATTTCATTATTGTTTCTATTTCATGAGAAGAGTTTTCTTCTAATGAAACGGCCCTTTAGTGTACTTTAGGTAAAAACCAATTTTAGCTTCTTAAACCCTAAACATGCATCTAAGTGATTAAATCCATTTGATGAATAAAGCATGCGATAATTGAAACAATTTCAGGAAAACTCATCGAAGGGCAAAACCTTTTTATTTCACTATAATTTGTAAGAGAACGGCTTACATGGATTACAATGAAATAAGTGCAACATACGAAATACTCGCAGGTGTCAGTTTCGATGTCTCGGCTGGAACTTTCCCTTTCCAGGAGGGCAGCAGTGAAGAAGAGAAACGTCTTCTCCATAAGATACTTCGTAAGGTCTCCTTCTACAATAGCACGCAGCTCTTCGGTTGTAGAGTTCTCCTCACAAAGTGCAACATGGTGTAGTGAATGGATTATCTTCCGGTAAACGCGTTGAAGATCACCTAACTTTGGAATTGAGTAATACGATCTTGAATAAACACCAAAAGATGAAAAAATTGTATGGGCTTGAAACTGCTCTGCCTTTAGAAACGTTTGCAGATACGTTTTTATTTATAACTGAGCTGCATAGAGTCCAAGAAAATAAAAACACGAAAATCGAGGCGGCAGGTCGTTCGAGTGAGATGAGATCTCGTTCGCGCGACATGTCAATGTCGTTTGAACGATTCTCAATCTCGTTCGAGCGAGATACAGTAAAAAATAATATTTTTTCTTTTTAATTTAATCCTCGAATTTTCTTTAAACTATTTGCAACTCAGAAATATTTTTAAAACAAAAAAAGATTTAATTCCCAAACATTTAAATCCCCCAGTATTTAATCAATATACAGATTACCCAACTACTCACAAGTATTCATACTTGAGTGATCTTAAACATATGCAACATGTCTTGACTTGTAATCTTCTTGAAAGCTTTGATTGCACATTCTTGAACTTGAACTTTGTCGTAGGCTTTTAAATAAACTCCATAGAAAACTAGGATAGACTTAATTTATTTTGTCCGGAATTAAGCCAATTAAAACAGATGAATATGCTAAGAATTATGTTCTTACAAATCTCCCCCTTTGGCAATTCTGGGATAAAACTAAACAGAGATATATGCCATAAACAAATACATGTCCTATCCCAAAACACAGAAATATAAAAGTACAGGGCATAGTGAGACTAAATAAATGATCTGTCTCTGAATAGCAATCATATGAATCTGTCTCTATATATGATTTATCAATGAACATCTCCGAAAACAATACCTACACACACGAGACACAACCAAATACCCAAGTGAAGTATGGAGGAAATAAACTAATATAAAATCATAATAAATACTCCCCTACATCACATATATCTCCCCCTTTTTGCCTGGAATAGACAAAAGGTGGGACAAACACACCATATCTAGCAATAAAATATGAGAATGAATCAGCATATCAAGATAATTAAAAGCAATATGACAATGGGTAGCAAAAGATAGCAGAAACAGAATAATAATACAAGAATAACTAAAACTGCAAAAGTAGACAGTATATCCATGTCATAAAAACCCAGACAGATATAACTGATCGAAAGAGTACATCATATCAGAGAGAATACAAAATACATCAGGAATATGGATGTCCCAGATACAATAAAACAAATGAAACTAAGCATCAGCAGAATCATCATCATCATCATCATCATCATTGTATGTGGTAGAAATATGACCAAGTCCAGATGAACAGGCACCTCTCTGCTGCTCTCTCTGACGTATCTCATCAAAAAATGCTGTCATCTTGGACTCAGAACGAACACAAGCTTCTGCCTCAGCATCAAATCTAGGCATGATAGGATCATACAACCTGGACTAGGCAGCTATCTGTGCCTGTAAAGAAGAGACCTCCTCCTCAATAGGATGGGTAGGTGCAGGAGTAGGGGGTGGTGGAAGAGAAATAGTAGTCATGCTCGAACTAGTGTGATCAGATGCCTAGCACGGATCAGGGAAGACTCCATCTAGGGGTAGAGCACTCGCTCGCGCTGCCTGTGGTAAATGACTCTCAGAACGAGCGAAAGTATTATGATCAATAATACCAGGCGTAGGGAGACGCAAATCACCCTCTAAAATAGGGACACCAGTAGTAGTGCAAATGGTGGAAATGAGAATCCCATATGGAAGTGAAGGACAAACAAGGATGGAGCCATGGACAGTGACAAAAGATATGACTCGAAGCATGACGGTCGGAAGATCGATATCCCACCCCTGAGAAACATGGTACATAAAGTAAACGATGTCTGACCCAATCTGTGTATGATTTATCTGAGGATAAATGGATGATGATACAAACCTATTGAGTACATGGAAGGCAGGGTAAAGTGTAGATGATACATCACGGAATCTTCCAGAGGAATCTCTTAGAAACAACGCCGCAAAATATCATCATAAGTAGGGCCATTGTCGAAATAACGAGGGAACGCAGCGTCTGGGACATGAGGAAGGTGCAGAAAAGCTGCTATGAGATCTGCAGTGACGAGAACAGGAATGCCACGTACAATAGAAAAGATCCCCTCAGTGTGGGGAAGAGAACGGAAGAAAAACTCTCGGACAATGTCCGGATAAACATCCCCACAAACCTCAAACATAAAATTCCAACCTCTAGCAGACAACCAACGAGGAATACCTAACTCAGGAAACTCATCATAAGGAAACACCCTCTCGAAAATAACTGACCGAATGTGGAGACCTAATGATAAGTAATGATCATACTCAGCCTGAGTGGCCCACCTCACAAGTGAGTACGGGGGCCGACTAGCCTGAGCTCTCTGAGCTCAAGCAGAGGGTGGCGCCTCATCGAGTCACCCGGAAGGGGCACCACGACGTCTAGGTGGCATGACCAGAAAGTGCAATGTGTGATATAAAAAATACCGTCGCGGGGGAATACACGCACACCTAAGCACCTATCTCCATAAAATCGTCCAACCGAACCACCGCGAACACCAGCCACAATCACAGTCAAAATCAGTAATGGAAACAATAATTTTTCTCAAAAAAAATAAAAAATGAACATAGATACCTCGAAACCACCGGTAAAATGAGAACAACACACCAGAGAAACAGTTGTTTGAACAAACGTCTGAACAACAGCCCCTTAGCTGATATAGGAGTGAGAATGGATGATCTAGGAGCTTAAGGGAGAGAAAACGATGACCATTGGAGCTTTAAAGAGGTGACAGAGGTGAAGATCAAAGTTCAAACCGCTGAAAATGGCGAAAGTTTGAAAACCAGGCGCTATTGGCGCTTTAAGCAATAAGGACGATAGGAGAGAAGAGAGAACGACGGATTAAATCAAAACCTAATCTCGCGAGAAGTCGTTCGAACGACTTAAGGATGTCGCTTGAACGATTTAAGGATGTCGCTCGAACATTTTTGGGAGTCGCTTGAACGACATGTTCGAGCGACATGATATGTCGTTCGAACGAGAAATCAAAATTTCCAGAATTATCCCTAAAACATTCAGAATTTGCTCAGTGAAAAAAATACCCCAAAACAGTACCTGGAACCCAAAAACATGCTGCAAAATAGAAAAATAGTGTAAAAAGCAGAAAATGGGAATTACATGTTAACAAGGTACTAATGTGCTCAATTATGAAAGAGGATTGATTGGGAGTGAACTACAACAATTGAGCCATCATTTCAATACGTCGAAATGATTAAGGAGTTATTATTGATAGCAAGGAATCATCAAACTTCATCAAAGCCATGTGTGACAAAAAAGTGTGAGTTTGATGAACTAAACTTAATCAACATGCATACAAGTTCGGATTGTTGGAGATTCTACAAACAATAGCGTCATGATACGATGTTTCAACACAGGATTCGTGGTGCAAACCCGTTTAAATTAATTTCCAACCAAACTCCCTCAATATATGAAATTTTCGAGATCTTTAGAAATATCTATCAATCTTTACTTAGAGAAAGTCCTATTGGCCCCAATTATGGCATTTATTTCTTTTTGTTGCCTTGATTTTTCTTTTGGGCTCTTTTAAACGGTGTCTTTCACTACGAGTCAATTATACACTCTCGCAACCCTTTCATGTGAACACTCAAAATATTTTCAATACCAATTCTCACGGAAAACGGTTCTTACAAGAACACCTCCTCCTTAAGTTTACTTACGCATAGATGAAAAAATTGAGATAAAAACATCTCACCAAACTCAAATATGCAAGAGAAGTCAAACTTTCATATAAACTCGTGATTGTGTGCAAGGATGCATATAATCAAAGTCGAGTCAAAATGCATATCAACATCGAAACAACCCCGTAGTGCAAAGGTTAAGATCATTCTAGGCATCAATAATAATGACCAAAAGTCCTAGCCACATGAATAATGAAAGAAAAGAGGGGGGGGGGGGGGGATCAAGCACACTAATATCCTATATCAATCAAGTAACCTCACGACTCAAAAATCAAAAATCTTTTTATATTTTCAAAAGTTTTTATAAAAAGCAAAATCTTTTTGTATTTTTTGAAAAGACTCAAATAAATAACAAAAACAAGAAACATGCCATAACACTAGCCAAATATAAAGCAATATGTAAATACTAGTGTATGACAAACCAGAGAGCAACCTCAATTAAAAGAAGAAAGATGAGGAGTACCAAGAGCAATGATGCGAGAATCACCGAGTTTATTCCTAACGCTTCTAAATCCGACTTTGTAACACAAGTAGGTGTGAACCGACGAGAAGGGGCAATTGGAACCGGAATGGCTCTAGACATTCTTGGAGCATTCTTAAGATCGTAGCAAAACGGTCTAAGATGACCTCTCCTACCGCAATGATTGCAAGTGTAGATACGGTGAGGAGCATGTCCTATAGGCCGATTATGCCTCACGTTCCTAGGTGGTACTCTCCTAAAGTCCCTAGGAAGCTCTCTTATTGGCATGGTTTTGGCTTTGGGAGTAGGTACGACATGATTATTAAAGCCAATACCTCTCTGATTATCTTTGATTTCGACGGTGCCTAATATTTTGTCTAACTTTTCAGACCTAGCCTCCAAATCAAACTTAACTTTACTCGAATTTCTCAATTTTTCTTTAAGTTCACTTATCCTTGACTCAAGTAAATGCGTAGAATTTTCAAACTTAAGGATTTCCTTTTTCATAGTCTCCATCAATCCCCGAAGACTATCTCTCTCACCCTCGACGTATTCTAGCTTTTCTCGAATTTTTTTTTCTTGTACCCTAATATCCTCAATCAAAGAATTGGAATTATTTATTTCTACGGCACGTTCTTTCAACATAGCTACTAGTTTCACGTTTGCTTTCTTTTCTTTTAAAGTTCCTTCATACAATTCTTTGAAAGAAGTTTGCAAATCTCTCTCGTCTTCGCTCTCCTCCTCACTCACCTCCTCCTCACTCTCAGGAGTATCAACTTCAGTGGTTGCGGAAGAATCATGCAAAGGTAAGTCTTTATCACTTTCATGACTAACCACAAAGGTGGAAAGATCACGCTTACTAGAAAAAAAGTTTTCTTCTTCTGGGTCACTATCACTAAGGGTAGAAGCACGATTTATCAGTTTATTAAAATTCTCCCTAAGTTTAGTGGGACACTCATCTATCATGTGACCAAAACCTTCACAGCAAAGGCACTTTTCACAATCACCTTTATTGACCAATTTTTTAAGAGCAGTTTTCATGTGTGATTTCCAATTAGATGATTCAAACAGGTGAATTCTAAAATCACCAAAACCACCGAAAGGCATACCTAAAGACATGGGATCACAAACACAATAAAATAGTGCAACAAGCTCTGATACCAATTTGAAACGGCCCTTTAGTGTACTTTAGGTAAAAACAAATTTTAGCTTCTTAAACCCTAAACATGCATCTAAGTGATTAAATCCATTTGATGAATAAAGCATGCGATAAATGAAACAATTTTAGGAAAAATCCCCGAAGGGAAAAACCTTTTTATTTCACTATAATTTGTAAGAGAACGGCTTACACGGATTACAATGAAATAAGTGCAACATACGAAATACCCGCAGGTGTCGGTTTCGATGTCTCGGCTGGAACTTTCCCTTTTAAGGAGGGCAGCAGTGAAGAAGAGAAATGACTTATCCACAAGATACTTCGTAAGGTCTCCTTCTATAATAGCATGCAGCTCTTCGGGTATAGAGTTCTTCTCACAAAGTGCAACATGGTATAGTGAATGGATTATCTTTCGATAAACGTGTTCAAGATCACCTAACTTTGGAATTGAGTAATACGATCTTGAATAAACACCGAAAGATGAAAAACTTGTATGGGAATTAGTTTTCGAAACTGTTCTGCCTTTAGAAACGTTTGCAGATACATTTTTATTTATAACTGAGCTGCACAGAGTCCAAGAAAATGAAAACACGAAAATCGAGATGGCAGGTCGTTCTAGCGATATGAGATCTCGTTCGCGCGACATGTCAATATCGTTTAAATGATTCTCAATCTCGTTCGAGTGAGATACAGTAAAAAATAATATTTTTTTCTTTTTCATTTAATCCTAGAATTTTCTTTAAACTATTTGCAACTCAAAAATATTTTTAAAACATAAAAAGATTTAATTCCCAAATATTTAAATCACCCAGTATTTAATCAATATACAGAAAACCTAACTACTCACAAGTATTCATACCTGATTGATCTTAAACATATGCAACATGTCTTGGCTTGTAATCTTCTTGAAAGCTTTGATTGCACATTCTTGGACTTGAACTTTGTCGTAGGCTTTTAAATAAACTCCATAGAAAACTAGCCTAGACTTAATTTATTTTGTCCGGAATTAAGCCAATTAAAACAAATGAATATGCTAAGAATTATGTTCTTACATCTAATCTCCCACCAACACTAGATTTTGGCACAGTAGGACTATCAACAGTATCCTTGATATATAAATTAACTCTGATATTCTTGGGTGACTACAAAACTTTCCCCTCTCTTTAGCAATCCACCTTTACTACCTTCTATCAACTTCTTAAAATATTCAGTAATCTTGACCTGACCTTCATCTTGCATTCCCTTTTCTCGAATAACTTCATGAGATTGAAATTTACCCTTCAATATAGTAGTTACTTGGACCACATCTTGCGCTCCTTTTTCTTGAGTAAATTCATGAGTTTTAGTGTTCACCTTCAAAATACTAGTGATCTCCCTTTTAGTTTTGTCTCGCAGCTTCACGTGTTGCTGATTATTGCCTCCATCTTTTTTATAAAAAGTCTTATTCACCCACTCCTTGTACAAAATGTTTTTGAACATGAGTCGGTAATCAACACTCTTGATTTTATCATACAGTATCTGTTTTGCGAATTAAATATTAGGGACACATAAAACTTTACTGATATATCCTAATTACATTAATTTGCATTTATTATATATGTGTATATATGTCGTATATTTAATATGTTCCCGAACTCTAATGATTTGTAATTTGAGGATTTCATAATTATGCACAACCATTTAAAAAATATTGATTCTTGTGCATCTAAGTAAATTTTAAGTGGTGTTGTCTTGATTTTTACAAATATGAATTACCTTATTTTAGCTCTACCACTCTAAGGTTTTGGGATATTTTTCATGTTGATTTATGCATCTACATACTATACATGTTTAGTCATATTTAATTGATGGATTTTCATCTGCATACTTGTCCTAATTCCACCAGGGCCTTCATCTCTAACTTGATCATAACCTCCTGTTCTTATTTCTTTTTCCTACTTCTTTACTACTTGCTCAATTCTAATAATCATATCGTCGATATGTAGCATTCTGAGTAGAACAATCACTTTTAACACTTTTTTGAATGTGTAATTTTGCTCACTTACTTTTAGGTTCGATATGATTAACATATAGTTTACGACCCATATATTTCATCATGGTCTTACTTATGTTAAAATACTCTTGATTTCAGGGTTATATGTCTTCATTTTCATCTTAGAACATAACCAACTTAATCTTGGCAGCTATACTTGCATTGTATGAAAATTACTTGCACGACTGGGCCTACCTAGTATCATTTTCATTTATGTTATTCTTCATGCTTAATATGAAAAGTATGGCTTGATGCTGACTTGCTTCTTTGGTGTGAATCTAATGCAATTGGAGGTGGAGCAAATGACGTAGCACCGCCCAAATACTGACTTGCTTCTTTGATGTTAGTTCTATCCTTGTGCAAAATTTGTTATTATAAATAGTGTTTACTCCGTGAACTTAGAGAGCTTTTGTAAATTGTCCACGTGAAGATTGCTTTGTCGAGCTAAATAGAATGCTATTCAAGATGCCTATGAGTTGCATCACGTGCCTGATGCGCATGTTCCACTGATGAAATTTAAGTTCGGTGGGGTTTCTATATATCTTCTTTATGAGAAACAATCACTTAGGGTTATTCCCGAAGTAATATATTTTTTGTACTAAATTAATTTATATGACTAAATGTTGATATTATAACTAATATGATAATTTTATTTTGTTTGACAGAATGTCATTTTGGGATCCTCATCAAGTTTCTAGCATTATGGATTACGACGTTTATGACGATGATAACAGAACGGAAGTTGATAGTCAAAAACAATAACAGACTTCTTTTTTATATTTCATTTTTATGGTTATAATATAAAAACATATCAGTTCTGAATGATTGTATTAGGATGTTATATTGAATGCATTTATGAAAATAATATAACTTCGAGGTGATTATATTATGATTTTTATTTGTTTGGTTTAAATTTCTTTTGTAAATAAAGAGTGGAGAGTTATATAAAATGTAAATGTAAGAGAATAGTGTGGTAAGAATAATTGAATTTGTTTAAATTCAGGATATTGTATCTTGAAAAATATTTTTTTTAAATATGAATTAATTTTACTAACAGACCTTTACCATTACAAAATCGAACAAAAGCATTATAAAACGGGTGCAATAAGGTTAAAATAGTAACACAAAAGTCTGTTACTAAATCAGAATTAGTTACGGTAAAATAATGTTGGTAAATTCATAATTAATAACAAAATTTTACCGTTACTATTAGTAACGGTAAAATTCTGCTACTAATTTAGTGCCCCGCTCCTTTTTTCTAATGGAAAAATTTCGTCACTAATATTTCTAGTAACGGTAAAATACCATTACTAAAGGCATTTATTGGTGCAGTGCCACCTCTCACAATATTCTCACCAACTCATCACGTGTCTTAATTTTAATTATTTAAATTCTAAAAAATTTAAAGGCTCTCCCATCAACTGACAAAATAGAACCAACTTTTACCCCTTTGTAGGAGGAGAAAGAATACCTGTTGGAACACATTATGAAGGGAACAACCATAATCAAGAACCCACTGTCACTAAATAACCTCCCCAAACACGAGGTTTCCATAAGAGCATACTCGTCATCTTCTAAATCACTCTCTGTAGTAGGCACACACGCTGCCTCTTTAACCTTCTCTTTTCCTTTACATTTTATCTCTTTTAATTTGGGACATCTCATAATGATGTTCCCAATTTCATGACAATAGCAACACTCCTTATCCTTGTGATTTCTAGACTGGGACCTTGAGCTCCTCAAATTAGAGCCTCAAATTTCAGACCTTCCTCTCACAACAAATCCCGCGAACTCTACTCTACCCTCCACTGCTTTCCACTGATTTTCATTAGAGAGAAAGGCTGATGTAACCTCATCCAAGAGAATAGTCTTTTTCTCGCACATCATTATAGTCACCAAATGATCGTACCTTTGGAGATGGAAGCCGAAAGAATCAAAACCTTGTCTTATTCCTCCATCTTCACCTATATGTTTAATAGTTTCAAGAGAAGCCTATTAAACTCACTGAGGTGGTCTTGCAATGAAGTACCAACCTTCGTGCTTAAATGATTGAACTTTTTCTTGAGATTAATCTTGTTTTTAAGAAACTTTACTACATCACAAATCGAGAATGGTCATGGCATGTGAGTCACGGTCCTGGGCCATGACCACCTGGTCATGACTGTGACCATCAGAGTCAAAACTGCGTGACCAGGTCCATAACCAAGCAAAAGGGTGACAATCAATGAATTTAGTCACTACCTATGGTTGTGACCATTGGGGTCATGACTTAGGTCTGTGACTAGTCCATGACCAAATGGCACCAAATATACCGCTAAAATTCCCATCAAAGTGGGTCACGACCATACACACAATAAATATAATGGGTTCAGTTGAGAATGATCATAGTCGAGGACTTTGACCATTTTAAAATAGTCATGGTGTCTGGTCACGGTCTTGGACCGTGACCGGACGCTGTACATATAAACACACCCAACTCTGACAACATTTCACGATCTCTCTGTCTAAATGCTAACCTCTCTGCGCCTCTCCTTCGGCCACCGCCACCGGCATCACTCTCCCTCTCTCAGTTACTCTCCCTCTATCCCTCTCCTCTACCATAACTTATCTTATAATATCCATGTTTTTTCAATTTTTCAATTTATGTACTTTCATAGGAGTATAATTAGGTTCAGGAAGATTAATATTTTCTTAGTAAACATTGCACATGTCGAATGAGTTATGTGTCGATCTTACAAATATATTTTAATGGTATAAATTATTCTGCACATTTGGAGAGAGTGAATATTAATTTCTATAAAAAAAATATAAGAATAATTAATTAAGGGTCGTGTTATAAATAATAATTTGAAATATTATTTAAAACCTTAAACTTCGGGTAAAATGTTATTTGGGACCAAATTGTATTTCAAATTATATTTTTACTCCATAAACATTGTAGCAATGATTTTTAACTCCAAACTTTCATAAAATTATTGTTTGAACCCTAGACTTGTTTAAAATTTTATTTTGACTCTAAGAATTTATTTTATGGGATATTCACAAAATCGCCCATGTGCGTGTGTTTGTATGTGTTTGTTGAACTCATGTTGTTATTTCAATTAAGCATTGGGTTTTGCTAGTAGTGGTTGTAATATTGGCAGGCAAATAATTGTTTTGTGGTATTATGGTTTACATTCGATTGTTTTGTACGTTAACATAAAATTGTAACATAGAATTTTCAATGATGAAATAAAAGTTACTTTTACTTTGTTTGTATTGGAAAGTGGTCATGCATGGTATGGGTTTAAAGAATTCATGATTGTTGAAATGATTTTTTTAGGGGACTAGGAAATTTGTAATAAGAAGCTTGACAAAGTCTTATGTTTATCAAAGGCTTAAAAACAAGAAGACTAAGTTTATACTTATTTTTGTTGAAGCAAGGTTGAGGAACTTTTACTTATAATGTTTCATAAGAAACGTTAGACGTTTCCATGTTTTTGTCGAACATTTATGTTTTTATCCATTTTTATACCAAAATATCATATCAACATTTATGTATGTGTTACCTAATTAGAGAATCTGTTTGTTTTCATGTGAAAACATTATTAGGGTTTTCATGTATGAGATTTCCTTTGAACAATATTTAATTTTTGATAATATTTCCTTTGAAAATTGTTTGGGTTTTCATGTATGAGTAAACATTATTGGGGTTTTCATGTATGAGTTCAAAAATGGGTACAATACATCATTTGTTTAGTTGAAGTTTATACCCATTAGTTGGACATGAATTTTTTGTAATTTATCTTACTCTTTTCAATTGAAAGGTGTATATGAATTATTATGTGTGTGTGTGTGTGTGCATGAGAGAGAGAGAGAGAGAGAGAGAGAGAGAGAGAGAGAGAGAGAGAGAGAGAGAGAGAGTATGAATTAATGTGTGTAATAGAATGTAAGTGTAAAAAGTGGTTGAGAGAGAGACACACACATACACACAATGGATTGACTGTAATGATCGAGCAAATAGACAATTTTATGTTCCCCGATCGACCTTATATATATTTATATGTGTATAACACACACGAACACATGCACATGTATAACACATACAAACACATTCACGTGTATAACATATACGCACACATAGGCATACATATATATATATACACTCACACAAAAGGATTCATAATAATGCTAGGATTAAATAAAACATGATAAACTTAAATTTGACCAGTTGAAAAACAATAACCAATTAATGATTAATTAGAGCCATTACCTGTAGGACTCATATTGACACCCTCGTATATTTTTCTCAGGAAAAATGAGGCATAGTGATAATCACTCGCAACAAGAGTATAAGAGGTTGAAATTAGAACGCACTTATACATATTTTATTAGTGCGCACCATATATAGGGTAATTCTATTTACAAGTATGGGAATACGAAGATTGAACAGTTTAACTACCTTACAAATCGTCATATTCATATCTCATAAGAGAACTGTTTGATCATATTATGTTTTCCCTACCAGAACGCTAGGATGAGGCGGTAAAAAATATATTTCGCTTATATAAACCTGACATGGCCATAACGTTACTTACACTATTAGAGAAGGTAGAAAAAACATTCACCCATTTTGGATATCATTACGTAAAGAGAGCATTGGCTAAGACTATGACATCTCATGACATATGCACGTTAAATTAAATCTTGTCAATAAGTTGAAGAAGAAAAGATTCTGAGTTCATGCCACAAACATCTATACATCAATCCTATACACACATCCTGGTGGTTGGACACGTGAAAAAATCCAAAGAGTTTTAAAAAGTAATACCGAATGGATGGAGATCAAACATATTGAACATATTTTAAAGTTTTATTATGAGAAGGTATATACATATATATATTCGTAAACATGATTAGTTAGTCGTAAAAATATTAGTATAATAAATTCGTCGCTTTTTTATTGCAGGTAATGTCTAACAACAATGGAGATAATGAACCAAATGATGATGGGACACCTCCTGTATTCTCATCTCATGCACCCCCAACCTGAATTCTCATCATCACTAGTGAACAACACACTTCTTTGCTGATGGTCCACTCTACCACTCCATCTACGAGTATGCAACAAATACCTATTAATCCAAAACCCCACCGTCCACGTACGATACCTCCTGAGAAAATGATAAGAAGCCTATTGGGTTCTCCCTTCTCGAGAATAATCATATTGGCAATAAAAAGGACATCCAGATCTTTAAATCCCAGTGTTTGTTACTTGGAAAAGTGAATGTGGGAGTCAAGGCAGCAAACAACTGTAAAGCAATTGATCAAGCCATAAAGGATGATATTTTTAAATAACTTTATAAGAGTGTTTCATTCTCCAACTATTTAAAGAAAAATGTTATTTCTTAAGTTATTAAACAAAATGAGAACAGATCAAAGGAACCTTCGGCAAAGACATTTCTCGAAGGGGGTATCAAGATCCGATATTTTGGCCATGAAAGACAGAGTCCCTATGAATGTTAAAATTTCGATCAATTAATGGAACATATTTTCAAAAAATAAGGCAATGAAAAAAATCTTGGTCGAAAGGGAGAAAAATAAACAAAATAGGGTGAAGAAAGTTGATGTACAATGACTGGGGTCTAACTCATATGAAGATTTGAGGAGTGAGCGATTAGAAAGCAAAAAGGGCGATCCAGATACCGAAAAAACACCTAATCGGGCAACTTGTATGTGCATGTGATATTAAGTCTTTTCATTATAAGTCGTTGTAGTATAAAAGACCATTAATCAAAAATCATTTTTGTGCCTACAAATACACTAAAACATGTACAATGGCAAGTAAGGGGTCAATACACGCTCCTTAATGTGGACAAGAGCAAAGTGAAAACTAAGTATGATTTTTAAAACAATTGTGAAGGGATATGTATTTAACTAATAATGTGTGAATATTACACTAATAAATAAATAAAATGATAAAGTGACAAAATACGAGGAGTGGATAATTATGAGATAATTAAAGGGATAAAAATTCACCACTTAACCTAGTTATCTTCATTAATTAGTTTGTTATTTGAAATACCCCGAGATAGATATAAATTCACAAATCAACTCTTGTAGCATATGCGACGTTATATATAATCTTTTTAGAAGATTAATATCTAAATTTCACAAACTCTATAAAAATTACATTTAAACATTTTCTAACAATCACCTGGTAGGGAAAATTTACTCAAAGTATTTTAAATCATAAACAAAGTTACGTTTTAGAGTTAAGAAATTCAAATTACAGTATTATTGAAAATTTCCTATCTCAAGTTTAATTAATGAATAAATATTATAATATGAATTTATGATTTTCTCTCGAAAATAATTTACCCTCTCTCGAGGTGTAAATATAAATTGTAAAAACTCAATATTAATATTCAAAGGGGCATAATAAATACACAAACTAAAAGTAAAAATAATTAAGTTAAGGGTTTCATCTCACCCTTTGAAAATAAACTCAAAGATGTCACTCAACTCACAATTTGTATCTCATTATAGTCTCCCTCACACTCAAGTTTCTCTAAAAAAATAGATAAAAGAAGAACAAAAAATTTTGTACAATAATGGAGTACCTAAACTAAAATTATCCTACCCCAAATTTTTTTCCCCTCTCTATTGTTTGTCTTATGGGGTTCTTCTTCCTATTATGACACCCCGCCCAATTAAATATCGGGTGATCAGTCCTTTATAAAATTTATAACATAATGTTCGGTTGGTTCATTCTTAGCATCACTGTCGAAAACTTAAATCCAATTTAATTGCCTAACATTTAATTAAGCTAGTGTCAAAACATTTTCCAATTAAACTAAAAACCAATTAATTCATTTAATAAACTTCTGAACATGTAATTATATACCATACACAAGAATTTAATGCTGACTGAATCCATTACTGAATAATCAAGACTGGATAAAAACCTACAGTAGCAAGTCACAAATAAAACCATAATAAATACTCAATCCAACAGAAAAGAACTACAAAGTAAACTGAGTACAAATCCGCTAATGAGAATGGGCGACACATACCCGAACTGAGATAACTGAACTAGGAACTGAATGAATTGAGAGAAGCATCTAATCTCAATGACCCGCAACTTCCTCAACATCTACAGCTCGGTAAACCAACCAAGTATCTAGAACCGGTGTCCCTGTGGCTGGGCACCTGTACTAATATATATATATATATATATATATATATATATAGCAAAAGAGAGAAGAAATGCAAGAGACGGGTCAGAGCCCGATGTTTTAAAAAGATTTATTAGCAAGTATTTAAAACTTCATTAAAGCAAGTATTATATGCATGTTAGTTCGAACTCTCACATGAGATTCTCACCTCTCGACTAGTTTGCACACCTAATGTACCTTTAATCCAACCTAGCCATCTGACACACTCCTTACTAGGAAAAAGGCTTATCCCTCTAACTACCCCTCGTAGTAGTATTTCGTATTTGATATCGACATTTAGCATTTAAACAAGTGTTATCACACTATAGTCAAGTATTTACTATTTACTTACATACTTTACCAAAGAGTTCGCTATAAACGCACGTATATTATTCTTAGCACAATTATACAAATACGATACCCCTAGGCTAAGCTGCAGTGCACACATACTCTGCTATCAAATCCCGGTACATCACGTACATGAGGACTACGTGTTCTGAATCTCTCAGGAACTGTTACAATAAGAAAAATCACATATATTGGAGGCAAACATAGTTCACATACCCATGGGTCACGCACATACCTACGCTCCCATGGTCAGCTGACTTATTAACTCACAAATAAGCCATTCAAAATCCTATGTCCTTAAGGTACCGATCTAAATATCCCCCCCCCCCCCCCCCCCCCGTAGGCACACAAAGATTAGATGGACCTGTTTCGAAAGCCGACGTCCCGTGATAGCAAGTATGGTAGGTATGTCATACACATAATATATCAAATATAGGTATACACACAACCCATCAAATCAAACGGTATACACACATCCAAATGTCATATTCTATACGTAGTATTATTATCACTAAATACTATCCACGTATTTTCAAACTACGATATTCCCCCTCTCGTAATATATATAAGGATAATATCTCCTTCGAAAATCCTTAATACAAAATCATGAGAAGTCCCAAATATAACCACTAATTTTTATTCTTATAATTTCCATGTCGCTGGAACTAATATCGTAAGTATTTATCACTTAATACTCTCGACGCAATTACAATTATGATTATCTCTCTCTCGCAATCTTCAAGGTAAATTCAGTGTTCCAAATATTTGAATCATTACACCTAAGCAACTCCCAATAATTCTGCACTATTTTGGGTTCATCGAACACTAATTTTTCTCACTCAAATTGACTGATTATACAAATAGGGGAAAAATAGGAAATTTTCTGAAAATTAGAAATCTCACTCGAACCAGAATTGATCTCGCTCGAACGACTTCCACGTGTCGTTCGAACGACTTCGCGCGACAACCAATCTAGCTCGAACGACTTCGAGCGGGATCTCGCGACCTGGGCTGTTTCGTCTTCAACCTTAGACAACCTCGTTTTTCACCATTTTTCAACCCTAAAACCTCTAAAGATTAAGCTCAGGCTTCCAACAATCAACACCAAATATTATTTTAACATGTATATGAGATTTCCCATAATCTAACATCAATAAATCGTCACCAATCATCCATAAATTCGAAATCCCCAATTTTATTGTCAAGAACTCTAGTTCTTAAATTAATATGCATAACTTCTAAATTAAGCCCAGATTGGTTCATAGAAATCACCCTTATTTTGTAGGCATCATCCTATCTACATATGGTATTCAAATTCTTATCAAATCAGCCCTAGTTTATGATATAGTTCTCCAATTTCACCGAAATTAACTTTCATAACAAAGGTTTAATAACCTAGACTAACATGAACATAATTATCGCTAAAGAAAGCAAGAAATAAACACTTGCCTCGATTTTGAAGGTCTGATTCGTTGGTGTTGTTGGTATGGATGCGTTCCTCGCATTTTGATCTACACAATGGTGGTGGTGGTGGTTGTGCAAGGTGGTGAACATAGCTTCTCCTCCTTTAGAATTTTCTCTCCCTCACCCACTGTGGATCTCTCTTGATTTTGGTGTAACCTAACCCTAATTGTCCGCAATTAGCTGATATATTATTTCTCCAATTTTCGTCCATTTAATTCCTCCAAAAATCCATATTACTAAACTACCCCTACCAGGTGCCGGCTTGGCCTAAAAATGTCCCGGAATCCAAATAAAATACCCGGGTAGAATTTTCTGACTATCTCGACCCCTCCAGACTCAACGGCGCCCTCGAAATGATCATACGAGTTAGTTAAAATAATTTACCTTTTTATTCCACTTAATTAGTCCTGACACGACTCACACGCGCGTCCCCGACTTAATATACCAAACTGTTGTATCTCTCTCTCATGACAAGTTATATAATATCGTCATTCCATATTACTTATTCTCACAGTAATATTAATAATTACTAACTTCTCGTCATACTAGTAAATATTCAAATTTAATCCGGATTAATAGTTAATTCTCACATTTTAATTTTATTAATCCCACTAATAATAAATCACATAATTAATAAAATCTTCAAAAATACGGGGTATTACATACTTCCCCCCCAATAACGGAATTTCGTCCCGAAATTCAGAAAATATGGCATTTCTGGTAAGAACAACTCCGGGTATTTATTTCACATCTCATGTAATCTACGCAGTACCGCCCATGCAGTACATTACCGAATACCCTTAATAACGAACACCTCACTGATGTTATAATTTACTCTCCAAGCCTTACCATTTAATTTTCACCACTTAACTTTTAGATATTTACTATCTAGCCTCCTACTACTCGCACTAGTAGGTTAATTGATATTTAGATATATACAAATTTGTCTTACTACTATGTTTCATCAGTAATTTATTCTTGCTTGTACAGTATATACATTACACACAATATATACTATAAATGTCATCACATTTTCGCCATACTGCCTTCGCAAAGGATTATGGAACCTAAGCATGTACGCTATCAGCTCAAACTTAATAATAATAGGAAAATATCCCACATCACTCGGTACCAATTTCCTCATTCTAACATGCAATAATGCAACTCCCAATCATTTCCACCCTGGTTAATGGGCTCTAAAATTCCTCTGGACCCAGTAGATTATTTTCCTCCCCTCTATCCAATAAGCACAAGGATGACAAGGATTGATATATATATATATATATATATATATATATATAACGCCTCGAATGGAATCCTATCGATAAAGATCTGAGGGGAGTCATCTTACACTAACCCCACCAGTGGAAGGTATTACACTAAACCTTCCCATAATTGGAAATGCAACATACCTCACAATGTGCAACTAAGACTCTCAGTCTGCCTGTCCGCCTGCGAGTGCATTAGGCCGGATACGATTGCCTCTTGATATTAATGGCCTCCGAAAAACTCTTCCCAATAATCGAGTTATAACTCTCTTAACTCTATCGGACAAAAACTTTATTTATACCTCATATAACCTTACTATCCCAGGAATAATGGTTGGGGTTTACTGTTTCACGTTATGATTTGTCCTAACTTGGCATAACGTGAGCTATTTTAATTACACGACCCACTTTCATCCACGTAGGGTCATTATCCCGTTGCGAAGTAATTAACTCTATAATGGTCCGTGGATTCTCTCCCATTACTTCCGAGGAATTCCTAATGATGAAGGAACTCTATTATTTCCTGATGGTCCACTTCTAATTGAAGCTCAGTAATGTCTTTCTTTACTTATGACATCACTACTACGACTTTATATTATTATGCATTTTACCTTTCTTATAACCACATCCATATCTATGGCTCAGGCGACAGTGTCATCATTGCATGTCGCAAGTCCTTCCCCCTCTCTCTAAGCTTCAGATTCTCGTGAAACATGTTCTCTCCATGTCCTATCAAGTACGTTTCAACTTCCCCGAGTTAAAGTTTATCGGATTCTTCCTATACTATCCTTGTGGAAAATTTGGGGATTAACGGTCTGAACTGACCTAAACCATCAAACAGCTAAGTTCTGAAGTCACACTCTTCTACCTTCAGTTACCACTCACAATACGCATTGTGACACAATTATCAACTATGGAAAATACTATAATTCAACTATCTAGGGTGCCCATACATACCATGTTTTGTGCATTACAGCACCACCGTACTAGATGTTTTATATAAATAATAAATTATGCCCCACATACTTGGCATGACTATATGGTAAGGTCCTACTCAGCCACCCTACCTTTTCCACCTAATAATATCTTAGGTTGGACCACCGGTCTTCTCGTGGTGTCAACGATTGGTAACATTATCACATTAATCTTATACAGCCCTATCGACCTTAGTTTGTAATATAACCATTATCTTACAGTTATAACCAAGTATATAGGTAATCATTAGGATACTAAATCCATATACTAAAGGCAAACTTCTCCCAACTTCCAACGTTCGCTGACTTTCATGCGTGGGGTGTCTCGCAAAGCGAAATCCAAATAAGGAACCCCCCCGATACACTACTACCTATTATTGCTAGTCGTTGGGATCCGTAAGTCCTTAATCCATAACATATATCCCTGATTTTCCATCTACGAACAAAAATTCTACTCGTCCACTCCCAAGTCACTAAAGATGGCATATAATGCGGAGCTCTCACTATCACAAGTTATTAGCTCTATAAGATTAAGGAGATATACCTCTCCTCTCTATAATAAGTCAATCTACCCTGGATCACATCAGTAAAACATCCCTCCTCACCGGGATTGACATAGTAAGACAACCTACTCACCGAAGTCTACAATATAATACAACACATATGCAGGCTCAACCGTCTTTCAGGTGATGCATCATTAAAAAAATATTTTAAAATTTTTAAATTTTTAGTACGATAATCTTATCACACAATTTACTACCGTTCAAACCCTCGGTAACTCGTAACTATATAATATAATAATAGTGTGCTCTACTATCATAAAGCTCAAAGGAGCACGAGTCGTTACATAATACCTTATACAAATTTCTCTTAGTGTCCACACTTGTTCCTCCCCCCAGGTGGCACGAAAATCTCGCTACCAAATGGTAGTCATTTACATAATAAGGCTGTTGTCGCCAGCGTACCCATTAAACCGAATGCACACTCAAATTCTTAGTGTTAACTATTCACATATGTTGTCACACACCCACGTCACTTGAACTCATCATTTATTCACAAGGACGAAACAAAACTCCATCAGTCTATCCTGATCATAGGGTCCCCGTATGCACATTTTGCGACCCATAATTATTTATAATCGTTATCCCTTTCGAATTCCATTCATAAGATTTTCCCTTCCTTTTTGGTGGGTAAATTATTCTATTTTTACGGCTCACCCTCCCGACATCTATACATTGGCCCCATATCTCTAAGCCTCAATTATGGCCTTACTGACCTTCCCTTAATTTCCTGGGCCTCATCGACCCTGAAATACGGTATGCTACAGTTACTGAGGACTATGTTGGTTCTGACTAGACCCACTACTCTCGGGTTATTAGTTCCTGGGCCCAATTGTCTTGACCAGATTCCTACACTGGACATTTACTTCTCCAACTGGTATGCCTTACAGGAACGATTTATAACTCCCGATACTATCAATTTCACTTCTCAAGTGATCACATTCAATACTGGTAACCCTTATCTCTACATATAGGGAAATTTCCCTTCCACTGGTCTTCCTGGCCTTGATGGGATGTCCTTCTCTCGAACCTGGAAGTCTTAACTCCCAGTTGTTATTTTCGTTGTTCCTTTTGCTCTACCGGGCATATGGAACACATGGTCGACCCGCTGGTCTTGAATGAATCCATCACCATTTTGTTAAGATTTAATCATATCATTTAAATAGGTTTCCCCTCACTGGGTATACTTTCTGGTAATGTTCTACTAACCCTATTGCATTTAACCTTTCCCTTCGACTAGGTATCACAACTCGACTGGCTCCCTTTCTTCTAGGGCGTTGACATATTCTAGTAAACATATACTTTGATGTCATTGACACTAGTCACCTTAGTCGCACCTCCCAGTCACGCTAGGGCATTCTATCCACGAGTCCATTTCAACTTACGGACCCTTTTTTATCTTTAGTGACTCCTACTTCGGTTTCGAAGTCCGCTTACCAAGTTAACTCATCCTTTATGGTCGGTCTCTACACGACCTACTAGTGATAAGTTCAACATCTCTTCCATATCTCTGTCTGACCAGAAGATGGAAAATATTAAATGGTCAACCCGTACCCAATATCTTGGTTTGATTTTCTATTGTTAATCTTTGTCGTTTCTCTGATCTAGAGAATTTTCTTCAAAATTTAAAATTTTCTGAGTGTCACTGCACTCTACTTTACGTTATTGGCTTTGGATTAGCTCCCTCCATTGACCCATCACACTTAGATATTACTGTTGGTGACTTCAACTGCTATCACCGTTCCTCGAATGCTTCATAACTTTCAATTGTCCCCCTCCTCCTGCAGTCCCGTTAACGGCCTTCACAGGTCGTCCCGTATTGTTCGATGTACGAAGTCCAATAAAACTTGCTTATGAATTAAATTCACTAAACTTAATCACAAGAGAGCGTGAGTCACATACACAGTGAAATACAATAATCCTATAATAAGGCCCTATATCAAAGAACGCTAAGCTAAAACGCTATAAGCCGTACGGATCCTAAAGGACTCTAGAACCTGATGCTCTGATACCACCTGTGACACCCTGTCGAATTCAATATCGGGTGATCAGTCATTTATAAATTTTATAACAGAATGTTCGGTTGGTTCATTCTTAGCATCACTGTCGAAAACTTAAACCCAATTTAATTACCTAACATTTAATTAAGCTAGTGTCAAAACATTTTCCAATTAAACTTGAAACCAATTAATTCATTTAATAAACTTCTGAACATGTAATTATATACCATACACAAGAATTTAATGCTGACTGAATCCATTACTGAATAATCAAGACTGGATAAAAACCTACAGTTCCAAGTCACAAATCAAACCATAATAAATACTCAATCCAACAGAAAAGAACTACAAAGTAAACTGAGTACAACTCCGCTAATGAGAATGGGAGACACATACCCGAACTGAGATAACTGAACTAGAAACTGAATGAATTGAGAGAAGCGTCTAATCTCAATGACCCGCAACTTCCACAATAACTGCAGCTCGACAAACCATCCAACTATCAAGAATCGGTGTCCCTGTGGCTGGGCACCTGTACTAATATATATATATATAGCAAAAGAGATAAGAAATGCAAGAGACGGGTCAGAGCACGATGTTTTAAAAAGATTTATCATCAAGTATTTAAAACTGCATTAAAGCAAGTATTATAGACATGTTAGTTCGAACTCTCACATGGGATTCTCACCTCTCGACTAGTGTGCACGCCTAACATACCTTTAATCCAAACTAGCCATCTGACACACTCGTTACTAGGAAAAAGGCTTATCCCTCTAACTACCCCTCGTAGTAGTATTTCGTATTTGATCTCGACATTTATCATTTTAAACAAGTGCCATCACACTACAGTCAAGTATTTACTATTTACTTACATAATTTACCAAAGAGTTCGTTATAAACGCACGTATATTATTCTCAGCACAATTATACAAATACAGCACCCCTAAGCTAAGTTACGGTGCACACATACTTTGCTATCAAATCCCGGCACATCATGTACATGAGGACTACGTGTTCCGAATCTCTCAGGAACCGTTACAATAAGAAAAATCACACATATTGGAGGCAAACATAGTTCACATACTCATGGGTCACGCACATACCTACGCTCCCATGGTCAGCTAACTTATTAACTCACAAATACGCCATTCATAGTCATATGTCCTTAAGGTACAAATCTAAATCCCCCCATAGGCACACAAAGATTAGATGGCCCTGTTTCGAAAGCCGACCTCCCGTGATAACAAGTCTGGTAGGTATGTCATACACATAATATATCAAATATAGGTATACACACAACCCATCAAATCAAACAGTATACACACATCCAAATGTCATATTCTATACGTAGTATTATTATCACTAAATACTATCCACGTATTTTCGAATTACGATATTCCCCCTCTCGTAATATATATAAGGATAATATGTCCTTCGAAAATCCTTAATACAAAATCATAAGAATTCCCAAATGTAACCACTAATTTTTATTCTTATAATTTCCATATCGTTGAAACTAATATCGTAAGTATTTATCACTTAATACTCTCGACGCAATTACAATTACGATTATCTCTCTCTCGCAATCATCAAGGTAAATTCAGTGTTCCAAATATTTGAATCATTACACCTAAGCAACTCCTAATAATTCTGGACTATTCTGGGTTCATCGAACACTAATTTTTCTCACTCAAATTGACTGTTTATACAAATAGGGAAAAAATAGAAAATTTTCTAAAAATTATAAATCTCGCTCGAATGACTTCCATGTGTCGTTCGAACGACTTCGCGCGACAACCAATCTCGTTCGAATGACTTCGAGCGAGATCTCGCGACCTGGGATGTTTCGTCTTCAACCTTAGACAACCTCGTTTTCACCATTTTTCAACCCTAAAACCTCTAAAGATTAAGCCCAAACATCCAACAATCAACACCAAATATTATTTTAACATGTATATGAGATTTCCCATGATCTAACATCAATAAATCTACACCAATCATCCATAAATTCGAAATCCCCAATTTTATTGTCAAGAACCCTAGTTCTTAAATTAATATGCATAACTTCTAAATTAAGCCCAGATTGCTTCATAGAAATCACCCTAATTTTGTTGGCATCATCCTATCTACATATGGTATTCAAATTCTTATCAAATCAGCCCTAGTTTATGATATAGTTCTCCAATTTCACCCAAATTAACTTTCATAACAAAGGTTTAATAACCTAGACTAACATGAACATAATTATCGCTAAAGAAAGCAAGAAATAAACACTTGTCTCGATTTCGAAGGTCTGATTCATTGTGTTGTTGGTATGGATGTGTTCCTAGCATTCCGATCTACACGATGGTGGTGGTGGTTGTGCAAGGTGGTGAACATAGCTTCTCCTCCTTTGGAATTTGCTCTCCCTCACCCACTGTGTCTCTCTCTTGATTTTTTGTGCAACCTAACCCTAATTGTCCCCAATTAGTTGATATATTATTTCTTCAATTTTCGTCCATTCAATTCCTCCAAAAATCCAAATTACAAAACTACCCCTACCAGGTGCCGGCTTGGCCTAAAAATGTCCCGGAGTTCAAATAAAATACCTGGGTAGAATTTTCTGACTATCTCGACCCCTTCGGACTCAACGGCGCCCTCGAAATGATCATATGAGTTACTTAAAATAACTTACCTTTTTATTCCACTTAATTAGTCCTGACACGACTCATACGCGCGTCCCCGACTTAATATACCAAACTGTCGTATCTCTCTCTCACGACAATTTGTATAAAATCGTCATTCCACATTACTTATTCTCACAGTAATATTAATAATTACTAACTTCTCGTCACACTAGTAGATATTCAAATTTAATCCGGATTAATAATTAATTCTCACATTTTAATTTAATTAATCCCACAATAATAGTAAATCACATAATTATTTAAATCTTCAAAAATACGGGGTATTACACCTATGCTACCAAGTCTTCAATTTATAGGTGAAATGATGCTAGGGGTATAATTGGAAGGTATATAATGGATGAGGGTAGTTTATGGAAAACGGGGAATGAGATCTTAATCATGTGACTTTTATTTTTGGGGAATGGCAGATGCTTGGGTTTTATAGATATTGGGTTTTGCTGGATTGGTATAAGGAATCAATTTGGCTTGGGTTAACGGTGTACATGGGTTTTGACAGGGTTTTTTTTTTAAGGAAAATGGGCAGAAGTCTATGCACATGTGAGCTTTTAGTTTTGATCTAGGTTTTTGGTTTGTTTGGGACTTTATGCAGAATCGTGGATGGGATAAAATGGGAGTTCAAATGGGTTTAAGTGGGTAAGAAGTTGGGTTTGGGTGAATAGTTGATGGGTTAAGGTTTGGAAGTGGGTTGGGTAGCTTCCAGGTTCGTGGGTTGGAGTAAATGATTCCGGGTCTGAATTTGGATATGGAGAAGGTGGAGCAGGTATGGGTTTTGTGGTCCGGAACAAGGTTTGGACTTCGAGTTGGGGCTTTAGATCGGGTCTGCTTGGGTTTACCAGCGGTTTTAATGGGAATCCGATCAAGAGGTGCTGGCCGGAGCAAGGAGGGATGATGGATCTCAAAGATAGGGGATGGAAACTCCGGGTTTATGGGTCCTCGGGTTATGGAGGTTTGGTGGATTCTCGGGTTATGGAGTCTCAAGCCACTACAGCAGCTATGGGTATAAGATCTCGTGGGTTTGTGGGTTTGTTAATGGAGGTTAGAGGAGAGATGGTGGGGGCTAATAGGGTGTGTGAGAGGGTGTATGTTAAGTAATTTAGGTGTGTGTTTAGTTGTGCACCAAAAGAATAAAATTAAGACTTAACTAAAACTAGTAAAATTTATAAAAATTAAAAACTTAACCTAAGAAAAAGTATTTATAAGTCTAATAAAAAAATAAAAATAAAATTACCTAATATTCAACTAAAATATAAATAAATAAAATTAATACTAAAATAAAATCTACAAAAATTTTAAAAATAAAAAACAAAAATCCTAACCTATTAATAACAATACTCAAAATAAAAATATTAATAAAATTAAAAACAAATAATATAAAATAAAATAAAACTAAAACTAAAACTAAACTTAAAAAAAAACTAAAAACAAATAATATAAAAATCTAATGAAACGCACACCTATTATAAATATATAAAAATAAACGACGCACAATACGGAATCCAATATATACAATTATACACATAATAAATCCTAAAAACAGAAACGACTCTAAAATTTAAAATAAATTCTAAAAATTATGTACGACACAAATATAATTCCAAAAAAAATCTAAAAGGTGAAAACCAAACACACACGAGGCTCGGGACGGATTAGGTAGGTATGGTCTCGGTTAGGGGATAGGGTAATTGGTAGGGGACTGGGTTAGGCTTTTTTAAACGCATCACTACCACATTTGATGTACTTGACCACTTATTTTTAGGAATTTCTTCTAATTATTCTTGTTTGACACCGCAAATGCATATTGACCTACAAAACAAACAAATACCAATGTAAGTCCGATTTTACCGAGAATTAGCAATTAAAAATTGTCTATTTAGTGTTGTATTTTAACACTTCTGGCTGCTTATTACACCACCCCAAACAGAACATTATTAGTCCTCGAGCAAAAATATAAAGAAAAAAAGAAAAAAAATAAGAAACCAAAAGTGTGCCACTTTCATGGGTACAAGCGATCGCACTTAGCATGTGCAAAAATCATTAAACCTATAGGTTTTCCTACAGGACGAGTTTTGTCTCGTGAGGATTTGCAGGGAATATACCCACAAAATTCTTTATTTGCAAAAGTCTGTCAATCACTTATTAGATGTAGAACAATCGCACAAGCCATCATGAGATAAATATTTTGACGAATAGAAGCTAGAAGTGTATAAAAAGTTTAATTGAGTGAATACTCAATGCATATCCTTCCTATAACTCAATGTGTGTTGTCTAAATTAGTCAAAACGGTTAAGTTTCACAATAGTGATTCCTAGATCACCTTTTTGGAATCAGTGCATCAACTTCAAAATCTAACAGATATAACTCTCTCAAACGAACTCACGAAATTTAGATAATTGTATCTCTCTTAAGAGTGAGGATGTGTAAATGTAAGCACGTTAAAACGTCGAAAAAATTATAAGAATAATTTTCTAGGATTGTTCATATAATAGCTTTAGGCTAGTTTGGCACATCCCGCTACAAATTGTCATGCACCATCAAGACGAATGAAACTCAATTATCTCCAAGTTTGAAGACTTCCCGACATACCAAAATGTATAAAACTATTTAGTGCTTTGAATTAATTCATAGAATTATATTTGGGATGTTTGTTTTTCATTAAAAAGACGAACATGAATGTTTTGGTTTGCGAAAATATGTTTTTGGAAGACCTGTAGGCGGAGTTTTATCAAAAAGAGTTTTTGACGCTTTTTCATTTAAACGACATTTGATGTTGTTCAAACGACTTGGAAATGTCGTTCGAGCGACGTGATGATCTTGTTCGAACTTCGCCGCCGACTTCAGTTTACTATAAATACTTGTTTCGTGGATCAGTTTCTTAAGAATTTTTCCAACATGTTCCTACATATTAGAAGACAAATTTCTTCAAGTTTTTTGTGTCAAAATACTGTTTTAATTCACATCAAAGTATCCTTGAATATTATTCTTGTGAATTAGTTTAGAACCCTAAAAGTTTTGTATCTCTTGCATACACCTTTTATGGAGAGGCACTCAATTGCTGACTCGTGATACCTTCGGGGATTCTATACTAAAGACGAAGGCTGAGGCTAATTCGAACGACTGCGATCATGTAACTTTTTCGAGCGTTATAGTTGTTCCTTTGAGATTTTTGAAGAATAGCGCGTTATGCTTGTGGGGGATCAAGTAGTTTGTAAGTCGACTCTCTTGTAAATTTATAAGTGAATATGATTTTTACCCAAAAATTCCTGAATCTTGGCCTTGTCATATTTGCATGGTTCGATTTATTTGTTTGAGCACATCCAGATGCATGCTTAGGATAAACAAGATAAAATTTGTGCTTCCAACAATTTTGTGATGGCATGATTTATTCAACCTGAATGCATGTGCTTGGTTTTGAAATAAAATTGGATTTAATTAATTTGGATAAAAAAATAAATCTAATTAAATAATTTCTTAATTAGAAATTTTCGAATCCAATGGGCAATCGATATCACACATCATTCACAAAATGGTATCAGAGTGGGTTGCACTATTTTATTGTGTTTGATCTTGTTTACCTGCTTTTTGGGTGGTTGTTTTTTGATCACTCCTGTGCTTTTGTTTTTGTCTCTCGGTGGATTCTTATAGTTTTGACGACTTAAATCGTTTGAACTTGAAGTTTGCTAAAAGAATTGAAATTCTTGATACAGAGAATTCTGTAATAACTCGCACTTTTATGGCAAATTAAATTTAATAATTAAGTGCAAATTGGGAATTTAAGAAATTATCGTGAATAGTAATTTTTGAGGTTTTCAAGGATCTAATGATTTTCGATGGGTGTAATATTTACTTTTGGGATTAAGTAAGTCGGAGTATTTTAATAATATGTCGCAGTTGGGTAAAGTGATAGAGGATAATGTTTTAATGGGAAAACCCGCATTGAGATGTAGTGGGTTAAATTAGTGAGTTGCGGTCAAGTGCCTCGGATGGAGATTTCGAGTACCCGGTGATTCCTGATGAGATTTCGAGTGCCCGGTGAGTCTCGGAATGGTCGGGGGATGTAATTGAGTTTCGAGAATTTTTGGATTAATAGGGATTCGCAATTGAGTAAACGAGTCATTTTTGGGTTTTAAAGCGATAAACCCTTATTTCTCTCTTTGTAAGGCACAAGAGAGAAAGAGAAAGGGGAAGAAAGAAAGAAAGAAAGGAAAAAGAGAGAGAAAATAAAGAGGAGAGGAAAGGAAGAGAGAAAAGAGGAGAAAATGGGGGATTTCATCCAAACTCCGCCAGACTCGACTCGAGGTCGTCGGATTTCATCCTCCAGGCAATTGTATACTTGCTTTATTTCATTTTTGTGCATTTATTTCATATTATAGTTGGTAAACTATATGATTTTGGGTTAGAACCCTTAAAATAAAATTGGGAAATTTGAATATGAGTTTACATATTGATGTAATGTAAACTCTTATTGATTTCTAGTGTTAAATCCAAGTAAATGAAGTGAAGAAAGGGATTGAGATGGGTTAAAATGATAAGTGGGGCTTTAATGATTTTAGGGTTTAAATCTAAGAGAAAAGGTTTAATACCACTAATAAATTGATGTGTTAGTTATAAATCAGTGCTAAGATGATTGTGGTGATGTTGGTTGAGGTTAGAAACCATATAAATGGAGGTTGGGTTGATATTTGGAATTTTGGAGTTAATGATTAATAGTAAGGCAGCGGCCTTTCCGAATCGATTCAGCCCTGATGCGAATCGATTCGTCTCTTGGTCAAAAAATGAAATTTGTAGATCTTTTCGATACGGTCGCGTGGGCACCCACCCGTATTTTTCTAATTTTTTTTTTATTTATAGTGATTTTTCTACGAAAAGTTATCCGAGATCGAAATAGCTAGTCAGAAATTAAGGCTAGAATAAATTGGAGATAAAAATTAGGGGTTCTCAAATAGAGTGTTAGGACCTATAAAGGGCTTGAGGAGATATGAAAACTTTGGGTTTGTAGGAATAAATCCGAGTTATAATTTAAATGGAGATTGGATTGAATTTTGGGTTTTTGGGTTATATAGAAAACCTAAGCAGATTTGGGGATTTCGGACAGGCCGAATCGATTCGGTTCTGGGAGATTTTTGAGGTTTTCTCCTTTAAGTTTAGAGGGATTTAAACTATGGTTTTGGAGATTATTATCGGGGATTCTAAATACAATATTAGGACTCCTAGAGAATGGTTTTGAGGGTGAGTAAACCCCGGGATGAAATAAGGAACCTCAGATTAATTTAGTGTACAATCTGGGATATGGATTTAATGAATGCTTGGGAATACTTTTGGGTTTAGTATCATGAGAGTGCGAATACTCGAGTATTATTAATTATGAGAATCTTTGGGATTATTGGTCATCGCTATGTGGATTATACATATAGTATGTGAGTAAAGTATATATTATATGATACGAATACATATATTTCTGTGTGTGATTGGTATATGTGTATTTGAGAGGATGGTTTCCATGGGCTTTCCTTTGGTATAGGGTTGGAACAACCAGAGTATATATTTTCTCCGGTGTGATCCAGGGAGGTTGCGCGATGTGGGCGAATTCCCCCCTTGAGGAGCAGGGAGAGTATAGTCCCGAGGTCATTATCATCCCGCGTTCGAGTGAGATGTGTGTGATTCCACTTGCAGGGGGAACATGACCGCCTCCACCATTGTGTATTTGTTTACCATGTCCATTGAGAGAGTCTGGCTTGGTACCGTGGTATAGTGAGTAAACTCGGATTTTGGATCGGTACTATGAGATCACATCCTCGAGTCATAGCTCGTTGGGATTGTTATTGTACTTGTGTGATAGTACATTACTTGTGTATGAGAACAAGATATAATATTTCTATGAGAATAAGGAGATAAAATGACTATGAAATGTAAAGAAATGAATTCTCATTCCGGGAGATTATATCCGGAAGTGTAATATGATATGTATATAAAAATTGAGTATGAAAAATAAAAGATGAGTATGAAAATGGATATATATATATATATATATATATATATATATATATAAATGTAAATCGAGTACTGAGGGTCTAATGGATCTCGACGATCGACCTTGCCAAGTAGTAGTGTATCGGGGGGTTCCTTGTTTGGATTTCGCTTTACGAGACACCCTACGCACGAACATGGCTTAGTGTTGAGATTGGGAGAAGTTTAACCCTTAGTGATCTAATATTGGGATTTCTGATATGGATTGTATATGTATATATCTTTCGTGTACTGAGGGTCTAATGGATCTCGACGATCGACCTTGCCAAGTAGTAGTGTATCGGGGGGTTCCTTGTTTGGATTTCGCTTTGCGAGACACCCCACGCACGAATATGGCATAGCGTTGAGATTAGGGAGAAGTTTATCCCTTAGTACTTGGGTTGTTTAGGACTTCAATATCTTGGGGGTGATGGATTAGTTAGGAAATGTGGTTTGATTAGGATGTTTAGAGGGATGCCCTAAGTGTGCACTATTAGAAGAGAGGTGAGGGGTATCTCGTGGGAGTGAGATACCAATTTAAATATGAGATAAAACATATTTTTAAACTAAAGCATTTATACACTTGCTAAATATTTTCACAACTCGGGCTCTGACCCGTTTTTATATTTTTCCTCTCTTACTATATATATATAAATAGGTGTCCAGACACAAGGATGCCTGGATGATGATCCTTTTAAGTCAGACGTCTGCTGCAGCAGCTGTGGATGCATGCAGGTTTGATTTAGACGCTTTTATTCTTGAGATCTAGATAGGAATCATTGTAGTTACTTTCGGGCCGAAAACCCAATTGTATTTATTTACTCTTTCTCCGTCTTTTAGTGCGGCATTCGATTTGGTTGTATCATATTTGAACCGAGTGTTCGGTTATTTTATCTCTTTCCAGTTTCATTTATATATACTGTGTGAATGTTTTAATTGTATAGTTTATTTAAAAAGATTAGTTAGGTAAAATTTTGACTCCAGCCTAATTGGTTATTAGTAATTAAATTGGTTTTTGACAGTGATGCTAAGAATGATCCATATGCGACTCCTGTTTTAATTTGATATAGGAGTGATCGCCCGGTATTTTATTTGGCGGGATGTCACAGATGGTATCAGAGCATCAGGTTCTAGTGTCCTTAGGAATCTGTGTGAACGTACTACGCTTTCAACGTTGCTCTCAATTTTTTATAGAGCCTTATGATTAGGATTATTGAATTCCTCTTGTGAGATTTCGTTCCCTTGCCATATTATAAGATTATAGTAATCTTGTGCGTGCTTGTTCGAGATTCATGTGCTGATCGAGGAAGGGGGCAGGAGGTGGGGATTAATTGGAGCTATGAGTTGAAGCTAAAGACTGGGATCATAGTAGAGGTCATTCTCCTTATGGCATTTGCTAAGAATTGTGGTAGTGACTACTAAAAAATAGTAGTTATGAGTTCCCCAGTACCGCCGTAGTAGAGAGTGGTACTAAAGTTGAATTACCCAGTGAAGCTAAGGGTTCGAAAGGGATCTTACGGATAATTTTAACCGTGAGTCCCCATAATATAGCAGGAATGAGAAGAATGCAGTTTTAAATTATTCACGTAAGGATCGGTCAAAGGCTGACAGTGAATAAAGAGAGTTATGGATGAGTGAACTTTGTACTGAATCGAGGTAAGTACAATGAAGAAAGATTCCTTTCGAGGAATGATAGTCTCACTAGAGAAGTGTTGCTAACACTTATGGAGAATGTGTATGTTCGTGGACCCCATTGGTGGACATCCACCTGGGGAATTCGCTGAAACAAAGTTGTTGAGGCCGGTGGTGGAGTTTCCTTTTCATGAATAAGTTAAGGGGAACTAGTAAAGTGATTGTCAGGATCGCGAAAATGGAGTCCAAGATACTGATAACCTTGAAAGGGTCGGGGTGACCCGAGATGGGGAATGTTGTAATGTGCGGTGTAGAACCATACGGTTAGTCATTGCCCAGTGGGAGTTAAGGGGAAAGTGTAGGGTACCCAGATAGGGCATTGATTAAAGAATTTTTTGGTTTAGTTACGGCAAGTGTATTAAGTCCAAGAACCTTTTGGAGTCGCTAGGGTGATAGGCGAAGTTTTTATTATTAGTTGCACCTCAGTTAAAGGAGGCTTGTTCTGTGTGAGGAGATCGATTCACAATGTTTTATTAGCCCTAGATTCGTGTGTGATACGAGTTTACAAATAGCATCGATAACGTTATGTAGTATATATTTATGTGTTTTTTTGCGATAGAGGAGATCTATTTTCTTTCATTCGCTGTGAAGAGCGGGTGTTAGTATTTTAAGTTTATATTAGACTTGTATTGCTCATTTTATGTGTGATACAGGAGTATGATATTATTTTGAGTATATTATGTTATTCGTTGTTCGGAGCGATAGCAGGATAATGATGGCAAGACTATCGTGTCCACAGTTCCAGGGTGGAACGGGTTGTTGTTGCAATATCTCACCTAGATACAGGTTGAGTTCGTATTTATTATATGTATGGATGGAGCTTCTGTGTGTAGATTTTTCATCATCATGATTCGAGTGTATGGCGACCTTATAGGTGTGATTTAAGGTATGCATGGTTAATTATCCAGTTGTGTATTTGAGCTCATTATTGATTGTGCAAGGACTTAGTGTTAGTGCGAGCACTTAGTGGTGTGGCTCCTGGACAGAGATAGGAGTTCAGACCACATTTCGTTGAAAGTGGGGATAGGGTTATCCCGATTACATATCTGAAGTTAATGTACCTCCACGATCGACAAAGTTAAGTAGTAGTGTATTGGAGGGGTTCCTTGTTTGGATTTCGCTTGCGAGATGCTCCACGAATGAACCTTAACAACGTCGGGAGTGGAGAGATATTATAGGATGCAAGGATGTTGGTTTTGTTGATAAGCCATATAGTGTGGATGAAACACTATAGACTATGAGTCGTGTGATAATGGTATGATTAAATATTGTGCTATGGAAAGGCACTAAAATGGTCCTCTCACCACAATTGGGTCGGTGAAGTAGGACTTAGAGAAATTGATTTGAGGATTATAGTCAAGCCTTAATGAAAAGGCAAAATTTTGTAGAAGTATGCTTTGGGTATGATGTTTGTAACGCTTTTGCAGAGAGTGGGCGCCTCGATTAATTAGTGTTTCCTTTTCGTCTACGGGGAGGATAGAATAGTAGAAATGCATTAATAAGTTAGTGAGGTAGAATTTAGGATGTCCCACTAGTGTGCCTTAGGCCGTTATATCTCGATGACCGATGATGCGAGGGAGTAGTGTAACGGGAGGGTTCCTTGTTTGGATTTCGCTCTGCGAGACGTCCCACGCATGAAACTGAGAAAATGTCGGGAGTTGAGAAAGGTCTTGGGCACCAGGGACACAATTTAGGATAGTACTATTTCCCATAGGTATGAACGCTTCGATCTTAGAATTTTGGGCAGTGAGGCCAGTAGAGTTAGTGGCGCCGATATAGAAAGATTGGTTGGTTAACCTTGAGAAGGATGAAATTTTACGGGTTGGGAAGACCCATGTATGAGTATTATGCCGATGAAATAGGGTCCATTATTTAGCAAGCGTGTACGTATCGGATGTGTGTGTTAGTGTGCGAAGAGGCACGGGTTAAAAAAGGGTGTATGGGCACCTTAGTAAGTTAGTTTTATATACTGCCTGAGATGGAAGGAATGTAGTATATAAATTTGAAGAGTATGCCGAGATGGTAGTATAGTATAGTATAGTATAAACCTTGTTAGAGGTGAGTGCGGATTGAGCATATGGTTAAGAGCTATGGGGTAGTACCATTCCACTTTAAGGCTTTAGGGTGTGGAGTGATTCACGATCCTAGGTTAGTGTTGGTTGTATCTGAATTTCGAGGACGAAATTCCATTGTAAGGGGGGAGTATGTAATAACCCGCACTTTTATGGCAAATTAAATTTAATAATTAAGTGCAAATTGGGAATTTAAGAAATTATCATGAATAGTAATTTTTGAGGTTTTCAAGGATCTAATGATTTTCGATGGGCGTAATATTTACTTTTGGGATTAAGTAAGTACGTCGAAGTATTTTAATAATATGTCGCAATTGGGTAAAGCGATAGATGATAATATTTTAATGGAAAAACCGCATTGAGATGTAGTGGGTTAAACTAGTGAGTTGTGATCAAGTACCTCAGATGGAGATTTTGAGTGCGCGGTGAGTCTCGAAATGGCCGAGATAGTCAGAAAAGATTATCCGAGGGTCGTAATTGAGTTTCGGGAATTTTTGGATTACTAGGGACTCACAATTGAGTAAACGAGTCATTTTTGGGTTTTAAAGGGATAAACCCTTATTTCTCTCTTTATAAGGCATAAGAGAGAAAGAGAAAGGGGAAGAAAGAAAGAAAAAAGAGAGAGAAAATAAAGAGGAGAGGAAAGGAAAGGAAGAGAGAAAACAGGAGAAAATGGGGGATTTCATCCAAACTCCATCGGATTCGACTCGAGGTCGTCGGATTTCATCCTCCAGGCAAGTGTATACTTGCCTTATTTCATTTTGTGCATTTATTTCATATTACAGTTGGTAAACTATATGATTTTGGGTTAGAACCCTTAAAATAAATTTGATAATTTTGAATATGAGTTTACATATTGATGTAATGTAAACTCTTAATGATTTCTAGTGTTAAATCCATGTAAATGAAGTGAAGAAAGGGATTGAAATGGGTTAAAATGATAAGTGGGGCTTTAATGATTTTAGGGTCTAAATCTAAGAGAAATGGTTTAATACCACAAATAAATTGATGTTTTAGTTATAAATCAGTGCTAGGATGATTGTGGTGATGTTGGTTGAGATTAGAAACCATAAGAATGGAGGTTGGGTTGATATTTGGAATTTTGGAGATGATGATGAATAGTAAGGGAACGGAATTTCCGAATTGATTCGGCCCTGATGCGAATCGATTCGGCTATGAAATTTGTAGATATTTTCGATATGGTCGCGTGAGCGCCGACCGCATATTTTTCTGATTTTTTTTGGATTTATAGTGATTTTTCTACGAAAAGCTATCTGAGATCGAAAAAGTTAGCCAGAAATTAAGGGTAGAATAAATTGGAGATAAAAATTAGGGTTTCTCATATAGAATGTTAGGACCTATAAAGGGTTTGAGGAGATATGAAAACTTTGGGTTTGTAGGAATAAATCCAAGTTATAATTTAAATGGAGATTGGATTGAATCTTGGGTTTTTGTGTTATATAGAAAACCTAAGCAGATTTGGGGATTTCGGACCAGCCGAATCGATTCGGACTTGCCAAATCAATTCAGTAAGAGACAGTAAGAAAGTAGAACCCTTTGAATCGATTCGAACAGGGCGAATCGATTCGGTGGCCAGCGAATCGATTCGGTTCTGGGAGATTTTTGAGGTTTTCTCCTTTAAGTTTAGGGGGGTTTAAACTATGGTTTTGGAGATTATTATCGGGGATTCTAGATATGATATTAGGACTCATAGATAATGGTATTGAGGTTGAGTAAACCCCGGGATGAAAGAAGGAATCTCTGATTAATTTAGTGTACAATCTGGGGTATGGATTTAATGAATGCTTGGGAATACTTTTGGGTTTAGTATCGTGAGAGTGCGAATACTTGAGTATTATTAATTATAAAAATCCTTGGGATTATTGGTCATCGCTATGTGGATTATACTTATACTATGTGAGTAAAGTATATATTATATGATACGAATACATATGTATCTGTGTGTGATTGGTATATGTGTATTTTAGAGGCTGGTTTCCACGGGCTTTCCTTTGGTATAGGGTTGGAACAGCCTGAGTATATATTTTCTCTAGTGTGATCCAAGGCGATTGCGCGATGTGGGTGAATCCCCTCGCTTGAGTAGCAGGGAGAGTATAGTCCCGAGGTCATTATTGTTCCGCATTCTAGTGAGATGTGTGTTATTCCACTTGCAGGGGGAACATGACCGCCTCCACTGTTGTGTATTTGTTTACCATGTCCATTGAGAGAGTCTGGCTTGGTACCGTGGTATAGTGAGTAAACCCAGATTTTGGATCGGCACTATGAGACCGCATCCTCGAGTTATCGATCGTTGGGATGGTTATTGTACTTGTGTGATAGTACAATACTTGTGTATGAGAACAAGATATTATATCTCTATGAGAATAAGGAGATAAAATGAATATGAAATGTAAAGAAATGAATTCTCATTTCGGGAGATTATATTCGGAAGTGTAATATGATATGTATATAAAAATTAAGTATGAAAAAGAAAATATGAGTATGAAAATGGATATAATTATATGAGTATATATATATAAATCGAGTACTGAGGGTCTAATGGATCTCAATGATCGACCTTTCCAAGTAGTAGTGTATCGAGGAGGTTCCTTGTTTGGATTTCGCTTTACGAGACACCCCATGCACAAACATGGCTTAGTGTTGAGACTGGGGAGAAGTTTAACCCTTAGTGATCTAATATTGGGATTTCTTATATGGTGTGTATATATATATCTTTCGTGTACTGAGGGTCTAATGCATCTCGACGATCGACCTTGCCAAGTAGTAGTGTATCGAGGGGTCCTTGTTTAGATTTCGCTTTGCGAGACACCCCAAGCACGAATATGGCATAGCGTTGAGATTAGGGAGAAGTTGAACTCTAAGTACTTAGGTTGTTTAGGACTTCTATAGCTTGGGGGTGATGGATTAGTTAGGCAATGTGGTTTGATTAGGATGTTTAGAGGGATGCGGTAAGTGTTCACTAAATATTTTCAGAACTCGGGCTCTGACCCATTTCTATATTTTTCCTCTCTTGCTATATATATATATATATATATAGGTGTCCAGAAACAGGGATGCCTGGATGATGATCCTTTCGAGTCAGATGTATGCAGGTTTGATTTAGATGCTTCTATTCTTGAGATCTAGATAGGAAGCATTGTAGTTACTTTCGGGCCGAAAGCCCAATTGTATTTATTTACTCTTTCACCGTCTTTTAGTGCGGCATTCGATTTGGTTGTATCATATTTGAAACGAGTGTTCGGTTATTTTATCTCTTTCCAGTTTCATTTATATAAACTGTGTAAATTTTTAATTATATAGTTTGTTCAAAAAGATTAGTTAAGTAAAATTTTGACGCTAGACTAATAGGTTATTAGTAATTAAATTGGTTTTCGACAATGATGCTAAGAATGATCCATATGCGACTCCTATTTTAATTTCATATAGGAGTGATCGCCCGGTATTTTATTAGGCGGGGTGTCACAAATTCACATTTTAAAACCGTTTTGGAACTTTTGCAAAATGTTCAAGATTAAAGAGATTTAATTCACAAGAGACTTGTGGCATGAACTGTGAATTTAAAAAATTACAATTTTTCAAAAAGGAGAGTGATGACAGAGTCCTATTTTGGAAAAAAGCTTTGGAGGACTTGAAAAATTCTAGGGTTTGTGTTTGTGCCAAAGAGGATAAAAATATTTTGATTAATAATTTTATGTCACGAATAGACTCTTAGGAAAAAGTTTTCTTTTATTGAGGGTGAGCGTGATAACCTTTTAGGAATTGTTGAAAATATGAAAAAGGCATCCCTAAAATTGGAACAGTCTAATTCTTTGCTTGAGTAAAACATTTAAAGTTGAAAAGTAATTTAAAAGAGGCAAGTAGTGATTATTCTGGAACCCTGTTTTTAATAGTTTTGTTGATAATTCCAAGACAATGGTTTGTTTTAGAGGCTCAAAGATTTCACTCCACCCACAATTTTTATCTCAATATAGTCTCCCTCAAACTCAAATTACTCCAAAAATTTATACAAAAGAAGAACAAAAAATTTTGTACAATAATGGAGCTCTTTAACTAAAACTATCCTAACCTAATTTTTTCCCCTCTCTACTGTTTGACTTCTTCCAATGCCACAAAGTCTTCAAATTATAGGTGAAATGAGGCTAAGGGTATAATCGGAAGGTATCTAATGGATGAGGATAGTTTAGGAAAAAGGGGAAATGAGGTCTTAAACATGTGACTTTTTTTTGGAGAATGACAAATTCTTAGGTTTTATAGATAATGGGTTTTGCTGGATTGGTATAAAGAATAAATTTTAGCTTGGGTCAAAGGTATAAATGGGTTTTGGCAAGGTTTTTTTGAAAAAAATGGGCAGAAGTTAATGCACATGTGAGATTTTAACTTTGGTCTTGGTTTTGGGTTTGTTTGGGAATTTATGCAGAATCGTGCATGGAATAGAATGGGAGTTCAAATGGGTTAAAATGGGTATGTAGTTGGGCTTGGGTCAACGGTTGGTGGGTTGAGGTTTGGAAGTGGGTTGGGTAGCTTCCAAGTTCGTGGGTTGGAGTAAATGGTTTCGGGTTTGAGTTCGAATATGAAGAAGGTGGAACAGGTTTGGGCTTCGTGGTTCGGAGCAAGGGTTTGATTTCGAGTTGTGGCTTTTGATCGGGTCTGCTTGGGTTTTCCAGCGGGTTTAATGGGTATCAGGTCCGGAGGTGCTGGCCGGAGAAAGGAGGGACGATGGGTCAAGGAGATGGGTGTAACAACCTGTAATTTTATGCATTTAATAGTTAATTAATTCAGAAAAAATTTAAATTACTAGGGTACCGTAATTTAATGGAATTAATTATGGAAATTTTTTTATAAATATTAATCGGGAGAATAATTGGTTGCTATTTATGGGAAATTAATTTACTAGGTAAATAGTAATATTTAATTTACGTCTTAAGAGTATTAATGACGTGGGGTTTACTTATCTCAACCGGGAGTCGGTTCCAGACAAAGTTAGGTGGGAGATAAGAAATTTTATAAACTTATCCAAATGCCAATTCTGAGTGCACAGTTGAGTCCGGAAGGGCCAAGATAGTCGTAATAGATTGACCGGGGGTAGTAAATGGGTCTCGGGGCCCAGAAGGGGGTATTTGGGTCACTTGGGCTTGGTCCATTAGGCTAAAAATAGGATTAAGCCTAATTACTTAATTAAACGAAAAAGGGGAACCGAAGATTACACTGTGAAAAACCTAAAGTTGGAGAGAGTACCCCAGGGAGCAGTTAAAGGCACTGGGAACCAAATTGAGAGACAAAGGCAAGAACCAAAGGAGATTTCATCATCAACCTTGAGAATCACAACTCCGAATCAGACCCTACGAAACCATAAGGAAAGTGGTTAACTTGTTGTAGCATTTATTTGTATTACAATTCATATTTATGTGAAGTGGGAACCAAAATTCGTTTTGGGGTAAAGAGGGTACAAAAATGGGTTTTTTGTAAATAAATCTTCTGATTAGAAATTATTGTAGATATTCGTTATATAATCTAAGATTGAAATGTACTGGTCAGATATGGAAAACCCCAACGAATTATGAACGAATTTGAGATGATAATTTGGTGTAGATATGTAATTAACGAATAACCCGAGTTTTCCCCAAACTCAGAAAATAGGAGAGAACGGAAATTAAACGGGGTTTGGGGACTTTATGGGGGTTCTTTATGATGTTCTTGGTGTACTATATTGATGATAGGACCTGGGTTAGATTGCAGAAGAAATTGGGCATTTAAGGTTTTCGTCCATGGAAGAAACAGACCTTCGGAGAAGACAAAGACCTGCTCGATCGATCAATTGATGGCTGGGATCGATCGATTGATGGCCGAGGATTTTTTACAGTTCGACCAGTTTTATTATATAAGGGAAATTTATTTGAAATTCTTTTCCCACGCTTTATTGAGTGAAAAATAAATATAGGACATAGATTCTTAACAATTATGAGGGAAAGTAATTGGGATTTGGAGGGAATTTATGGGTGACACATTGTGGTTAATTTTGGAGAAATATCTTCCAAAATCTTAAATTTCGGATCAAGTGGGCGAGTCCGGGTATAATGGTTGAGTGATAACAAAGTAGTTAAATTAATTAATGTGCAAATTAATTAATAATCTAAGTTGGACCATAAACTCAAGTTTAGTACACGGTAAAGCCGGGATTGTTTTATATATATAGATATATATACGATGTGCGATAGTGTATATATATATATAGTGTGTGTGCATTAATATCAGTGATTACATATTATTATAATATATACTCTAGTGCTATCAGGGGAGGTTGCGCGTAGAGGGTGAATCCCCTAGCTTGAGGAGTAGGGCGAGTATAACACCAGGTCATAGCCTCCATTATATGGGTGAGGGGCATCTCACTTTTAGGAAAGGAATATGACCGCCTCCAATATTTATGTTATTAACCAAGTTAGTGAGCGATCCTGACTTGGGGTAACTAGGTTATGTGAATACACCTGGTGGGATAGCACTTTAGAGAATATGCATTCGGTGAGTTATTACTCGGGAGGATGGTCATTATCATTTATTATTTATTATTTCAACAAATGTGTGAATGTTGTAATGTGATTATACGTATATAATGAGATAAATAATTATATACGGGTAATTTAATACCGGCTGTGAATTGTATTATGTGTATAACGGGTGTGAAAGTTATATGAATTTAAAAAGGAAAATGATTAATTAAGATTATATTAATAATAACTTAGAAATCATAATTATTGCATACTCGGTTAGAGTAGGGTGGTTGCAAGGGGTTATATCGGTTATCTAGTTATGGGATAAATAACTAGGGGAATTAATTGAGGCATTAGTAGTGCACATTAGAGGAGGGGTGAGAATGTCCTCAAGGGAGTGCGACACTAACTAAAATATGATGAGCATGCATACATATTTACTACTGCAAGTTAATCATTTGCTAAATATTTTCCAAATGTTTTGGGTTCTAACCCTACTACAAATATTTTTAAAAACCTTTTAGGTGTCCAGCCACAGGGATGCCAGACTTGACTCATTCCAGGGATCCGATGCTGCAGTATATGTGGATGTTGCTGGAGTTTGATAGACGCCTCATTCCTTTTCATTTCTAATATAGAAATTTCCTATCAGTTACTCGAGCATGTTTCTCACAACTTTATTTAGTTTATGTCAGACTTGTTGAGATTTATCCGTAGCTGTCTTTTTTTTTGTTGGATTTGAACCGATGGTTTATTCGGTCATTTTATTTAAATTGTGAATGGTTGATTTCAGTTAATTATGATTGTTTAAATTATTTTATTTCCGCATGAGTATTTCATTAAATTAATGAAAGATAAAACTCGGCACGAGTCTAATTTTCTCACTTAGGTGGTTTGTAATAAAAAAGGCGACAGTGATGCTAAGAATGAACCAATTGAGAAACCTCTTCTAATTTAATTTAGGACTGATCACCAGGGGTTAATTAGGCGGGGTGTCATAATAGGGGTAGAAACTCCGGGTTTGTGGGTTCTCGGGTTGTGGAGGTCTGGTGGGTTCTCGGGTTATGGAGTCTCAAGCCACCACCTACTGGTGGTGGCAGCCATAAGTATAAGATCTCATGGGTTTACCGGTTTGTTAATCGAGGTTAGAGGAGAGAGAGTATGGGATGTAGAAGATGATGGGAGCTAATAGGGTGTGTGTGAGGGTGTATGTTAAGTAATGTGGGTGTGTGTTTAATTGTGCACCAAAAGAATAGAATTAAGACTTAACTAAAACTAGTAAAATTTATAAAAATTAATAACTTCACCTAAAAAAAGTATTTATAAGTCTAATAAAAAAATTACCCAATACTGAACGAAAATATAAAATAAATAAAACTAATGCTAAAATGAAATCTACTAAAATTTAGAAAATAAAAAATAAAAATCCTAACCTATTAATAAAAATACTCAAAATAAAAATAATAAAACTAACCTAAACAAATTAAAAACAAATAAGATAAAATAAAATAATGAAAAAAGTAAATTAAAAAACACTAAAAACTAAAAACAAATAATAGAAAAATCTAATAAAACGTACACCTATTATAAAAAAATATTAAAATAAACGACGCACGATACAGAATCTAATATATACAGCTATACGCACAATAAATCCTAAGAATATACATCATTCAAGATAAAATATAAAATAAATTCTAAAATTATATACGACGCAAATAAAATTCTAAAAAATCCAAAAGATGCACACTAAACACACACGAGGCTCGGGACGGATTAGGGAGGTTTGGGCTCAGTTTGGGGACAGGGTAATTGGTAGGGGACTCGGTTAGGCTCTTTTAACTACATCATTGTTACATGTGATGTACTTGGCCATTTATTTATAGCAATTGTCTCGAATTCAGCTTTTTTGACACCACAAATGCATATTGAATTATAAAACAAATCAATACCAACATAAGTCCGATTTTACCTAGAATTAACAACTAAAAATTGTCTATTTAGGGTTTTATTTTAACACTTTTGGGTGTTTATCAGCATGCCCGACATATCAAAGATAATAAATTCCCACCATACTTGGCTCCGACTCTTGTGAGTATGACCAGTTATTAATATATATATATATATATACACACATTATATAAAATAATGTTAAAATCATAAGATTAAATATAATTTCACGCTACAGGAATCGATTGAAGCCATTAGCACTCAGTTTTCTTTGATCCATTATGATGAGATGAAGATAATGCCATGACTCGAACCTTTAAAAATGACAAAAGATGGAGGACGAGAGATGATGGATCTCATATGCTAAAAACCAAATTAAAACACAGTTAACCTCTCGTGGATGAGCTCTCTTCAGTGAGGAATCGCATTGCGAGCCAAGAGACAAGTCAGTTCAAGACATATGGGGATGTGTAGGATATTTAGAATAATCTGAGAGTGTTGGTGGGTGAAATTGAGTGCCTTATGTCTTTATATACTTAAGGTTTTTGTCTGCCTATGCCTCTATAGGTTGTCCCCACCCTTCTTCCTAAGGATTCCCCTATCCTCCGTCTTAAGGTTTTACCTCCCAAATATTATCTCCTTTAACATTTCTATCCCCAGTGCCTCATCCTTCCATATTCCCCTCCCAAATGCCTCCTCCTACCATAGTCACTGGATCATAATTATCCACTCACGGGGACTATGGAGAGAAGTACTATGTAATGGACTTAACCACAATAACATGATTATTGGCATGTGCACAATCATTTCCTTGAATATCAAAAATCCTATTCATAATTGCCCTTTGTAGATGGGTGAGGCTCAAATAATGGTTGCTAACATATACACCAGTTGTAGAGAAATGCCTATGCACGTTAATAGAAGAGAAGGGACCTTACTGAAATATTATCATAATTCCTTTATCACTTAGACAACTTATATGTTGGTCACGCCTAGGCCACGAACAATGATTACTTTGAGAATAAGTTATAATATTTTATTTATTTAAGTTATTTTAAGTTTGTGGGTCATTTATTGACAATTTTAGTAAATGCAACATGAATTTAAGTTTAAGTTGTTTAATTTCAGTTTAAGTTGTGCTGAATAATTTTAATGAATTATGAATTATGCGTTCTTGTATACAACATGAGATGTGAGTCAACTTATTAATATAGGTGAATCAAATTTTGAAGATTATTTAATGGATTTATCATAGTATAAAGAATGGATGAAGGAGAGTAACCTAATATATGATAATCATGTAAAGGACGTTCAAGAATTTGTTAAATACTCATATATAAATCTTAAAAGTGACAAGATTTCGTGTCTACGTACCCTTCGTATGAATGGAAAATATAAGCCTTTACAAGACATTGAGTTGCATTTACTAATGTGGGGAATTTCCCAAGACTATAAGATATAGGCATACCATGGTGAAAAGAATGTGCCATATGTTATGGAAGAATTATCGATATCGGACGGTGTAATGGAACCCCACCGAGTGGAAGTGGTATTTGACTCACCAACACATCGTCCTTTAACTGTCCTAATTGACGATGCTTATGAAGTAAACCACCATTAAAACAATAAACCCATGGATACAGATAGTGCGCATTATGACCAAGTCAATGAATAAGTTGATGCTGAATTATCAGAAGATCGGGAATACATACAGTTGAAAGCCTATGTGGTTAGACTGATGTATAAAGTTTATGATGAACCTCACTCTCTATTATATGCAATGATTGGTTAGGATAATTTGAAGAGTCAATTTGTTTATCGGGAAACAGCATAATAGAAATTTTTAAGTGGGTTAAATACACTCTCCCCAAAGAGAACACGTTACCAGACAATTATCCTAGGATGAAGAATATTTTGAAGGGTTTGGGTTTGAAGTACAAATATATTCATGTATGGAAGTATGATTGTGTGTTATACCGCAACGAGTATGGAGAGAAGGATGAGTGTCCTATATGCAGTGAGACTAGATATGTGTCTTGTGAGAATGGAAAAGACAAGACTGTAAAATGTCGCAAGTGCTCGCAAGTTCCACTTGAGGTTTTAAAGTATTTTCCTCTCGGGCCATAGTTAAAATGATTTTTTACTGTACCATGGATAACAGAGGCCGTGACATGGCATGCTCGATATGAGGTGGGTGGGAATATCATGTGTCATCTAGTTGATTCACTCATCTGAGAACTTTCAAATGCACGACATCCTAAATTTGCAAAGGAATCGCACATTATCCGTCTTGCATTATCAACCTATGGGTTTAACCCCTTCGATAATTTAACCAATAATCAGAGTTATTGTCCAGTTCTGATAGAGCCTTTAAGTCTCCCTCCAACACTATGCATGAAAAAGGATTTCACATTATTGTTGTTATTAATACTCGATTCGAAGGCTCCCGACGATGATATTGATATTTTCTTATCCCCATTAATCGAAGAACTTAAAGAGTTGTGGGATAAAGGCGTGAGGGATTTTGACTCTTATAAAGGTGAACAGTACACACATAAAGTAATGATGATGTGGGATATCCATGACCTTCTATCTTATAGGACCTTGTGCAATTGCTTTCGACTAATCTAACTCGTAGGAACTAACCACATAGTTATGGGACTCCCGATTTGAGAATATGATGATATTTTGGAAATATCTAGATTTAGGCTTAAAAAGATGACATTAGAGGGAAAAAACCAAAAATAATCTCCAAATGGCCCCATAAGAGACACGAACCCCTCGCACGATGTGACACCCCTCTTATTAAAATAAGAGGTGGCCAGCCCGATACTCCAATAATTACAGGAATCATAGATGGTCCATTCTTAGCATCACTGTTGTGAAAGTAAAAGTACGAGATAACCACCAATTATTTTAGAAAACGAATGTCAAATTAATTTGTAATTTAACGAAAACCATTTAGACAATCCAATTTGAAACAATGGTGGATATAAATAAACACAGATAACTGTTACAATCATTCACAATATAATAACTGAATAAGCTATTAGTTAATAGACCAAAGCAAATGGTTACACTGAGTATTACAAATAAATATCACAGTATATAAGCAAGTACAGAACTTGGCTAACACGCCCTAATTGTTCAAACTGATCATACAAGAATGTACAAAAGATTGATGCATCTATCACAAAAGTCCTATAACATCTGCAAAAATGCCATAGCCCCTGGACACTAGGAAGGAAGGATCAACACGGGCGTCCTTGCGGCGGAGCACCTGGGCGTAAAAGAGATCCATACAAAATAAAGAGATATAAACAGGTCAGGGCCCTGTTTGATATGATATTAATGTGAATCAAATGCATGACAGTTATGAATTTCTAATATCATAAACAAGCTTAACTCGCCCTTAACAATTAGAATAATCCTCACCTATCATCTAAATACACAACCTAGCGCAATGACATATATAGTGTTAAGTATTCAACAATGCAACATAAATAACTCAATTCCAATTTAATAAAACTAACGTTTCAGTTTTGCACTATATGACTTCACAAGTCCATTCCTCATTAGGAAACTTATTCCAAACAGTTGATTTATAAAATGCTTTAGCCATTTATAAAATACCACTTTCGTGAGAATAGTTATAATCACAACATAACGATTCTAAGACCATCCTTCCTGGATTTACCCCCTTGGATGCGCCCCTAAATAGCTATCATCTTCTAGGGATTATAACCAAAATAACCCGGGCATCCTAAATCGTGTCGCGTGGGAAGCGGCCATATACCTTTAACAGTGAGTCATAACCATACCCGTAATTACTTCACTTTGAATAAAATAACATCATAATATAACCACCGGTCCTATGGCCGAGGACTATATTCACCCTGCATTCGTTATCCAGGTGACGTCACCTCATGCGCGTAACTTCCGTTATGATAGCATTTAGAGAGGTATGTATATGCAAATCAATATACACACGATATGCCAATTTAAAAAGTGCATTACATTATATCCGGAGCCATATGTGTTTAATGACGTAAAACACAACATTTAATTATCTTCATCAATTTATGACAACCCTATAAGCCAACAAGTGTAATATTACCTCATCCCAATCTCAAAAGTCCAAAATTATATAACCCTACTTTTCCGTAGTCCAAAACTAGCTCACTATATGAAAAAGAACACTTATATCCTTCTAACAGCTAATTAATTTATCACCGACCTAAGCCCGATTCCTCATTTTATAACTAGGTTCTTGATTTCCTTATACAAGACTCTAATACTCTAGTTTTACTTCATGCAAGAAGGTTACTAGGCCTAAACCTTTAAAACAAATGAACTAAAGAAATATAAAGTTTTTGGAGTAAAAAACTGAGTACCGGTCGACTGGCCCCAAACCCCCAGTCGACCGCGCTTTCAGAAAATGGCCTTGTAAAAGAATCAGTAAGCCCCTCCCCCAAGGCCCGGTCGATCGGTCCTTAGACCGTGATCGACCACGCTTGTTAAATTTTCCTATCGAGAGAAGCAGTGGGCTTTTTTCTTTAGGCCCGGTCGACTGACCTCATAAGTTCTCACGGTTAATCCTTCTTTTAACATGCCAAACCCAAAACCCTAACCCTATATACCTCCACTTACCTCAACCTCATCATCTAATACATTACCCCAACCTTTCTACTCAACAACCAACCAATATATTCAACTCAATTTATACAAACATCAAAATCTAAGGGTTAAACAACAAAATTCATCAAAACCCACCATTTGTTCAATTCTCCAAATATACAACTATCACTACAAATTATCCACACTAAATCATACATTTGCAAGTTAGAAACTTGCCTTAGGGTTGTAGTCTCGGATTATCTTCCAGTAGCAACGATTCCCAAGGTCAAATCCTCAATTCTCTTCATTTTTTCTCCTTTTTCTCCCAATCTCTCTCACTCTCTCTCTCTCTATCTCTCTCTCTAGATTTAGAACACATAAATGAGAAATAATTGTTGTTGGAAGACTTAAATGCCCATTAACTCTAAATTCCAACTTAAATGCTACTACACAATTTAAAAGACTCGTAACAACATAATTAAGTCATAACCGATCAAAAGTACCCGGAACCCAAAAATACAACGTGGTACTTATTTTGACTATCTCAACCATTTTCGGACTAACTGCACCCTCTAATTTGTCATCCGGGATAACATAAATTATTTCATGTTCCAATATCATTTTAATTTATCAATAATGATTCAATTCGATACCTGGCAGCGCGGGCGGGGCTGGAGGAAGTAAAGAATACTGAATATGATAAACACGTCCATACTAGAGTTTCCCCTATTGTAGAGGGACAGCTGAAATAGGCGTTGGTGGAGGTAGATGCGCCTGCTGATTATGTAGACCCCAAGGAAACTGTCCCCTAATCAACTGGGGATAATCTTTCTTAAAGTGGCCCGGTTCCCCACACTAAAAGCAGCGGCCTGCCATATTCTCCGAATAATGGCCCCGATTATTATTTCAAAACTGTCCCATGCCTTGGCCCGGATGGCCCCCCATTATTACCTCGACCTTCTTGGCCTTGCTGGCCCACCTGCTACTTTTACTGGGCACCCTTACCATGCCTAAAACTGCCTCCACTAAAATTAAAACCCCCAAAATGTTATCTCTTGGACGAATCCCCTGCTGGGTGTCCCTCTCTTTCTGCTTGCCTCCCGACTGTTGTGATGAGGGTAGTGTGCCACCGGCACCATTACCTCCCTACTTACTGGCTTGACCCAAATCAGTACTCATCTTACTCCCTTTCACATGCACACGGTGATCTTAGCAATGAAGCAATGATGCATTCATCATGTCACCAAATAAGTGTAAAGATGGATTTCTCAACAAGTGTTGACATATCCTCCAATTCAAACCCCCAATAAACTTCGATATTCTCCTTTCCTCCTAAATTACCTCATCCGGTACAAAGATTGCTAGACAAGTAAATTCTTCTTCATACTCTGCAACTGATCGCTCCCTTTGTACCACATCCTGGAGTTTCCTCCACATCTCCTTTTAGACCGCGAGAGGAAAATACTTTCGATTAAATAAAACCCAAAAGTCCAATATAGACATGGTATCCCTATACTTTGGTGTGGTTACCGACTCCCACCAATATAAAGATGCTCCTACTAGTTTGAAAGCGGCAAGGATCTATTTTCGTTACCCGCTACACTCTACCATTTGGAGAAGCCGTTGCATATCTTTCTTCCACTGGTTTGCTACTATCACATCAGCACCACCCTGAAATTCTGGGGGGGTGACCTTTTAAGAAATATTCTCTTACTCTCTCCCACAGGGAAGGTTCCTCATGGGCTTGTACCTTCAGTATTACCTATTGTTGGGCTGGAGGAAACTGTTGAGCCATAGCAGTCATATGGCAGCGTTGAGTGCCTGGGCGAAGATGTTAGCCACCTCCGCTGCATTAATAGTTCCTTGTGGTGGTGGGGGCTCTACGTTTTCTTCTATAGCTTGATTTCCCTTTGCTGGGCGACCTCTTCAAGGTGGCATCTGAGACGTAGAAACAACTGAATCAGAATACAATTTAACACAATTTATCTTTGCAGAAGATCGCAAGCATACACAAACAAAGCAATCCTAACAATAGGGCTTTATATCAAAGAACGCTATGCTAGAACGTGATAAGTATGCATAGATCCTAAGGACTCTATAACCTAATGCTCTGATACCATCTCTGACACCTCGCTTATTAAAATAAGCGGTGACCATCCCCATACTCCAATAATTACAGGAATCGTAGATGGTCCATTCTCAGCATCACTGTCATGAAAGTAATAACCAACAATTATTTTAGGAAATGGATGTCAAATTAATTTGTTGTTTAAAGAAAACCATTTAGATAATCCAATTTGAAACGATGGTGGATATAAATAAAAATATATCACCGTTATAATCATTCACAATATAATAACCGAATAAGCTATTGGTTAACATAACAAAGCAAACGGTTACACCGAGTATTACAAATAAATATCACATTATATAATCAAGTACATAACTTGGGCAACACGCCCGAATTGTTCAAACTGATCATACTATAGTATACAAAAGATTGATGCTTCTATCACAGAAATCCTATAACATCCGTAAAAAAGTCATAGCCCCTGGACAATTGGAAGGAAGGATCAACACTATCGTCCTTGCAGCGGAGCACTTGGGCGTAAAAGAGATTCATACAAAACAAAGAGATATAAACGGGTCAGGGCCTGGTTTGATATGATATTCATGTGAATAAAATGCATGACACTTATGAATTTCTAATATCATAAACAAGCTTAACTCGCTCTTAACAATAATAATAATAATCCTCACCTCTCATCCAAATGCATAACCTAGCGCAATGACATATATAGTGTTAACTATTCAACAATGCAAGAGAAATAACTCAATTCCAATTTAATAAACTTACATTTCAGTTTTGCACCATATGACTTCACAAGTCCATTCCTCATTCGAAAACTTATTCTAAACAGTTGATTTATAAAATGCTTTAGCCATTTATAAAATACCACTTTCGTGATAATAGTTATAATCACAACATAACGATTCTAAGACCATCCTTCCGGGAGTCACCCCACTGAATGCCCCCCCTAAATAGATATCATCTTCCAGGGCCTATAACTAAGACCACCTGGGCATCCTAAACCGCATCGTGTGGGAAACGACCATATACCTTCAACAGTGAGTCATAACCATACCCGAAATTACCTCACTTTGAATAAAATAACATCACAATATAACCACCGATCCTATGGCCGAGGACTATATTCACCCTGCATTCGCTAGCCTGGGGACTTCACCTCATGCGCGTAACTTCCCTCATGATAGCATTTAGAGAGGTATGTATATGAAAATCAATATTCACAAGATATGCCAATTTGAAAAGTGCATTACATTATATCCGGATCCATATGTGTTTAACGATGTAAAACACAACATTTAATTATCTTCATGAATTTATGACAACCCTATAAGCCAACAAGTGCAATATTACCTCATCCCAATCTCAAAAGTCCAAAATTATATAACCCTACTTTTCCGTAGTCCAAAACTAGCTCACTATATGAAAAAGAACACTTATCTCCTTCTAACAGCTAATTAATTTATCACCGACCTAAGCCCGATTCCTCATTTTATAACTAGGTTCTTGATTTCCTTATACAAGACTCTAATACTCTAGTTTTACTTCATGCAATAATGTTACTAGAACTAAACCTTTTAAAGAAATCAACTAAATAAAACTAAAGCTTTCGGAGTAAAAAATAGGGTACCGGTCGACCGCCCCCTAACCCCCGATCGACCGCACTTTCAGAAAATAGCCTTGTAAAAGAAGCAGTAAGCCCCTCTCCCAAGGCCCGGTCGATCGGTACTTAGACCACGGTTGATCGCGCTTGTTAAATATGCCTATTGAGAGAAGCAGTGGGCTTTTCTCTTTAGGCCCGGTCGACCGGGCTCTAGATCGCGGTTGACTGGCCTCACAAATTCTCACGGCCAATCCTTCTTTTAACATGACAAACCCAAAACCCTAACCCTATATACCTCCACTTCCCTCAACCTCATCATCTAATACATTACCCCAACCAATTTATTCAACTCAATTCATACAAACATCAAAATATAAGGGTTAAACACCAAAATTCATCAAAACCCACCATTTATTCAATTCTCCAAATACACAATTATCACTAAAAATTATCCACACTAAATCATAGATTTGCAAGTTAGAAACTTTTCATAGGGTTGTAGTCTCGGATTATCTTCCAGTAGCAATAATTCCCAAGATCAAATCTTCAATTCTTTTCCGTTTCTCTCCTTTTTCTCCCAATCTCTCTTTCTCACTCTCTTTTTCTTTCTAGGTTTAGAACACACAAATGAGAAATAAGTGTTGTTGGAAGACTTAAATTCCTATTAACTCTAAATTCCAACTTAAATGCTACTACACAATTTAAAAGACTCGTAATAACATAATTAAGTCATAATCGGTCAAAAGTACTCGGAACCCAAAAATACAACATGGTACTTATTTTGACTATCTCAACCGTTTCCGGACTAACCGCACCAGTTAAATTGGCATCCGGGATAACTTAAATGATTTTATGTTCCAACATTATTTTAATTTATCAATAATGATTCAATTGGAATATAAGCCATACCCATCGCTTAAAGTATAACGACGCATTAAAACATAATATGATGTTTTACATTCACTTAACAGTGAATATGCATAATTAACCCGCATGGAAAATTAATATTAAAACAATTACTCAAAAATAAGGGATATTACACACGATACCAATATAACTCGTAGGAACTGACCGAGTATTCACGGGACTCTTGATTTGAGAATATGATCATATTAACAAATATTTAGACTTAGGATTAGAAACATGTTGTTAAAGGACAAAAATCCAAAACAATCCCCAAACTGATCCGTAAGAGGTACAAACACCTCGAACGGGACCAATGTAACTCGTAGGAACTGGACGCATAGTTATGGGACTATGGATTTGAGGATATGATGATAATTTAAAAATGTATAGACTTAGGCTTGAAATCATGTCGTTAAAGGTCAAAAACTCAAAATAGCCCCTAAATGACACCTTAAAAGACACGAACATCTCGCACGGGACCAATCTAACCCATAGGAACTGAACGCGTAGTCACGGGACTCTTAATTTTAGAATATAATGATAATTTTCAAATATCAAGACTTAGGCTTAAAAATATGCCGTTAGAGGGCGAAAATGAAAAATAAACCCCAAACGGCCTTGTAAGAGACACGAACACCTCACACGGAATAAATATAACTCGTAGAAACTGACTGTAAAGTCACAGGACTCTCGGTTTGAGAATATGACAATAGTTTGCAAATATCAAGATTTAGGCTTAAAAGCATGTCGTTAAAGGGTGAAATCACAAAATAACCAACTAACGGCCTCGTAAAAGGTATGATCACCTTGCACGGGGTGAGGTAACTCAAAGGAATAGATCGTATAGTCGCAAGACTCTCGATTTGGAAAAATGATGATACTTTTCAAATATCTAAACTCAATCTTTGAAAATTCCATTAGAGGGAAAAACACAAAACAACCTCCAAACAGCCTCATTAGAGATGTACACATCCTGTACGGGACCAATGTAACTCATAAAAATTGGACTCATAGTTAAGGATGTCCAGGTTTGAGAATATAATGATAATTTGTAAATATCTACACTTACGCTTAAAAACATGTCGTCAAAGGGAAAAAAACACAACACAACTACTAAATAACCCGATAAGAGACAAGCACCTCGCACGGGACCAGGTGTGACACCCCGACTAATTAAATACCGGGTAGCTACTCCTTTATTAAATTAATAAAAAAATGCCAGGTTGGTTCAGTTCATAGCATCACTGTCGAAAAACGTTTTAACAATTACTAGCCACCTAATATTTAAAAAGTGAGTTGTCAATTTTTAATTAAATCTGATTAACATGCAAGAAGAAGATTATGAACTGCTAACATAACCACCACAACATAATGACAATAGAATAACCATAGAATAATAATGAGTTTGGAGGAATAATCCTCACAACAATCCAAATACAGGAATAAACCAATACTAAGTCTGCATCACTATATTAATTACAACCCAAAATCTGATATGACTGGATAAATAAAGTGTCTAAAAGAAATGGGGCGACATGCCCAATAGATGAGAAAAAAAATCTGATAACATAGAGTCAAGATCGAAAGTGGAGGCGTCTACTGTCAAGGTCCTGTAACTTCCACAGCAGCTACAGTACGTCACCTGAATGGAATTCCTATGCATGGTGTCCTTGTGGCTGCGCACCTAAAAGTTTTTTTACAAAAAAATAGATTTAGAAGCAAACGAGTCAGAGTCCGATGGTAAAACAGTTTAAAATATATCAAGTGTTTTAATGACATAAAACAATGAATGCAAAATACATGTTAGGACGTGCTCTCACATGAAATACTCACCTCTCGACTATCTGTGCACTCCTAATGTATCCGTAATCGAATCTAGTTATGCCTGTATCTAACTGGTCCGATATAAAATCTAACGTTACTATACGATTCACGATTTAATTCCCAACAACTTATTTTTAACAGAGTGTTTTACTCTTCTACACAGTTTCCCATTTTAGTACTACTAATAACTAGAGATCTTCCATTTTATCTTTTACAAAATGTTGATATTATAGATACTCACATTTATACATTACAGTTCATTTCAATTAACAGTATATTATTCTCATCATAAATATACAATACTAGCACCCCGAGACTAAGCTGCGGTGCACACATACTCTGCTATCCAATCCCGGTACATCACGTACAAAAGGACCACACATTCCGAATTTCTCAGGAATCGTTCTCAAATAAAAACAATCACACAAAATGGAGGCGAACATAGTTCACATCACATGGGTCACGCACATACCTACGCTCCCATGATAAGCAGACTTATTAACTTCTTAATAAGTCCTTCTCTGACTTATGTCCTCGAGGTACCAATCTAAATCTCCCCGTAGGCACACAAAGATTAGATGACCCTAATCGAACGCAGACCTCCCGTGATAGCAAGTACGGTAGGTATGTTTTACACATATACTAAGCATTCGCACATCTTAGATATCTCGAATTATTAATATAGGTATGCTTCTCGTTCTTATACCATCATTTAATGTTATACGTTTATAAATCCCGATTTGTATATTAACGTTGTCAACCCTTCTCATGTCGTAATTAGGTATTCGTTTCCTATTCCACAAATGTCATCCGAATTACTATAAGTTTCTAAGTTCTACTCCTCAACGTACCCTAATTCTCACAATTATACCCACTAGTCAATAAGGGAAGGTTAATTCTCAATTACTTAAGTCTACGGGACATTTGAAATAAAATCAGGTCAAAAAGGTCATTCTGTCAACTCGTTAGAAGCCTCGTTCGAACGAGGTCGTTGGAACGAGTGTTGTTCAAACGAAAGGCTTCAAATGAACTACTAACTCGTTAGAAGGGATACTGTCATCTTGTTAGAATCTCGTTCGAACGAGGTCGTTCGAACGACCTGGGCAGGTCTTCTAACGAGATGGCAGACTGCGCCCAAAAATTCTCCCAATTCATTTTTCTTCAGATTTCTCTCCTCTAAATCCCCACTAAGATCATCCCAATTAAGTTTTAACGTTTTTAAACTACTCTTAGTCCGCCTAAGTCACCCTCTAACATATATTTGGGGTCAATGCTTCCTAAATTAACATGTAATCATCATAATTCCCAAACATTATCCCAAACCCTATAAACATGAAGCCAGAATTTTAACTTCTACAATTTCTCCTTATAAATCCATTTTTAAATCATCAAAAGATACATTTTGGATATGGAATTCATTAATTACCATTCTACATGCAATCCCTTTATAAGATTATGAGTTCTATCTCCAATTTCATGGGTTTTTCATCAAACTTTCAATACAAGACATATATTTAATCCTAAGCATGGAGGAAACATTCGCTTGAAATTATGTAATTAAACCACTTGCCTTAGATGTTATGATTTGATGTTTGAAGGATGAAAGTTGATTCTCCTCTTTCTCTCCTCAGATTTCTCCCAAAGATGGTGATGGTGGCTAGGGGTTTCTTTTGGAACCTCTTAAGACTCTCCCTATAAATCTCGTAGCCCACTACTTGTTAAATGCTGATATTGGACTTAGTGGGTTTATTTATAATATAAAATTAACCTCTAAAATTCGTGGATTTTAATTCCCCTATTTTTAAAATTACCAAAATACCCTTCTAGGTTGCCGGTATGGCCCAAAAAGGCCCCGAGACCCAAACTAAACCCCTGGCTAGTGTTTTCTGACTATTTCAACCTTTCCGGACACGTTGGCGCACTCAAAATGACCATTTGGTTGATAAAAATATAATTCACTTTTTAATTCAAATAATTTTATTCCTGACGCGATTGACACGCGCGTCCCAACTAAATTTCCAAATTGTCGTATTTCTGTCTCGCGATAATTTAAATATTATCAATACTCATGTATCACCATACATACTCGGAAATAATAAATTTTTACATCATAATCAAATACCAACTCACATCTCGTTAGTATTTATACCCAGATTAATTTCCAATTAATTCTCATTTAATTTAATTAATCCCTTAAATAAAAATTAATAAAATTACGGGGTATTACATACTTCCCCCCTAATAACAGAATTTTATGCCGAAATTCAGAACTAAAGAATACCTGGTGAAAATAGCTCCGGATAACGCTCGCGAATCTCATCCTCGCGCTCCCATGTGGATTCCTCAGCATTATGATGCCGCCACTGAACTCGTACTAATGGTACTATCTTCAACCTCAGTTTCCGCTCGCTTCGGTCCAAAATAGCAATTGGTCACTCCTCGTAGAAACTATCGGGCTGGAGATTGATGTCCTCCAAAGAAATGTGAGTATGGGCCAAATCGTCCCTAAGATATTTCCTTAGCGAGGAAATATGGAACACATCATGAATCCTATGCAAATGCTTCGGTAACCACAGTCTATACGCAACTGGCCCAATATACTCGATGATAGGAAATGGCCCCACATACCTTGGTGCCAGTTTCCCCTTCTTCCCAAAATGCATGATCCCCTTCATTGGAGATACTCTGAGTAACACCTGGTGCCCCACCTTTAATTCTTTGAAGAACCTCTTGGCATCAGCATAGCTCTTCTGTCGGTCCTGAGCGACCCGAATGTGACTCCGTATCATCTCTATCCTTGCCTAAGTATCCTGAATCACTTTCGGTCCAAGGAGTTTGTTATCCCCCACCTCTAACCAACATGCTGGGGAACGACAATGTCTGCCGTACAAGGCCTCAAATGGTGCCATGCCAATGGTGAATTGGTAGGAGTTGTTATAAGCAAACTCTACCAGTGTAAGGCACTGCTCCCAACCACCTCCAAAGTCTAGGATGCGCATACGCAACATGTCCTCCAACATCTGATTTGTCCGCTCGATTTGCCCATCGGTCTGCGGGTGATAAGCCGTACTCAATCGCAACTCCATGCCTATGGCCTCCTGGAAACTCTCCCAAAATCGTGAAACAAATATTTTGTCTCGGTCAGACACGATATTTAGAGGCACCCCGTGAAGTCTCACTATCCCTGCGATGAAAATCTGGGCATACTGTCCCGTAGTGTAATCTATCCTTACGGGTAGAAAATGAGCAACTTTGGTCAACCGGTCCACAATTACCCATATGGAGTCGTGACCCCTCTGTGACGTAGGTAACCCCGTGATAAAATCCATGGATATGCTCTCCCGTATCCACATCGGAACCTCTAACGGTTGTAGAAGTCCTGCCGATTTCTGATGGTCCACCTTTACTAGCTGACAAGTGGAACATTTAGAAACTAACACGGCAATATCTCTCTTCATCCCGCTCCACCAATACTGGCGTCTCATGTCTTGGTACATCTTATCCCCACCAGGTGTACCGCGAACCGTGAGCCGTGCAACTCTGCCATTACCTCGTGTCGCAAGTCTTCCCCTTTCGGAATGACCAGTCTCCCATTGAAGCGTAATCCCCCGTCTGAGCTAACGATATAGGACTCGGTTCCCTCTGCTAGTAATCGAACTATCTGCTCCTGACAGAACGAGTCATTTGCCTGGGCCTTTACCACTCTCGTAACAATCTGAGGTGTAATAGTCATCACAGACATGAATGATCGGGCCACTGCATCCTGGTGTCCCAACTCCTTCCACTTAGCTTTCCACACCTCGACCACCTTATCTACCGGCCTACGGCTCAACGCGTCTGCTACCACGTTAGCCTTCCTTGGGTGATACTGGATATCGAATTGATAATCCTTCACAAACTCAAGCCACCGACGTTGACGCATATTCAACTCCTTCTGCGTGAAGAGGTATTGTAGAGACTTGTGGTCTGTGAATAATTGAAATTTCTCCCCCAAGAGATAGTGTCTCTAAATCCGATGAGCGAATACGACTGCCGCTCACTCCAAGTCGTGGGTGGGGTAATTCCTCTCGCGAGGCTTAAGCTTATGGGAAGCATAAGCTATGGCCTGACTCTCCTATTGCAGTACACCTCCAAGTCCTTGTAAGGAGGCATAGGTGTAAACTAAATACTCAACTCCCGGCCTGGGCAATGCTAACACAGGCGCTGAGGTCAACTTGTCCTTCAACTCATCGAATGCCAACTGACAGGCATCGCTCCAGATGAATGGTACACCTTTGCGAGTCAGATGTGTTAAAGGACCCGCTATCTTTGAGAAACCTCGAATAAACCTCCTATAGTATCCTGCTAGGCCCAAGAAACTACGGATCTCAGTCAGTGTCGTGGGCTGTCCCCACTCCCTCACCGCGGATACCTTCCCAGGATCAACAGATATCCCCCGGTCTGAAATGATATGCCCCAAAAACTGAACCTCCTTCAACCAGAACCCACACTTCTCATACTTTATATAAAGCTCGTTCTGACGCAACATGTGCAAAACCTGTCTCAGATGCTCGACGTTCTCCTCTTCTGTATGGGAGTAAACCAGGATGTCATCAATAAAGATAATGACGAACTGGTCTAGGAACTCTCTGAACACCCTATTCATTACGTCCATAAACACGGCTGGAGCGTTGGTTAAGCCAAAAGGCATAACCCAAAATTCATAGGAAAATATCGTGTCAAGAAAGCAGTCTTCGAGATGTCCTGTTCCCTGATACGCAACTGATGGTATCCCGATCGCAAATCAATCTTTGAGAAGAAGCAAGCTCCCCTTAACTGGTCAAATAAGTCATCGATTCGGGGTAACATATATTTATTCAACTCCCAGTAATCTACACATAATCTCAACGATCCATCCCTCTTCTTTACAAACAATATAGGGGCACCCCACGGCAAACTAGTCCTTCGGATAAACCCCTGACCCAACAACTGCTCTATCTGATCCCTTAGCTCTCTCATCTCCCTTGGAGCCATACAGTACGGTGCGTGGTCAATGAGCCGAGTGCCCGGCGTTAAATCAATAATAAAATCTATCTCTCTACTAGGAGGTAATCCAGGTATATCCTGGAATACATCAGCGAACTCTGTAACGACGGGAATCGAATCAAGTGGTATCACCACTTCCTTAGAGGTCTCCTCCTCTATATAGTACAAATGAGTGGACGATCCTCCCTCAGGGCGAGGCATTGCCACTAGAAACATCTTTTGCCCGGGAATGGCAAAAATAATACTCCTACTGAAACAGTCAATCATGGCTCAGTACGCAACTAGCCAATCCATACCAACTATCGCATCGTACTCAGTCATCTCTAATACTAGCATATCAGCGAGTAAAGTAAATCGCCCTATTTCTATACCCACACCTCTACAAATAAGGGAAATCACGGAACCCCTACTCAACGATGAATCTTAGCACGTAACCGTGCTCTCTGCAGTGTCTAACAACCCCAAAGTGCGTGCAAATCTTGTGGCAATGAAACAATGTGTGGACCCCGTATCAAATAAAATACGCCCCATAGTCCCCTGAATAGAGAACATACCCTCAATAGAAGGTGGATCTTGTGGGACGGCGGCCTACTGGATCTGATACACTCTCCCATACTGAAGTTGTCCCTACAGAACTGGGACCGCTGGAATGGGTGGTAATGCTGCTATCTGTGGTGGTGCTGGGAGGGCGGCGGGAAACATAGGCCTCTGTGGCTCATGTCGAGCACCCTACTGCTGTTGTTGTGGGGCCCTGCCCCTATCAGGACAATCCTGGCATTGGTGACCAATCTTGCCACAAACGAAACACTTCCCCAAGAAGTTTCCCCCTCACTGTCCCTACTGCCCTCGGCCCTGATGGCCGTTACCATTCCTACCTTGACCATGTTGGCCCTGCTGAAACTGCTGCTGCTGACCATTTTGGCCCTGCTGGCCCTGATGGATGTTCTGACCCTGATGGACATGTCTGAAACCTCCCTGACCATTCCTGAAACCCCCAGATCTGAATCTCTTAGGATCCCCCTGTTGGGAGCCCTGATCGTCCTGCCTGTGTTAACCCTGAGCAGATTGTGCCCCGCTGGCACCATTTCCCCCTGTCTTGCCTTGATGGCTGGACTCTCCTGATCTCTTACTCTCAGACATGTGAAAGCGGTGATCCTGGCAGTGAAGCAGTGCTGCGTTAACCACATCAGAGTAAGTGGCCAACGAGAGATTTCCCAACAAGTGCTGTCGGATCCTCCAAGTCAATCCGTCCATAAACTTCTGAATCTTCTTCTCCTCAGTCGGAATCTCATCGGGAACAATGTTCAAGAGATTAGTGAATTCGTCCTCGTACTCGGTCACAGTTTTTCCCTCCTGCTTGAGGTTCATTAACTTCCTCCTCATCTTAGTGTGAACAGCTGATGGAAAATATTTGCGGTCGAACCGCACCCAGAACTCCTGAATAGAAAGGGCGTCCCTCTCCTATGCTGTCGTAATAGACTCCCACCACTGCAATGCTGATCCTACTAGCTTAAAAGTAGCCAGTATCTGCTTCTGAACATCCGTGCACTCGTACATCCTTAAGTGCCTCTGAATGTCCTTCCTCCACTGACTGGACACTACAACGTCGGAGCTACCTGCAAACTCCGGAGGGTGTGCTTTTTGAAAAGCATCACGAACGCGTTCCCAAGCAGACGGGAATGTATGAGCTTGAACTGGCGCGACTACCGGCACCTGGAGTGGTGCCAACTGTACAATCGCTAGGGTGGCACTTATCGCTTGGGCTACAATAACTGCAACCTTTGCGACATTCATGGTGCCCGAAATTGGTGCATGTTGTTGCTCGGGCTGAGCATCCCTAGGAACTCGATGTGCCCGTCGTGGAGGCATCTGAAATGAGAGTAAATTCTTATAAGTTCGCATTTATTATCTCAAAATAGCTAAAGAGTGAAGCATACATAAAAGAATACAACAGTCCTAACATAAAGGGCTCTACATCAAAGAAAGCTCAGCGAAAACATAATAAGCCGTACAGATCCTAAGGACACTAGAACTTGATGCTTTGATACCACATGTGACACCCCGACTAATTAAATACCGGGTAGCTACTCCTTTATTAAATTAATGCAAAATGCCAAGTTGGTTCAGTTCATAGCATCACTGTCGAAAAACGTTTTAACAATTACTAGCCACCTAATATTTAAAAAGTGAGTTGTCAATTTTTAATTAAATCCGATTAACATGCAAGAAGAAGATTATGAACTGCTAACATAACCACCACAACATAATGACAATAGAATAACCATAGAATAATAATGAGTCTGGAGGAATACTCCTCACAACAATCCAAATACAGGAATAAACCAATACTAAGTCTGCATCACTATATTAATTACAACCCAAAATCTGATATGATTGGATAAATAAAGTGTCTAAAGGAAATGGGGCGACATGCCCAACAGATGAGAAAAAAATTTGATAACAAAGAGTCATGATCGAAAGTGGTGGCGTCTACTGTCAAGGTCCTGTAACTTCCACAGCAGCTACAGTACGTCACCTGAATGGAATTCCAATGCATGGTGTCCTTGTGGCTTGGCACCTAAAAGTTTTTTTACAAAAAAATAGATTTAGAAGCAAACGGGTCAGAGACCGATGGTGAAAACAGTTTAAAATATAGCAAGTGTTTTAATGACATAAAATAATGAATGCAAAATACATGTTAGGACGTGCTCTCACATGAAATACTCACCTCTCGACTATCTGTGCACTCCTAACATATCCGTAATCGAATCTAGTTATGCCCGTATCTAACTGGTCCGATATAAAATCTAACGTTACTATACGATTCACGATTTAATTCCCGACATCTTATTTTTAACAGAGTGTTTTACTCTTCTACATAGTTTCCCATTTTAGTACTACTAATCACTAGAGATCTTCCATTTTATCTTTTACAAAACATTGATATTATAGATACTCACATTTATACATTACAGTTCATTTCAATTAACAGTATATTATTCTCATCATAAATATACAATACTAGCACCCTGAGACTAAGCTGCGGTGCACACATACTCTGCTATCCAATCCTGGTACATCACGTACAAAAGGACCACGCATTCCGAATCTCTCAGGAATCATTCTCAAATAACAACAATCACACAAAATGGAGGCAAACATAGTTCAAATCACATGGGTCACGCATATACCTACGCTCCCATGATCAGTAGACTTATTAACTTCTCAATAAGTCCTTCTCTGACCTATGTCCTCGAGGTACCAATCTAAATCCCCCCGTACGCACACAAAGATTAGATGGCACTAATCGAAAGTAGACCTCCCGTGATAGCAAGTATGGTAGGTATGTTTTACACATAAAACCACATATACTAAGCATTCGCACATCTTAGATATCTCGAATTATTATATAGGTATGCTTCTCGTTCTTATACCGTCATTTAATGTTATACGTATACAAGTCCCCAATTTGTATATTGACGTTGTCAACCCTTCTCACGTCGTAATTAGGTATTCGTTTCCTATACCACAAATGTCATCCGAATTACTATAAGGTTCTAAGTTCTACTCCTCAACGTACCCCAATTCTCACAATTATACCCACTAGTTAATAAGGGAAGGTTAATTCTCAATTACTTCAGTCTACGGGACATTGGAAATAAAATCAGGCCAAAAAGGCCATTCTGTCAACTCGTTAGAAGTCTCGTTCGAATGAGTGTCGTTCAAACGAAAGGCTTTGAACGAACTACCAACTCGTTAGAAGGGATACTGTCATCTCATTAGAATCTCGTTCGAACAAGGTCGTTCGATTGACCTGGGCAGGTCTTCAAACGAGATGGCAGACTGCGCCCAGAAATTCTCCCAATTCATTTTTCTTTAGATTTCTCTCCCCTAAATCCCCACTAAGATCATACCAATTAAGTTTTAATGTTTTTAAACTACTCTTAGTCCTCCTAAGTCACCCTCTAACATATATTTGGGGTCAATGCTTCCTAAATTAACATGTAATCATCATAATTCCCAAACATTATCCCAAACCCTATAAACATGAAGCCAGAATTTTAATTTCTACAATTTCTCCTTATAAATCCATTTTTAAATCATCAAAAGATACATTTTGGATATGGAATTCATTGATTACCATTCTACATGCAATCCCTATATAAGATTATGAGTTTTATCTCCAATTTCATGGGTTTTTCATCAAACTTTCAATAAAAGACATATATTCAATCCTAAGCATGGAGGAAACATCCGCTTGAAATTATGTAATTAAACCACTTGCCTTAGATGTTCTGATTTGATGTTCGAAGGGCGAAAGTTGATTCTCCTCTTTCTCTCTTCAGATTTCTCCCAAAGATGGTGATGGTGGCTAGGGGTTTCTTTTGGAACCTCTTAAGACTCTCCCTATAACTCTCGTAGCCCACTACTTGTTAAATGCTGACATTGGACTTAGTGGGTTTATTTATAATATAAATTAACCTCTAAAATTCGTGGGTTTTAATTCCCCTATTATTAAAATTACCAAAATACCCTTCTAGGTTGCCGGTATGGCCCAAAAATGCCCCGAGACCCAAACTAAACCCCCGGCTAGTGTTTTCTGACTATTTCGACCTTTCCGGACACGTTGACCATTCGATTGATAAAAATATAATTCACTTTTTAATTCAAATAATTTCATTCCTGACGCGACTAACACGCGCGTCCCAACTAAATTTCCAAATTATCGTATTTCTGCCTCGCGACAATTTAAATATTATCAATACTCATGTATCACCATACATACTCGGAAATAATAAATTTTTACATCACAATCAAATACCAACTCACATCTCGTTAGTATTTATACCCGTATTAATTTCCAATTAATTCTCATTTAATTTAATTAATCCCTTAAATAAAAATCAATAAAATTGCGGGGTATTTCACCAGGATAACCCGTAAAAATTGACCGCGTAGTCACGCGACTCCCAGTTTGAGAATATGAAGATAATTTTCAAATATATAGACTTAGGATTAAAAATATGTCGTTCGAGGGCAATAACCCAAAATAGTTTCCAAAGTGGCCTATTAGAGGCACGAACACCTTGCATTGTACTAATATAACTCGTAGGATCTGAAGCGTAATCACAGGACTCCCGATTTGAGAATATGATGCTAATTTTCAAATATCTAGACTTATAATTCAAAACATGCTCTCAAAGGGTGAAAATACAAAACAACTCCCAAACAGCCCCATAAAATGCATGGACGCCTAGAACGGGAACAATGTATTTTGTAAGAATTTATCGCGAAGTCACGAGACTCCCAATTAGTAAATATGATGATAATTTGCAAATCTAAGGACTTAGGCTTAAAATCATGTTGTTAATGATGTAGACCTAAAACAACCATCAAACAGCCTCGTAAAAGGACGAACACCTCGCACGGGATCATTGTAACTCGTAAGAACTGACCGAGTAGTTACGAGACTCTCAGTTTGGCAATATATGATGATAATTTAAAATATCTACACTTTAACTTATAACATGTCATTAGAGAGAGAAAATCCAAAACACCCCTAAGTGGCCTCGTAAGTGACACGAATATCTTGCACGAGACTAATGTAACTCGTAAGAACTGACCGTGTAGTTACGAGACACATGATTTGGGAATATGACTTTAATTTGGAAATATATAAACTTAGGCTTAGAAATATGTAATTTGAGGGATAAAACCTAAAAAGACCCCTAAATATCCCCATAAGAGACATGAACACCTCTCACGGGACCAATATAACTTGTAAATATTGATCACGTAGTCACGGGATTCTCGGTTTGAGAATATAAAGATAATTTTAAAATATCTAGACATAGGCTTAAAAACATGCCGTTATAGGAAAAAAACTCAAAACAACCTCCAACCATCCCTGTAAGAGACATGGACATCTTGCACGGACCAAATAATTACCCTCACAAGCTCCATGACCATCTTCGGTATATGGTGTAGTTCCTCTAAAAAATCTTTTCAATCTTTTCCCAAATCACATTTACTGAAATCTCTGTCATAACATTGTATTTGATCTCTTTTGGCATACACAATTGAATTGTGGAGCAAGTCTCCGTATCTATCTTCTTCCACACATCTTCCTTCTGAAAATGCAGGGTTATATGGAATTTTTTATATCTTAGGTTACACACACAAAGATCCAATTTTTAACCGAATTTTATCTTGATTAATAATTAGGTTTGCATGCAAAATAAAGTCCAAAATAAATAATCCAAACCACATAATTAAACCAAAACAAACCAGGCCGAAGAAAAGTTTTAAGGAAAAATCTTTTTGGGGCAAAATCTATAATTCAGCATTGTAAAAGAGTTTGACAAACTCGATAACTTATAGACTACTTAGAACTCCACTAACTATAATACACAAGGTATTTAAATTTTTGACAGAAAGTGATGCAGTCCAACACTACCCACAGAGAGTAGCTTTTCCCTCGGTATTCACTGATTAGCCTTGGGATTGTAGAATTCTTTCTTCTTTAATTCTAGAGTTGCTACTCCACAAAACAGCAGTAGAGAATTCTCTACAATGGTTTGATATAGCTTATGGAAATTAGGTTTGACAAAACTCAATAAATCATATTTAGGGAGTATGATTTGGAAAACAAAAGTGTTTCTATGAAATAAAAGGAAGAAAACTTTTGGTGTGGGTATAACAATTGAATTCGTCAAAAGTTTTATGTAAAATAGTACAAAATAATTATTTTTATAGAAAAATAATTTTTAGAGGCAGAAAACTCATTTGAACAAAAATGGGACTTTGTTCGAACGAAAACCAAGTTTCGTTCTAATGTGGTCCAATCTTGTTCGAACGAAAGTCTTAGTTCATTCTAATTACCTTCAAACAAAATTCCAACGAGTTTGGTTCTGTCAAACAGAGACCATTTCATTAGATGCCCATTAAAAGTTCGTTCTAATAAATTTAGCACATCATTATAACGACATTAAAACTTCGTTCAAACGACCAAAGGAGTTCATTATATCGAGAGCCACATGTTGTTTTAGCAAGACTAAACAATAAAAAAATTTATTTTCAAAATCTTTTTATGAAAAAAATGCCTTGAGTAAAAATAATACACCCCAGAATATATATGATTGAGAAATAATTAAAACCTCAAATCTGTATACCTCCATATAGTGTATAGGACGATTTCAACGACTTAAAGTTCGGAAATGTTTCTCAGTCACAAACATGTCTTCAAACGATCGTGGAAGCATATGTGAATGTAGTGTTCGATTTGTAGCGAAATATGCCATATAATCTAAAGTTTGAGCAGTTATAAAATATTACTCTTACAAATCTCCCCATTTGTCTATTCAAATACAAAAATACAAACTGAAACCAAATTACGTTAAAACTCCTCAGACAATGTACTACTAATGGCCTCCCAAACCCAAACCTGAAGGACATTCGAGACTTTGTTTTTAAATGAAATTCTTCACCTTGTGTGGTCCATGAGATCATCATCACAGTGGAAAAAACCTACACATATAATACAAAATAATACTGTAACATGTACAAGTTTAAAAACTAAATAAACTCTCCCTCAATTTATTCTCCCCCTTTTTGTCCGTAATAGATAAAGGGTTAGAAATTAAACATTAATAGTAGGAATAACATAAATCCAAAAGAAATAACATCACAAATATAATCAATAAAGCACAAACGATGAAATTTCGAAAAAGGCATGCCAACTGTTTTTGAGATTTTTCAATATTATAAAGAATAAAAATTATATGTATAAAAAGTACACATAACTACAATATACATGACACCATGGAATAACATTAAAATACTTGAATCATGAAATGAAATGTAATTATGTGAATATTTTTCATAGGCAAATTAACATAAGCATTCATAACATAGATGCATGAAGTGAAAGAGATACTTTTAAAGAAATAACTTAATTTCAACCTTAGGTGAAAGAATATTGAATAAAATGAAATTAACTCAATTTATGCAACATGCCATGAATTTTAATGATTCTCAAATCAATAACACCAAACTATTTAACACTTTTCAAGAGATTCCGTTGTGCAAATCCACTAATCTTCAACTTTATAAGACCCTCAAAATCTCATATAATTAAGAATTCACTCTCAAAATTTTGAAGATATCATAATGCTCACAGGTAGCGAAGCATCAATGAAATAAAATTGGGCTTAAAACTTTTTGTTTTTATGTATGGCTAATCTTTTAGGATCTTTTTACAAATGATGGATTTTATTGAAAAGAGAATATTGCTCTTTTGTAGCCCTTTTCCATTGCTTAACATATAAGAAAAAATTTTAGAAACGAAATCCAGGCAATGCTTCTTACAAGCATAACTTATCATTAGTACATTTCGTTCGTTATTAAAAACTATTAAGATGAGAATACCATATTCGATATATGACAAGTAAGTACAATGTTCATAAAGTCTCTTCATGTGTGTAATAAAGGTGATAAGGAGTCTATCATGAAGAAAGTAATCATCAATGAACAGCGAAATCCTATCCACACATTATTAAGCACATTAAAGAAAGGAAGACATGTCTCAAAACACTATGAAAATGTCACATGAATCGATGGAATATAGGGGTGATCCTAACATATTAAATGCACATCCATATATGGTGAAAAACAAAAATACAAAACTCTTTTTTTCTTTTTCAAAAATTTATCAAAAATAAATTCTTTTCCAAAATTTTCAAGCTTTTTCTCAAAAACGGAAAATATTTTTGTATTTTCAAAATATATCAAAAGGAAAAGGTATAAACAAGTATTGCATAACAATACAATAGGACTACAATATGGAAATAGGGATAAAAGATATGTACATGATAATCATCCTACTGTAGAAAAGTTCCCAAACTCAAATATTATTCCAGGAGGTGTTCTCATCATGAATAGGCATCGTTTGAAATTCCTTCAATAAACTTTGTGAAGTTTTGACCAAAAACTCTACTTGCACATGAATGCTCTCAAAATCTCGATGATCGTGTGTGGGAGCATGAGTAGGAACACGTGTGGGGGCATGTCGGGGAACACGTGTGTGAAACTCTCCCTAGATTAAAAAAATCCCTAAGGTGACCTCTTTGTTTACAATGAGAATAAACATAAACAGGCTTGGGTATACCTTGACCAAAACACCTAGCAACAAGAAAAGAGACTTTTAGTTAAAAAACAAAATTGTGACTATCATTAAAAATTTGCCACTAAATTATTTAGTGGAATTTTTTTTTGTCACGACTTTACTACGAAAGACCTACTGCTAATACCTTGAGTGGCAATTTTTTGGTGTTTACTACTAAATGTTACAAATTTAGTGGCAAAAATATTTTGCTACTAAATGATATACTTTTAGTAGAAAATTATTTTCTACAAAAAAACAATCAAAATTATCACTAAAAACATGTTATTTTCCACTTAAAGGTTCTTTTTGTAGCAAATATATGATTTGCTACCAAAACTAAATTTTTGCTTAAGGTCAAGATAGTTATATGACAATTCAAATTTACCACTAAATGGTTCTTTTTGTAGCAAATATAAGATTTGCTACCAAAACTAAGTTTTTGCTTGAGGTCAAGATAGTTAAGTGGCAATTCAGATTTGCCACTAAAAATATTTTTCTGTAGCAAATTATTATGCATAAATTAATTAACCAATAATACTAAACGCATTCAATTTTCTTATTTAATATTTAAGGCAATTAAGACAATCTAGTAAAAACTTTTATGTTCATTTATCCATAAAATATATTTATTATATTCCACATCAAAATCAAATCAAATACATCAATTATATAAATCGTTTCATCTTTGACATAAAAAAAGTAGAAAATAAATAGATATGAGACAATTGACCATTTACACTTCATGCATCTCTTCTGTTACTCATGTACTATTACGATCTATACGATTAGATAACTCCACAAATCTTCCAAAAAGGCCATCAATTTCTTTGATTGCAGCGTTCTCCTTTCGAGCTTCATTTGCTTCTCTCATCACCTCGTCAACTTCGTTTCTCGCCTCATCATCTTCTCTCATGGCCTCATCCACTTGTATGTCCCCTTCAATATCTTTCTCCCTTTGCATAGCTTCAAGTTGATTGGTTTTAGAACCAACCCCTTGCACACATACATAACCAAAGTGATACCCTGAAACATTTTGAAATGCTTATTCATCATCCATCCCCACACCATCTTCAGATTGTGATGCAAGTATTTCTTTCACCTCATCCTATTAACAGTTGTAAACAATGTATAAATTAACATAATGTTATTATAAAAAAAATGTAGCAAAAAAAAATTGAAAACATCTTACATATACACTTCCAGCCTTTGGAGTAACCCAATTGCCCTTTCTTTGGCTCTAATGAGATGTATACCACACCTTTGTCATAGGCTCGGGATATTCGGTTTCCTTATCACGCTATTATACAAATTTTAAGATAAATAAATTATTATAACGAATAACAAAGAAAAAATAAATAATCACCAAACATAACGTTTTTAAGAAATATATTTTACCATCTCATACTCTACTTGACGAAATCCTTTAGTTCCACTGTAATGCAGAATCTGCTTCTTAGATCTATTGATCGATTTAATTTCACTTCTTTTCAGAAAATAACACAAGGCATTTATTTTCAATAAAGCATTCAAATAATTCCCATGAAAAAGGAATTGCTTAAAATTTAATATAACCTTATACTTTGTGTCAACAAATTTCCCACAAAGATCAATCCATTTATCATCTGACGATAATTCTGGAAGACGACACTCAAGAGATCGTTCTAAAGAGCCCTGTGGTTTGAAGTGTTCACAATGCATTTTTTATTGGAAGTTTCGCAATTTAGTTCATCCATCACTACAGACTTTATATTATCTTCATTTGGTAATTTAAAGTTATCCTATTTAAAAGAAAAGAAAAAACATTAAAACTAACTTTATATGGTGATATGTTCTATATACGAGCATAAGTAGAACCTTACCCACATAAGTGTCCACATGCGTTCTTTGCTCTCTTTCGGGATGTCACCCTATAACCGGAATTTAAATGGAGCGTGATTGCGAATAATAATGTTGATTTCAGATTTGAAATCAGATGAAAAATGACCCACTATACGGCCCTCTGAGATGATAGTTTTGATATTCTTCCCCCTTTCAAGTTTCTTTTGAAAACCAGTTGCTTGTGTTGGTCCTCTCGATCATTTCGTGGAAGATGAACCTATTAAAAACGTATATACAATGAAAAGTTAGTTTTAATGTTTACAAATTTTCATACAATTAAAAGATTATATTAAAGGCTATTTAACAGTAACATAATAAATAATATATGGTATGAATAATGAACTATATAGCTGCCAAAAAAGAAAAATGAACTATAAATTTTCACACCAATAATAATGAACTATATAGCTGAAACACAAGAATTCAAGTCTATATAGCTGAAACACCAATAACATCAACATAATAATGAGCGATGATTTTATAAACCATCATAGTTATATTGTTCTACTTGTTTTTCTTACAAACTCTCTCGCATGGCACCATTACATTACATCACAAATTATTCCTATCTACTCTAACTAACTTAACTACTTAAACTAATTACTAATATTCAACTAAATTAACACTGGTCATTGTAGTGCCATTTACCTACAAATTTGTTTTATTCAGAGAGGTGAACTATTGGATTCACTAGTACGAAGAGTACTTTGACTCAACTCGAAACATCAATTATAAAAAAGAACATTGTTTAAACCTTAGTAGTTAGATGTATCAATAAACATTGAAGAGGCAAGTCTCTTGTTCATGCTACAGATTTTTCAAATGATGACAAGTCGAGATCAAGAAATTAGTATTATTAACTAATTTAAGAGAAGTTTCTATACTGATAACAAAAGTCAGTTAAGAAGTTGGTCGAGATCAATCAGCTTTTGTTCGAATATATCCAACTTGGATCATTAACGAATTTTCAATTTTGGTTGCTAAAGTTTGATAATTTTAATACTCCCTTTTGAAAAGAACAAAACAGAATCGACCAAAACTTGGATCATTAACTAATTCAAGAGCAGTTTCTATACTGATAACAAAAGTCAGTTAAGAAGTCGGCCGAGATCAAGCAACTTTTATTCTAATATATCCAACTTGGATTATTAACTAAATTTTTATTTTAGTTGCTATAGATTGATAATTTTAATACTTCCTTTTGAAAAGAACAAAATAGAATCGACCAAAACCTGGATCATTAACTAATTTAAGAGCGGTTTCTATACTGATAACAAAGTCAGTTAAGAAGTTCGCTGAGATTAAGCAGCTTTTATTCGAATATATCCAACTTGGATCATTAATTGATTTTTGATTTTGGTTTTCTATAGATTGATAATTTTAATACTTCCTTTTGAAAAGAACAAAACAGAATCGACTAAAAATGGGATCATTAACTAATTTAAGAGAATTTTCTATACTGATAGCAAAGTCAGTTAAGAAGTCAATCGAAATCAATCAGCTTTTATTCGAATATATCCAACTTGGATCATTAACTAATTTTTGATTTTGGCTGCTACAGATTGATAATTTTAATACTTCTTTTGAAAAGCAAAATAGAATCGACCAAAACTTGGATCGTTAACTAATTTAAGAGCAATTTCTATCATGATAACAAAAGTCAGCCGAGATCAAGCAGCTTTTATTTGAATATATCCAACTTGGATCATTAACTAATTTTTGATTTTGGTATCTACAGATTGATAATTTTAATACTTCCTTTTAAAAAGAACAAAACAGAATAGACCAAAACTTGGATCATTAACTAATTGAATAACAGTTTTTATACTGATAACAAAAGTCAGTTAAGAAGTCGGCCAAGATCAAGTAGCTTTTATTCGAATATATCCAACTGGATCATTAACTAATTTTCAATTTTGATTTCTACATTTTGATAATTTTAATACTTCCTTTTGAAAAGAACAAAATAAAATCAACCAAAACATGGATCATTAACTAATTTAAGAACAGTTTCTATACTGATAGCAAAAGTCAGTTAAGAATCAAGAAAATGATGGGGGAAACACGTGGTTGTAATGCGGAGATCTTCTCATAATGAAGATCTTCACATTTTTTGAATATGCTTCTCATAAAAGTAGCCCACCAGGTGTCTTTGGTTTGACCTCCCAAGCCAACTTTAGTAATGTAGCCTTTTGAGGTGGTTAGCATCTTTAAGCGTAAGATCCCCATCATTTTCAAGAGTAAATTTTTTTTTCCAGCTCATAACCACTAATTTTCTAGTGTTAATGTCCTCAGACCAAATTAGGTTCCTAGCATTCTTATTAAGCTTAACTAGAAAAGAAGGCCATTTATATGTTTGGAAACTATGCATCAATATACTTTTAAAAAAGGCTTGAACAACCTAAACTCTTCTAGCTATAGATAGGAAAACTCCCTTCAAACTAGCTAATTTTATAAAAACATGCAAGTCATCAGGAAAAAATGGATGGGAAACAGGGAAGTAACCTCTGCATTAATTGTGGTCAGAATTTGTAAAACAAAAGTATGCTCAAAATTCCCAATCCACATTAGTTTCTCTTAGATGAGAAATAATTAATGAATTATTAAGAGTTTCTATATGAAGGATGTTAGAGGTAAATTAATTTGAACGCTATCCAATTTTGAGGATTTTAAACTCTTAACAGTACCTAAATAATTTGGAGTCGTAAAGCACTCCTTCGGTCTCACTATTAGACTAGGAAGAATACAAACTCATGATAGTTAAGAGCTTGTTACGAGTTAGACCACTGAGTTAGCAGAGAATTTTGGAAGATTCTCAGCTACTCAAGGGATTCTTCAATAAGATACCTTTAGTGGTTTCTGATGTTCTAACTAAGGATGTGTGCCTAGGTATGCATTACCTGGCTAAGTAGGTAATTCGGATGGGATGAAAGTTAGGGTAGTTATTTGTTGCTTTATATCTTAAACAAGCATCTATCTATTTAATGCAGTATTACGCTGTTGATAGCCCTTCATCTCCGCCTGAGTTATCTATTCCAATCTCCCTAACAAGGAATGGATTACCTCATATCATTCCCTCTTATCATCGTAAGATGATCTGATTACAGAATGAGCAGTCAGATATGTTCTTCGGGTGTTATCTTTCAGCATTCTCTTTAACCAGGGTTATTCGCCTTTCTAAGAAGGAGTCAAAGATGACCTTTTCGAGTATAACTGATCGTCCCCAAGTTCTTATTTGGGATTTAGTTAATAAATCTCTGGATATGTTTTCTCAAACTCGAGAGTACTTGTATAAGTATATCCCTAAGATTTTTACCAAATTTTTGGTATAATACCAAATTTTAGAGCCTGGAGTCCTGGTCTGTATTGGATAGTTATAGCAAGTTTCAGAGCCAAGAGTCCTGAAGATGATGATAGATGTTCTAAGTAACGATTCGCGCTTTATAGAACTAACATATCACCTTCAATTTCTGCCAACACCAAAAGTAAATATGCCTAATATTCAATTGCATAACCTACCTCAAAAACTACCTTTTGCAATGTCACTATGCCAAAAAAACAAATTAAAGATCACATCTTCTCCTTCAGTTTATAATGAGCTAAAAGGAACATATATACTCAATTAAAGATCACATATTGTCCTTAAGTGTATAATGAGCTAAAACAAATTTGGTATTATACTCAATTAAGAATGAATAAACTAAGAAACTCTGTTCTTAAATCAATCTAACCAACACAGAATACTCAATTAAGAATGATTTTTGTAATGCTTATTGCTTATGTAAAATCCATAAATTCCCATTTCCAAATTCTAATACTACATATACCAAGACACTAGAATTAATTCATTATGGTCTACGGGGGACCTCACATGCTCTCTAATTATTGCTTAGTTTTTACTTATGTATGCCTCATTAAATGTTTACTAGTTTTAGGTGATAAATGTCCTTCAGAAGTACTTTTTCCTCAAAAGGCCTGATTATACTAAGCTTAAAGTCTTTGAATGTTCATGTACTAGATCAAAGTCTGGCATCTACAAACCTAAAGTGTTTATCCGCAATCTTTTTTAACTTCATATAATTTGCATTCGGAATATAATAGCCATGACTAGTGTTCCCACCACAAGTATTATCCAATCCTATAATTCTATCCCCAAGCAATCCCATAACATTGTTGTAAAATTTGCAGATGTAAAAGAATATGGCTGAACATTCAAACCCCAATTTTCAGAATCAAGATGCATGTAAGTACAATATCTCATGTGTTAACACAAGATACAATTGTGTTAGGCATCTTGGAGACATTTGGAATAATTGAATGGGAAGGATGATGTATGGGTTCTTGTGTGCATCCTTGATGCACGGAAGATCTCGAGGTTGCACGATCAAATCAAACATAACTATTTCACGTAAACAAGTGTTCAAGTAAAGTTCAAAATAATTTCTTCATACCTTCTCAAGAGAGAGTTGCCTACCAATGGGTGATTAGATTGAAAATGAGCTTAATTAGACTCTGTCACATATCGTGACATGTGTGTTCCTATATGAGCTATAACAAGCATGACATGGATTAACATAATAACAAATAACTAATCAATAATATAAAAATCATACCATCATCGTTAACATCAGATGCAATGGTAGTGGAAGTGACATTTGGAATACTTCACTGGGAAGGAGGACGTATGGGTTCACATGCGTATCCTTGACGAATAGAAGATTTTGGGACATGTGCACGACCTAAGCCAGGCATAACTAAATAAGAAACCAACAACATAAGATAAAATCATAATTAATGGATGTGCATAATTAATGGTGATATTGTATGCTCAAAATATTTGAAACATTAATAATGTTAAGAATTATTTTGCCACATGAAACCCATATAATATCACCATCATATCATATTAATATATTCGAAAGTGATAAGGAGAATTAACAAACCTAATGGATATGCATCATCGTATTCATTATCCTCCGCTCGGCTCAAATTCGATAATATCTCCTCTCTTTCCGATGGGATATATTCTTCATCTTTGTCACCCTCTTTTATTTTATCCTTTATATCAATCTTACCCCTCTTAGAACAATCTATATAAAATTTATCCCCTCTATGCAATCCCATCGCCTTCATTGTGTCTAGGTTATCTTGAATCCTATTAAGCCTTCGTTTCTTATAATTTTTTATCGTCATTATACACCTATCACAATAATACAAAGATATGCAACTAGACAGAGTAAGACTTCAGAAGTGAATTATACTACAACATTGTTGTTACATAAATAAATTAAAACATTTAACATTATTTAAAAGAGAAAAAGAAAATAGCGTAAACCATCATAAGTGATGATCATATTCATTCGCATGATCATCACTAAAATACCAACATCTCCATCATCCTCACTAATATCATCACAATCATCCCAACTATCTTTAAGGTAATCATATCCATCATTTGTCAATATTTTCTCTTCATCATTACTTATATGGACTTCAATTTCTGGGATGTCATTCCTTCTTAATGAAAGGCTTTCATCATCAATATTCAATGTTTCATCATCTACGATATTATTCTCAAACTGTTGGTATGGATCTTTATCCATTGAAAACTCCCCAACTTCTTCATTTTTAGGAATATCATACTTATATCTTAGGGTATTCTTCACAGAAACTTTCAAATCATTTCCTAACTTAATATTTGGCACATAGAAGACTTGATTTGCTTGATAAGATGGAAAAAATGGTCGAGTTTTGTACTAAGTATTAGCAGTGTTCAAACTAATAAAACCATACTCATCTTTCTGTAATCTATATACACCCTTATTTTTTCCAAGATCCCACCAATTACACTTAAAGAGAACAACATGATTATCTCCAGTGTATTATAACTCTATAATATCAACCAACTCACCATAAAAATCAATATCTTTTTGTGCATGTTCACCCACTACAACAATTCCACTATTTTGAATTTTTCTAAAATGTTCATGATCTTTGGCGTGGAACCTATAGCCATTAAACAAACAACCTTTTTGTAATGTTTCATCCGTCGATCGGGACCCCAAGATAAACCACGAAGTTGCTTACTAACATGGTTGGAGGACTCGTACTCCATTTTAGTCACCTGATTATTTTTTATAAATAAATTTTAGAGTAAGAAATTACAAGAATATTTTTGTTTGCATAATAAATTACATATCGAACTACTTACACGATTTTTAAATCATTCGGGAAATCTCTCAGCATGTCTTCTTTCAACATTTATGTTACTTTCGTCCGTCAATAAATCATTATGCTCACTAACATACACGAATGCATTAAATTAGAAAACAACTCTCGTTAATAAAAGATAAAGTGTGAAAACGTTAGTTTTTCTAAATCAATGCTCTGATACCACTTGTTGGGAATGATGACCCCCAATTTTAAAATTTTTAAATATAAATTTCCTTTTAAATGCAGAATAGAGATGGTTCAACACAACAATTTAATTTTTTAAATTTTATTTGATTTTATTTTCTTAAAAAGATGAAAAATTAACTTAAACACAAATTTTAATTTCTAAAAACAAAATTAAAATTAAACTTAAATTAGTGAATTATGGTGAACACACACACACACACATAATTCACACAAACCAGTATTAGGATTTTCTCACAAACAAAACTAACACATGAAGTTAACTATGAGAGTAGCCCAAAATTAATTTAACACAAGTCCTAAAATTTTCCTACACAATATTTTCAATATTGCCAAATTAGGCCAAACCAAATTTTAGCAAATATAAATTACTTACTTGAATTAAATCAACTTAAGTTTCACCCAAACATATTTTAGCACCAAATTAAACTACTGGAGAGAATTAAACCATATTTTATCTTTTAATCCTAGCCATGCGTTCTAGGTGATTTGCACGATAAAATAAATTCAAAACCACTACGCCTCGATGTACGAGAAAAGACCCATAACGGAATAAAACCTTGCACGACCCTAGCCTTAAGACCACTAAGTATGGAATTTTACAAGTACAAGACAAATGACTTACTCAACTCGACTCGACTCCTTTCAAGCCCCTGACGCATCTTCTTGTACCAACCTCTGCTTAGTCGACAATCTCGGAATCCACTGGAACCTTGGAATCCACCAATGAAGCTTTAGGAACCCGTCTACCACACAGTGCCTTTCACCGTATGAGAATGTCGTAGCCAAAACCAAACTTCTTCTTCTTTGAGGGATGTAGAAGTAAACCCAAACTCTTTTCTTCTTAGGTAGAAAAGTGAACCCGGTGCCAAACAAACTCCAAGAAAATATATATATGTGGTACTTGGAATAAACTAATATGGGTGTAAGTGTTTTTATAGACATTAATTCATGGATACTTAAAAACACTAAACAAGAACTTTTGAACTAAGAAAATTTTCTCTCTTAAATTGTTCTCTCAAAATGTGTTTAGTAAATGTCAAAAGTTGATTTTCTAATGTTGGTTCCCGCACATATTAAATCTGGAAAAGTTAGTGGGAACAAAAGAGTGGGATAGTGGAGAAAAACTACCAAAAACTGCCAGAAAGTTTTCCCGTCGAAAATCTCGTTCGAACGAGATTTTCGTTCGAAAGAACTTCTAACGAGGTTCTAGAGGCCAAAAGGGAAAAGTCATTGGCAAACTCGTTCGAACGATAATTTCGAACGAAGTGATAGAATGGTCAAAATTCATTTTAAGCCCAAAAACTTTTTATTCAAAGTTCTAAAATAACTTTATAAAAATAAACTTCAGTTTAAAATAAAATTACACCCACTTAGAAAAAATTTCCAAGATCCTATGTATATATATATATATATATATATATATATATATATATGTAATGCATTCATACCTTAGGAAATATTGGAACTAAGTTGAACACGTGGAACGAGGCACATGTAAACCAAAAATGATGTTCTCTTGATAAGTAGACTGCAACGTCTTGAACTCAAACTTGTCATAGACATGAAGGATACATAAGAACACTATCCTATGACTCGAATGTTTTTGTCCAGAATTGTGCCAAAACTATAAAGGACTCAATTGAAAATTTATGTCCTTACAAAGTGAAAAATAATATAGATAGACTAACTTAATAAATATTTGTATCTCGTCACAATTATCTAACACATATAAAGAAGATTTTTTCCATTCACTTTGCCCAAGGTATTGGTAATCTGCTTTTCCAAGTAAAGGACCATTATACCGAAAAATAGATAAACCTTTTTTTATCATCATCACCATCATAATTTCACTCAATGCAGTTGAATTTTGTCTCAATGCTTCCCAGATACATCGAAAAAAATGTTAAGCATTCATTTAGATTGTAAGCCTTCGCTATTGAGCCTTCGGGACGTGATTTATTTCCAACGGTAAGTTTTAAAGTGTGCAAATATCTGTTAAAAAGTAACAAACATAAGCAAAATAATTTTTTTTAAATTACTTATATAATACTTGTTTTAATATATTTACCATTCAAATAGATACATCCATTTATATTACACTGGCCCATTGAGAATAACCTCTCTTGCAAGGCGAATCGGCAAGTGAACCATAACATTAAAAATTGACGGCGAGAATATCCTTTCAAGTTTACACATGGCTATATCAAGTTTCTCCTCAAGCCTCTCCAAACCATCAACTTGCAAGGTTTTCGAACAGAACTCCTTAAAGAATAACCCAAGATCAATTAACGGTTCACAGACTTCCTTTCGAAGATGACCACGAATTGCAAGCAATAGTAAGCGTTGTAAAAAATGTGGTAATCATGACTTTTATCCCCAAAATCTTGCATTCCTTGGCATCCACACATTAAGAAATGTTGGATGCATATCCATCCGAAAACTTCAACGATTGCCAAAACTTACATAAAGTCCTTTTCTCTTCCTTGGACAAAGTGTAGCAAGCAGGAGGAATCACCCATTTACCTCCCTTTTTGTATGGATGCAAGTCTTTGCGTATGCGCATTTCTTTCAAATCCAACTGAGACTTAATATTATCTTTTATTTTCTCATCAATATTTAGCAATGTTCCTAAAATGCTTTCTGATACATTATTCTCAATGTGCGTGACATCTAAATTGTGACGCAATTTAAGATCCTTAAAATAAGGCAAACTCAAAAAATATACTAAGTTTGTCCCAATTGAACTCGTACGCCTCATGACTCCTCTTTTTACAAGCTTTAACATACATTTGAGGTATAATTTTCTATAATTGAGTAAGTATCTTATCAGTACTAAGCTCTTTTGGTCGCAACCGACGCTCCTTCTAACCATCAAAAGAAGACATATGTTCTCACCATTTATGATTCATCGGAAAGAAAAGACGATGACCCATACAACATGTCTTATGTCCATTTCTTAAATGCAAGGAATCTGTCTCCTTATTGCACACTGAGAAATCCAATTTCCCTTTTGTGCTCTAACCCGATAAGTTAGCATACATCGAAAAATCATTGATAGTCCACATAAGCGTTGCACGTAACTGAAAGTTATTCCCTGTGGATGCATCATATGTTTGAATCCCATCTTCCAATAACTCTTTTAACTTCTTGATTACTGGTTAAAGAAAAACATCCATGTCATTTCTAGGAGCCTTAGAACCTGGTATAAGCAGCGATAACATGAAAAATAGTTCTTTCATACACTTCCAAAGTGCTAAATTATACAGTACAAGAGTAACCGGCCATGTGCTATGTTTGCTACTAATATTAGAAAATGGATTAAATTTGTCACTGAAGAGACCAAGCCTGATATTACGAGCATCTCTCATAAATAACTCGTGAATCTGGTTAAATTCTTTCCAAGCTTCCCCATCAGTCGGGTGTCTCAAAACACTAGCCTCCTCAACACACTTTTCTTTATGCCACCTCATCTCTGAAGCTATATCCTTATTTATAAATAAACGTTGTAACCTAGGTTTGAATGGAAAATAATGCAAGACTTTATGGGGGATATTCACCCCATTTCCTTTCTCAATTTTTCGTCACGACTCTTCACACGTTAGGCATTTAGTTTCTTTCTCATTTGGTCCCTAAAAAAAGAATGCAATCATTTTTGCAAACATCATTCATTACATAGTCTAGACCCAAGTCTCGGTCTATTTTCTTCTCCTTATAAAATGACTTCGGGATGTGGGCATCATCCAAAAGTGATTTCTTAAAAAGTACAAGAAGTGATTTAACGAATTTCTCATTCTAGTTGTTCATTGACTTCAAATGGAGTAGCTTAGAAATGAATGATAATTTTGACAACTTCTCAAAACCCGAATACAATTTTTTTTCTATATTCCTAGCTAATCTAGCAAAATTTTCCTCGTTGCCCTAATTGCCTTGAGTAGCATCTCTATCAAATTTATTTCCTATCATGTCATTGTTGTAGGATCCCGTAATCATATCATATAACATTCCCTCTATGTCTTCTTGCTCAAACCCATCTCTAGAATTATCTTCCTACCCCAAACTACCTTCTCCAACTTCAAATGCATGTTCATTACAATCATAAGAATTGTCATTGGGCAACAATAATTGTTCCCTGTAATATCCACCTAGTATAACTCGATACAATGCCATGTATAATCAGATGACTCTGGACATCTTGACAACTCCTCCGATAGAAGTTATTACATTTGTTGCACGGACACTTAATATTACCATTTGTCTACCCATTTGCAAAGGCAAAATCAAGAAATTGTTTAACACCATCTCGATACGCAATACTAATTCTATTTGGCTAATTCATCCATCTCTTATCCATCCCAATGACCCTATATCACACGATAAATAAAATGCACCAACAAAAAACCAATGAACCTATAATTCAAAAAGAAATTGTTATTATTGCTTATGCAATTCAATGTTTCGTATCTTTATTATTGTTATTATTGTTTCATAACTTTATATGTTGAAATGATATTTAGTTAATAATTCAAAGAGGCACCTCCTCATTCACCTCACGCAACACCTTAATGGGTTCTCTAAGAGTTTTTCAAAATAATGAGAGAAATGCCTATAAACTATGATTCCCAAGACATGATTCTCATATGAGGTGTGTGTGACATATACACACACTAATTAGGAAAGGAATTGACATTATGTGATTCACACACTTAGCATGAATTATCCATTGGTTTGATTGAATTGAAAATGAGCCCTAACTTTTGGGTTAATTTTGCATTCTTCCTAAAATAATTATAATAATAAATATGAAGGGTAATTATAATTTATGACAGTGGTAAACAAAAATTAAAATATTTTCACTCAACCATCACATTATTGCAATGAACCTAATTTAATTTGTAATAGTATATTTCATCCATGTTTCACGGTTACTTAATGGAACACCAATTTAAGCACGTAAGTGTAGACCAACTGGAACATCAGAGCATTCACCTAAAACGATATTCATTAATTCACCCAATGAATAATCAGTTATACCCAAAAAAAACTTCACATAAATAACTTTCTGACAGAAATTTAGGGATATGAATGCTTACACGAGTTAGTGTTTCATATCTTTATTATTGTTATTATCGGTTCATAACTTTACGTGTTGAAATAATATTTACTTCTAATTCAAATAGGCACCTCCTCATTCACCTCGCGTACCTCCTCGATGGATTCTCCAAGAGTTTTTCGAAATAATGAGAGAAATACCTACAAACAATGATTCCTAAAACACGATTCTCATGTGAGGCATGTGTGACATATACACACACTAATTAGGAAAAGAATCGTCATTATATGATTCACACACTTAGAATGAATTATCAGTGGGTTAGATTGGATTGAAAATGAGCCCTAACTTTTGGTCTAATTTTGCATTCTTCCTAAAATAATTATAATAATAAAGATGAAGAGTAATTCTAATTTATGACAGAGATCAACAAAAATTACAATATTTTAACTCAATCATCACATTATTGCAATGAACCTAATTTAATTTGTAATAGTAGGAAACTTAAAATTAAAACTATCATAACTAAATACTAGAAAATTTTCTAAAACTAAAAGTATCATCATTAAACACTAGAAAATTTTCTAAAACACAAAACTATATGTCAAAAGATAACGAACCTTTAGAAAATCATACTGAACAAAAATCATACTGCAGCAAAATCAAATCGGAGAAATCAAACTGGACCAAACTCAAACTAGAGCAAATCAGGAGAAAAATCGCACCTGCTAAAACCCACACGAGAGAAAATCAAACCGGACCAAATCAGGATCAAAATCGCATCTGCTAAAACCCAAATCGGAGAAATCAAACCGGACTAAATCAGTAGAAAAATTGCACTTGTTAAAACCCAAACCAGAGAAAATCAAACTGGACCAAATAGGGAGCAAATTGCAACTCAAACCGGCTAATGAATTTGGAAAAATCATACTCGTACCTGACTAATGGATTTGAGGGATTTTATAGTAGCTCGTAGCAAGAGATAAAATGAACCTAGCTAATGGATTTGGGGGATGAATGGAAGATGAAGGGGATTTGGGGGGATGAATGGGAGAATTTACATTTTTGGTGTAGTTTGGAGGGAAAGCTCCTAAATGTTTTCTTGTAGACATTAATTTTGATGTAGTTTGGAGGGAAAGCTTGTTAGTGTATTTGAAATATTTTTTGTGGCAAAGTAGAATATTTGCTACTAATGAACATACATTAGTGGAAAATATTTTAAGCTTGTAACTAAATAAAATTTTGTGTTCAAACTAAATGTCTAATTCTTTCCACTTAACATTTAGTGGCAAAATTAGTGGAGATTTTAATTTGTTTCCACTAATGCATTATCTATTAGTGGAAAGCATTAATTTTTCAACAAAATATACGTTTTAGTGGAAATAAATGATTAACCACTAATAAAATTACTACAAAATGATATTTTTCTTGTACGCGCTCTCCTTGGTGGGTTCGGTCTCTTAGGTGGGTTAGGATGATGGCCATAAGGATCCATAAAAAAATTGGGAACCGGATTGGGTGCGACATTGGAAGTGGATGCACCATCATAACCTATTCATTGCCTCTCGTTAAATCCTAAAGCGGGATCAAGAAGTTTATTTCTGACCTTCTTAAATATGACCTCTAAAGTGATGTTGACCTCCCGGACACATTTTAGATTTTTTTCATGTTGGGATACACGGGCTCCAAGTTTCTCACGAGCTTCCAATGAAGCTTGAAGATCTATTATAAGACTATCCATAGTGTTGCTCAAATCGATCTTCTCCATACCAACTACAATCAATTACTCACACAAAGAAACCTCCAACTTCTCGAGTTGACTCACCAACACCTCACTCTCCCTCAAAACTTTCACCTCCTTCTCTAAATTAAACAATCTAAGTGTCAATCTTCTATTTTTCTTTTAGGTTTTCAAAGACTCTTTATAAAGTTATCGATAGGTATGTTGAATCCATCTTCTCCCTCACTTAAATTCTCCACATATATCTCAATCTCTCCATAATCATTTGGTAAAGTGTTGAGAAAATCACGATTAGAAATATCCTCATCGACGTGGGATAAACTAGAAGTACTTATGTGACTCTCCATGAACACATAGAAATTAGGTTCATGCAGTGATTCATCCCCGAAATTCACTGACTTAACGTCACTATCTCTAAGAGTGGATTTGTATCCATCTTTGCCTTTGCCCTGTCTCTTTAGCATAGTGGCACACCCGTGGGATTTATAATCCTTACCCTCGTACTCATAACATCTCACCTCATCTTTCTCACAGATGTTCTTGCCCTTATTAATATTTTATTTTTTCTCAAAACCTTTGTTTTCTTTAGAATAATTTCCTTTGATAAATTTGAGAATTTTTTTAAATTTTTTCATAAACAAGGCAAGATCATCAAGACTAAAATCAAAAATAGACTCAGAATCACTAACCTTTCCCTTATTTCTTATTAGACTCGGCTTTCAATGCAATTCCTATTTTAATTTTCTTTTGAATTTTGAGGAACATATTGATTTTCCAAGTTTGAAGGTCTCCTACGAGTCTTTTAATCTAAGAGTATCTAAAATTCCCAACAATTAAGGACCGTGACTTTATGGATAAAACGGGATGGCATGGATCTCAAAATCTTTTTCACAACTCTCGTCTCAGGAATTCTCGCACCCAAATTAATACTAGAATTGACTATATTAGAAAAACGTGCGTAAAACTCATCAAAAGTATGAGCTTATAGCATGGTAATATCAAATTGTGTAGTGAGATTTTGAAGCTTGGAATATTTCAAAGCGTTTGTACCCTCGCGAGTGAGTTGAAGAGTATCCCACGCTTCCTTAGACATGGTACATGTCATAATCCGATGAAACTCATGGGGAGTGACTGCACTAGAAATTGCGCTCAAACCACATGAGTAAAACTTATTCCATTTAAATTCATTATCCATCCAAGAGGTGACAGGTTTAGGGCTTATGACATTGCTATTAGTCACAATGGGTGGTGTCCAACCTCTTCACAAACAAGTCAGACATGTTCGTCAATCACTTTCAAATTCTGTCTCATTCGAGCTTTTCAATATGCATAACTTGTCCCATAAAAAATAGGCACCCTATTATACAAATTATCCATATAAACTCAAATTTAAATATCACACAATAAATTAGTGTAAACTGCTTTGATACCAATTTGAAAAAATTAGTATCCAAAAAAAACTTTGCACCAAAATGAGGGTGGAAAGATAATTTCGTGTAGCTTTCTCTGATACTAATTTGAAAACACGAAGTTATATGGAATTATTTGTATCTTAGTTTATACAAAAACATATCCAATTTATAAAAAAAAATTATCTTGATTAATAATTAGGTGTGCATACAAAATAAATTCCAAAATAAATAGTCCAAACCACACAATCAAACCAAAATAAACTAAGCCGAAGAAGAATTTTCGAGGAAACATTCCTTTGTGGTAAAACCTATATTTCATCACGGTAAAAGATTATTACAGACTCGATGAATTACAGACTACTTAGAGTTCCACTAAGTATAATGCAATCTTTCACAGAAAGTGATGTAGTCTAGCACCACCCACAGGAAGCAGCTCTTCCCTCGGTATCCATCGATCAGCCTCAGGATTGCAAAATCCTTTCTTCTTCAGTCATAGAGTCTCAACTCCATAAATAAAAATAGAGAAATCTCAACCAGGGTTTGTCGTAATGTATGAAAATTAGTTTTGACACAACTTAATAATCATATTTAGGGATGAATAATCTGGAAAACAAAAGTTTTTCTATGAAATAAAAGGAAGAAAACTTCGGGTGTAGATACAACAATTGAATTTTTATCAAAAGTTCTGCGTAAAACTTTTCAAAAGAATCCTTTTTATAAAATAAAATATTTTTCAAGGCGATGAACTCCTTCGAACAAAAATGGGACTTCGTTCGAACAAAACCAAGTTTCTTTCTAACGAGGTTCCATCTAGTTTGAATGAAAAGCCTAGTTCATTTGAATGAGCTTCCAAAGAGTTTGGTTTTGTCAAACAGAGACCATTTCTTTAGAATTTCATTCTAACGATTTCAGTACATCGTTCTAATGACATTGAAACTTCGTTCACTAGAATAAGGATCTCGTTTTAATGAGATCCATATCTCCTTTGAACGAGATCGGAAAAATAAAAATAAAAATATTATCAAAATCCATTTATGAAAAAAAATCCTCGAGTAAAAATAAATCATCCAAGCATATATATGATTGAGATATAATCAAAAACTCAAATCCTTATACCTCCATACAGTTTTCGTGATGATTCCAATGACTTGAAGTTCGAAAATGATTCTCGATCATTAACATGTCTTCAAACGATTGTGTAAGTATATGAAGATGTAGTGTTCGATTTGTAGCAGGATGTGCCAAATAATCTAAACTATGAGCAATTAAAAAATCTTGCTTTTGCACATTCATTGTCTCGGGTTTTCCCTCTAAGTCTTGAATTAAACCCTCTTTAGCTAGTATTTCCATCACCTCTACTTTCCACATCATGAAATTGTTTTTTCTACCAAATCTCCCGACATCATACCTTATTTTAAAAGCTATCTCACAAAAGACCCAAGTTTGCAACCTTGGAGCTCGGATACCAATTTGTCGTGTGGAATCATTCCCAAACAAATTTATCCAAAATAATGGCAAATTCAAAATTAAAGTGATGTGAAATATGATAGAAAAATATACACTACAACGCAAGATGACCTTGGTTCACCCCCATAAATGGGGCTATGTCCACAAGTGATGATGATTCGTGTCACTAAATAGAGAAGAAGATTACACATTGCAAGGACTTTTCTTTCCTTCCCCCACACTAAATAATATCTCTTCTCTCATAGTAAAATTACCCTCTCACAATAATGAAAGACCCTCTGAAATTAATCTCACAAAATAGTACATGGATTCTTTTAAGAAAAAATCACACCCCAAAAGCAAACTTTAAATACCCCTATTTAAAGTTGCACACAATAGAATTTTTTAACTCTCTAAAACCAAAATACTAAACATAATTTCTCTCTCTCTACTGCTCCACACTCAATTGCTTTTGACTTACTCATTTTTTTCCCTCCAGAATGTCTTCTCTTATTGAACAAATTGTAGAAAAAAATGGAGACATTAAGCATTTATTGAGGTATCGGATAAAGAATGGTCAAAAGGATGGTGGTGGGCGCTGGATCATTATAAGCCACCAAAATCAACAATCTCCACCTTTGTGAGAAATGTAGGACAACACCGCATATTGTCAACCATAACATAACACTAAAGAAATACACAATCATCATAGCCGCCCTAAAAACTAATGAAGAATTTTGGTAAAGTTTGAGTCCTCCTCAAACCTTACCCTCGACATATTCTTCAACCGATGCATGTCTTGTACAGAGATAAGAATGCCTCCATCATCTCCGTCAAACCCCATAATACCTCCTTCGGTATCCTTAAGATTTCTAAGTTTGACATAAATTTTTGCAACCTTGTCCAACCTCCCATAAACCATCGGTTGGTAATAGAAAACATCTTTTCCACTCTTTGAAGAATAGGATGTCTTGCTTTTTCCCTGCATAAAAAATGACCAACTTCTTGCCTCTTACACATCTTCATATGACTCGAATGGGCTATCCCATTTCCACTAAGATTATCATAAGCTAATGTCACGTCTTTCCTCATAGGTCTGCCTCCCTATAAGGACTGCTAAATTTTGGTTTCCTTCTAAAAGAGAATTTAATTCTCTCATCTCGTTGTGTAGTGCCCTCATAAACTCTTTAAGAATTAAGATCTCCACTCTTCTCCCTTTTTTCACAAGACATAAATGTGATCTTTCATTCACTAAATAATTTATAACACAAGCTCCACTTGTTAATATGTTCCCTTATAGAAAATATAAATTTCTTACATTAGTGCCTCTTAACACCACAGAAGAACCCATCACTACTCTCATAGCTCCACGTGTTGTTATAATTTTGTAACCTTTGGAGTCTAGCACACCTACTGAAATAAGGTTCATATGAACACCCGGAGCATGACGCACCTCACATAATGTTCTCACCAACCCATCACGTGTATTAATTTTGATTGTTCCAATTCTAAAAAAATTAAAGACTCTCCTATCGACATAGAACCATCATTCTCCTCTTTGTAGGAGGAGAAAGAACCATCATTAAATGACTTTCGCAAACACGAGGTTGCTATAAGAGGATACTCTTCATCTTTCGAGTCACTCGTCATAGTAGCTACATACACTGCCTCTTGAACCTTTTATTTTCCTTTCCCTTTTTTTCTCTTTCAATTTGGGACATTGCAGAATGATGTGCCCAATTTCATGAAAATAGTCAAACTCCTTATCCTTGTGATTTCTCCACTTGGAGGCCTCAATTTTCTTACCTTCCTCTCATAACTAAGCATGTGGGCTCTACGTTACCCTTCACTGCTTTCCTCCAATTTTCATTGGAGAAAAGGTTGACGTGAAATCTTCCAGGACAATAGTCTTCTTTTTGTGCATAATCGTAGACGGTAAATGATCGTACCTCTTGGGAAGAGAATCCAGAAGAACCGCAACCTTATTATCTTTCTCCATCTTCAACTCCATGTTTAGTAGTTTTAAAGAAGCCTATTAAACTCATTGAGGTGGTCTTGCAACCAAGTACAAACCTTTGGGCTAAAACGGTAGAATATGTATGAGACCTCTTAACAAAATTATTTTTAATCATTTCCCAAGTCACTTTTGTCGAAGTCTTTGTCATAACATTATGTTTGATCACTTTTGACAAATACAATCGAATCGTGGAACAAGTCTCCAAATCTATTTTCTTCCAAACGTTTTCCTTCATTGTCTTAGGTTTTCCCTTTAAGGCTTAAACTAAACCCTCCTTAACTGGGATGTCCGTCACCTCTACTTTCCATATCCGAAACTTATTTTCCATGTAAAATGTCTAAACATCAAACCTCATTTTGGAATCCATCCACAAAACACCCAAGTTTGCAACATTGGATCTCTGATACCAATTTGTTATGCAAAACTGTCCCCCAAACAAATTTACCCAAAATAATGGTAAATTCAAAAATAAAGTAATGTGAAAAGTAACAAAAAAAATAACACATCACAACACAAGATGTATGTGGTTCACCCCTACAAATGGAGCTACGCCCACAGGTGATGATGATTCTGTGCTACTACATAGATAAGAAGATTACAAATTGGAAGGACTTTTTATTTCATCCCACACACTAAATAATCTCTCTTTCTTTCATAATAAAATTACCCTCTCACAATAATGAAAGACCCTCTCAAATTAATCTCACAAAATAGTAAGTGATCTCTCTTATGAAAAAAACATACCTCAAATGAAAACTTTAAACAACCCTATTTAAAGTTGCACACAATAGATTTTTCTACTCTTTAAAACCAAAATACTAAATATTTTTTTCCCTCTATTGCTCCACACTCACTTTCTTCTAACTTACTCATTTTTCCCCTCTCAAATGTCTTCTTTTGTAACACAAATTGTAGACAAATAGAAGGGGACATTGAGCATTTGCTGGAGGAAAAATCGGATAAAGAATTGTCAAAAGGCAAGTGGTGGGCCTTGGCTCATTACAAGCCACCAAAAGCAACATAGATACGACAACAAAGTTCAAAGAGTTTCAACAAGAGTTGACGGGTAAAATCTATGGTGCTTTGTAGCCATGTAAGGAGTGTTTTGGCATTGTGGAATATGAAGTGGGTGAGGATGTTCCTTTCGGACAATACCTTTGACGTGTAGTTTTCAAGGTACGATTTAATGTGGATGATAATGCCCATTGTGTTTTTTTTTTCAATTTTTCTAGTCATGATTTTTGGCTATTGTTTAATGATAATTTGGAATGCATATTTTGTGGTCATGTGTGGTTTTTACTATGTTCAAACATGGTAAAGTGTTGCTAAGTTGGGTATTTGGAATGCATAATTTGTTAAAACATGTTACTGTGTTTGTTTAATTTGTTTAGCTAGATATTTGGTTGGATCTCGTTTTTTTATACAAAAAAATATTTTTGTTTATTTCAACTATGTTTCTTCGGATGTAGAAGGAGGATTTTTATTTCTTCAATTTCACTATTTTTTATATTTTATATGGATGCTTCCCAAATGAGAATGTTGAAAATTTGATCACCTTTTTGTTGACAGCACACAACATTTTTTTGTTGTATGCTTTAGATAGCTTAAGTGAATGCGAAAATTAGAAAATTAAGTCGGAAGAGAGAAAATGAGTGGGTTTCATGTCATTTTTGGGAGAGGTTTTGGGGAAGTTGTTTGGAACGCTTAGCAGCATTATTTAATCACTCATTCTTATTGTTAAATTATTATGATTTTAACCATTTATCACATTAATAACTACTTTTTATAAAAAAAATTCAAATGAAAACTCTAATTATTAGATGAAGTAAGCAATAAAATATAGCATTTTCAATGTAGTCCGAGTGTCAAGCTTTGAGCCAAACTAACTTAGATATATAAGTAATGCTAAACTTACTAAAAAATCGTACAACAAAATTTACAAGTTATCATGGCTATATATATATATATATATATATATATAGACACACACACACACAGAGAGAGAGAGAGGGATTCTCTTACATAACGCTGACGCAAACTATTTTTTTTAAATATTGAAAAAAAATATTTTTGAGTTAAGTTTTTTTGTGTGTATTTAAACATTTCAAAGGATCCCTAATTTTTTTACTATTTTAAAAAGATTGGTATGTATAATTGGTATATATACTTGGTACCAAGTTTACATACCAATTTTTTTAACATAGTAAAAGAATTGTTTTTGAGTTGATTTTTTTTTATGTGGTTTTCAAATATTTCAACAGATCCATATAAAAAAACTCAGCTCAAAATAACTTATTTTGCTATTTTAAAAAAATCAGTCAAACTTTTACACCTTTTAAAACACTTTAAAAGCTGTGAAAGTTTGATCGATTTTTTTAAAATAGCAAAAAAAGTTATTTTGAGCTCATTTTTTTTATATGAGTCCCTTGAAATTTTCAAATACCACATAAAAAATTCAACTCAAAAATATTTTGTTTTGATATTTTAGAAAAATGGATTTACGCCAATAAGTATGTACACTTGATATGTCCGACAGTCGCATACATATGGCAGAGAAACAAGGATTAAGGTAGTGGTAAACAAACAAGAAATCCAAAGGGGGGGATTAACTATTATGCGAAATAGAAAATTGTCTAACAAAATCAAAATAGTTTAAATTGTTCAGACAGCTGACCAAACTCATACATAACTAATCTAAGTAGTCAACTTTAAGTATCCCTAACTAAATTTTTGTTAAGCCAATCACATTTATAATATATCGTTATAATTTTGGTCACCTAATGAAACAAGACTTTCTACACCCCCATTTTGATCCAAGTAGAGTGTTCAAGTCAATTTGTTTTCTTTAATGCAGTGTTGGAGCCAAAAAACTAAAGTGGGACAAGTTTTGTACTAATAATTCTTTGAATTAACGAGGTCAAACGTAACTAAGGGTAGAGAACAGTGGCACTAAAAACAAAAACTCTGAACTATCCATATTTCGCATGCAACAGGATGAGCAGTTCTTAATGCAAAAAAATTGACACAAATAAATAAAACATCAAAACTATGCAGTTTTTTTTTTCGCAACGGAGAACTTTTTAGCCTCAAAAAATAATGGTTTTTAATTTTAGCTATTCGTAGAGGGGACTTTGCAATTGTATGCATAGTTACACAATATATATTGAATTTTGGTACGTATAATTATTAGTAATATAATGATTTCCAAATTATAGGACCGAAAAGAAAAATGGTGAGTAAATTTTAAGGTGTGGAATCAAGGGTGCATGCTAAAAACATTGTTATCATTTGCTTAAAAAACATTTTTATTGGCAAGGGAAACCGCAAAAATGATGGTTTTTGTTGAAATTTAACCCCACCAGGATCCTTGTAAACCAAGGATTATTCAAAATTGATCACTTTGATAGGCTAGTGGATGCACCAACTTCTCTAGAATTGAACTACGTATTGTTACCATCACGCTGATTCAAAACCTAATCTCTCCAACCTCAGACAGAACCTCTCTATCCTCCTATTCTTCTGCTATAAAAGAAACTTTCCCTCTCACAAACTACCATTACATCTGTACTATCACTCTCACTCAACATAGGCTAAGCAAAAGATGGACGCTTTAAACAACAGCATTGCCAACCCTTTGAGCTTTTTTTTCTTGTTAGGTCTCTTGCTTCTCTTTGCAAATGCAGTGTCATTGGCTAATGCAAAAACTCATCACCATAAAACTCATCACCATCAATTCATCGTATGTCTTATTTTATTTTTTTCATTTTCTCTTGATATAAGATATATAGTCTCTTTACATACACATACACTAACTATTTGTAATGGGATAATAGGTTCAAGCAACACCAGTGAAGAGGCTGTGCAAAACCCACAACATCGTCACCGTCAATGGCCAATATCCCGGACCAACCTTGGAGGCCCGTAATGGTGACACTCTAGTCATCAATGTGGTCAACAAAGCCCGATATAATATCACCATTCACTGGTATATTCATGCATGCATGCATTAATCATGCCTCCCCTTCCCGACCGCATACGATATTAGCTTATTGATTGCTAAATGATTGATAAAATAGACGGCATCTTCAAAAAATTTGTACATGAAGGCATTACTATACATCTTAATGTATATATATATATATTATATTAGTATAATTATATATATGTATTGGTGTAAATTTCAGGCATGGAATCCGACAGTTGAGGACAGGATGGGCTGATGGACCAGAATTTGTCACACAATGTCCGATAAGACCAGGAGGGAGTTACACCTACAGATTTACAGTTCAAGGACAGGAAGGGACACTATGGTGGCATGCACATAGCTCATGGCTCAGAGCCACGGTTTACGGTGCCCTGATTATTCACCCTAAACGAGGAGACTCCTATCCATTTACCAAGCCAAATCGTCAAACACCACTTCTTCTCGGTAAACTTTTGCTCATAATATTATTATTATTATTATGACACACAATATAGATAGTTGTGTGAAGGAAGGATATTGATATCTGAAACATTGGTATGACTGTGACCAGGTGAATGGTGGGATGCGAACCCAATAGATGTTGTGAGGCAGGCCACAAGAACAGGAGCAGCTCCAAATGTATCTGATGCATACACGATCAACGGTCAACCTGGTGATCTTTATAACTGCTCTCGCAAAGGTTTGCTTCTTCAAGTTCATCATTTCCTCTCTACCCTTTCCAAATCTTAACACTAATTCTTTTCTCAACTCGTGGCTTTCTTATTGTGTTGTAGACACTGTGATAGTTCCAGTGAAGTCTGGTGACACCAACCTCCTAAGAATCATTAACTCTGCACTAAATCAAGAACTTTTCTTCACCGTGGCCAACCACAAACTCACAGTTGTTGGAGCTGACGCATCCTATGTCAAACCCTTCAACACTTCAGTCATCATGCTCGGGCCAGGTCAAACCACAGACGTACTAATCACCGCAAACCAGGCACCAGCTCGATACTACATAGCAGCGCGCGCCTATGCCAGTGCACAGGGTGCCCCCTTTGACAATACTACCACAACAGCAATCCTCGAATACAAGACTGCCCCTTGCTCTTCCAACTGTGCCTCCACCAAACCGGTCTCCGCCTCTCTACCGGCATTTAACGACACAGCGACCGTCACAGCTTTCACCACCAGTTTCAGAAGCCCCAAAAAGGTCTCGGTACCCACTGAAATCGACGAGAGCCTCTTCTTCACGGTTGGCCTAGGCCTCAACAAATGTCCCAAAGGGGCACGCACTCGAAACTGTCAGGGTCCAAATGGAACACGCTTCACCGCTAGTATGAACAATGTGTCTTTTGTACTCCCATCCAACTTCTCCCTCCTGCAAGCGCATAAACATGGAATTCCAGGAGTTTTCACAACAGATTTTCCAGCAGTCCCACACAAGAGATTTGATTACACTGGTAATGTGAGCCGGTCACTCTGGCAACCCACTCGGGGTACTAAGGTCTACAGGTTGAAGTATGGGGATAAAGTGCAGATAGTGTTACAAGGAACAAATATTTTCACAGCTGAGAACCATCCGATTCATCTTCACGGGTATGATTTCTACATCGTGGCGGAGGGTTTTGGAAACTTCGATTCCAAAACTGATACGGCTAAATTCAACCTCGTTGATCCGCCTATGCGGAATACAGTTAGTTTACCAGTCAAAGGATGGGCAGTCATTAGATTTGTTGCAGATAATCCAGGTAAGAATAACAAAAAGATTAATTTATATATTTTTAAATTTATTTTACTTAGTTTTTATCTATAACATTGTTTTGATCCCTTTAAAAACAGGAGTATGGCTTATGCATTGTCACTTGGATGTTCACATTGGTTGGGGTTTGGGCATGGCTTTCCTAGTAGAGGATGGTGTTGGACTGCTGGAGAAATTAGAGCAACCTCCTGCGGACCTACCTGTGTGTTGATATCATAAAAAAAAACATTACACCAGATAAATTCAGATTACAGAATACCTTATTACGGGGTCATCAATTTTGTTTTAGTATGCGAGCCTAATGGTTTTACCCCGAATTGGGGTCTAGGTCCTTGTATTTTTTATATTGTTCTTTTCTCTAAATAAAACGGGTCAAGTAAAGATGACTTGCCATACTTTTTTTTTGCTTATAATGCATTTTTTCTAGAGAAATGACAAGCTTATTTTAGTTTTAAATGATCTTCATATCTACTGTAAAGTTGTACAACAGAATGGAAAATGTATAAATATTCATCATATCACAATCTCTGACTAAGAGCAACCCTTACGGGTATGCTAAATCCGTATATATGCCTTATATTTGTATGTTATGGGTAAGGCAGAAGTGTAAATATAAGGGTTCGTAGGGTAAAATATAACAAAGATGCAATTGCACTAGTTGGTTTTTTGTGGGACCCGCATCTAAAACGGAACATTTTGTTCCGCGCAAGGAATGAGAAAAAAAAAAAATGGCTTAAGCGGAACATCATGTTCAGCCCAAGCTTTTACACATTTCCCCTTATTTCTGTTTTCACCTCCAAAATTTTCAAATAGTTTCAACGACTATTTATCCAACGGTTATTTTTTTTTTTTGTTAAAAATGATTTATGGTGGGATGATTTAAATAGGGTTGGTGAATTTAATTTTGTGGTTGAAATGTAGGTGGGGTGGTTGATGTAATAAATTTGGGGAAAAACGTAATAGATTAAATCTTTTGGGGTGAAAATCGAAATTCCAAAACTCTTAAGCGGAACATCATGTTCCCCCCAAGGGTTCAATCTTTAAGCCCAAAACGACGTCGTTTTGGTTCCTTCTTCATCTCATCATTCTATATTTAGCTTATCCAGAACAAAAAGCTTAAGTTTTTGTCTATATTTTTACACTAATTAAGAATTAATTTAAACTATCCGTAAGAATTGCTCTAACAAGTAACAGAACCTACTAATGACTAAATACATCGGACAAGAAGAACTAATAATACTCATATATTTTTAGATATATAAATGTCATTCTCAGCTCTGATGAGCAGCAACTGGTACCATTCACAATTTGACATAATGACAAGACAATTTGATATTTTTCTTTAAAAAGTTTTCAAATAGTTGTATCAGTGTCTTTTCTAACAGTTTTCTTTAAAAACTTTTCAAATAATTCCTCAACATGAAGATCTTTGCAATAAAATCGACAGTTCAAAGGGGGTTACCTGAAATAATGTTTCTTGCGAAAATTGCATAATTCGAGGGATTTTGGTACACTCTACCCTTTTTTCTATCTAATCTAATTCCACATGCATGATTCAAATGAAAATGCTAAAAAGAATGTTCATTTCGAAGAAATTCAAGTTAGTATTTAACTTTTTTATTTATTTCATGAAAAAAAGTTTTATTTTTATTTAAAAAAAATTTAAGTTTTTTTTTTCTTTATTAGATAAAAAAGCCCACTTTGATTACAAGATATTTGACTTGATCCCAATTTTGTAAATAACTAGACGCCACTCCAAATTCATACAAATTGAAGCCTATTTCATGTAAATGAACGACTATAAACACAAATTTCATGTAAAACTATACATATTGAATGTAAAGAGACACCTTTTTCAATGTAAATCAACAATTTTTTTTTTAATTATTGTGATATCAAATTATTTGCAAAAATTGAAATTGAGTCAAATATCGTATTACGAAACCATAGATTGTGAAAATGACCCTATGAAAATATAGTTTTTTATTTACAATAAAAAAATTAAAAACTATTTGGTAAAAAAAAAGTTTATAAAAACGTCGCAAAAAAGCTATAAAAAATTTCATAAAAAAAATCATTTTTATATTTCTATAAAAAAGGATTAAAAATTAAAAATTGTGTTATAAAAAAAGTGATAAAGAAATATATATAAACTTGTTAAAAAAATTAAGAAAAAAATTATTTAATAGAAAAAGTTATAAAAAATTTAGTATTACTTCTCTCTCTCTCTCTCTCTCTCTCTCTCTCTCTCTCTCTCTCTCTATATATATATATATATATATATATATATATATATATATATATATATATACTTTTTTACAAGTATCTTTCCATAAATACATAATCGTTTTATATAAATAAAAAACTAACTTTTTTTGAAACATTTTTTATATAAATAATTTATTTGCTTAAATAAATAAATAAAAATTATTAAAAGCAATTTATTACTTGTTTTTTGTTACATAGTTTTATTTTATATGTTTTATAAATAAAAGACGGTTTTGTAAATAAATAACTATCTTAAACTGTTTTTTATAAACTAGTTTCTTATAATTTCTTTGTTAAATAGTTTATTTTTTATTTTTTTATAAATAAAAGACTGTATACATATATAAAAATTAACTTTTTACAAAAAAATAAATATATAACTTTTTTATAAAACAATTTTATAACTTTTTTTGTCCAGTAGTGAAAGAGTTGGCCCTTGCGTTCAATTAAGAAATAATATAATAAATACCATTTTTAACCCAAATTAACCCTAAGCATGCAACTAGATGTGATTGAAACAATATGAAATCATGCACAAGGTATTCAACACACAAAGTTTAAGGAAAAATCCCCCACAGGGGCAAAACCATTTGTATATCACTATAATTTGTAAAATACGGTTTACAATCGGATTACAATGAAATACAGATTGACTAAGAATTACCCTCGGGTATCGGATTCTGTAGTCGCGGCTGGAAGAAACCCTTTCCAGTAGGGCTGGCGGCTGGAACTATCCCTGTCCAGTAGGGCTGCAATGAAGAGGAAGAAGCGGTCCACTTCACAAAGGGTTGAACATCAATGGTGTTCTAGGGTTACCAAAAGTGACTCACAGATGTATGAAATTTGTGTGAATCAAGGGTATGAATCAATGGACTCAAATACCATGAAGACTTAAGAGTTATGGAACTCAGAAAATCGTGTATAAGTCTTAAGAAAACCAACTCCCCGATCGTGGTATAAATAAGAATTCATTTGCCCTAAAAATCTCCACACGATCTGTTCGTGGTTATCCAGGGCGGACCGGTCCGGGCCTTAGGCGGATCGGTCCGATGGCAGACCGGTTCTTTTAATTTGAGGCTGATTCGGTTCGCATTCGGTTCGGTGCTTACTGGCTTCAATGTGAAAGACGGATCGGTCCGGCAGGGAGGCGGATCGGTCCGGAAGCGGATCGGTTCTTTTAATTTCTTGGCGGACCGGTCCGGGCTGTCAGCGGATCGGTTCCTTTTTCATTGAGGCGGACCGGTCCGGCTGACTGGATTTCTGATTCCTTCCTTGATTCGATACTCGGATTCCGTTGATGACGATATGGACATGAATTTCTTCAACGGTGTTACGGCTAATGACATATACAAGTATGTTGGACAAAATGTCCTTACAAATCTCCCCCTATGTCTATGCCGGAACAAACATAAAAAAATCCGAATTATCTATAATCACAATGCCTATACAAATCTACCCTTCCATGAACCCAGAAACAGAAAGAGGTACAAATGACTAAGGCTGCATCGTTTGATCTTCGAATCTTCAGAAATCTCACCGCTTGTCTCATCAGGGTGTGCAACAAGGGATTATCAAAAGATGTACCGCTTGTCTCATCAGGGTGTGCAACAAGGGATTATCAAAAAATGTACCTACACACATGAGACAAAGCAAATACCAAGTGACGTATCGAGTTTGAAATGAGATAGACATAAGCATATATATTAATTTAAGATGATATTCTCAGAATTTCAAAACTCCCCCATAATCAGATAATTCATTCTCCCCCTTTTTATGATGTCCCCAAATAGACAAATGAGAGAAAGAAATCAAGCAATCAAGTACCGGGGTGACACAAGGCATAAAATCACACCATGAATGAACATAAAACAACCAAGTCGGTGATGGCGTAAATGAATGGGTGTGATCAACATTCGATAGAAAAATCAAAGCATACAAACATGACATATGTGCACGATGAATATTGGATATTCCTAACGAATGAACTCAAATGCTTCCTTTGGTGTAAAAGAGTGACAGTATAAGATATTGACTCGATCAAATCAACAAATTAAAGCTCAAAGTGATTTCTACACCAATAACGTCCAAAATGTTTTGCATGCTGTTTCAGGACTTTCAAGGAAGTGCAAACCCGTTTTTCAATCTCCAACCAAACTCCCTCAGATATTATTATGAATAGAGGCATTCTAAATTCTCAAACTTTGGAGAATTGATGGTGAAACCTAAGTGGCCCATATTTGGCATGTATTGCTTTTTATTGCCTTATCAATTTTTTTCGGGCTCTTTTAACCTCTTAAGACCTCGGATATTAAAATTCCTCCATTTTTTAGGTCCTTTTAACGGTGGCTTTTGCGCAAAGGATAAGAATCAACTTTCGCAGCCCCTCCCCGTTAAGAAAATATACACACAGTCTCACTAAAATGGTTTTTACATGCAATCCAATCTTGTCAAGTTTTATCGCATTTTATACATTGTATAGACAGGATTGAGATGGAAACACTCAAGCCAACATGAGATTGACAAGTGCAATAATCAAATATAGCCGTGCATGTGTGCAATAAAGGATATAGGAGTCAAGTATGTAGGAAATATCACTAATTACATCTCAAGGACTCCAATCAACGTTAAGCACATGGATGAAATGATGTAGCCTCTTAAATCTCTATCAAACAGTCACATGGATATATGGAATGAAGTTGTGACAAGGCTATCTTAAATGCTCATCCATAAAAGGTAAATCTCTTTTTGAATTTTTTCAAAAAATTTTATCAAAATAAAATCTTTTTGTGTTTTTCTAAAAATTTTTCTAAAAAGAAAATCTTTTTGTATTTTTTCAAAGCATAATGAAAAGAAAAAATAAGTAAAACACATTAATAGTACAATCTAGCAATAGGCATCAGAGGATATGAAAAAGACAATGCAACCTATGCTAGACATGGACCAACCCCTCAGTCAACTGTGTAAATCCCCAAAGACTTCCTAAGACTCTCAAATCTAAGGGCATCTAAAGGTTTCGTGAAAATATCGGCTAACTGACGGTCCGTGGGAACAAAACTCAGGGTTACGACCTTCTCCTCAACTAACTGACGTATAAAGTGCTCGCGTAACCTGATGTGCTTTGTGCGCGAATGTTGGACAGGATTGCGGGATATGTGTATCGCGCTCGTGTTATCACATGAAATGGTCATGGTGTCCTGTGAAATCCCATAATCCTCCAACATTTGCTTCATCCACATGAGTTGCGTGCAACAACTCCCGGCGGCGATGTACTCAGCCTCCGTAGTGGACAAAGAGATGGAGTTTTGCTTCTTGCTCAGCCAGGAGACAAGAGCAGAACCAAAATAGAAACACCCACCAGAAGTGCTCCTACATCCATCGACATCCCCAGCCCAATCGACATCTGAATAGGCAGACAAATGGTCATCAGTATCAACGAAATACCAAATACCGTATAAGAGAGTCCCACTCACGTATTTAATGATACATTTTAGAGCGAGTAAGTGTGACTCTATAGGAGACGCCTGATAACGCGCACAGACTCCAACACTAAAGGCAATGTTGGGACGACTAGCAGTCAAGTAGAGAAGACTGCCTATCATACTCCGATACAAGGTTTGCTCTACGTCCTTGCCTGAAGTGTCCTTACTAAGCTTGGTAGAAGTACTCATAGGAGTACGTGCATGCTTAGCGGAGTCTAAACCAAATTTCTTCACTAGGTCTCGAGCATACTTGGATTGGGAGATGAAAATCCCATCCTCTAGCTGACGAACCTAGAGACCAAGGAAGAATGTAAGCTCACCAACCATGCTCATCTCAAACTCACTTTTCATCTCCTCCTCAAAGTGGTGAGCATGCTGGGAGCATGTGGATCCAAAGACTATGTCGTCCACATAGACTTGGGCAACCAAGATAGCACCATCATCTCTCCTGACGAACAACGTCATATCAACTCCCCCTCTCTTGAAGCCACGGGCTAAGAGATAGGAAGTAAGCCTCTCGTACCAAGCACGGGGTGCTTGCTTCAAACCATACAAGGCTTTTCTCAGATAGTAGACGTGATCAGGGTGCTTAGGGTCTTCAAACCCTTTTGGTTGTTCCACATAAACCTCCTCCTGTAGAATGCCATTCAAAAAGGCACTCTTGACATCCATCTGATATAACTTGAAGTGCAGATGACATGCGATGGCGAGAAGTAAACTGACGGACTCAAGCCTCGTAACAGGAGCAAATGTCTCCCCAAAGTCTACACCCTCTATCTGTGTGTAGCCTTGAGCGACCAACCTAGCCTTATTTCTGGTTATGGTACCATTTTCATCCATTTTATTCTTGAAAATCCACCGGGTACCAATAACATTAGTATCACTAGGTCGGGGGACAAGTTCCTAGACATTGTTCTTCTTAAACTGAAGCAACTCATCCTGCATAGCAAATATCCAGTGTTCATCTTTGAGTGCTTCTTTGTGGTTCTTGGGCTCGACTTTGGTCGTGTAGCAATGATGACTAACAACGTTCTCTAGTTGAGCACGAGTCTTGACCCCTAGAGTGGGATCGCCAACAATGGCTGAAGGATCATGACTCTTGCGAACCCAAGCAGGTGTGTCCCCTAACACAGGAATAGGGTCCACAGAGTGTGGGAGAGGAACAGGAAAATGACTGTCAGAACAATCCTCATCCTCACACTGAAGTTTGGGATCAATAACCGTCGGAGGTTCGTCATCTTGCACAGTGACGTTTATTGATTCCATAACCTTAGAGATTTTCAGGTTAAGAACCCGGTACGCCCTACTATTCGATGAATATCCTAGAAAAATTCCCTCGTCGCTCCGGGAGTCGAACTTTCCTAATTGCTCTCTATCCCGTAGGATGTAGCATTTACTCCCAAAAACACGGAAATATGCCAGGTTGGGCTTCTTGCCAGTCCACAACTCATAAGGAGTGTGAAGTGTGTGTGGACGCAGATACACCCTATTCATTGTGTGGCATGCAGTAGACACTGCCTCTGCCCAAAATCTCCTAGAAACTTTATGACTTAGAAGCATAGATCTAGCCATCTCTTGGATCGTTCTATTCTTTCTTTCAACAATCCCATTTTGCTGAGGAGTTCTCACAGTAGAAAACTCATGTTTGATCCCAAGGCTATCATAGTACAAATCCACCTTTGCTTCCTTAAATTCAGTGCCGTTATCACTACGTATTCTGTTAATAATGACACCGTGTTGATTTTGCAGGACACGGCACTTGGTCGTTAAAAATTCTACAGCATCGGATTTCTCTCTCAGAAAACCTACAATGGAGTACCTGGAGAAATCGTCCACCATCACGAGAATGTATCTCTTACCACCTAGACTCTCCGTGCGAGTAGGACCCATAAGATCCATGTGAATCAACTCAAGAACACGTGAGGTGGTAATGGAATTCAACTTCCTATGTGGGCTACAAATTTGCTTTCCTAACTGATAGGGTCCACAAATCGTGGAAGTTGTCTTTCCAAGTGACGGTAAGCCACGTACTAGGTCCTTTTTGACTAAACGAGATATGTCTCTAACGTTCACATGACCTAGACGTTGATGCCACGGATCCATAGGAGTGATCGTGGCGCTGTTGCAAACAAGTGAGGATGTGGGCTCAGTCCCATAGCAGTTATCCTCTGTCCTCACCCCTTGCACTAAAAGTTTACCGGCTTGATTATAGACCTTACAAGCTTTTCGGTCAAATTTCACTGCAAAGTCATCGTCGCACAGCTGGCTGATGCTAAGAAGGTTTGCTTTCAAACCTTTGACGTACAACACGTTTTCTAGCTTTGGAAATCCTGGTAACTCTACTGTACCTCGTCCTACTATGCTAGATTTGCTACCATCTCCAAAGGTGACTCTCCCATCATTATAATCCTTAAGATGGGTAAAATAAGAGACATCACCTGTCATGTGTCTGGAGCATCCACTGTCAAAATACCAGTGAGGGGTATTATGTGCTTTGAGAGCAACATGGACAACAAGGGCCTTTTTCTCTTTCTTAGGAACCCAAGAGTAGGTACCTTTTTGTATTCCCTTGTTGTTGTTGGTTTTAGCCAGAATGCGGGGCGCATTCATTGATGGTAAGGTTATTCGTCAGAATTCCTCCATCAAACTCTGTGATGTGGCGGCTAGAGACTCAACTCGCTCTCTCAGACTGGCAAACTCATCAGTATGATGTGGAGGAGCAAAAGTACGTTGTGTCCGACCCAAACTATAGCAAACATCCCTAAGGTGTCCATTTCTTTTGCAATGGGAGAAAAAGGGCACAGTATTAGGAGGACCTTGGATTGCTTTTCTTGGTCGAACTCTCCTTCTTGGTTTTTGATGACGGCCATAAGGAGTCGTAGTGAACTCAGGAATTGGTCCGGGTGCAATTTGGGATGTGGAGGCACCATCAAACCCTATTCCTTGCCTGTCACCAAAACCTAAAGCGGGACCGAGGAGCATCTTTCCCATCTTCCCAGATCTGTCCTCTATTTGTACCTTGACTTTCCTAACTCTCTCAAGGTCATGAGTAAGCTGAGCAACAAGGGCTTCAAGTTTCTTCCTAGTCTCCATGGAGGAATGGAGCTCACTAGTAAGACTAACCACTTGTTTAGTCAAGTCCGCTTTTTCTTTCTCAAAACCGCACTCTCTCTTTCTAAGCAAATTCTCTTTACTAACCCAGGCAGACTCTCTCTCTCTCATGGAGGTGCAGGTGGAGGACTCTCTCTCTCTCGTCTCTTCTAACTCTTCTTCTAACGCGGTGATTCTAAGAACTAACGCCTTGTTACGTTTTTTTAGTTTTGAAAGACTCATTATATAACTCGGCGTAGGCGCGTTGAAGGTTACTCTTGTCCTCACTACCTTCCTCCTCTCCCTCACTCTCTTCACACTCACTGCCGAGGTGTCTCTGTGAGGTAGCATCTTCATCGTCGTGAGATGCACATGGAGTACTCACATGACTAGCCATGAACGCGGTGAAGTTACGCTCATGCGGTGACTCATCTCCCGAGTCCACCGACTCGACCTCACTGTCGTCACTAAGGGTAGCATTTAGGACAGCTTTACCCTTTTCCCTATTCAGACGAGTGGCACACTCAAACGCTCTGTGTCCCTTACCGTCGCATTCAAAACACCTCTCACTGTCTTTAGGGGGTTCTTTGAAATCTTTCTTTTCAAACTTATTTTTCTGAAAATTCTTTTTATCTTTGAAGTTCCCACTTTTCTTAAATTTCAGAATTTTCTTGAAGTTTTTAGCAAATAAGGCCAAATCATCTAAGTCAAACTCACATTCAAAATCAAAATTTTCTAACTTTCTAGATGACTCGACTCTCTTTCTTGCCGACCCCTCACTTTTTCTCTCTTGGGCTTTAAGGGCAATTCCCTTATCTTTTGGCTTGGCAGATTTAGGAAACATGTCTATTTCATAAGTTTGTACATCTCCTACCAGTTCTTCCAATTTTAGAGTATTTAAATTACCCAAGGAATTTAGCACAGTGACTTTAGGTATAAAACGCTTAGGAAGGGAACGAAGAATATTTTTAACAACTCTAGCATTTGGAATATGTTCACCAAGATTATAGCTAGTATTAACAATGTCAGAAAGCCTAGCATAAAATTCATCAAAACATTCATTTTCATGCATGGTGATGGTTTCAAATTGAGTTGTTAAATTTTGCAATTTTGACTTTTTAACAGCATTTGTTCCTTCATGGGTAAGTTGCAAAACATCCCATGCCTCTTTTGACGTGGTGCACGTCATTATGCGTTTGAACTCATCAGGTGTGACAGACCCAGAAATAGCACTTAGACCCTTAGAATTAAAAGAAGACCATTTAAATTCTTCATCAGTCCAAGAAATATCAGGTTTCAAGTTGGTCACATTATCAACAGTCACGGTGGGAGGAGTCCACCCTCGTTCAACTAAAATCCAGACACGTTCATCAATGGCTTTTAAAGCCGACCTCATGCGGGCTTTCCAATAAGCATAATTTGACCCGTCAAAAATAGGCATTTTATAATATGACTTCTCCATATGAACACGCTCTTTTCAAGAATCAATTTATTTCAAAAAAATTGATATCTTTAGAAAAATTTTGCGGAAGTAAGGAATACGCAATAGAATGGCGTAACCTGCTCTGATACCAATTTGAAAGAGTTGGCGCTTGCGTTCAATTAAGAAATAATATAATAAATACCATTTTTAACCCAAATTAACCCTAAGCATGCAACTAGATGTGATTGAAACAATATGAAATCATGCACAAGATATTCAACACACAAAGTTTAAGGAAAAATCCCCCACAGGGGCAAAACCATTTGTATATCACTATAATTTGTAAAATACGGTTTACAATCGGATTACAATGAAATACAGATTGACTAAGAATTACCCTCGGGTATCGGATTCTGTAGTCGCGGCTGGAAGAAACCCTTTCCAGTAGGGCTGGCGGTTGGAACTATCCCTGTCCAGTAGGGCTGCAATGAAGAGGAAGAAGCGGTCCACTTCACAAAGGGTTGAACATCAATGGTGTTCTAGGGTTACCAAAAGTGACTCACAGATGTATGAAATTTGTGTGAATCAAGGGTATGAATCAATGGACTCAAATACCATGAAGACTTAAGAGTTATGGAACTCAGAAAATCGTGTATAAGTCTTAAGAAAACCAACTCCCCGATCGTGGTATAAATAAGAATTCATTTGCCCTAAAAATCTCCACACGATCTGTTCGTGGTTATCCAGGGCGGACCGGTCCGGGCCTTAGGCGGATCGGTCCGATGGCAGACCGGTTCTTTTAATTTGAGGCTGATTCGGTTCGCATTCGGTTCGGTGCTTACTGGCTTCAATGTGAAAGACGGATCGGTCCGGCAGGGAGGCGGATCGGTCCGGAAGCGGATCGGTTCTTTTAATTTCTTGGCGGACCGGTCCGGGCTGTCAGCGGATCGGTTCCTTTTTCATTGAGGCGGACCGGTCCGGCTGAATGGATTTCTGATTCCTTCCTTGATTCCTTCAACGGTGTTACGGCTAATGACATATACAAGTATGTTGGACAAAATGTCCTTACAAGTAGTATTATTTTATATTTTATGAATAAAACTTTGTTTTGTAAATAAATAAATATCTTAAATTGTTATCTTGTAGATTGTTTGTAACGCCTCGGCCTAGATTTGTGGATTACCTGTGGCCAACCAGATCCGACCCGAATGTTGGGTGTGAAGTACAATGAGACATCTTAAATAATGTTGCTAGTCCAGTTTTATTTAATTAACATTTTCCTTATTTAGCACGCAATTCCAATTTATATCAAGCTACGTGTGGACCCGTGAAAAGCATCTCCGGAATCCAAGCATACAAAGCTATTAACGTAAAATAAAAAAAATACTTACATATATAACGCTCTCGAAGTATGAAATCGCGCACAACCTGCCATAATAAAGGAATGGGGTGAGCCAAATATCGAGTGGGAATATAACAATGCAACATATAATCGAACGGCAGAAAAGAGACTCTATAACGTACCACCTACGTGCACATGTAAATACCGTATATCTATATGTATACATATACTAATGCATGAATCTGTTTATCCCAAAATGTTACTTGATTTGGTTAAATTAAATTAATCTTATAAAAGACCCTTTTGTGCCCCTTTTTACTTGATTTAACATTTATTTTTCGATTTAACGCACCCGGTTAAATGCTTAAACAAAATGGGTTTAGGAAAACACTTCATTTATCGAAATTTCTCATTTACTGACACACCAAATCCACTTTAGCATTTTCCTTAAAAACCATCTTCTAACACATGCACGTCTGGTATTAGAGAATACTTGTTTTCCTTTTGAAACCGTTCACAACACACACTTGCGTTAATTTTGGGTTAAAACTATCTTAGGTTGCTTGATTACCCATTAACCTCTTCACTTATGTCATTAACTTATGCTTTACTTGGACTTAGTCATTTTCATATTTCTTGTCCATATTACCCTTTCAAAACAGGAACTTTTATCGATTTCATTTCAAAAAAGTTATCTTCTCTCAATTTCTTAGAACAACCAATTTCTTTATTACACTCCACTTTTACTTAGCACAACCAATTTATCAATTTCATTATACTTTATTGTACAATGGTTGAATCCAAACATCTTCATAGTCATACTCAATTTAGGGAAACACTCGCCTTATTACAACCATTAATAACAGAAGGTCATCACTGAACTTATCTCCACATTTTATCCAAACTGAATATACGTGACGGCCACACCGGTCTTCATCGGCACTATAAGGATATCAAGTACTATGTAGGTCTAAACCTCCTAATCTGTACTAGTTTGGCAAAACATGCCAAGAACTATTCATTTCCCTACTAGGGTTATTTTATCTTATACCGATGGCACATGTAGATACCCTAATCATACCTAGATATCCCATTCATGTTGCTATTCGCAAGACCTCAATCATGACATCATTACTCCAAGTCTCTAAGGTATTTCCTAGTACTCATCAAAATCAAGTACGGCACTTTTTATGTCATTAATCTTATGATAAATAATTATCACGCCCAAACGTAACACAAATCTTTAATTTCCCTTAGAAGGTTGCATCGCCTATTTATACTTGATTGGAGGACCTCACAAAGGATCACACGAGTCGACTCCTTTAAACTTAACCAATAATCTGAAATCATTATATGACCCTCTATGCAACCATCATTAAAACACTTTCACTCCATAACACCGAGCTTAACTGGCTCTATAACGTCACTAAGCATAGACCAACGTAATTGTCACCAAAGACCTCACAAGATTTATTTACCTATGGTCCTCTCATAGTAGGTACGCTCTATCGATTTCCAAATATCTATCCCACGACTATTAGATACTCATAAGGAATCCAATCGCTCATCTTTATTTATAAGGAAGTTAGTTACAAAAGGATAAAAATCAAAGATTTGGATCAGATTAAATAGAAAAATAATTTTTTCGCGTGCTCGTTCAAATGACTATGCTCATCATTCGAACGACGTTTCATTCAAACCAACTTCCAATGACTTATCGAATGACATTCCAGAGAACGACAAAATATTAACTCCTTCGATCGTGGGAACCCCTTTTTTATGACCTTGTGTATCTCGTTTGACCGACCTCCTGTATCTCATTCGAATGACTTGCCTATAAGTCTCTACACATGGAAAACTATAACCATTGAACACCTCAAGGCATCACAATAAGTTGACTCCTATTCTTAAGGGCGCCACATGTAAAAAGTCTTAAGGGTACTCCAAGGACTTCCTTTTAAACAACTAATGCCATATACCATGTATTAAACCACAAGCCGATGTTACTAGGGATTTCAGGAAGATAGAGGACGTCGTGCGCAACCTATAAGCCCCTAAGTCCACACTACCGACATCACAAGGGATCATATTCCTCAGATCTCGCATCATCTTCTCCAAGACCACATCATAGAAGGCTACCTAGGGATTAATCTTATGTCACTTCAATCATCATCGTTGCATGCTTAACACACTTACCGTTAATGGTTTGTAACTCTCATCATAGCCTACGAGATACATCCTTCAATTGACAATTATGAAGGCACTCACTTATAATGATAGTATCCTATCAATTAAGGACCGAGTACACTTCCTCAAGTAATGACCAACACGGGTCTACATGCCCATCGAATTGTCAAATACCCATGATAAGAAAACATCCCAATAATTAAGTTTGCCTAATCACATCACCACTATTATCCATCCATGTGTCCCAAACCAAGGAATATAATGTGTCTTTATCACAAAATCAATACTGCTTTGACATGCCAATATAATAACCTAACTCCATAGTTGGCTTTAAACAACTCACATCTCTAATTCAATGGATGTTATTTACCTTTATCAGCATCTTAACAGTCCTTTCACATCATTAAGGGCTGACACAAATGCACCTCACACTAGTGAGCGTGGTGTCGCCACTAATGGCCTACTTAGACACTTGCAAATTACTAACACATCTAAATCAAAAGCGCCAACAACTATTAGTAATTAATTAACTTGTCCACTTGACACTTGGCGATGAATTGACAGTTGTGTTAATATCTTTGAATCCATAATCGGGAGCATGAACTGAAATAATCACCTGTCTAGCGAGAGGTTCTAAAAATGCGGGAGTGATCGAAGACTTAAGCCTTAGAAGCCTAGGCGGGCCTTAGCCGTAAAAAGGCGTTTAGTCCTTCTTAATATATTTTAATATTTAGAGAATTAAGGTAAAGGTCATGTTCCTTCCTATATTTGAATTTTTAGGACAATACTTTTCAAGTTTATAAATCTAGTCCCTGTGGTACAATAACATTTATTTGTGTGATTCCTTTAGAGTTAGGAGTTCATTTTTTTGGTCCGCGCCAGTGGCACCATTTTTCACCATTTTCATGGTGCTTTTTTGTACAGGAACTAAATTTATAAAAATATGTGGAGTGTCCTATTTTTATACACTTTGAGAATTATGAGGACCTTTTTCCAAAACCCCCTTTAATATTTTTTAACTATAACAAGGCTATTAAAATACTAAAATTATACATATCATACAAATATGTCTGAATATATGCAAATTAAAATACTATTTGATTATTTTGGATGAGATAATGGTCCGGTTAGTAAAAAAATTATTTAAAAGGCGATATCGTTTCACTAAAGTATTGTTATTTTTAGAAAAAAGTGCGCCTTAAGGATTTTACCAGGAATAAGGCGTAAAAAACTTAAGGTGGAGCGTTTCTCCCAAGCCTTAAGCCTAGGCGGGTTTTTTAGAACAATGGTCTAGCGTGATCGGCCCCAAACTAACATCTATGCCAAAGATCCACTACCGACCTCATAACATCACTCCTGAAAGGTACCTTGAACCTAGTGCTTTGATACCAATTATAACGCCCCTGCCCGGATTTGTGGGTTATCCATGGTCAACCCGATCCGACCTAAACGTTAGGTATGAAGTGCAGTGTGATAACCTAAATAATGTTGCTAGTCCAGTTTTATATAATTAACATTTCCCTTGTTCAACATACAATCCCATTTTATATCAAGCTACGTGTAGGACTTGTAGGAAGCATACAGAGATAATAACGTAAAATAAAAGAATACTTACTCGTAAAATGCTCTCAAAGTACCGAATCACGCACAACCTGCCATAAGAAAGGAATGGAGTAAGCCAAATGCCTACGAGGAATATAACAATGCAATATAGAATCGCACGGCTCTATAATGTACCACCTACGTGTACATGTAAATACCGTATATATATATATATATATATATATATATATAGGGGAAGGCTCGCCTACATCATTATCTATACATCATCCATGCATCACGCTTAATTATAGGCCCTAAAAAACAATTTTTTTCAAATTTTATATTTTTCCCTTGAAATTAACCTTCTAATCAACCCATATGCAAAAAATTAGGTCAAAATACATTTTGTAACTGTTTTTAAAAAATCCATAAAAAATTGCTAAAAATACCTTATTTATAAGGGTCTGCGCCAGCAGTTTTTTGTGGATTTTTTAAAAATAGCTACAAAATGTATTTTGACCTAATTTTTTGGATATGGGTTGATTGGAAGGTTAATTTCAAGAAAAAAATATATGATTTGAAAAAAAAAAGTTTTCTAGGACCTAGAATTAAGTGTGATGTATGGTGTGATGTATAGTGCATAATGTATGTGAGCCTCTCTCTCTCTCTCTCTCTCTCTCTCTCTCTCTCTCTATATATATATATATATATATATATATATATATATATATATAGTCAGAATCTCATACATACCAAGTTTACATACCGATTTTTTTCAAATTGTAAAAAAAATATTTTTGAGTTAAATTTTTTTATATAGTATTCAAACATTTCAAGGGAGCCATATAAAAAAATCAACTCAAAATAACATTTTTTTTTTACTTTTAAAAAATCGGTCAAACTTTCACAGTTTTTAAAGCACTTCAAAAGCAATGAAAGTTTGACCGGTTTTCTAAAAATAGAAAAAAAAATATTTTGAGATGATTTTTTTTATACGGTCCCTTGAAATGTTTAAATATCACATAAAAATTCAACTCAAAAATATTTTTTAATATTATATTCAAATTAGGTTTGCGCTAGCAAGTATGTGAAGTTGATTTGTATGAGAGTCTCTCTCTTTCTATATCTATCTATCTATCTATCTATCTATCTATCTATCTATCTATCTATCTCTCTCTCTCTCTCTCTCTCTATATATATATATATATATATATATATATATATATATACACACACACACACACACACACACACTAATGCATGAATCGATTTATCTCAAAATGTTACTTAGTTTGGTTAAATCACATTAATCTTATAAAAGACCCATTTTTGCACCTTTTTTTCTTGACTTAACATTTATGTCCCGATTTAACGCATCCGTTTAAATACTTAGACAAAATAGCTTTTGTTTAGGAAAAATACTACATTTTTTGAAAAAAAAATCATTTACTCACACCTAATCCACTTTAGCATTTTTCTTGAAAACCACCTTCCAATACACATACACACTCGGTGTTAGAGAATGTTTGTTTTCTTTTTGAAAACCGTTCAAAACACACACTTTTGTTAATTATGGGTTAAAGCCATCTTAGGTTACTTGATTGCCCTTTAACCTCTTCACATGTGTCATTAACTCAGGTTTTACTTGGACTAAATTATTTTCATATTTCTTGTCCAAATTACCCTTTTGAAAGAGGAATATGTATTAATTTCATTTTACAAAGGTTATCTTTTCTCAGTTTCTTATCACCACCAATTTCTTTATTACGTTCCACTTTTGTTCATTATCTTTTGCTCGAAATGCACCAATACTGCGTACTTTAATGGACTCCATACCGCCGGCGACACCCCCATATTCTCTGGCCAATGATTTTGGATCTTTTACCCCAAGGCTCCGACCCATCCTTAATTATTCTCGATCAAATATGAGTCCATTTATTGTGTGTTTTAACAGTTTTTGTGTCCATATTATTTCACCTTTATCGTCCAATGCCAAATTTCGAGGACTATTTCCCCACATTTGTGTTACACTTACGAAAGTCACCATTTCTTATCCTTTACACATGTACGTTGATTTCATTCCGAAAATAACTCCCATTAGGACCATTTAGTGTAATACCTTTTTTAATATTTTTATTTCATAAAAATGTTCAACTTTACGTAAAATTACCATTTTACCCATTTATTTTCAGACTTTCATTTTCCTCCATTTTTACAAGTGTTATCTTTTCAAAATATTGTTAAGTTACACATACGAACTTTTTAAATGCTTTTAACTCATTAACACTTCTTTAACACTTTGGAGTAACACACTTCTCAAGTTGAAAATCTTTTTATTTTATTACTTTCTTTATTAAAGAAATCATTTGGCATTTTGAAGACTATTTTACAAGAAAAATATCATTTTCCCTTATCATTACATGTAGTCTTGAAAACATACACTTATCACACTTTTCTAGGAGTGTAAAACAAATCAAGTTATTCCAGCTCAAGTCGTGTTCGTTGGGATAAAAGCTCGTTCAAGCTCGACTCGTAAGGCAAACAAACCAAACTTGAATAAAATTTTAAGCTTGTTACCTTATTGAGCTTGACTCGAATTCGGCTCGATTACAAATAATCATACACAAATAGTGTAAAAAATTCAAGCTACTCGAGCTCGACTCGTGTTCGTTTGGATTAAAGCTCGATTGAGCCCGGCTCGTGAAGTAAACAAACCAAATATGAACACATTTTAAGCTTGTTAATCTTTTCAAACCGAGCTTGAGAATCCTAGTGTTTGGCTCGGCTCGACTCCTTTACACCCCTACACTTTTCACACTTATTAATACAATTTATGAGTTGAAATTTGTATTTCCTTTTTTTCATGTGAAAACTCATTAAAGCCTTTACTAAACTTGTTGATATGCTCATTGCCAAAATATTACAAGTTTATAGACACAGAAAGAGGGATTATAAGTCCAAAAATACAATAGAAATGAGTTTAACACATGATTTATTCAAGAAATTTCGTAACACTTACAGAAAATATGTCTTTCAATATAAACGGATATTTTTGTTCTTCAAGCTTGAATAAATGTCGAATTTCACAAAAGTCCCATTTTTTCAAGAAAACTTTAAGACTTCATTCACTAAATATCTCAAGAAGATAAATATTATTTTAAAATTTTTTATTTCATAAGATGTTTAACACTAATTTTTCTTGAAAATATTCATTTTCTCAAAACCTTAAAACCATTTTATACAAATCATTAGAAATAGTTATCTTAGAACATGCATACATTTTACTCTTATAAACTCTAAAGACGATATAAAAACTAAGGAAATAGAGTTCTTAAGCTTAAAGAGTATAGTTTTCACCTCATTGAAGCGCCAAAAATGATGGATGAGATGTAGAAGAAGATGGCAATCTCCCACCTCCTAAAGTGGCCTTAAAGAGGTTACCTAGCTCCACTAATCTTGTCTCCTTGATTGCTCCAAAATTCCCTTTCAAACTCCATGATTTCATCTTCTTTTCTTCTCTAAAATCCCCAACAACATCTCCTCAAATTTATATCGTGTCCAATAGATGGGATAGATCGATTTTATAGGCTTAAATGTGGGGGAAAGGATTAAAGTATGGTGATTTAAGGCTGATGAGTGGTGGTGATAGGGTGGTGAGGCTCCAATGGCTTAGAGAGAGAGAGAGAGAGAGAGAGAGAGAGAGAGAGAGAGAGAGAGAGAGAGACCGTAGAATGGGCCAAAATCTCACTTAAATACCCTAAACCCTTAGAGGTTAAATTCCAAAAATGCCTCAAATCTTAATCACGAATTGATCTATTGTGTGAGAGTGTGACACATGTCAAATATAATGGTCTATACCGTGACAGCGTTTTCTCGTTCGAACAAGATTTGGATCTCATTCAAACAACAGCTACTCTCGTTCGAAGGGGGTTCTAACGATAATCTAACGAGGTTGGAAAGGAGAGTTATTGCTTTTCGCTCGATGGTCGTTTGGAGTACTCATTCGAACGATGTAACTTCCTCTTTTGAACGACCCATCATTTAGTTCGAACAACCTTGAACTTTTCCTCCATACTAAGCATAAGGCCTTTCTAAACCCAATTGATTGCACTAAGACCATGATGTTACCAAAATTTGACCCATAATTCATCTTAACAAGTCAAAAGCCGAGTTGAATCACATCAAGTCACCAATTTACACGGGTTCAGTGAAAACCACGGGAGTGGGTGTCACATTATTTTTTTTTATTTTTTTGTTAAACAATTTTATGTTATATTTTGTTTATAGATAAAGTAATATTTATTTAAATAAAAATGCACTTTTTTACAAGCATTTTTTTTATCACTTTTTATTAAAAAGTTTTATTTTATAAATAAAAAATTGACTTTACTATAAATCATTTTTATAAATTTTTTGTGGCTTTTGTTAAAAATAGTTTTTTTACAACATTTTTATAAAGAAATTTATAAATTTTTCTATAAATTTTCTTTCATGTGAATGAAATACTATATTTAATAAAAAATAAAATAAAAAATGGCCTAAGATAAATATTATTTTATATATATTAAATAAATATTAACACATAATATATATAAAGCTAAATATTAGCATAAGCTAAATATATAATGTTTATATTATTTATTTATATATATATATATATATATATATATATATATATATATATATATATATATATATATATATATTCCTCTCATTTTCAAATTGTAAAACTATTTTTTTGAAATTTATAGGTGGGAGAGAGAGAGAGAGGAGCGAAGAGAAGAGAAATGGAGAGAGTATTAAAATATTTATTTTATTGAAATCTAAAGATCTTCACGCACCCCACTCACCCAAAGAGAATGTTGTGATTCTCTTTTTTTCATTGAATTCAGTCCATACTTGCACGCAAACATTATTTTTTTAATAAGTCAAAAAGGGGTGCAACACGAGGATTAATAAAAATTAAATATTTCATGCGAACATTGATGTCTTTACGGTATCGTACCATGAAAGTAACAAAAATAACTTGTGCATAATTTTTTATCTTAACTTTGGGATTTGAACACCGAGTTGTACATGGTTCAATTTGATATCCTACATCCAAGGGAAAGGAGTAACTTATTTGCACTATAATTAGTGAAATGTCATTATTAATATAAAGTTATACAAGCTCTCTCCAGTAGTATTTTGGCATAATTAAGATATTTAATTTGTTATAAAAGAGGTGGTGATTTCTTTTATAATAATTAGGGTGTTGATGTAAAAAATTAGATTATATCTAATTATTTAATTACAGTTAAATAAAATGAGACAAAGAACGTTTAAAGTGGTTCAGCCTTATAAGAATGGCCTACGTCCACTATTTCTGTTATTGCTGACTGTTTAGGAATTCTCGATTACTAGTTTTCTCAAGAAATTCCAGTCCCCTTACAATGGGGGTAATACAATGTATTTATAGCCCTAAGGCTGTAATGTGAAAGGGTAAGATATTAAATGCCCCTTAAGTGTATACATCTGTATGATAATAAGTATTTAATGCGCAGTCAAACTGTTGGGTTATCCTGCTATTAATGCTTTGTTCGAGGTACATCTCGGACCGTCTAAGCTGCTCAGACCGCCTAAGTTTCTCGGTACTCAAAAGTTCCTCGGTGCTCAAAGTTCCTCGGAGAGTTCTTGTAGGTCAAAGCGTCTGAGTTGATCGGGGAAGCAGAGTTCCTCATTGCAGTACGGTTCCTCGGAGTCAAGGTGTTATTCGTAAGTATTTATTGTTGCCATGTAGATTGCCACGTGTCTTCATCCAATTGAGCCATGTCAGCAGACTAAATTTGGTATCAACATAAGCCCCCAATGTTTCATAGTTCGAAAATTTGAGGAGTGTGGAACATTCTTTCTCGATATATGGCGGTTTTAAATGGTTATCCTGAAATTTAGGAGTGTTTCCTTTGTATTTATTTTCCTTCCAAATTTGTAGAATCAGGCTTTTTTGAATTTTTTATAACCGCCTCGATCTCCGCATACTTTTTGTCCTTCTAGCCGCCGGTAGCGTAATCGTTTATTTTTGTAATCATTAACTTTACTGTTTCCCAAGATAAGGTATTTAAGCGTCACAGACAATCCCATCGTCTTCTACTTTTTCAAATTTGTATCTTCTAGTTTTCCATTGTCTTACTCTCTTGTGCGTTCATCCTTTTCATCATTCGTTGTCAACAGATCCACTCTTTTTCTGTAAGATCTTCTTCCTTCTTCTTGATTTCCTTCTTTCATCATGGTTTATCCTGTAGAATCGATTGATAAATTTCGCTCTGATTTTTCTATTCCTTTATGGGTTATTTTGGAAGAGCTTTCTGAGCCTTCAGACTATTTTCGTTTGGATGAGGGACATTGGTTCCCCAGTTTCTTTGTTGCTGAGTGTGGCTTTTCTTTTCCGCCAAATCCTTTATGTCTGGAATTTTGTCAATATTTTGACGTTGTTTCTGCAAGAATAGCCCCCAATACATGGAGAATAGTTAATGGGGTTCATAGACTAAATTAAATTCATGGAACTCGCATAGGAATTCCAGAAATTATGTTTTGTTATAGATGGGTTGTTGGTGATAATACTTTTTATTTAAAAACTAGATTTTTAAATAGGGCTTTAGTGGTCAATCTCCCAGATGCCAATAGGGACTATTTTGAGCACGGGGTTGTTATAAAAAATTGGCAACATGCTCCTTTATCTGGAGAGGAAGTGTATCAGGGTCCCAGATGCCCTCCCTATGGCAATGGGATAGGTTATTTTTATTTCATTTTATTTATTTTTAGATTATGCTTCCTTTATGTTTGATAAAATGTGCCACTGATATTTTAATTTTGATTTATTTGCAGTTGACAACAAAATAAAGTGTCCAAAAGAGGCAGACGTTAATATAAGGCACTTAAAACTTATCTGGAGTTTGCATCAGACTGTTGCCGACGAGCATATTAGGTCAGCTTCATATCTTCTTCAGTACAAGAGTTACACATCCTCTTTTAGTGCTCATCCGGTGATAAGCGACGCAGAACCCATACCAGCCTCTACAAGTTCTTCACCTAAGTCATACATTCCTTTGAGTGAAAGGATGAAGAAAAGAAGACCTCCCACCCTTTTCGAGAAACCTGCCTCTGGTGCTGGAGAGGCAAAAAGAAGTAAGCTTGATGTCCCAGGAGAAGGGACAAAGAAAATTGATGCATCTTCCTCGGCTACTCCTGTGAAGGTGGTCGAGAAGCCCCTAGTGGCCCCGAGCAAGGCTGCTGCTCCAGGCGAAGTGATTGTCATATCACCGACCAAGAGTTCCTCGTTAGTCAAAACTATTCTTGTTCCTCCGAGGAGGCTGAAGAAGAGCTCCTCTATCAATTTGGCTGACACCGTCTCTCAGCCCCCGACTAGTGGAGTTCCCACTTTTGTTCCCCCGAGCTCTGCTATGAGCTCGGCGAAGACTTGGATCATTCTCGAGATCTAAGGTATTGAAGAAAACCTTTCTCGGGACACCGTTACTACACTAGCAGCTCATCACATTGCTTCTGTAAGTCCCATAGTCTTAAATTTTCATTCTTTCCTTTTTGTATCTATGGACTACCTTGCTTTCATTATCTATGGACTAACTTGCTTTCATTTTCTTTTCACAGTTGGTGAGCTGTTTTAATACGATTTTGAAGAAAGATGAAGCTATTACAGCTTCAAGCTCCTCGTCTGGTGTAGAGGAAGCTTTGGTAGGCCTGGCGCAGTCTCTGAAAGATTCTCGTCAGAAATATGATGATGACAAGGCAGTCTGGGAGAAAAAGCTTTCTTTGACTGAGCAGGAGAAGGCTCAGATTATTGAAGTCTCCAAGGGGTTGAAGAGAAAAATGAATGATTTGAAGAAGAAGACTAAAGAGCTCGAAGGGAAGCTCAAGAATGCTGAGGAGTTTGAAGATAAACTCAAGGCTGCTGAGGAGGAGTTAAGTCGACTTCGGGAAGTAAGTCGTCAGAAGGAGGAGGTTGAGAATAAATTGAAAACTGCTGATAACCTTCTTTTCGAGAATCTTTCCTCGGAGAAGACAAAGAGGAAGTTGGCTGTGAAGAAATCTTTTAGCGTTGGCTGGGATAAAGGGTGGAACAAAGGCTTGGCTTCCATGATGTCGCAAGTAGAATATGGCAGCCTAAAATACTTTAGAGATGGGTGGGTCGCAGCTCTTCAGGAGATGAAGGTTGATGAAACTTCTGAACTCTTCCAGCGACACATCCCTGGTCCCCCTCCAACTCCTGAAGACGAAGAAGAGGACGAAGCTGCCTCTGAGGAGTCTTCCATGGTGATGGGAGATCAAGTTTCTCATCCCCCAGCCATCCAGCCTACTAACGAGGAACTTCAGCAACTCGCTACTTCTTCCGAGCAACCTCTATTAATTCCCGAGCAACCCTCTGCTCCATCCGAGCAACCTACCTCCTCGTCCCAGCCTCCCGAGAAAGTTTTGGGAGACAAGGAAAAGGTGTAGAGTTGTTCGGGTTTCTCTCTATTTTATTTTTCTTTGTCAAATGTATCTTCTGAACATGTAATTCTGAACCTTGTACGTCTGAACTTTGTGATATAATAAAATTTGAACTTTTGTTTATGCATACTGTTGTTTCTGCTCTTCATGCTCTGTTGGTACTCTTACTGATTATTGATTTTTCTTCCTCTACTAGTTTCTGGCCAGGATGGAATTATTGTCTGCTCATGATAAAAAGTTGTTAAGGCAATGCAATGAATATTTTAAGGCTGGTCACACAGATCTGAGTGCAGCACAAATCGTCGACATCCTCGGCCAAGATGCTTCGGAACAAGCAATTGAAGCCTACCAATATTTAAAGTGTCTGCTTGATCGTGCAGTGGCTAATAATGTAGCTTATTATGATATGATTGAGGATCTCCAAGGCACTCTTGAAGAACTTCAACAACAATATAAGGAATCCACTGCCCTTTTGCACGAGGGGTACGAGAAGAAGTATCAGCAAATCAGTGCTGATAAGGGAGATGATAAGCATTTTGCTGCTTACGACATGTGGGAGAGAACGTTGAAGGCAGAGGTCAAAGAGCACAGATAGATAGCTGAGTTATTATAGCAAGAAAATAATAACCTGCAAAGAGAGGTGTCTCAGTTGAAGTCTGCAGCTTCCACCTCAAATGCTTTGATCCCAGTGACTGATGAGGGTTTCTCGTTCTTGGAGGTCGAGAACGCCAACCTGAGGGATGAGTTGGAAACCTTGAAAAGAGCTGGCCATTCTATATCTTCTCGTGGACGAGCAAGAGCTCCTCGGGGACGAGCAAGAGCTGCTCAGATTCCTGTCGAGGAACAGAGGACTCAATCTGCTCTAGAGAACCAGGCCTTCCAGCTGAGGGCGAAGAACCAGGCATTGGATGAGATGTCTAAGAAAATCAGGGACTTGGAAGAGCAGCTTTCTGCGCAAAAATCTATCTTGGAGAATAAAGAACTCTTCATCAAAAATCTCCACGAGCAGCTGGAAAGATTAACATATCAATTTCACAAGTAGCCCAGGGAGTTCTGGATGGCTGGCTACAACGAGGCTTTCTACCACTTGGACGATCGTATCCAGAATGCAAATAATGAGGGCTACAAACAGGGATGGCTGAATGCCTTAGGTGTGCTGCAACTCGAATAGGGTCATTACCTGTGGGATTACCATAATCCTGGGCTGCTCGACCTACCCGTGCCACCATTCAATCTTGATATGAGTTGGATCCCTGCTCAGGCCATCCCTCAGTGTTTGATTTCCAAATACCTCGGCGATTACAATCTCCATTCCAATGTTGAGATATCTCATCCCGAGCACCTCCTAGATCGACCATCTGTGATGAATATCAGGATGCTAAAATATCTTAACTTTATAAATTCTCCTCTTGCTTTGAATGACCCACCTGCTGGCGAGGAACATGTTTCAAAAGCAGAGGGAAAGAAACCAATAGAATAGGAATATTGATGTAATAAATTTGTATTTCATTTCTGATGTATTTTATTCTACATTTAATGAAATAATTTTATTTGCAAATCTTGACTGCCATTGTCTCGTGATACTTTACATCTGTGCATGTGTATCTGTTAAAAAGATAACAACATTGTGTTATTTGTCGATCAACTTATTGTCGAGTAATTTGAATTTGTGGTAATCACTTGGCAAAAATGATGTTTTATTTCTCGACCAACTTAGTAGTAATTTAAAAAGTTACGAGTATCAAAAATTTTGCTCGATCACTTTCTCGTATTCATAAAATGTTTCCGACCAACCAAGGTCGGTAAATTTTCCTTTTCGACCAACTACAGTTAGTGGATTTTTCCTCTATGAGGAGCTTTGGCACTTTCTGGAATAATTTTACCTCCCGACCAACTTTAGTTGGCGTTTTTGAGAATACATTTACTTCCTAACCAACATAAGTTGACATTTTTAGGAATACATTTCCTAACCAACATAAGTTGGCATTTTTAGGAATAGTTTTACTTCCCGTAGGAATACATTTACTTCCTAACCAACATAAGTTGGCATTTTTAGGAATAGTTTTACTTCCCGTAGGAATACATTTACTTCCTAACCAACATAAGTTAGCATTTTTAGGAATAGTTTTACTTCCCGTAGGAATACATTTACTTCCTAACCAACATAAATTGGCATTTTTAGGAATACATTTCCTAACCAACGAAGTTGGCATTTTTAGGAATAGTTTTACTTCCCGTAGGAATACATTTACTTCCTAACCAACATAAGTTGGCATTTTTAGGAATACATTTCCTAACCAACCAAGTTGTCATTTTTAGGAATAGTTTTACTTCCCGTAGGAATACATTTACTTCCTAACAAACATAAGTTGGCATTTTTAGGAATATATTTGAGTAGTCCGAGATCTGCTAAGTAGTGTGTAGCACTAGTATTCCGCAAAAATTTCCAAAAAAAGGAAAGAAACTGGGCAGAACATTGTCACTTTATTCATACTGATGAAACTGTATTACATGAGAGTTTACATTACTGATAATATTTGCCCAGGTGCTCTGCATTCCATGCATTCTTAAACTCCTCCCCTTCTAAAGTTTCTATTATGCATGTCCCTGGTCGAACAACTTCTTTAACTCGGTAGGGTCCATGCTAGTTTGCTTCCAGTTTGTTGTGCTTTTTAATCACCTTCTTTAGCACATAGTCTCCTTCTTTCAAGTCACACTTCTTCACTCTCCTGTTGTAGAACTGTAAGGACATTTTTCTCATGTCCGAAATGTTTCATTTATTTATGTCGTACGCCGCTACATTTGGCACGTCACCTCACGATCTCACATGACGGCCTCTATCCGAATTCTGGGAATCAAGCATGCATTATCTCCACTAATATGTCCCTCATCTGCATCAACGACTTCACGCTCCTTGATTGTAGGCTCGTAATGCAAGTGGAACGCAAGAGAAGCCAAATCAGTGATACAAGGCATGATAGGGATGTTCAAGGGCAAATTGGTAATTTTACAGCCACCGTCCAGAGGACTGGTCAACTGGAAAGTTGAAGAGCTTGCCGCAACAAAGATACTGGAAGAAACGGAACCTCAATTCGAGCTACGGTGAACAAGTTATGGCCCATTGAAAATGGAGATATGTTCATTGAAAAGTCTGGAAATTTTTCTAAGTGTTGAAGCACCTTTTCCAGCACACTTTCCCGAACCCAGACCCAAACCGGTTCGGAGGGGTACCCGAACCGGTTCGGGATACCTGTACGCTGGATAGAATTTCAGCAGTTTAAAATCGTGGGTCTCTTCTTGGTTTTCCCTATAAATACCAACTTCGGGAGAGTTGTTTTGCAAGACTTTAGGAGACGAATTTGACAGTCCAAATACACCTAGTCTTCATATTCTTGAGTCCCAAGACTCATGTTTTGATTCACACATCATTTCCAAACCTTTGTGAATCCTTTTTCAACCCAAGAACACAACTTTGGTTTGTTCAACCCTTGTGGAGGAGACCGTTCTTCTTCTTCATTGCAGCCCTACTGGAAAGGGATAATTCTAGCCGCGACTACAGAATCCGATACCCGAGGGTAATTCTTAGTCAACTTGTATTTTCATTGTAATCCGATTGTAAGGCGTTTTCTTATAAATTATAGTGAAAATAAATGGTTTTGCCCCTGAGGGGGATTTTTCCTTAATTACATGTGTTTGAATGTTCCTGCGTAGATTATCAATTTATTCAATCACATACTGCTGCATGTTTAGGGTTTGTTTGTGTTAAAAGGGTTTTATATATAACTTGATCATTTGAACGTGAGCGCACACACTCTTCAAATTGGTATCAGAGCAGGTTACGCTAATCTATCGCGTATTCCTTTTTCCACAAAATTTTTCTAAGATATCAATTTTCTGAAAAAATTGATTTTTGAAAAAGTGCGTGTTCAAATGGAGAAGTCATATTATAAAATGCCTATTTTTGATGGGTCAAATTATGCTTATTGGAAAGCCTGTATGAGGTCGGCTTTAAAAGCCATTGATGAACGTGTCTGGATTTTGGTTGAACGAGGGTGGACTCCTCCCACCGTGACTGTTGATAATGTGACCAACTTGAAACTTGACATTTCTTGGTCTGATGAAGAAATTAAATGGTCATCTTTTAATTCTAAGGGTCTAAGTGCTATTTCTGGGTCTGTCACACCTGATGAGTTCAAACGCATAATGACGTGTACCACGTCAAAAGAGGCATGGGATGTTTTACAACTCACCCATGAAGGAACTAATGCTGTGAAAGAGTCTAAGTTGCAAAACTTGACAACTCAATTTGAAACAATCACCATGCATGATTCTGAATGCTTTGATGAATTTTATGCTAGACTTTATGACATTGTGAATACTAGTTTTAATCTTGGTGAACATATTCTGAATGCTAGAGTTGTTAAAAAGATTCTTCGTTCTTTGCCTAAGCGTTTTATCCCTAAAGTCACTGTGCTAAATTCTATGGGTAATTTAAATACGCTAAAATTGGAAGAACTTGTAGGAGATTTGCAAACTTATGAAATTGATATGTTCCCTAAAAATGCTAAATCTAAAGATAAGGGAATTGCACTTAAAGCCCAAGAGAGAAGGAGTGAGGGGTCAGCTAGAAAGAGGGTAGAGTCATCTAGAAAGAGAGAGACTGACACGTCAGATTCTGAGTGCGATTTTGACTTAGATGATTTGGCTCTTTTCGCAAAAAATTTCAAGAGGATTCTCAAATTTAAGAAAAATGGCAATTTTAAAGATAAAAAGAAATTTGAGAAAAATAAGTTTGAAAAGAAAAATGGAAAAGATTCCAAAAATCCTCCTCTGAAAGAAAGTGAGAGATGTTTTGAGTGCGATGGTAGGGGTCATAGAGCTTTTGAGTGTGCCAATCGTCTGAATAGAGAGAAAGGGAAAGCTGTCCTTAATGCTACCCTTAGTGACGACAGTGAGGTCGAGACGGTGGATTCTGGAGATGAGTCATCGTATGAGTGTAACTTCACCGCATTCATGGCCAGCCAAGTGAGCACTCCTAGTTCTCCTCACGACGTTGAGGATGATGCTTCACAAGGACACCTCGACAGTGAGATCGATGTGAGTGAGGGGGAGGATGACACAAGTGAAAGCGAGAGTGATATATAACGCGCCTACGCTGAGTTATATTCTGAGTCCTTTAAAACTAAAAAGCGTAACAAAGTGTTAGTTCTTAAGATCACCTGCTTAGAGGTAGATTTAAAGAAAGCGAGAGAAAGAGAGTTCTTCACCTGCACCGCCCTGAGAGAGAGAGAATCTACATGTGTCGAGAATGAGAATTTGTTTAGAGAGAGAGAGAGAGAGAGAGTATTCTAGAGAAAAAGAGAGGGGACTTGATCAAGCAAGTGGATAGTCTTACGAGTCATCTCCATTCCTCTGTGGAGACTCGGAAGAAACTTGAAGCCCTTGTTGCCCAGCTGACTCATGATCTTGAGAAAGCACGGGAAGTCAAGGTACAAATCGAGGACAGATCTGGGAAGATGGGAAAGATGCTCCTCGGCCCCGCTTTAGGTTTTGGTGATCGTCAAGGAATTGGATATGATGGTGCCTCCACGTCCCAAATTGCACCTGGACCAGTTCCTGAGTTTACTACAACTCCTTATGGTCACCGTAAAAAACCTCGAAGGAGAGTTCGACCAAGAAAAGCAAACCAAGGTCCGCCTTTGACTGTGCTCTTTTGTACTTATTGCAAAAGAAAAGGCCACCTTAGGGAAACTTGCTATAGCATGGGTCGGACACGACGTACTACTGCTCCACCACGTCATACTGATGAGTTTTCTAGTCTGAGAGAGCGAGTTGAGTTCTTAGCTGCCACGACTCAGAGTTTGATGAAAGAATTCCGACGGATGTCTTCGCCATTAGTGAATGCTTCTCACATTCCAGCTAAAACCAACAACAACAAAGGAAAACAAAAGGTCATCTCGACTTGGGTACCTAAGAAAGATAAAAAGGCTTTTGTTGTTCATGTTGCTCTCAAAGCACATAATACCTCTCAGTGGTATTTTGATAGTGGGTGCTCCAGACACATGACAGGTGATGCCTCATTTTTTACTACTCTTGAGGACTATCAAGATGGCAGAGTCACCTTTGGAGATGGGAGTAAGTCTAGCATTATAGGACGAGGTACTATCGAGTTACCTGGTTTTCCTAAGCTAGAAAATGTTTTGTACGTCAAAGGTTTGAAAGCAAACCTTCTCAGCATTAGCCAGCTGTGTGACACTGACCTTGCAGTAAAGTTTGACCGGGACGCATGTAAAGTCTACAATCAAACCGGTAAACTATTGATGCAAGGGGTGAGGACCGAGGACAATTGCTATGGGACTGAGCCCACATCCTCACTTGTCTGCAACAGCGCCACGATCACTCCTATGGATCTGTGGCACCAACGTCTAGGTCACGTGAACGTTAGAGATCTTAATCGTTTATCTAAAAAGGACCTAGTACGTGGCTTACCATCTCTTGGAAAGTCAACTTCAACCGTTTGTGGACCCTGTCAGTTGGGAAAACAAATTCGTAGTCCTCATAGGAAGTTGCAGTCCATTACCACCTCTCGTGTGCTGGAGTTGATTCACATGGATCTTATGGGTCCCACTCGTACTGAGAGTCTAGGTGGTAAGAGGTACATCCTCGTGATGGTAGATAATTTCTCCAGGTACTCCATTGTAGGTTTTCTGAGAGAGAAATCCGATGCTGTAGATTTCTTAACGACTAAGTGTCGTGTCCTGCAAAATCAACACGGTGTCACTATTAACAGAATACGTAGTGACAACGGCACTGAATTTAAGGAAGCAAATGTGGATTTGTACTGTGATAGTCTTGGGATCAAACATGAGTTTTCTGCTGTGAGAACTCCTCGGCAAAATGGGATTGTTGAGAGAAAGAATAGAACGATCCAAGAGATGGCTAGATCTATGCTTCTAGGTCGTAAAGTTTCTAGGAGATTTTGGGCAGAGGCAGTGTCTACTGCATGCCACACGGTGAATAGGGTTTATTTGCGTCCACACACACTACAGACACCTTATGAGTTATGGACCGACAAGAATCCCAACCTGGCGTATTTCCGTATTTTGGGGAGTAAATGCTACATCCTACGGGATAGAGAGCAATTAGGAAAGTTCGACTCCCGGAGCGACGAGGGAATATTTCTAGGATATTCATCGAATAGTAGAGCATACCGGGTTTTTAACCTGAAGAGCTCTAGGATTATGGAATCAATAAACGTTACCGTGCAAGATGACGAACCTTCAACGATTATTGATCCTAACCTTAAGTGTGAGGATGAGGATTGTTCTGACATTGATTTACCTGTTCCTCTCTCACACTCTGTGGACCCTATTCCTGAGTTAGGGGACACACCTGCTTGGGTTCGCAAGAGTCATGACCCTTCTGCCATTGTTGGTGATCCCACTCTAGGGGTCAAGACTCGTGCTCAGCTAGAGAACGTTGTTAGCCATCTTTGCTACACGTCCAAAGTCGAGCCCAAGAACCATAAAGAAGCTCTCAAGGATGAACACTGGATATCTGCTATGCAGGATGAGTTGCTTCAGTTTAAAAAGAATAATGTCTGGGAATTAGTCCCCCGACCTAGTGAGACTAATGTGATAGGTACCCGGTGGATTTTCAAGAACAAAATGGATGAATATGGTACCATAATCAGAAATAAGGCTAGGTTGGTCGCTCAAGGCTACACACAGATAGAGGGTGTAGACTTTGGGGAGACATTTGCTCCTGTTGAGAGGCTTGAGTCCGTCCGTCTTCTGCTCGCCATCGCATGTCATCTGCGCTTCAAGGTGTATCAGATGGATGTCAAGAGTGCCTTTTTGAATGGCATTCTACAGGAGGAGGTTTATGTGGAACAACCAAAAGGGTTTGAAGACCCTCAGCACCCTGAGCACGTCTACTATCTGAGGAAAGCCTTGTATGGTTTGAAGCAAGCACCCCGTGCTTGGTACGAGAGGCTTACTTCCTATCTCTTAGCTCCTGGCTTCAAGAAAGGGGGAGTAGATATGACGTTGTTCGTCAGGAGATATGACGGTGCTATTTTGGTTGCCCAGGTCTATGTGGACGACATAGTCTTTGGATCCACATGCTCCCAGCATGCTCATCACTTTTAGGAGGAGATGAAAAGTGAGTTTGAAATGAGCATGGTTGGTGAGCTTACATTCTTCCTTGGTCTCCAGGTTCGTCAGCTAGAGGATGGGATGTTCATCTCCCAATCCAAGTATGCTAGAGACCTAGTGAAGAAATTTGGTTTAGACTCCACTAAGCATGCCCGTACACCTATGAGTACCACTACCAAGCTTAGTAAGGACACTTCAGGCAAAGACGTCGAGCAAACCTTATATCGGAGTATGATAGGTAGTCTTCTCTACTTGACTGCCAGTCGTCCCGACATCGCCTATAGTGTTGGAGTCTGTGCGCGATACCAGACATCGCCAAAAGAGTCACATTTACTTGCTCTAAAACGTATTATTAAATACGTAAGTAGGACTCTCTCATACGGGCTTTGGTATTCCTTTGATACTGATGACCGTCTGTCCGCCTATTCGGATGCCGATTGGACTGGGGATATAGATGGATGAAGGAGAACTTCTGGTGGGTGTTTCTATTATGGTTCTGCTCTTGTCTCCTGGCTGAGCAAGAAGCAAAATTCCATCTCTTTGTTCACTGCGGAGGCTGAGTACATAGCCGCCGGGAATTGTTGCACACAACTCTTATGGATGAAGCAAATGCTGGAGGATTATGGGATATCACAGGACACCATGACCATTTCCTGTGATAACACGAGCGCGATACACATATCCCGCAATCCAGTTCAGCATTCGCGCACAAAACACATCAGGATACGTGAGCACTTTATACGTCAGTTAGTTGAAGAGAAAGTCGTATCCCTGAGTTTTGTTCCCACCGACCGTCAGTTAGCCGATATTTTCATGAAACCTTTAGATGCCCTTAGATTTAAGAGTCTTAGGAAATCTTTAGGGATTTGCACAGTTGACTGAAGGGTTGGTCTATGTCTAGAATAGGATGCTCCTTCATGTTCATATCATATGCTTACTATTTCTAGTCTGTTTTATATGTACCATTGCTTAGTTGTACAGCTTTATTTTATTCTTGTTGCTTTTTATATTTCTTTTGAAAAATACAAAAAGATTTTCTTTAAGAAAAATTTTAAGAAAAGCACAAAAAGATTTTATTTTAATAAAATTTTTGAAAAATCCAAAAAGATTTCTGCATTTGCTTCTTTTATGGATGAGCATTTAAGATAGCTAAGTCACAACTTCATTCCATATATCCATGTGACTGTTTGATAGAGATTTGAGAGGCTACATCATTTCATCCATGTGCTTTACATTGATTGGAGTATTTGAGATGTAATTAGTGATATCTTCCTACATGTTTGACTCCTATATCCTTTATTGCACACATGCACGGCTATATTTGATTATTGCACTTATTTATCTCATGTTGGCTTGCGTGTTTTCATCTCAATCCTGTCTATACATTGTAAAATATGCGATAAAACTTGACAAGATTGGAAAGCATGTAAAAACCGTTTTGGTGAGACTGTGTGTTTTTGTATAACGGGGAGGGGCTGCGAAAGGTAATCATCTATCCTTTGCGCAAAAGCCACCGTTAAAAAGGACCTAAAAAATGGAGGAATTTTAATATCCGAGGTCCAAAGAGGTTAAAAGAGCCCAAAAAATTTACAGGCAATAAAAAGTAATTCATGCCAAATATGGGCCACTTAGGTTTCACCATCAATTCTCCAAAGTTTGAGAATTTAGAATGCCTCTATTCAAAATTATATCTGAGGGAGTTTGGTTGGAGAATCTCTAAACGGGTTTGCACTTTCTTGAAAGTCCTGAAAAATCATAAAATCATTTTGGACGTTATTGGTGTGAAAATCATTTTGAGCTTTGATTTGTTGAATTGATTGAGTCAATATCTTATACTGTCACTCTTTTACACCAAAGGAAGCATTTGAGTTCATTCGCTAGGAATATCCAATATTCATCGTGCACATATGTCATGTTTGTATGCATTGATTTTCCTATCGAATTTGATCACACCACTTCATTTTCGCTATCATCGACTTGGTTGATTTCTGTTTATTCATGGTGTGTTTTTATCCTAGTGACACCCCGCACTTGCTTATTTGATTTATTTCTCTAATTTGTTCATTTGGGGACATCATAAAAAGGGGGAGAAAGAATTATCATATTATGGGGGAGTTTGAATTTTGGGGGAGTTCTTGAGATGTTGCTTATGTTTTTATCACAATTGATATCCATGTTATCTCATTTCAAACTCGATATGTCACGTGGTATTTGCTTTGTCTCATGTGTGTAGGTATGAAAATTGAAGATCTATATGTTGCACACCCTGATGAGAAAAGATTTGAGATTCCTGAAGATTTGAAGAACAAAGATGAAGACTATTCATTTGTACCTTTTCCAATTTTGGGTTCATGGGAGGGTAGATTTGTATAGGCAATTTCATATTTGATAATTCGGATTTTTTATGTATGTACCGGCATAGACATAGGGGGAGATTTGTAAGGACATTTTTCTCATGTCCGAAATGTTTCATTTATTTATGCCGTACGCCGCTACATTTGGCACGTCACCTCACGATCTCACATGACGGCCTCTATCTGAATTCCAGGAATCAAGCATGCATTATCTCCACTAATATGTCCCTCATCTGCATCAACGACTTCACGTTCCTTGATTGTAGGCTCGTAATGCAAGTGGAACGCAAGAGAAGCCAAATCAGTGAAACAAGGCATGATAGGGATGTTCAAGGGAAAATTGGTAATTTTACAGCCACCGTCCGGAGGACCGGTCAACTGGAAAGTTGAAGATCTTGCCGCAACAAAGATACTGGAAGAAACGGCACCTCAATCCGAGCTACGGTGAACAAGTTATGGCCCGTTGAAAATGGAGATATGTTCATTGAAAAGTCTGGAAATTTTTCTAAGTGTTGAAGCACCTTTTCCATCACACTTTCCCGAACCCAGATCCAAACCGGTTTGGAGGGGCGAACCGGTTCGCAGGGGTACCCGAACCGGTTCGGGGTACCTGTACGCTGGATAGAATTTCAGCAGTTTAAAATCGTGGGTCTCTTCTTGGTTTTCCCTATAAATACCAACTTCGGGAGAGTTGTTTTGCAAGACTTTAGGAGACGAATTTGAGAGTCCAAATACACCTAGTCTTCATATTCTTGAGTCCCAAGACTCATGTTTTGATTCACACATCATTGACAAACCTTTGTGAATCCTTTTGCAACCCAAGAACACAATTTTGGTTTGTTCAACCCTTGTGGAGGAGACCGTTCTTCTTCTTCATTGCAGCCCTACTGGAAAGGGATAATTCCAGCCGCGACTACAGAATCCGATACCCGAGGGTAATTCTTAGTCAACTTGTATTTTCATTGTAATCCGATTGTAAGCCGTTTTCTTACAAATTATAGTGAAAATAAATGGTTTTGCCCCTGAGGGGGATTTTTCCTTAATTGCATGTGTTTGAATGTTCCTGCGTAGATTATCAATTTATTCAATCACATACTGCTGCATATTTAGGGTTTGTTTGTGTTAAAAGGGTTTTATATATAACTTGATCATTTGAACGCGAGCGCACACACTCTTCAAGAACAAAGTTGTTCGTTGCTGGTAAGCAGCATTTCTAATGGATGCTTCTTCTCTAACCTCCTCGAGCATATCCAAGTCTAACCTTTTCATTAAATCACTGACAGGGGAATTGAAATTCAGTTTTCTATGTATTGGGAGACCCAATTCGGCGGGTATAACAGCTTCACTTCCAAACGCTAACATATATGGAGATTCTCATGTTGCTACTCGGGGAGTAGTTCGGTAAGCCCATAGTACTGATTGTAGCTCGTTGATTAAATTTACTTTCGCATCATCCAGTCTTTTCTTCAAGCCATTTAGCAGCGTTCTGTTTGTCACTTCAGTTTGTCCATTGCTTTGAGGATGTCCTGGTGTTGAGTGGATCTTCAAAATATTTGACTGATGACAATAGGCAGCGAACTCCTCGTTATCAAATTGTATTCCATGGTCCGTGATGAAGGCATGAGGAAGACCATAACGATAAATGATTCTCTTCCAAATAAATTGGTACACCTTGTCGTACGTCATATCAATGAGAAGCTCAACTTCAATGCATTTATTAAAATAGTCCACAGCGACCACGAGATACTTAAATCTTCCCCTGGTCGTCGGCAGTGGCCCAACCAAATCTATTCCCCATATGGCAAATGGCCAAGGGGAAGTAATGGGTGTCAATAATGCTTGAGGAGTTCTTCGGATGGAGGAGAAGCGCTGACACTTGTCACATTTCTTAGCATAAGCGATGCAATCAGCCCTCATCGTCGGCCAGTAGTATCCCTGAGTCATCATTCTTTGCAAAAGAGTCCGACCTGCTACATGGGCTCCACAGGACCCTTCATGGACCTCTTCAATCAAATCTTTCACCTCGGTGGGATGCACACATCTTTGCAAACCTGCTATAATTTCTCGTCTATATAAAATACCATTAGTCAATACATAACGAGCAGCCTTAAACTTTAGTTTCTTGGCTGCAAGTTTATCAATTGGTAATTCCCCTTTCTCAATATATGACCTGATGGGATCCATCCACGATGATCCTAAATCGAGGGTAATAAAGTTCATCGTCAGATCTTCATCTATACTCCGACCAGCTAAAACTTCAATTGGGATTGTTCTTCGTAGCTCGGTACGAGTAGCTGATGCTAATCAAGCTAAGGCGTCTGCTTTCGCATTTTTCATTCTTGGTATTCTGACCAGCTGAATAGCGGCAAATTTTGACACCAATTCCTTTGCCTTTTCATGATATCTGATCATTAATTCGCCTTTGGCTGCATATACTCCCATCATTTGATTTATGACCAATTGCGAGTCACTGAAAATAATAACTTGTTCTGCCCCCATGGTTTTTGCCAAACTAAGACCTGCAATCATGGCTTCATATTCAGCCTCATTATTCAAAGCTTTGAATTGGAAACGTAGGGCATATTCCATGTCGACCTCATCCGGACTGCTCAAAACTATCCCTGCGCCACATCCTGTATTGCACGATGAACCATCCACATACAGACTCCATATAGGCAACTCGTCTTCAAATTGTTGATCTGACAGAGTTTCTCAGTGGAAAGTTTTTTGCGTCCTATCACCATCTCCTGATATTTCTTGCTATTCGTCGATCATCTTTTCTTGCCCTTTTACCAACCTAAGCTGGTCTGGGCTTAAATTTGATGATCCTGTAACATCTACTTGCCCTTTTACCAAGCTAAGTTGGTCTGGGCTTGCATTTGATGATCCTGTAACATCCACAGGTTAATCAACGAGCAACTTTTGCTCCTCGGGGGTATCAGGATAGGTGAACTCTGCTATAAAATCTGCTACCGTTTGCCCTTTTAGCAATGATCTGGGTTCATAAACTATATCATATTCACCGAGTTCTATTGCCCAGCACATCAATCTTCCTGACTTTTCTGGTTTATAAAGGGCTTGCCTCAATGGCATATCAGTATATACTACTATGGTATGAGCCTGGAATTATGGCTTCATTCTTCTACTTGCCTCAATCAATGCTAGTGCCAATTTTTCCAGCCTTGGATATCTGATCTCTGCTCCTCGGAAGGCTTTACTTGTGTAATAGATTGGTTTTTGTACTCCATTCTCCACTCTTATCAATGCCGAACTAACTTCATTCTCAGACACTACCAGATACAAGTATAATTTTTCTCCCATCACTGTCCTGGATAACAGTGGAAGTGTTCCCAAATATTTCTTCAAGTCTTAGAAAGCCTTTTCACATTCATCATTACACTCAAAAGTTTTTCGGAGAGCCTTGAAGAATGGGAGGCATCGATCAGTTGCTCGCGATACAAATCTGTTGAGTGCTGTTACTCGTCCTGTAATACTTTGTACTTCTTTCTTCGTCATTGGGGATCGCATCCCTAACAGAGCTTTGATCTTTTCAGGGTTAGCTTCAATGCCTCGCTGATTGACAATGTACCCGAGAAACATTCCTTCTCGTACTCCAAATATGCACTTCATCAGGTTCAACTTCATTTGATATTTATCTAGTTGATCAAAGGTCTGGTTTAAATCAACTAGATGATCAGCAGCTTTCTTGCTCTTTGTCAGCATATCGTCAACATAGACATCCATATTGCAACTGATTTGTTCTGCAAACACTTTGTTCATCAGCCGCTGATATGTTGCACCTGCATTTTTCAAACCAAAAGGCATAACATTATAACAATAAGTTCCCCTAGGGGTAATGAAAGAAGTACTCTCCCTGTCTTCGGGTTTCATTTTAATCTGATTGTAACTAGAATAAGCATCCATGAAGCTCAGCAGCTCGTGTCCCGAGGTAGCATCCACTAGTTGATCAATTCGGGGCAGCGAAAAATGATTCTTTGGGCATGCTTTGTTGAGGTTGGTGAAGTCTACACACATCCTCCATTTTTTGTTCTTCTTCTTCACCATTACCACATTTGCTAACCAGTCTGGATATTTAACAACTTCAATAAAGTAATCTTTCTGGAGCTTCTCGACTTCCTCCTGTATAGCTTGATTCTTCTCGGGACTGAATACTCTTCTTCTCTGCTTCATAGGCTTGATCTCCTTATTCACATTGAGTTCGTGACATAAGAAATTTGGGTCTATCCCAGGCATATCCTCATGACTCCACGCAAAAGTTTGCTTTCTACTTCTTACAAAAGTTATCAACTCATGTTTTAGTGAGGCTTCCAACGACGAACCTACTTGAGTAGTTCGTTCAGGGTGTTCGTCGTCCAGGATGATGTTTTCAGTAGCTTCCACCACTTGACCCTTCACGAGTTGCGACTCATCTCTAGTATCCAATGTTTCAATTTCTGCACCTTTATCCACTTGATAGGTGGTGTCCTTTTTCCTTGACTCCTCCATTTCCTCTGCTCGGCGGATGAATAATAGCATTCCCGGGCTACTTTCGGATCACCTTTAACAACTCCTACTCAAAATTTGTTAGAAATTTTAGGCATTGATGTACCGTGGATGGTACAACTTTGAACTTCTTCAATCCTACTCTTCCCATGATGATATTGTATGATGATTGAACATTCTTATCCATCACGAAGAAGCGTATTCTTTCTGTTCGACAAGCAGGCCACGTACCAATGAATATATCCAATTTGATCGTCCCAAGTGGAAATACTTTCTCGCCAACAAAATCGAGGAGGGGCCTATGATAAGGCTCCAGTTGAGATAGCTTTAGATTTAAACTGTCAAAGCACAAGTAGAACGTGATGTCTGCCGAGCTACCATTGTCAACCAGTACTCTTGAAATCATTACCTCCTTCATCCTCATTTTGATCACCAATGGGTCATCATGAGGATATATAACACCTGCAAGGTCGTTCTTTGAGAAACCAATGACCAATTTCTCTTTGTTCACCTTTCTCGGGCGATCCTCCTCAGCTAGATTTATTCGTTGAATGTATGAGCAAGCTTCAGCCTCACAGAGGTAAGCTTTTCTCTCGGCAGTAAGGTCTCCTCCTCCTGCATCTCCACCTGTAATAACATTACAGTCAAATGACCCAAAGCGTATTAAAAATACCTCACGTTCTGGCTGCCTTGGTCTCTTACGAAGATCGGGGTCGTCTTCTGGATCAACTTCATGGTCTCTCTTCCTGTTCTCCTCTGCTCGACGAGGAGATCTAGACCTCTCTCTTGCTCGGTCGTTGTTTCTTCTATCATTACTCCGATCAACATACTTTGCCAGTTTTCCTGTTCTGATGAGTGTTTCAATCTCATTCTGAAGAGCTATGCAATTTTTAGTCATATGGCCATGATCTTTGTGAAACTCGCAATATTTTGCCTTATTTCTCCTTTCGAGGTCTGCCTTTATTTTCTCTGGCCAATTTAATTCCTCGTTGTTCTTGATTTCTTCTAGAACATGGTTGATGTCTTTCTTCAAAGGAGTATAATTATCAAATTTCTTCAATACTTCCTAAGATGACTTTGTTTTTGAGTGTTAGTCATTACCATTATTCTTATGCTCCTTCTTCTTAGCTTTATCACCTTCTACCTTGGTTTGTTTGGCATCCATATTCTTCTTCGCAGCCATAGCCTCCTCGGCATTCATAATCTTGGTTGCCTTTCCCATCAGATTTGATATGGTTCTAGGCGGATCTTTAGCCAAAGTGTAGTACAACTTGTTGGGCAGTAATCCACTCATCAAGGCGATAATCATTGTCTTTTCCTCATAATCAATGACTTGGAGCTTTTCGTTATTAAAACGAGTTATATAATCTCTGGTACTTTCACCAGTTTTTTATCTAACACTTAACAAATGCGCTACTCGTTTAACCGGCTTTGCCCCAAACCAGAAATTCCCAATGAATAACTTGGCCAGTTGAAAGAAAGTTGAGATCTTACCCCGAGGAAGATTATTATACCCCATTTGAGCAAATCCGGTAAGAGTTCCCGAGAATGCTCTGCATCTCATCTCATCTGGAACAGCATAGATGTCGGCTGCAGCTTGGTATTGTTCTATATGAAGGACATGGTCGATCTTTCCATCATATTTGGGGGTCACAACAGGTGCTTTAAACTTTGATGGTGTTGGAAAATCTACAATGGCCTGGACAAAAGGTGTTCCTCGAACAAAAGTTCATTGTAGAGGGTTCTTGGCCTTAGCCATTTCCCCTAATCTATCCTCCAGCCTATGAATAGAACCTTTCCATGCATCATTTCCTTCCTCGGGCCTGTTAGTTCGAGCAACTGATCGAGTTGATGTGGCTTCCTGGGATCTATCTTGACGAGCAGCTGGTCGCGACTGGGCAGATCCTTCCCTTAAGTCTGATGGTCATAAAAAACTCCTCGATGCGACTTTAGGAGGACTTCTACTCCTTCTAGGTCCTAATCGATCAAAAGGTGATACCCTGCTTAACCTCTCTAGCGCACTAGTCCTTTCTGGAGAGAGAGTGATACGTTGTTCAGTATCTGTGGCTCGTACCGACGAAGTTCGTCCAGGTTGATAAGAAAAATCTTCAGACTCCTCAGTACGATAGGAATCGGTACGCCTAGTACGTGAAGAAGGTAAACGGATATTTCTTTGAATACTTCGCGATTCTGAATGGGTTGGTGCACCGCCATGGAGGGTTCGTATGAGTTGTCGCATAGTTTCTTGCATGACTGTTTGGACCTGGGCCAAATTTGTCATTATTCCAGCCATATCTGAAATATTAGGCGGAGCAGATGGATTTGGAGGGCTTCCAGCGTTTCGATGGCTGGGTTCTGGAATATCAGCCATTTGTGATGAGTTATTTTTTATGAAAAGCGATATTACCAGTCGTTTCCCACAGACGGCGCCAATCTGTTGATGTAAAAAATTAGATTATATCTAATTATTTAATCATAGATAAATAAAATGAGACAAAGAACGTTTAAAGTGGTTCAACCTTATAAGAATGGCCTACGTCCACTGTTTCTGTTATTGCTGACTGTTTAGGAATTCTCGATTGCAAGTTTTCTCAAGAAATTTCGGTCCCCTTACAATGAGGGTAATACAATGTATTTATAGCCCTAAGGCTGTAATGTGAAAGGGTAAGATATTAAATGCCCCTTAAGTGTATACATCTGTATGATAATAAGTATTTAATGCGCAGTCAAACTGTTGGGTTATCCTGCTATTAATGCTTTGTTCGAGGTACAGCTCGGACCGTCTAAGCTGCTCGGGCCGCCTAAGTTTCTCGGTGCTCAAAGTTCCTCGGTACTCAAAAGTTCCTCGGTGCTCAAAGTTCCTCGGAGAGTTTGAGAGTTTGAGAGGATTACTAATGACATTTGAGAGTTTGAGAGGATTGACTTTCATAGTTGATGAGAGAAGTTCCTTGAAGCTTAAAAGATGATATGTACTCTTGGATATCCATTAATTGAGTTGCACTATCATGTATTAACAACTTCAAATTGAGTTGATTGGCTTGGTTAGTTGAATGACTTTCTTAGATATGCATTAATTGAGTTGATTGGTTGTGTTGATTGACTTAGTTGATGTAATGTTGGCATGGTTGACTTTCTTCCTTGGAAATGAATTTTTCATTGTGCTTTTTGAATAACTCAAAGGAATATCTTATTTTCTTATATTATGAACTTAATTTGTGCTTAAATATAAACTTGATTTGTTATTGTGGATAAGAACTTCTCAATGAAATTTCTCATTGTCATTTATATAATTTTGATTGGGATGACTTTCTTCCTTAATTATGAAACATTCTCTATCTTGGAAAGATGAGACATGATCACTTTATGTGGCTCAGATATAGAGATGTATTGATTGTTATTGTTTTAATGTTTCACCTTGTAGATTTGATTTGGATTGTGATAATTTCCTAGTAATCAATCTCATCATGTCTTGAGTGGTCATTTTAATCTTCAGGATATTTAAGAGAAAATAATTAAGTTTTCCATATAGTCAATTTAATTGTTGTTTTGCAAAATATTTTCATTTACTTCCAATGCTATTGTTTTCAAAAGCTCAATGCCTCCCCCAATTACTTCCTTCGAGATCATAGTTACCCCGAATTAGATCATGTTCAAATCTCCCCTTGTGTTATTTGTCTTTTCTTAAAGTTAAGGATCATTATCAAAATATTCCCTCTAAAATTTCATCATCCCTTTCTTTGTTTTTTTCTTCTTAGAGGTCTAGTATCATGAGCTAGGGATGTAGGCCTTTTTCTCTTCTCTCGAAGTCAATTATTTTAATTTACAAACCTTCCCCCAGCTACTTCCATCAATACCATACTGACCCCCAATGACATCATGTTCAAATCGTCCCTAAAATTATTTTTTCTAGATTTTAAGTATAATTGTTGAAATCTTCCCTCAAATTTTCATCATCTCTTTCTTTCTTTCTATATCTTTTGAGAGGATTGGTAGCATGAGCTAGAAATGTAGGCTTCTTCCTCCTTTTCGGAGGCTACTTGTTTTAATCTACAAACTTTCCTAGTAGACCCCTTTTGATGAGGTTTTTAATTACATATTTTAGAGCTTAACATTTATTAGTGTTATGGTTATGACCTTTGAGAAAATTAAAGTGCTTGTTATTATTCCTATTGTGTGGTGGAGACTTCATTTTGTTGGGCCATTTTATCTCCATCTCATATTTTATCTTGTCGGGAATGTGGAGATCAATAATGGTGAAATACATATAGGTAGTTAATTTTTTATTTGCCATCCCTTATGGTTTATTACCCATTGTCCTTATTTTGATTGCATTTCTCCACTCCTTCCTCCTTGAAGTCGTCCCTCATAGCAGCCACCGCATCTTCTGTCATCATAACTTTTTCAGCTTCATCTAATATTTCATTTGTGGATGTTGAGGTATCTTTCCAAAGGGTTTAGTATATTTAGTCATGTAGAAGGCCATCAATGAAAGTACTCATCCCCATTTTTTCATCATAATCCTCCTCCGCTAAGCTCTCTTAATAAGTAACGTAGGTTTTCTACTTTCTCTTTCTTAAAACTGAGGAGATTAGTAACTCCCCTTGCAAACTTTAAGCCAAAAGATAAGTTGTGCATGAAATTATCCACTAACTCTTTAAAACAAATGATCTACCTTCTGGGGAAACTGGTATACCAAATGTGAGTAAGTCTTATGAGAGTGTTAAAAGAGGATTGGCACCACATCTTATTTGGAACTGAATATATTTGAGTTTCTAATTAGTAAATTTCTATTTGATTAATCATATTTGAACTTCCATCGTACTTGGGGGTTAACACGAGCGGTTTAAACTTTACGGACCTAGGAAATTTCACAATCATGGGGAAAGTTGCGGATCCCTCCACATACCTTTTTGTTTAGGGTATTCTATTTCTTCATGAGATCACTTAATTCGGTTTATAATATCTAAATGGAACTTTTTCAAGGTTCTTCACTGGCCAATATATTGTCCCTGGACCCCTCAGCATTTCAGAGACGTTTGTGGTTAAGAAGGGTATGAGTACCATCAGTTGACCCATGATGAGATGAGACTCCCTTGTGCTCCAAAAATATGCTTCATATTATGATGGATTTCTTAGTGTCAAGAAACTTTATGAGTATTTGGTAAAACTATCACAAAAGTGTATGCTTTGTTATTTTGATAATTTCCTTTGAGAATTTCTGAAATAATTTTTTTATGAATTTTTGAATTGATTTTCCCCAATTGTTTGGACTTTGAGGGTAAGAATATGATTATGAAAACTTTGCGGTTTAAAAGTTCTAATAGGTGAAACTCTGTTAATGATTTTACTATTGAGTTAATTTTGAAAAAATATCATAGAGGAAATTAATTTTTGTAACAAAAATGGGAAATACTTGAGGAAATTATTGATTGACATAGAAAGGGACTTGCCAATCAGCATATGTCCTTCCCTCGAAAAGGTGCAAAACTGGCTAGATAGCCACTACCGATCGACATACCTATAGGACTACCATTTGATAGTCTCTCTCCTTTCTCTCTCTCTAATACTCCACTTTTGTTGAGAATCTTCATTTGGAAAAAATGGTTAGCAAAGTTCCAGATGATTGGGATAACTTGGAATAACAATCACTTTCTTCCAAACAAGTGGGGGTTAATAACTTATGTACTAGGATGCAACCAACGGAGAACTAAATGGTGCGCCTGAGAGAAACCATGGATCATAAATCTGCTTAATATACTCCGATGGTTTGTTACGTAAGTATCCTTTAAGTTCTTGATCTTCTAATTATGTCCTTATTCATATCAAATTTTGAATTATTATTTTAATTCCTTTTTTTCTGTACTGGTTTGTAGTGTGATATTACCACTAATCGTATTTAGTTCGATCTATCAATGAGGACGAATGAGTTGTGGGGTCGGATGCCCAATGAGGTGAAGGTATTAGTTAGGGCAAAGGGTTTTAGCCCTCTGGTAGACTCACTTAATGAGACTAAAAGGTTCATCGTACTATTGGCATTATGACGGATATGTGGTTGGATATGGACCACACTTTCCAGTCGGGGATGGGGGAGATGAATGTTACTCCAATAGGTGTTTACGAGATTTTGGGTCTCCCTTGCTCAGGTGCCAGATAGTGATTGACAAGAAGCAGTTACTGGCCGAGGGTTCCAATACTACATGGATAAGTCCCATGGGATGCTATTCTGAGGAGACTGTCAGGGGAAAGTGATTGAAGAATGGGATGGAGTCTTGAAGGACTGAAGTGCAGAGTCCTCAATACGTGCATCAGATGATGCGATTGTTATTACTTCTCTTATTTAGGACCTTATTGCTCTCGAAGTTCGGGGATGATGTGTGAAATTTTTCCCATGAGCAACACTCTGATTTCATGCAAATTTTTCTAATAAAATATATATAATAAAAATTCAAAAAATTTATGTTATTTGAGTTAATCATTATCAATACATGTGGAAATTAATAATCAATTAAAACTGATTTATTCTAATGTAAAATTTACAACAATTATAATTATATCACATTTGGCTCAATATATCCGATATGATGAATTATTCAAAATTAATCACAATCACACATAGAAGGACATAAGTCAATGAAGATTAACATGACTGATTTTTTTAACGTAGTAAAATGCCTAACATGGCATAAAAACATCAACACTCCATTTGCGGAGTAAAACAAAAAATCCACTAAGAATGAATCGAATTTACCAATTCATACATAGTCAAATATTAAGAAGAACCAGAATATATACCTAATAGAGTAACACCTCATAGGTAAATTTTTTAATCTTTTTTTATGCTGAAATCGCATTCCAAAAGTTCACAGTTGACTAGGGATTTATCCTCCAAATATGAATCAAAGATTCTAATGTGAAAATGTAACATATATAGTTTAGTGAAAGGCTCTAAAATACACAACATTGAATAGCTAATTTCAACACAAACAATTACAAAAAAGAATATATTTACAAAATAAGATTCATATATAATATAATAAATAAACAGAATCATAATGCAAATATCAAGTAGCAAAGTTTTGTTAAAAAAGGTTACAAAATAGATTTTCAAATATTAATTCATAATAGTGGTTTGCACAAATTTATATATATATATATATATATATATATATATATATATATATATATATATATATATATATATATAATCTGGAAAAAAACATTTAATCATTTTTCTTTTCACAAAAACATTTTTAAGAAATCCTTGAAAATAAAAATACATTATGCATTTGCCTAAAAAAAATATTTTCCTAAACTAAATATAGAAAATATCATTATAAACATAAATCGACATAATACAATAAGAAGGAAAAAAAATAAAGTATACAAAAAATTTTATTTCAAAATCATTCTTTCTATGTTAAGTAATGTATAACACTAGTCATGGAGACACAAAATATTTAATCACAACTACATTTCCACTCTCTCTAAAACTATACATTTGAAATATGAAAGTAGTATTAAAAATAAGTCTAAAAACTTTATACATTATCTCATAATATCACCTAAAATGTACTATTTAGATAAAGAACTAATTCAAGGTTAGTTTTTAAAAATTAATTTTACATAAAAATTCAAAAGAAAGCAAATGTAAAAAGTTATTCAATACAAACTTTAAGATCAGAAGGGAAATCATGTTTTTAAAGCATATACAATAATGCACAAAATTAGAATATTAGATCTTGAAAAGTATTCAACAAAAAATCAGACTTAACACTAACTAAGAAAGTTTAGTTTTTTTTAAATATATGAAAGCACAAAACTCTCATCTTAACTAAGAGAATTTATATAAAATGTATTACACCAAATGGATTAAATCCACGGGCTAGAAATTGTGCCTAATGATTAAGCTAATGGTCGTAACAGGTCAGCCAATTTATTGAACCTAAGTATCTGGTTAACGAAGGTAAATAAAACCAACAATGGTATTAAATACCAAAAACACTTAGGGCTTGTTTGGCAACCCAATTCCAAGGCTTGAAATTGGAATTGGAAGGCCAATTTTAATTCTTTGGAATTAAAATTGGTCTTACAATTCCATTTCCATTACATTGAATTGGGTTGCCAAACGGACCCTTATGAATTTATCCAAGAAACTAAGGTTGGTATTTGTCTTTAAAGAATGCTTACACATAAGGTCTAATTGTAACAATACTACCGATCTCTAATTTTTCACAAACGGATAACTCGTATATAACAAATAAGAGCAATTATGGCAATAGGAAAAAATGGATAACATACCTATAACCGAAATGGCACTAACGTTCAAACTAATGGAGTATAACAATTGGTAATGGTTATTATAATGGAAAAACATAAAGCTCCTAAAGATTCTGACTACCAATATGACAAAAATTGAATTGTTTACTAACCTACAACTAAGGCACCTAAGAGCATCCACGATGGTGTAGGGTATGGATAGAGAAAGAGGAAAAGTTGCAAATTATGTGTCTCACACTGGTGGAGGAAAGTTAGCACATTTGGTAAAGGATATTGTAGTGGATTTGCAAAGTTACTGAATGCATACAAATTCAGTAAAAACTTCCTATGAAGTTCTGTTGTTCGTAGGAAGTTCCTACGGACTTCTTTAGTTCTTAAGAATTTCTATGAACTTCAGAAGTTCGTAAGAACACCTACGAACAAAATAAGTTCGTAGGAAAGTTTTTAATTAATGGTAAATTTAACGGCAGATTTGGTTATAAATACTACCCAACAGACTCTCAATTGCATTCCCAGCCCCATTTTCTTCCACTTTAATTCCCCTTTTTATTTCATTATTTCCATTCAAATTATATTTAATTTCCATAAAAAATATGTCTTCCTCTCAACCGACTACTTTCAGTACAACTTTACAACCAAATATGACTCCGTTTGAGGACTAAGTGTTATGTACCATTTATGAAAAATATACTTGTCAAAGTATTGAAGGGAACTCGATAACTTTCGGAACATTTTGGGATACCATGATGAATGAGTATAACATCACGCATGGAATTAAAATTATTTGTACGAGATCCATGATATCAACACGTTACAATCATATATCGCATCTCGTTATATATTGCAAAGATTTCTCACCAAGTCAATAATATTGGAAGCAGGACGAATGAGTTCCAAGCGGTTACAAATGCAAGCGATGTATACCGCGAGTTCGATAACTGCTATCAAATTTGAAATAATTGCCAAAATTTGACTTACGAAGCACAGTGAGGAACGACGATAATCCTAGACCCGTAGGTGAAGATGACAGTCCAGGGGTATGGGACGTACCAGATAGACACTGAGGTAGGAAGTGTGAGTAACAACATGCATGTCAACGAGTGCGTTCTTACAGCTTGGATTATAACACTACAGTACTCAAACATTGCGAAGACTTCAATGCAATGTTTAAAAGCACGCGGGAATGGAAGAATAATCGTGCCCTTAAATTTGAATCTCAAGTGGATGTGTTCATTGAGATGAAGCGAGCCAATTAATTCACCAAAAAACAAGATCAACTCGTGCACCTAAGACGAGAGCATTCGTACATCATGGAGTTGGATATGGCCAATATGAATGCGGTACAACAGTAGCTCCATTTTAAAAGGTTCAATGACCACACATCGATGGTTGTCATGATCGAAGTTGTGATTTTCGATTTGCAATTGAACTCTGTTTGGTCCTCAAACCCTTCGTCTGGTCCAACCGGTTCAATCAATGATGATTAATATTTTCTATAGTTGTATTAAACCCTCGTTATTCTTTTTGTCATTTTCCTTCAATATATGTAATGTGACCCACATTGCGTTTCAATAAATCAAATGTCACCGTTTAAATATATGTAATGTGACTACTGTTTAATAATTTTAGTTACAATAAAATAGTCAGTTCAAACCATATATTAATTATAATAACAACTATATGATCATAACGACAATCATACAATTACAAAATAAAAATGGAACTAAGACAGCAATTAGACACAGATTACAATCACAAATACTCTAAATTCTTTAACCCACCATTTCATCACCGTTGGCGTTCCATATTTGATTCACCAAATCATTATGTAACTGTTGATGTTTAGTTACGTCTCTTATCTTAGCATCCCGCGTGAGGTAGTCGTAGAAATTAGTTTGTCCCCTCAGAATTGCAGGTGTTTTATCATTCTGTTCGTTTTCATTTTGCCATGGACATTCTCTACGTTGATCGTCAATAATCATATTATTCATTATATTACAAGATTTCATAATGGTTAATAGTAACGCCCTATTCCATAATTTACAAGTTTCACGAACAAATGCGAATCGTGCTTGTAGTACACCAAAAGCTCGTTCAACATCTTTTCAGCACGCTTCTTGGTACTTGCAAAATAATTTCTATTTTTGTGTAATCCCATTTTGGTTCCTAAATGTTTTTACAATTGAAGTGTAAGGAGGGTAACTACCATGACTATGGTAATACCCCATATCATATGAATTTTCGTTAAGAGTGTAATTAATGGGAGATGTTATCCCATTGCCCAATTCCTGGAAGACGTTAGACCGATGCAAGACATTTAAATCATTGCAAGATCCGGGCACCCCAAAGAATGATTTCTAAATCCATAGGTCATACGAGGCAACCACTTCCAGGATTATAGTAGGTAATTCTTAACGTCCACTGTATTGAGCGTACCGTGTCATGGGGCAGTTTTTTCAACACCAATGCTTGCAATCTATGCTACATAGCATTCTTGGAAAACCTTTGTTTGCATTTTGTTCGAGTAACCTTGTGATGTACCCTTCGGTCGAATTTCTGTCGTACTGGGGATCGAAAATTCGCGCAATTGCCTATGTGAATCTAATAATAAAGTAGTTTCACTCATTGCGTACTTCTCAAACCACACGTCTTGGGAACCCTAATGAGAGCTTAAAGCTTGACGACCGCACGCATCCTTCTTTTGACAAAGTAATTATCATAAGGCAAACAACATCAAGGATGCAATTTAAAACACTATACCGCATCCTTAACCCCCTTCACAAAAAATATTCATTAAATACCTTATCTTCACTAAAGTAATCTCTCCATAGTGTTACATGTCTCCTTTCTCACGTTCGATTCACTCGACGTCTAGTTTCGAGTTTTTTCTCATCGCGAATTATATCTTTTTTAGTAAACCATCGAGTAATCTCCATAATCATCTCCTCGTCTGAATCATCGATTGATTCGCCTTTATTAAATGACATTGTTGGAACATAATATTTCAGCCCTCATTGCTAGAAGTAGACGAGTCCATGATTTAATTTTGCTATGAATAATTTGGGAACTTAATAAGTTATATTGTAAATTTTATAATCTACCGAACTATTTATAAATGTGATAGTCTAACATTTCTTAAAGTTCCAAAGATTCAATGTGTGCCAGAGGACTGTTTAAAGTTACTAAATAAACTTACTTTGCAACAGGTGCCTTTTGTCAATTATAAGTTGGCATGTGTGCCATGATTTATTATTTCCTGCAAAACAAAAGTTACTCATCATGATTTTTTATAATAGGATGGTAATATTGAAAGGTAAATTAATAGGTTGGTAAATTAATGTCTACCATTTCTTAAAGTTCTAAAGATTTAATTTGTGCTAAATGAATGTTTAAAATTACTAAACAACGTTAGTTTTCAACAGGTGCCATTTGTCAATTATAGGTTTGTATGTGTGCCATGATTTATTATTTCTTGGAAAAAAAAAGTTACTCATCGTGAGTTTTAATAATAGGATAGTAATAGTGGATGGTAAATTAATAGGTTGGTAAATTAATGTCTACCACTTCTTAAAGTTCTAAAGATTCAATGTGTGACAGATGACTGTTTAAAGTTACTAAATAAAGTTACTTTTCAACAGGTGCCTTTTGTCAATTATAGGATGTTGCACCTGCCCAGGAATCTACTAAGATCCCCATAGAGGGAGTTTGTGTGGGGAGAAAAGGGTTTTTCAAAACATTCCTATATGCACACTACATTCTTTAGGTGATGTTGGCCACGTGATGAAATGGTTACCTCCAATAAAAGGTAATATTCCTTGCGATGATCATTTGAAATGGCCTAAATTATATGATAGACACTTCGATTTAGAGTGCTACTGTAATTGGCATGGTTTACCCATGCCACAAGCAAGATCTGCTAAACATTGCAAAGAACCAACCAAAGACAATGAGAAATGTATCCGTATACTACAAAGGGAAATTTCATAGATGGAAAAAATATTATAGTGCTAGCATTGTAAACATTTAATAAATACGAAACTTAACGATTCGGAGTATGCATGGGATCTAAAACTTTCGGACTACAAAGGGGAGGTTTTCGACATAAATTTTGTACAAGATCTACCAAACATGTTGATGGGTGCCAATAATGCATTTTATTGCAAACCGTGATTGACCAGGAAACCACGAAGAAATTAATATGTAACTTTCATTTTTATTTTTTTATTATGAACATTTTAATATTATATTTTTCAGTTCTCAAAATTTGGTATTAAATTTCAAATTTTTTGTTTATTATACATAGGTATGTGTGCCCCTAATTATTTTACCAATTTAATTTTAAAGTAAAAGTTATTTTGTAAATTATTGCCTGCAGAATAATTTACTCTTCGTGAGCAACTTTGGTATGTGTGCTTATACCCAATAAGAAATGGATTTTTTTAGAAACGTATAGTACGATCAATGGTGCACTAAAAATGTATGTACTAAGATAAATGGTGTACTACATTCTCATTCACCGCACTATTATGTATCGGGATCAAATTACATGTTATTTATGAATTTGATAAAATTTTATACGAGTACACTAAAAATGTAAATAACTATACATAATACATAATAAAGATCAATGGTGCCCTGGGCCGAACATAAAATCCCCATTTAAATCGACATGTGAACCACTCATCGGGTCTGACCCAAACGGATTATCCTAACCTCCTTGTGACTAATATGCAGAGAACGGGTCAGAGTGTGGGGCTGGTTGTGGCACCTATACATTGCCACAGGTCGTACTAGGTCCACCCTGGTAAAAACTAACACTGTGCATATTGAAGGTCGTAAGTTGCCGCTCTAACTCCTCAATTCTATCACCACGGGATTTGATCGTATCCTCGCGCTCATGTGTCTCATTTAGTAGTAAATGATGAAGACCGTGATTATTATCTACTGCGTCGATGTAGGCCCCATGCCATTTTATCTGTAATAATGACTGAGTTGGAGGAGCATTGGTCGGGAACTCGGGTCGTGGGACACTTCGTGAATTAGATGCCCCCTATGGTAAGATGGCATCTACGGTCCAATTTTGCCTCGGCGGTTGGACGTGTGTAGAACCACCCGACGAGAAGTGTGTCTGATACACAGGTGGCTCATTTATCAGTGCAGGTGCTCGTGGGATGCACTACGTTGAAGGTATCACAGAACCATCTCCAATAAAATATAGATTTATGTATCTTGCTATCAGCGGTAATAATGGCCCCAGTGCTACTACCTTCCAGTAGGTATTCTACTCTTTTTGGGAGACAAATGTTATGTGTTGATTTGCGACAGGGTAATTTTGGGCAGCAACTACTCAAAATTCTTGTTCTGAGATACAACACAAACTAAGAGGTTGATTGTTTGTTGTACATATCTGTCCATTCAATTATCGTATGGCCCGGTCACCCAAGTACCAAGAACCCTTAAATAATGGATCCCAAAAAATCCTCCAAAACCCCGATAGATGATGAGCATATATGATGACTTTAGTGTCACGGTAGGTAGAAATCTCGTATGGCTTCCATATGATGGACTCAGGTGATCATATCTCAAGTTGTTGTTGGCTGCTTGAGATATTAAATCGTTGTGATCCCTTTACATGCTTTCTATTTGATCTTGACCAACAAAATATGCAGGGCCACACATCTATGTACGGATCAACAAGAATTGGACATGTCGTGGTCATGTACTCGCGATGTAAATACAACAAAATATGTCAATACATTAAATTGATTATAATAAGTTCGCTATTATTTTAATGAAACATAAATTTCATATAAGCGATTAAAGAAGATAGTTGGAAAATATACCTCAAGTAATTTACATATGCATTTAACACGGGTTAATGATCGTCGACTGACTTTGTTCAAAGACCGTATACGGGCATAAATAGCCAAACCTCAGTCATATGTCCCACCCCGAGTAACATTCTTCAAATAATGTAATAAGTCAAGGTCGGAAGTGGAGTTGGAATTTGAAAAAAATAAACTCCCGATAACATAGAACCAAAAAGCCCGAGCTATGATTGGGCACATATAATTTGGTATACCATCAGCGTTGACAAAGTTTTCTATGTATTTTTTCAGGTCAGAAACAGGAATTTCTGCACCGATAGATCTTTATAAATGAATTTTGAGGAAAATTCATTTACGGTATTTGCAAAATTTGTATATTTTTCATTTGGCAGATTTTGAATGGGTAGTCTTTGCCCAATCGAGATGCCTGTACATAATTTAAATTTCTTGTCATATATTCAAACAATGAAGATTATTGATACACATTCAATTTATGAATATAAGTACAATAAAATATAAAATAATTAATTACCGAAAAGCATCGTGAATTCGAGGGGAGTGAAGGCAAGCTCAACATATGGTAGTTGGAAGGTATGCGTCATAACCCACCAACGTTCGATCATCCTTACCACAATACATTGGTTGGAATTAGGCATCACCATTGAAAATATGTTCGACATATAACCAGAATCGTAGATAATTTGTTCGGTCAACTTATTTTTTTCGCTGATCAATTTGTACAACTTCATTGGGCCCGCCCAATTGCCCCGGAAGTCAAACTTATTTTCGTTTATAATAAGGGTTTCTCCATTCTACACGTGTGATACTTCGTCGTAAATACGGTATAGTTACGATATACAGGATTCAACGGTTCAATCGGCGTGGATGGAGCGGGAATTGTCGTTGAGGTCGACCCATGCTTTTTTTATTTTCGCCCATGATGAAACAATTTAATACAAGAAAATCTAAGAAATTAAAGAAATTATACAAATAATGAATAATTTGGAGAATGAGAAAGAAATAGAAATAATGGACAAAATGAGAGGATTTAATTTGAGGTGCTCTGTGGGGAGCAGAGGTTTGCTTCATGGAGAAAAAGACTGGTTTGGTTCCGTTTAAATAACCTGAAGAAAGAGGACCCTTATGTAGCCGTTAAAGTGAACGTTGGGTTCCTACGAACTTCTTTTGTTCGTATGAAGTTCCAATGGTCTTCTTTGGTCCGTATGAACTTCTTACGAACAAAAAACGTTCATAGGAAACCCACCACTGCATGCACTGCTTTTTAGCAAAAGGTAAAGGGTTGAATGGTAAGGCAAAGTTTCCATTCGTCACAAGTCACCACTATGGATGCTCTAAGTCCAAATGCCAAAGCAGGTGAACAGATTGAGCGAAAAACCCACTGAATGTTGGCACCTAAAGTTTTAGGGTAATGAGTGGCTAAGAAAATGTGTAGCCAAGAATACTTCCACATGTGCGCAACTCATAGATTGGGGAAATTATACTTCGATCATGATCATATGCCATAGCTCCAAACCTCTTATCAAAGGTCCTAAAAGCACTCAGATCAAATAATGTGAGTTTGTGAAGAAACACGTTGTGTTTGTTTTAAAAACATGAGTGCACAAAATAACATATTCACTAACACAAAAATATTGTTTAAAAAATTCAATTAACATTTAAATAAATTCTAAAAAAATTATTTTCAAACAAAAAATTATTCAATTTTTATTTAAAAAATATTTTAGACACATAATATCAATTAATCATAAAATGCATGAGTTCCTAAAACGTGTCAATGTAAATATGTACATCCATATGGTGTTTTACCTTTTTATCTTCACTTGTATATGATCAATAATCGAGTTTGGAGTCTTGAATAGTCTCGACAACGTGAGATGATGTATGAAAAGATTTCACTCAACCCGAAAAAATATTTTAGCAAAATATTCAATTAGTTGAAACACTTAAATAGTGTAGACCTAAACAAGTCAACTATTTAGGGTGTTTCAACCTTCCCCTTGGATATTTAGGGTTTTTTTGTTATGGTTTTTTACCGTGACAACCTTGGTCGAACGAAAAGTGAAATGTTTGCCAATTTTATGTCCTATAAGTACATCATACGTACTCTTTGGAAAATATAATGTCTTAAGTCTTATATATTAATTACTAATCTACCCATTGCAAGTCCTAATAAAAATACAGGACACAACTATACATCAATTACCCTAACACCTTCTTGTGAATTCCTTCATTAAACTTGAAAAATTAAACTCACAAGAAAAAGTGTAAGATATTAAATAAAATGATAAATCGTATAAAATAATATATCATCACTGTGATCGAAGCATCAAGACTAATAGGAATGATATTTTCTCTCCCCCTTTTTTTCTCAAATAGACAACGGATATTAAAATTATAACATGGAAAAGAATAAAATATAACTACCACAAAACATATAAATCGTTATAATTAAGTGTCACTCCTACATTAAATAATTTTAGTGTGCATCTTTTGCATTTTTAAACATCTACTCCCTAATATTTCAGAGGAAATATTATTACCATGATTAAGACAGGAACACATGTAAATATGGCAGAATAATCAATTAACGCACATTTATATAGTAGTATAAGGAAAATCAAATCAAATGTAATCAAGGCTAATAGACATCATATACATAAATTTAAAAAGATAAACATAGTGTGGGTAATTAACAAATAAGGATTTTTACTCCACCTCAACCCGTGCTTTTGGTGAATAAAAACAGTACTAAACTTGTCAACCATAATATGGGTTCTATGTTCAAAATATATGGTGAGAACAATTAAAGGAGATACAAAATATATTGTCATCCATGAGGTCATACATATTAAGATTCAACATCATATATTAGACATTACAATTAATCAAATTTGTAACATAAAATTATGAGGTCAAAAAAATTATTGATCAGACTCAAGACAGTTATATTTTATACTTGGGGATACCCGCTCTGATACCAATTGCAATTTCTCCCATAAGCAACACTCTAATTTCAAGCAAGTGTTTCTAGTAAAATATATATAATAAAACTGGAAAAATTATAAGTTATTTGACTTAATCATAATTAATACATGAAAAAATTGACAATCAGTTATAACTAATTTATTCTAATGTCAAATTAAAAACAATCTGATTTATATCACATTTAGCTCAATATATAAAATATGATGAATTATTCAAAATTATAGACATTCACTCATAGAAGGAGATGAGGCAAGGAAGATTAACATGCATGAGTTTTTTAACTTGGCAAAATTCTAGACATAGTAGGAAAACATCCATGACTCCCTCTATGGAGTAAAATAAAAAATTCACTAAGAATGAATCTAGTTTAATTATACATACACAAACAAAGATCAAATAGAAAAATAAATATACCTAAATAGAGAACACCTCATAGGCAAATTTTGTGATCTTGTTATAAGTCGAAACTGCATTCTAAAAGTCCACGATCGACTATAGATTTATTCTCCAAATAATCCCCCAAAGATTCTGACGAAAAAGTGTACCATATTTAGTGTAGTGAAATATTCTAAAATGCATAATATGCAAGAACTCAATTCAATACAAATAGTTACAAAACATTATGTATTTATAAAATAAAATTCATATATAACACAATAGAGAAATATAATCACAATGCAAACATCAAGCAACCAAGTTTTCTTAAACAAACATATAAAAAAATTCAAATATTAATTTGTAATATCGATTCACATAGATTTCAAGATATATACACATTAAACACAAATCTGAAAGAAATGATTTAATCATTTTTCTTTTTTCAAAAATGTTTCTAAAAAATCTCAGAAAAGAAAAATAAAATATGCATTTATCTAAGCAAAATATTTCTCCTAAACATAATAGAGAAATATCATCATAAAATAAATCGACATAACGGAAAAACAAAGAAAGAATTAAATATACAAAAATTTTAATTTCGGAAACATTCTTTCTATGTTAAGTAATGTATATCACTAATCATGGAGACACAAAATATTTAATCACAAATGTGTTCTCGCTCTCTCTAAAAATATAAATTCCAAATGTGAGACTAATGTGTAAAACAAGTCTAAAACTTTTTTACATTATCTCATAATATCACCCCAAAACAAACTATCCACATAAAAGCAATAACTCAAGGTTAGTTTTCAAAATTTGATTTTACTCAAACATTCAAGAGAAAATAGATCTAAAAATATATTCGATACAAACTTTAAGACCCGAAGAAAAATATGATTTTATTAACATATACAAAAAGGTATAAAATCAGAATATTAGATCTTGAAAAGTATTCAATAAAAAATCATACTTAACACTCACTGAGAGAGTTTAGTGTTTGTAAAAAATATATATGAACATTAAGGCAAAAACTATCATTTTAACTAAAAGAGTTTAGCAAAGATGTATTCTACCGAATGGATTAAATCCAAGGGCTAGAAATTATGCTTAAAGATTAAACTACTAGTCATAATAGGTCACCTAATTTATTGAACCTAAAGTATCCGATTAAGTAAGGAAAACAAAACCAAGAATGGTAGTAAATACCAAAGCCAGTTAACGAGGGAATCCAAGAAACTAAGGTTGGTATTTGGTTTTAAAGAATGATTACAAGTAGGGTCAAACACTAATAATCCTACTGATCTTTAATGTTTCAAAAACTGACACCTTAAATATAAAAAATGAGAGCAATTGGGACAACTGGAACAAATAGATAACATACCTATGACCGGAAAGGCAGTGGCGTTTAAACTAATGGAACATAACAATTGGTTATGGTTATTATAATGGACTAACCTAAAGCTTCTAAAGCTTTTGACTACTAATATAACAAACATTCAATTGCGTATTAACCTACAATTAAGGCACCTAAGTCCAAATGCCAAATTACCTAGTCAAGATGGTGAAAAGAATGATCGACAAAACCAAGTAAATGTTGGTGCCTAAATTTTTAGTGTAACAAGGGGCTTAAAAAATTCGTGGCCAAGAACACTTCCACATGTGCGCATCTCACAAGTCAGTTAAACTATGCTTGGATCAAGCTCATATGGTACAAGTCTAGACCTCTTATCTACGGTCCTAAGAGCACTCAGATCAAATAATGTGAGTGTGTGAAAACACAAGCTGTGTTTGTTTTCAAAACATGAGGTCATAAAATAATATTTTCATTAACACAAAAATATTGTCTCAAAAATTCAATTATATTAAAATAAATTCCAAAAAAAAAATAATTTTAAAAAATTAGTTTTAAACAAAAATTTATTCAATTTCAATTTAAAAAATATTTTAGACACATAATATCAATTCATCATAAGTGAAATGCATGAGTGCCTAAAATGTGTCAGTCTGCATATGTGCATCTATACGGTGTTTTACCTTTTTTCCTTTACTTGGATATGATTAGTAATCGAGTTTGGAGTCTTGAATAGTCTTGACATTGTGAGATGATATATTAAAAGAGTGAACTCAATCCGAAAAAATATTGTGGAAAAATATCCAATTAGCTGAAATACTTAAATAATGTAGCCTCAAATAAGTCAACTATTTAGGGTGTTTCAATCTGCCCCTTGGATATTTGTGACAAAAGCCCTTTAAATACATCTTGCGTACTCTTAGAAAATAAAATATCTTAACTCCTTGTAACAACTCCCATTTTCTCATGAAAAGCCTAGCCAGGCACGATATGTCGAAGATGGGGCTTGTTTGTCAATTAATACCATTCTTAGTAGCAACATAATATAAGCCTATATTAAAGTCCCACAATTTAACTTGAATCAACATTTCAATAATAAATAAAACCAATCTTACATAAGTTGTATGACAAGTCTGACATAAATGTAAATAACTGAACCAATATAAAGTAAATGAATCTCAAACTTATGACCATACAATAATCCCAAATAAGAATAAGTACTAAAGCTGAAAAGCACCTAAGCTAGAATCAACTGATCTGAAATGCCTGAGGATAAGAAATAAGAATGCAAGGCTACCAAGTCAATAGTCCCATTGCCCCTATCTATGAGCACCTGGGGGAGAAAATATTTAAATTTGGGTCAGAGCCCTAGATGTGCAACAATTAACTTATTCAATTTAAATTGCAAAAAATACAGTCGTTGCAAAGTAAATATTTCCCATCGTCACTCACAAGCGATTAACATCCCACCCCCCATCTAAGTACGATATTACGCATATCCCAACAAGTTCCAAAATAATATATGTGACAATCGTGCCAATTTAATATTAAGTGCATTATCTATCAATAATTTCTAACACAAAGGCGACTATATTTAATTACCAACTCCCAAGGTATCCTCGTATATATATATATATATATATACATATATATATATATATATATATCCGTCACGCAAAGGCATCTGTCCATGGTGTCTTGTTCGTACTCTATCGACAAGTTCGGAGGAACCTCTTATCCAAGTCGGACATCACAAAACACACATAAGTGGGGCGGGCACAACCCATACCGAGCAGTGATAAATGATCCTAGCATCAACACCTACCTCTCGTAGATGGCGGTTCTACGTAGTACCTAAATGACCTACACAATGTGTATCCCACGTGTGCCGACATGTGCTACGGCCCCAAACGCACAAAAATTACAAGCCGATAGGACCGTCCACGAACATTTGTATGTTCACACAGATACACATAAGTATATATTATTATTCTCATATAATATGAATAGGTAACTACTCTATAATTACCTAAATGTCCCACATGATATCCATAATTGTTCATCAATTAAAATTTATTAATTCCACCTTCTTTAACAATTTATTTAACCATCTAATTAAATGTAATATCCCAATTTACATATGTGCCACGTTTTCATTTTTAATAAATTCCATGTTGGCCCAATCACCATCCTACCAACTCGTTCGGACTTCTAAAAATATCCCGAAACTAACCATGGCCCCATCTCACTCATCCCCCAGGGCCGAATCGATTCACTGCCAAACCGAATCGATTCAGAGCAAGGCCGAATCGATTTGAAAAGTGGCTGTGGGTCAGATCTGTTAGATTTATTATGTATAAACTTTCTTGTTTCTTCTCCAAAATTCATTTTAATAATGATTCTTCTTTTGTAAATATGTGAGTGGGTACTTAATACTTAGTTATACATCATATGACCATTTATTCCATATAACCACATCAATTACTACCCCCAATTCCCATATTTCATATAAGAATTTAAGACCTTTAATGGGGCCATATAACAGGGAATTTACATAAGAATATGAAGATCATAAACATGTTTTAAAGTCTTCTACATATGATTTCCAAGAATTCCCAATTTCATCTCAAGAACCCTTCTATCATCAAATTTCAAGAATCGATTCCTAGATTTTTGGGTTAACACCCTACGTTATAATTAATTCTATACATGTATGAGATTAATTCATAACATTTGATCATCGAAGTCAAATCTAAAACTCAGAAATCACATGGGGTAATTACGATGCATCAAGAAGCAAATTGGAATTGGAATTGCAATTGAGCAAGAAAATACTTGCCTGGATATGTAGTTGAAGAAGTTCCCTTGAATTCCCCTTCAATTCCTTACCTCTTCTCTTCTTTGGTTCTTATCCCTTTCTCTCTTTAGGTGTAGAAGTTGGGATTAGATTTTTAATCAGTTGGGGGGAGTTATTACTCTTTCCCTTAAACATGTATTAACTCCAAATCCCGAGTTGGGTTAAAATCCCAAATCATCATGATCCCCCAAATGGACTCGAACCGATCCCTAACATGAAGTCGGCGCTCCCGTCGATCCAGAATGTCTATCGATCTCTCCTCGTAAGTATCGTTGATCGGGAGCCCTATCTCATCAATATCAATGTACTGGTACGCTGTCTCATCTCTAAGGAGCCTCCGCAATGCAGATATATGGAAGACGTCATGCATCCGCTGCAAGTGGTCCGGTAATCCCAACCGATAAGCCACGGGCCCAATCCTCTCCAAGATAGAGAGCGATCCCATATATCGGGGAACCGACTTGCCTTTCTTCCCAAATAACTTCAACCCCTTCATGGGAGACACTTTAACCAACACCTGATCCCTAACATCAAAGTCTAAGTGTCTCTGGCACTCATCCATGTAGCTCTTTTGCCTATCCCCTGGGCAATCCGTATCTTGGCTCGAATCACCTATACCTTCTCTAAGGTGTCTTGAATGAAATCTGGCCCAAGTAATTAATTCTCCCCCACCTGCAACTAGAATGAGGTTGAATGATAAAGTCTCCCATAGAGTGCCTCAAACGGTGCCATACCAATCGTGAATTGGTAGTTATTGTTGTACTCACTCCACCAACGATAAATACTGCTCCCAGCTCCCTTAAAATCCAAAATGCACATCTGCAACATGTCCTCCAATATTAACTTCACTCTCTCTGTCTGCCCATCGATCTGAGGATGATATTAGATTCTCAGTCTCAACTCTACCCATAAATCCTGCTGAAAGCTCCTCTAAAAGTGGGACACAAGCATCTTGTCCCTGTCCATCACAATGTTGAGCGGTACCCCACACAGCTTAACAATATTTGCATGAAAAAGTCTGGTATACTTCTTGGAGATGTAATATGTCCCGACCGGTAAAAATTAACCCATCTTCATCAATCTGTCAATGATCACCCTAATGGAATCATACCCCCTTCAGAATATAGGTAGCCTAGTAATGAAGTTCATGGAGATGCTTTCCCATTTCCACATCGGGATCTTCAAAGGCTGTAAAACACCCACGTGACGCTGATGGTCCACCTTCAAGAGCTGACACGTGGAGCACTTCGACATAAAATCTTATATGTGCCTCTTTATCCTGGCCCATCAATACTGACGTTACATGTCATGGTTCATCTTATCCCCTCCGGGATGTACCATAAGCGTGACCTATACGGCTAAGACATAACGTCTCGTCTCAAATCCTCGTCATGTAGGACAACTAATCTCCCCTAGAATCTCAATCACCATCTAAACCAATAGAATAATGCTTCCCTCCCTCGCCTAATAACTATCTAACTCACTCCGGGAAAAGCTTATCTCGCGCCTATGCCTTCACCACCCGAATAATGATCTCGGGGGTGATGAGAACTGTCGTAAATGCATGGAGAAGGTTATCATCCCCACGAAGTGATTTCCACTTTGCCTTCCACACTGCCGATAACGCTAATATTGGCTTGCGGCTTAAAGCATCCGCTACGACATTTGTCTTCCCCGGGTGGTACTAAATGTTAAAAAAATTGTCTTTCACAAACTCTAGCCACCTCTTATGCCTCATGTTAAACTCTCGCTGCGTGAACAAATATTGTAGTCTCTTATGGTCTATGAATAGCTGTTATTTCTCCCCTAGGAGATAATGCCTCCATACTCGCAGTACAAAAACCACGGTTGCTAACTCTAAGTCGTGGGTGGGTTATTGTCTCTCGTGGGGATCAAGATTTCGAGACACTTAAGCTATTGGACTCTTCTACTATATCATAACCCCTCTAAGTACGCATCGGTGAGAACCTTATAGTCTATATCTGCCCCAGGTAATGCCAAAATCGATGATGTAGTCAATCTAGTCTTCAACTCATCAAGCGCCTGCTGGCACACGTCATCCTAAACAAATGATAGTCTTTTTCTTTTCAAATTAATTAAGGGCACAATTATCTTAGATAACTCCTGAATGAATCAACGGCATTACTCAACCAGTCCCAAAAAGTTATATACTTCGGTGGGTGTAGTGGGTTTCCCCACTCTATCACTGTAGAAACATTCCCTTGATCCATGGATATCCCTCGCTCAGACACAAAGTGGCCCAAGAATTGCACCTTTCTCAACCAGATGTCGGATTTCTTGAACTTTGCATACAACTGGTGATCTCGTAGCGTCTGTAAAACTACCCATAAATGTTGTGCATGCTCCTCCACAGTCCGAGAATAAATCAGAATATCCATAATAAATACGATGACGAACCGATCTAAATAATCTCTGAACACCCGATTCATCAAGTCCATAAATACCTTCGGAGCATTGGTTAGCCCTAATGGCATCACCAAGAACTCATACGACCCATATCTTGTAAGGAGAGCCGTCTTTGAGATGTCCTGCTCTCAGACTCTCAACTAGTGATGACCCGATCTTAAGTCAATCTTTGAGAAATATATAGCAACCCCCAGTTGGTCAAAAACAATTAATCAATGTGTGGAAACAAGTATTTATCACGTATGGTGACTTTATTCAACTCCCTGTAGTCAATACAAAGCCACAATGATCCATCCTTCTTCTTGACGAATAAAATTAGAGCACCCCACGGTGAAGTACTCCCCCTGATAAATCCTTGTCCCAATAGCTTCTCAATCTGATCATGTAGCTCCATCATCTCTAGAGTATCCATCCGATACAGTGTACGTGTAATGGGTCTCCTTCTCAGAATCAGGTCAATCACGAAGTCTATCTCCCGATTAGTTTGAAGCCCTAGGATCTCCCTAAAACATCTCACAACTCACTAACCATCGGGATGGAATCTAGAATCACCACAACCTATGAAGAAGTATCCTCCTCGATATAGTATAAATACGTCCTCGACCCACCCCCAGGGTACGTCATCGCAACTAGGTACATCTCCTGCCCCGAAATGGTGAAGATTATGGACCTCTCATAATATCAACACATCCTATGTATGTAGTTAACCAGTCCATCCCCAAGATTACATCACCCTCGTGCATATAAAGTACCAATAAGTCGGCTACAAAAGTTAGTTGCCCTATCTCAATCCCAATACGCCAACATACCGATCGTATGGGTTACCCTATACCCACCGGCATCTGCGTGTAATAAAATTAGAAGCAAAGTTTACCATTCAAGTCTCTCGTGCTAACAAAAGAGTGAGATGCCCGCGTGTCAAATAAAATGTGACCTATGTGGATAAAAATAGGGAACATACCCTCATCTGCCTATGATGGTTCTAGCCCCTCTGCAGGCACAATATGATAAATTTGTCCATACTGTAGCGGTTGTTGTCTCTAAAGTGGGGCGACAGGTGTTGGAGCGGCTGGTGCAGCAACTCCCAGAGCTATTAATGGTGGGCATTATCTGGTCCCCTCTGACCTCCCTGCTCCTGAGTTGTTTGGTTACCCTGAGGAAATCGTCTCGATATATGAACACCCTCTCCGTATGTGAAATAATTCACGTGAAATGAGCGTCACTTTATCTGCTGGCCCTACTGGCCTCGATGCAGCTGTCAGTGGCCCTGGTGGCGTCTGTGTTGTTGGCCCTATCCTAACTGCCCTGGCCCTATTTGTTTCAATCATCGAAACCAATGAACTTCTTATTCTGATCTATGGATAATTTACCCTTGAACTACTGGGTCCTAGATCCACTACCCCCACTCTTCTTTCCCTGTTAGCTCTACTACTCTGCTCCTTATCGTTTCTCACCCTTGCTCTTCTGAAAAGTTCTGTGATACTGACAATGGAGAAGTGAAGCGTTCACCAACTGAATATATGTGGTAAAGGTCGGATTCCCTAAAAGGGATTTCTTAATGTGCCAGGATGATCTTAGTATGAACTTGTCCATCCTTCTTTGCTCAGTATTTACATCCTCCTTTGTGAAATATTAAAGGGCAGTAAACTCCTCTTTGTAATCGGCCATGGTATGCCCCTCCTGATTAAGATCTATAAACTTAATCCTTATCTTAGACTGCATAGCTTTGGGAAAGTACTTCCCATCAAATCTCTCTCAAACCTCCTTGATCATCAGGCTATCCCTCTCTGCAATTGACGTAATCGACTCCCACCACTGGAGCGCAGCCCCCCACTAATCGGAATGAAGCTAACATTTGCTTTTGCACTGGCGTGCACTCTACCATGCGTTAGTGTCTCTGTATGTCCTTCCTCCACCTATCTGTCACTAGTATATCTGGATTGTCCGAGAACTGTGGAGGTTGGCCCTTAATGAAGGCCTCCCTCGCCCTGTCCCAAATTAACCTCGATGCTTGGGCTGGTACGGCCACCTGCTTTAGTGGTGGTGGCTGCTGCTGAGCCTGTGGTGGTGGTGGAAAATGCTGGAGCAAGGCTGCCATGGATGTGAAAACTGCCTGAGACACAATAGTGGCGATATCAGTTAGTGTAATCAACTATGGGGCTAGTGGGGCTGTGGTTTCTTCTGTGACTCTGGCTGAGCCTCCTCCATGACAGGTGTGACTATGCACCTCGGCCTACCTCTCCGTACATTTACCATATGAAAGAAAATAAGGTTCGAATTAGTACAATCATGAGAATACAAGGAATCCTAAGCACAGGCCCTACATATCAAAGGACACAACGTAGAATGTAATGAACGCAACACAGATCCTAAGGACACAAGAACCTGGACGCTATAATACCAACCATAACAATCCCAATTTTTTCACGTAAAGACTGTCCAGACATAATACGCCAAAGATGGGTCTTATTTGTCAATCAATACCATTCTTAGCATCAACATAATATAAGTCATATATTAAAGGCCCATAATTTGATTTTAATCAACATTTCAATAATAAATAAAACCAATCCAACATAAGTAGTATGACAAGTCTGACATAAATGTAAATACCCAAACCAACATAAAGTAAATGAATATTGAGCTTATGCCCATACAATAATCCCAAATAAGAATAACTACTAAAGTTGAAAAGCACCTAATCTAGAATAAACTTACTGAAATGCCTAAGGAGAAAAAATGAGAATGCATGGCTTCCAATTCAACAGTCCCACTATCCCTGTCAATAATCAGCTGGGGGGGGAGAAAACATTTAAATTTGGGTCACAACCCTAAATGTTCAAGAATTAACTTATTCAACTTAAATTGCAATAAATACAATCGATGCAAAGTAAATATTTTCCATCGTCACTCACATGCAATTAACATCTCACCCCTCATCTAAGTGTGATATTACTCGCATCCCAACAAGTTCCGAAATAATATACATCGCAACCGTGCCAATTTAATATTAAGTGGATTTGTTATCATCAATTCCTAACACAAAGCCTACTATATTTAACTACCAACTCCTAAGGTATCCCTCTCTTATATATATCTCATGAAAATGGCATAAAATCTATTATGCACAATATAGTAAGGGTCTGTAACTTATGTCTACATTCTTAGATAAGTTAATTAATCTCATTTATTTCGGGTAATGTGTGTGTGTATATATATAGAGATGTACTTTCATATATCCGGCACGCAAAAGAATATAACCATGGTGTCTCATTCGTGCTCTATCGGCAAGTCTGGAAGTACCTTTTATCCAAGTCGGGTATCACAAAACATACATAAGTGGGGCGGTCCCTACATAATACACCAGTTCACGCACCATACTCAACGGAGACAAAGGATCCAAGCATCAACACATACCTCTCGTAATTGGCGCTTCTACATAGTACCTAAATGACCTACAAAACCTCTAGCCCACATGTGCCGACGTGTGCTAAGGCCCCAAAAGCGATAAAACCCCAAGCCAATAGGATTGTCCACGAACATTGGTATGTCAACAAAAATACAGATAAGTACATATTATTGTGGGTACCTCTATTAGTTATTCCGGCCCAGACGAGTAGCCCAACTAAGTTCATCCCAAAGTCTAGATGCCTTGCGCTATAGTTGATTCAGTTGTGACCTATTCAAGTCCTAAAATCTCTCAAGGAGATATTCTAGGGATTATGGGCTAACGTGGAGGAGTCTAAAACCCCCAATTTTATAGAAACAACATGTATATATTAAACCCTCAGCCCGGGGGAAAGGACATGTATTATTTTCTGTAAACACTCTCCTAGAGTAAAGAGAAATACTATACAGAGAGCACCACCATGGACGTAGTCCTTCTTGCCAAACCACGTATATCTTATGTTGTGTGTGATTGTAGTTCCTTTAAGTTCTTTATTTATTCTAGTCATTACCTTTGCTTATTATTTTATGTTGAGTTTAATTGTCACCACAATTGGCACCGTCTATGGGAAGCGTTTGTTTTCCTTTGAGAAAGCCTTCACCAATAAGAATTTGGAATTTCTGGAGACAGCAGAAATGCCCCTCAAGCAGGGGATATTCAAGAGAAACCTGGCCCTCACAGGATTAGATCTGAAGTTTGACGTTCAAATGTTAGGGCTCTCCCAGAACTGCAAGCTTCGGAGGAAAGCCAAGGACCATCCAGTCCACATAAGTCTCCAGGCTAATCGACGCCTATGAGGCTAGGCTCCAAGAGCAAGAGGAAGCCACTCGAAAGAAAGAAGTTGAGAATGCTCGTCTAAAAAAAGGATTGAAGAAAATAGAGAGAGAACTCCATTGTAGCACCAGGAAACGTCAATACCGCACTCCTAGCCCTCAAAAGAGCAAGTCTCGCAGTCGAGGAAGGAGCCCTAGACATGGATCTCAAAGATTTGAGGAACAAAGGTTAGATGACAACTTGCTTGAGTAATAACAACCAGCTCACCGTTACAGGAGCCCAGCTCGAGGAAATGATGACATACGGAATTTGGTTTAGAGAGAAATGGACCAGCACCCAGTGCATCGGGATGCCAGATCGATAAGAAAGCTATCCAGGTGAGCTCTTAGGACCCAGATGAAATCCCCTTTCTCAAGGGATATAGAAGAAGAAGACCTCAAAAAGTTCGTGATTCCTAGATTCAATATCTATGATGGAAAGACTGATCCTATCGACCATGTTACGTAGTACAGGCAGGCCATAACCCTCGGGAACCGTAAGGACGCATTAATGTGAAGGATATTTCCATCAAGCTTGCATTATGTGGCCCTGAAGTGGTTCGAGAAACCCCCTCATAGTTCCATCAGGAGCTTTGATTCCCTGGTAGAGCTTTTCACAGCTTGCTTCATTACCAGCAGCTCCCATCCGAAGAGGATGGATGCCTTGCTGATAATGAAGAAAATTCCACAGGAAAGCCTCGAAGAGTGTGCAAAAATATATTGGGAGTTATTTAATGAGGTCGAGGACTGCTTGGAATAGGTTATTGTGGCATCCTTTAAGATTGGCCTACCCAGCTCCTGCCTCTTGCACCAATCCCTCACTAAGAAGGAGGCCACAACCATTGACGATCGAATGGATCATATTGAAAAATATGCTAAAGTTGAGGATGTGACCCGCCTCAGTTCAGGGGAGAATGGTCGCACCAAGTTCACCGAAAAGAGCAGCAAAAAAGCTGAGAACCAAAAGAAAGGAGGTAAAAATGGGGGCAAAAGTGGCTCCAAGAGCTGAAACAAAAATGATGCTTCAAAAGCATTTCAGGTAGTGAACACCGTTTTTAAGAAACCAATCTATAAGATTCTATCAAAGATCAAGGATGAGTCATTCGTTAAGTGGCCCAAAAAGATGGGAGGAGACCCCTAAAAAAGGAACAAAGCACTGAGATGTGCTTTCCACAAAGAGGGTGGGCACAAAACTGAGCACTGCAAGGCTCTCAAGTCTCACCTTGAAGAGTTAGCCCAAACCAAACATCTGAACGAATTTATGGAGAAGAAGGCAGAGAAAGTCGCTGCCAATGGAGACTCGAGGCCTGACAACGTGCTCGAGGAGGATGTTGGCTATGAGTTTACAGTGATTCATGGGGCATCGGATCTAAAGAAGATTCAAGGAAACTCATCTTGAATAGAAGTTAAAAAGCTTAGGGAAGTAATGCAAGCTTTTCAAATCGATCCAGCTAAAACACAGGCAGGAAAGCGTCGGCGAGCAGATGACGTCGAATACAGTAAACACATTGTGTTCAGGGATGAAGACCTAGTGGGAGTAAGGACCCCACATCATGATGCCTTGATCATTACACTCAGGATAGTTAACTACGATGTAGACAAGTTGCTCGTCGACCAGGGTAGATCATCCAAAGTGATGTATTTCGACCTATTCAGAAAGTTGAAGTTAAGTGTCGCCCACTTAAAGGAAGCCACTCTCCCTCTAGTTGGTTTCGCTAGTAAAGTGACCATCCTTTTGGGAAAGATTATACTGCCAGTAAGGGCGGGAAGTATCTCCAAAATGATTGAGTTTCTAGTGGTAGACATTGACTCGCCTTACCAGGACATCCTTGGAAGAGGGTGGCTACATGATATGAAGGTCGTCCCCTCTACCTACCACCATAAACTTAAATATGTGACTGAGTGAGGAGTGATGGAGATCCATGGAGATCAGGAAATGGTGAGAAGGTGATTTATAGCAGCCATCCGCCCAAAGCCGTAGAAAAGGTCGAGAAGGCCAAGGATAAGGTTGAAGAACAGGAAGGTTTGATACCTTCCAAATAGCAGCTAAAATATGGAAGACCTAGAGTGGAGGAGACCAGGCTCCTCCCCTATGATTGGGTCATTGAGAACTTAGAGGAAGTCGCAGCCGACGGCAAGAAGAAAGATAGGACGTTCTTGAATGGAGCTTCTCTCACAGACTGAGAGAAGAAGGAACTAATGGTACTTTTATGGAATAACTTAGACGTTTTTGCATTGGAACCCTACGAGCTTCCCGGGATTGATCCCAGTGTGGTTTGTGATCGGTTGCACGTTGACTCAACTTTCAAGCCGATCGTGCAAAAGGCACGGCGAACTGCACTTGAGAAGGCCAAGGCTGTGGAGAAGGAAGTGGAGAAGCTGTTGGATACAGGATCCATATGGGAAATTCAATTACCTAAGTAGATATCCAGCCTAGTAGTGGTCTAAAAAAGAAATGGAAAATGGAGAGTCTGTATTGACTTCACCGACCTCAACAGAGCGTCCCTTAAAGACAGTTTTCCTCTCCCAAAGATTGACCAGTTGGTGGACGCCATAGCAGCTCATGAAAGAATGATTTTCTTAGATGCGTACTCTGGGTATCACCAAATCCCTCTACACGATCTAGATCAAGATAAGACAGCATTCATCACCACAGTTGGGTTGTATTGTTACAAGGTTATTCCCTTTGGGCTAAAAAATACAGGAGCAACCTACCAGTGGTTGGTCACCAAAATGTTTAAAGATCAAATAGGAAACACCATGGAGATCTACATCGATGATATGCTCATCAAGAGAAAAAATAAAGAAGAACACCTCTCAAGACCTATCAAGGACCTTTAAAATCCTCAGGAAATATCGAATGAAGCTTAACGCAAAGTAAGTGTTCCTTCGGTGTCCAGTCAGGGAAATTTATCGGGCACTTGGTTAGAAAGATAGGCATTGAAGCTAACCCGGACTAGATTGACGCCATAAATAGGGTCCATCCCCCCCCCCCCCCCAGTACGATAAGAGACATGCAAAAGCTCATAGGAATGCTCGCCGCCCTGAACCGATTCATCTCAAAATCATCTGAAAGGTGCCAGCCATTCTTCCAACTTTTGAAGAAAAGCAAAAATGTATAATCGAATGAGGATTGATCGAAGGCATTAGAAGGACTCAAGGCTTACCTGAGTACACCACCGTTGCTCGTAATCCCTCATGAGAATCTCTATACCTGTACCTCGTAGTTTCCAGTCATGCTGTAAGTTTTGCACTAGTATGCGAGAGAACAAGGATCTAGCACCCAGTCTATTACGCAAGCAAAACCCTCTTGGACGCCGAACAGCGGTACCTTCCCTTAGAAAAGTTCGCCTTTGCATTAGTGGTAGCCTCGAGGAAATTGAAACATTACTTAAAAGCCCACTCCATCATAGTCCTTACATATTACCCCCTTAAAGTAGCCTTGTAAAAAGCAGATATGTCTGGTAGACTATCAAAGTGGTCAGTCGAGCTCGAGCGATTTGAAATCTAGTTTCATCCAAGGAATTCATTCAAGGGACAAGTACTTGCCGACTTTATCGCAGAATTTATAGGAGAACATCCTTGCGATCAAGTTCAGCCTATTGGTCAAAGGGAAAACCCCTCGACACAAGGTGTTTGGTGACTGTTCAATGCCAGATACTCCAGCTCCAAAGGGGAAGGAGTGGGCATCATGCTGGTTACCCCTGAAGATGAAATCCTCGAATAAGGAATCAGGCTTGGATTTGAAGCCTCTAATAATGAAGCAGAGTATGAAGCACTGATTAGAGGCCTATAGAAGGCATAGGCACTAGGGGCAAAGTAACTCCAGGTGTTCGGTGACTCACAGCTGATCTCTAACCAAATAAGTGGATACTTTAACACGAGGGATGAGAGAATAGAGGCCTACCTCACCACATGGGAAATTAATGTCTAACTTCGAACAGGTCAGCATCCAGTAGTTTCCCAGAGGACAAAATAACTCTGCTGATGCCTTAGCGTCCTTGAGCTCAGCAATTAATTCTGACCTAAAGAGAACAATTTCGATAGACTTCCTTACCCAGCCAAGCATTACCCACATCGAGAAACTGCCAAACATAGGACATGTTCTCCAGATTGAATTAGCCCCTATTTTGATGGACCCCTTAAGGGATTATTTTAAAGATGGTGCCCTACCAGATGATAAGAAGGCCGCTCATCAGATAAGAGTCAAAGCTGCTCGCTTTCACTTATCTCCTGAGGGTAAACTATATAAGAGATCTTTCACCGATCCTTACCTCCAATGCGTTCACCCTAAGGACGTCGAGTAAGTTCTGTATGAGCTCCATGAGGGAATCTGTTGGAGTCATATTGGGGGCAGGTCGCTAGCTTTTCGAGCAATGAAGGAAGGGTACTGGTGGCTGTACATGCAGAAGGATTCTGGGGTATATGCTCACAAGTGTGAAAAATTTCAACTTCACGCTCCTATGGTTCACCAAGTGGCCAGAAACCTAAAGTCACTAACTCGACCATAGCCTTTTGCCCAATAGGGAATGTACATCGTAGGACCTCTTCCTACCGTTGTCAGTAATCACAAGTATTTATTGGTCGCAACAGACTACTTCAACAAATGGATAGAGGCAGAGCCACTGGAAAACATCATAGATGCGGATATGATAAGATTCATATGGAAGAACATTATCACCCGCTTCGGTATCCCCAAGACCATCATCACTGATAACGGAACCCAGTTCAAAAGTGGCCTCTTCTAGGGTTTCTATAACGACAATGGGATCAGGCACCATTTTATCTCAGTGGCATACCCTCATAGCAACGGACAAGCTAAAGATTTTAACAAAATAGTGATTGATGGATTGAAAAATTGATTGGAGCGAGCCAAAGGGGCATGGGTGAGAGAACTTCCACACATCCTATGGGCTTATCTCACTAACCCACGGTGAGCAATCGCGGAAACCCCATTCGCAATGACATATGGTATAGAGGCAATCATTCCCTTGAAAGCTAGCCTCCCCACCATGAGGTCTACCCTGATCGACTAAGGCCAGAACAATAAAGCATTGCTCACTGAACTTGACCTAGCTGAGGAACGAAGAAAGCTGGCTCTAGTGAAACTTGCATGCTATCAACAACATCTAGCAAGGCACTATAACAAGAAGATCATTCCGAGAGCATGCCAAGTTGGGGACTACGTCCTAAGAAAAGTTCTTGGTAGCGCAGTAAAGCCATCATATGGCAAGCTATGACCAAACTGGGAGGAACCATTCAAGGTGATAAGGGACAACCTACAAGGAGTCTATCACTTAAAAATGCTGGAGGGCAGGGAGATACCTTGAGCTTGGAACGCAGCCAATTTAAAAAAATTCTACTTCTAGTTTTTTGTGTTGATCTTTTTATTACAATGTTAAAACTTGCAATTCATTTTTTATTAATAAAAAATCGTTTGGAAGTGGCATTCTATAAAGTGTTGATTTTTTCTGGAATACTTTATAATTTATGCACCTTTTCGAAGTTACAGGCTCTCCTCTTAATATATAAGAGTAAGGTATTACCCTCCTCATGTTTTTGTCATCGAATATGAACAACCTCCTAGCATTGCCCCTGACAATATATGAAGCCCTACAGGAGACCCTTAGGCATCTCAACCAACTCAGGTTGGTCACCAAACTATGTTTGGCTAAAAAAAACTGCTCAGATAGAACATCCAACACTAGGTGTGTCCTCACCATTTCCACACTTAGGCCTAAGGGAGTGTGACGACACAACCTAAAAGGAAAAGTGAGGTAGAATGGTATCTTATAAGCATACTGGACTGGGGGGATACTCACTCAGTAAAATAACTCTACCTATTTCAAATCTAGTTGGCTAAGAAGAGCCCAAGATAGTCGAACAAGAAATCAATGAAGTAAAAAATACACGTGTTTAGTTGGCGAATCACCCAAAACATAATTATTTTATTACATCATTGCATTTACAGAGTTACATGTGCTGAGTTAAATAAATCCTAATGAGGAATAGGTCGTCGAGCAAGATAGTTAGCCACTTGCGATCTTCAGCCATCATCTGGGTAAGGATTTAATTCCTCCTCGACATCATTTGAATATAGCTCCAATAGCTTCATGGGGATTGCATCTATGGGGATCCACTGATCATCCCTTCTGAATAGGTTAATCATCAAAGTTGAGGGGGAGATCTCATGACGATACCAGAGGACAGAGTTCCTAGGGACCTGCAACTCCCTAAGAGCACTCAACCATCCCCTAATAAAGGATAACTCTTCAACTTCCCCCAACTTTATTGGAGCATCGGTCTAACCCTGATCGTAACCAGCAACCCACACTAGTCGAGGACCTTTTTTTAACAGATGCCACAGTAAGGTAACATCCCTTTGAAGACTGACAGTTAGCACGTATACACGATGAACATCGCCTCAAAGCTCGACAATATCCCAAGCTAAACCTCTATCATCAGTACCAGCTCGCGATCCAGCCAAAGAAGAGGAACCATATAGAACTCGAGGAGCAATGCTAGGCGCACTCTCCCTGAGTCACGAGACTTCTCTCCTCAGAGCATCATTCTCTTACTGAAGTACCTCTCCAACCTGATTAACCTTGGAGGCATCCAGAAGCTTAGCCTTCAGAGCATCTATCTCTTCTTAAACAGAAGCGTCGATTTTCTCCATCTCTTGGAGCCTATCCTTTAGCTTGGCAACAATCTTTGACTGGTCCTTATACTCCCCATTCCTTGACCGAAGAGACTTGCAGATCCTTATTAAGATTTCATGGACTTGATTGCTCGCATCAAGTCCAAGAATGTTTCCTAACTGAGAGGTAGAAGGAATATAATCCTCAACATCGATGAGCTATAAACCATATAATCATTAAAAAGTAAGTAATTAGTACACGAAAGGAAACTAAATTTCATTTCATTTAAAGAAGGTTCAGAGTACATCAGCGAATTGAAAGAGTGACTAAAATATAAAAAAAATACAAAGAGATCCCTAAAGAAGACTAGCTGGCAACCTCAGTCTGCTCTGAGGTCGCTGGTTGCTTCCCCTTCACCTCCTTCAGACGGAGCAGTTACCATCCCCCGATCAAAGGGAGCATTAACAACGGTGGTCAGAATAGCAGGGGAACCTTCATTGGTAGCAAGAAGAGGCACATCATCAATGACAGGCCTAGGACTAGGGTAGTGCTCATCAAAGAGCGTGGAGTCAGTATCCAACTCGACAGTGAGTAAGGCCTTATCCCAAACCTTCTTAAAGTTGAGATGGCCAATATAACCAATCTGGGCCTCAGCATCCTCATATGCTGTGACACATCCAGCGTTGTACAAGCTCTTTTTAAGGGTGTCTCCCTCAGATTCCACCTTCTTTACCTTCCTAGCCAGTACCTTATTATCCTCTGCCACAACTAGCTTGCTCATGAAGACCAAGTCATAGGAGTGCCTTAGCTCTTCGAGATCCTTAGTCTTCGCCTCCTTCGCTTTGTTGGCATGGTTCAAGGCGAGGTCAGAAGACTTTTGAGCAAAATTAGCGGTCTTCAAGCTAGCCTCCATCTCGACATTTTTCCTTTCTAGCTCAGTGTTCTTCCTCGCCAGCTCATTGTGACTACAATGGAGGACAGTGAAATCAGACACAAACTGCAGAGAAAAGGAAAACGTCAGGAGAGAAAGTATTGATAGAAGCATTATAAGAGAAGAAAAATGAAAATAGGCTTACCAAGGCTAGCCCCTGAGTCGCCTTTAGGGCTAACTGGTCGGTCCCTATGTTTGTCGACCTCTAGTGATCAGCTGGCAGCACTACCCTCTCAAGCACCGCCGGAGCCAACTAAGGGGTAAGAGCAACAGAAGCCCCCCCCCCCCCCCCCCAGCTAGAGCAGACACAGGCATCAGAAACTGCCCTGCCTTTTTCCTTACCTCTTCTCTTCTTCCCTCTCCTTTTTATCCCTCTCTATCCTCTTTCTCTCTTCCACCTTCTTTTTCTCCTCTTCCTTCTTTCTCACCAGTTCATCCTCTTTCTTCTTCATCTCCTTCTCATGAGCAATAGTCTGGGAGCTAGTTGCAGCATCACCGCTCCCTGATTTCTGCTTCTTCAATTGACGAAAAAGAAGGACGTTATCTTTATCATCATCTCGGATCAAATTCTTCCTAGGAGGAGCCATATCTTCCTCACTGGAGATACTTGATTCCCTCGAAGACTACTGAGCCTTTAAACCCTCCTTCGGGATGGAATATTCTTCGTTAATTGAGCTCTCCTCACTGTAATCACCTTCAGCACCACCCCTATTAGCCCCTCGCTCTCTTCACCATAGCTTCTTTCCTCCTCGTCCAATTGAATTGGGTCAGCAGTAACCTCTTTTATGATATCTAGCTGAGGAATGATATTCATAGTCCGTGCGATGAAATTGGACCCAATGTTCTTATATTACAAAAGAAATGATGTTGATCGAGGATGCTCACCGTCAGCTAATAATTCCTTGATTTTTTAATCCTTAACCAGCTCAGCAGCTCGAATCTCGTAAAGAGTGGGTTCTGAGTTCTTTTTCTTTGCTGGAAAAAAAAAGAGAGAAATAAATGAGAAAGACCATACATTACCAGAGGATCAATGAGCAGAACAAGAACTATGCCTACATATATATATTCGTCCCCATAAAAGGGAATCACGAATCTCCCAGACCTCGACCCTTCAATATGGGGAGGGGAAGTGCCAATTTCTGGCAATAAACCCTTCATGCCAGTAGTCCTTATGGGAATCAGGTATATTTACTACCAACACCCTATCAGGACTCCTAACTTTTAGGTAAAGAAGGCCAGAGCTTATTCAAGAAAAAGAATAGCAATAGCAGATTTCAGCAAGCCCTAGATTAGTGCCATAGATCTGATTAATTCTATGCACACCATTGACAATTTTCCAAACATTTGGCGAGCACTGTGCAAGACCTATATCAAAGAAACTAAAAAAGTGCAAAAACAAGCGATTTGGGGGAAAAGTAAGACCCCCCTGAGATAACAAAAGAATATGTATCCAGTGATCGTCCTCAACATCTCTGACATTAAGAAGAATAGGGGCACATTCGATGTCTACCCAGTTTGGCATATTGTAGAATTTCCTAAACTCAGTTATCGACCTATTGCCTATTTTCATCATCAGAAAAGAGAAACCCTAGTATCTAATATGAAGAAATTCTAGTAGAAAATGAAAAAAAAAAAGAAGTGAGAAGAACTTACGAAGTAAGAGTCAGCTTGAAACAATGCAAAGTCACAAGTAGGGACGATGAGAAGATAAGAAAGAAGCTTGAAGATGGAAGATGAGACCTGAGAGTGAGAAAGCAACAGCGAAAGCTAGGAGAAATCTAGAGAATGCGAAGAAATCTTAAACAATGTTCAGGGAATGACCTCTCCAAGATGATTTAAACTTTTCTAATCATAATGCACAGGAACGAAGCAATCTGTCACTTAAATCAATTTGGGAAGGGCTCTTCAATCTCAAGGTGTTGCACGATTCACAAAAGTGCCATTAAGACAATCATTTAAAATTATTGAGCCCAAATTGTGACCCAAAAATTTTAGGGGCAAATGTGGGTACCTCGATTAGTTATTCCGGCCCACACGAGTAGCCCAACTAAGTCTGGACCAAAGTCTAGAGGCCTCGCGCTATAGCTGATTCATTTGTGACCTATTCAATTCCTAAAATCTCTCAAGGAGATATTCTATGGATTATGGGCTAACGTAGAGGAGTCCAATACCCCCACTCTCCGAGAAACAATATGTATATATTAAACCCTCAGCCCGGGGCAAAGGGCATGTATTCTTTTCTGTAAACACTCCCCTGGAGTAAAGAGAAATAATATATAGAGAACACCACTGTGGACGTAGGCCTTCTTGCCTAACCCCGTATATCTTGTGTTGTGTGTGATTGCAGTTCCTTTAAGCTCTTTATTTATTCTGGTGATTGCCTTTGCTTATTATTTTGTGTTGAGTTTAATTGTCACCACAATTATTATTCCCATATAATATGAATAGGTAACTAGTATATGATTACCGAAATATCCCACATGATATCCACAATTGTTCATCAATTAATAATTGACCATCTAGTTAATTATTTATATATCTTCTTTAATAATTTATTTAACCATCTAGTTAAATGTAATATCCCAATTTACATATGCGCTACATTTTCATTTTTAATAAATTCCCCGTTAGCCCAAACACATTCCTACTGTAACACCCCGTAATTTTATGCATTTAACATTTAATTATATGTATTTAACATTTAATTAATTCAGGAACTTAAATTACTTGTGTGTCGTAATTTTAATTGAATTAATTACGGTAATATTTATTTAAATATTAATAAAAAATTGAATGGTTTATATTTAGGGATATTTAATTACTAAGTGAATAGTAATAACTTATTTACGTCATTTCTGGTATTAGTAACGGGGTATGTACTTATCTCAGGTTGGAGTCGGTATAGACTAATTTGGGTGTGAGATAAGGATTTTTTTTTATAAATAAATTAGGATGCCAATTCTGAGTGTACGGTTGAGTTCGGATGGGCCGAGATAGTCGAAAAAGTGTACCCGGGGGTAGTAAACGGCTCACGGGACATTTTTAGGCATAGTCGGGCCCACACGGGGGTATTTGGGTCACTTGGGCTTGGCCCATTAGGCAAAAAAGGGTATTAAGCCTAATTACTTAATTATAAGGAAAAGGGAAATGACTGATTAAAGTTTAGAAAACACTTAGTGGGAGACGAAACCCTAAGAGGCAGTTAAAGGCAATTTGGGGGACAAAAGGAAAGAGCCAAAAAGAGTGAATTTCATCTTCAATCTTGGAATTCACAACTTCAAATCAGACCCTACGAAATCATAAGGTAAGTGGTTCACTTGCTGTAACATCTAATTCTCATTATAATTCATATTTATGTGATGTGAGAAATCAAAATTCGTTTTGGGGTTACAAAAATGGGGTTTTTATAAATCAATCTCCTGATTTCGAATTTGTGTAGAAATCTATGCATAACCTGATATTTGTATATATATCTGGTAAGATGTGTATACCCACACGAGTTAGAAACGAATCTGAAATAAAAATTTGATGTTGAGATGGATTAACGAATAATACTAATTTTTCCCCAATTTAGATAAACACTAGAGAACGTACATTAAACGGGGTTTGGGGACTTTATGGGGGTTGCTTATGAAGTTATTGATGTATTTTATTAATGAGAAGACTTGGGTTAGACTGTAGAAGAAGTTGGGGATTTGAGTTTTTCATCTATGGCTGAAACAGAGACCTGGGGAAGACGAAGACATGTTCGATCGATCGATCGATGGTCGAGGAATTCTGGCAGTTCGGCCAATTTATATGTATAAGGGGAATTTAATTAAAACTTCTTCCCATACCTTCTTTAATGAGAAATAAACATAGGAAATACAATCTAATTAATTATGAGGGAAAAATAATTTGGATTGGATAGAATTTACGTGTGACACACTATGGTTAAATTTTGGGAAGAATATTTTGAGATAATTAGATACAGATCGACTGAGCGAGTCCGGGTATAATGGTTGAGCGATACCAAGGCGTTGAATTAATTTACAGTGAAAACTAAATAATTTGGAGTCGGGGATTTAGACTCAGGTATAGTTTTATTTCGGGCCACTAGAGCGAGTCCGAATAAATTTGTTAGGGTGACACCAAAAGTAATTTAATTAATCAATGGGCAAATTAATTAATAATCAGAGTGGGTCATAAACCCATGATAAATGGTAGGGGTTTGTGTTATGGACTTAGTACACAGTATAGCCGGGGCATTTTTATTTATATATATATACGGTGTGCGATATTATATATATGGTGTGTACATTAATATCAGTGGCTAGATATTATTATTATATATACTCTAGTGCTATAGGGGGAGGTTGCGCGTAGTGGATGAATCCCCTAGCCTGAGGAGTAGGGCGAGTATATTCCAAGGTCATAGCGTCCATTATATGGGTGAGGGGCATCTCACTTTCAGGGAAGGAATATGATCGCCTCCAATATTTATGTATTAACCAAGTTAGTGAGTGATTCTGAGTTGGGTAACTAGGTTATGTGAATATACCTGGTGGGATATCACTTTAAAGAATATACATCTAGTGATATATTACTTGGGAGGATGTTCATTATTAATTATTATTTCAGCATATTTGTGTATGTTGTAATATGACTATACGTATATAATTAGGTAAATAATTATATACGGGTTAATTGATACAGACCGTGAATTGTATTATATGTAATGGGTGTGAAATTTATATGAATTTAAAAAGGGGAATGATTAATTAAGTTAGTGTTAATGATAACTTAGAAATAATAATTATAGCAGACTCGATTAGAGTAGGGTGGTTGCAAGGGGCTATATTAGTTATCTAGTCATGGGATGAATAACTCAGTAAATTAATTAAGACGTTAGTAGTGAACATTAGAGGAGGGGTGAGGATGTCCTCAAGAGAGTGCGGCACTAACTAAAATATGAAGAGCATGCATACTTATTTAGTACTGCAAGTTAATCATTTGCTAAATGTATTCCAAATGATTTGGGTTCTAACCCTTGCTATAAATATTTTTAACAACCTTTTAGGTGTCCAGCCACAGGGACGCCAGGCTTGGTCTATTCCATGGATCCGTTACTGCTGCATATGTGGATGTTGCGGGAGTTTGATAGATGCCTCATTTCTTTCTATTTCTAGTGTAGAGATTTCTATCAGTTACTCGAGCATGTCGCTCACAGCATTAATTAGTTTATGTCAGATTTGTTGAGATTTATCATTATTTGTCTTTACTTTGATTGGTTTTGAACTGATGGTTTATTCGGTCAGTTTATTTAAATTGCGAATGGTGGATTTCAGTTAATTATGTTTGTTTAACTTATTTTGTTTCCGCATGAGTATTTAATTATATTGATGAAAGATAAAATTTGGCACCTATTTAATTTTCTCACTTAGGTGGATAGTAATTAAAAAGGCAACATTGATGCTAAGAATGAACCAACTGAGAAACCTGTTTTAATTTAATTTACGACTGATCACCCGGGATTAATTAGGCGGGGTGTCACAGATGGTATCAGAGCATCAGGTTCTAGTGTCCTTAGGATCTGTGTGGCTTACTACGTTTCAGTGTAGCGTTCAGTTGTTATAGAGCCCTATTATTAGGACTGTTGATTTATTTTCTGCTTTTGAGATATCGTATTTTCTGCTATTAGATTGTTGTATTAATTGTGTACTTATACTACTTGATCTATTTTCTGATACCACCAAAAAGACAGAGAGCGAAGTGGGTTGAGGCTAGCGATGAGCTCAGGGAGGCTCATCAGGAGCCACAGGTACCCCCACCCCCACCCGAGTTGATCTCCACTACTCAAGTAAAAGCTATAGTGGCCCAGGCAGTTGAGACAACAATGAGGGCTAAGGAAGCCCATTTTCCTTAGCCCCAGGCACCACCTCCAGCGGCACTAGCAGTACAGGCTCCAGTGGGGCCACCGTCTTGGCAGCGAGTTAGGGAGACCTTTCAGAAAGGTCACCCACCCGAATTTCGGGGTAGCACTGATATGGCAGAGGCTTGTGACTGGAAGAAGAATATTCAGCGCCATCTGCGCATGCTGGAGTGTACCGATGTGCAGAAATAGATGCTTGCTACCTTTCGTCTGTAAGGGGCAGCCTTACAGTGGTGGGAGTCAGTTACCACTGCTGAGGAGAGGGATTCGATGACGATATCCGAGTTCTGGGTGCGGTCCGACCGAAAATACTTCCCACCAGCGGTAGAGGTCGAAATGAGGAAGAAGTTAAGAGAGTTAGTACAGGGTAACCATTCATTAGAAGATTATGAGGAAGAGTTCATGCGTTTGGTGAACTTTTTGCAAATGAGGTGAGCGACGAGGAGCCAAAGAAGTCGAAGTTCATGGATGGCCTGGCCTGGAGGATCAGGCAGCACTTAATTGGTAATACGGCTTTGATGACATATACAGATGTCGTTAATGAAGCTCTTGTACATTGTCAGGATCATCGCTTCCATACGAAGGGGAGCAAGAAGGTAGAGGAGCCGAGCTAGCAGGGCAAGGCAGTTGTCGGTAGTGACACAAGCGGTGCTCAACAGTAGACTAGTAGTTAGCAAGGGAATCAGGCTAAGAAATTTAGGCCTGATGGATTTCGATTGGGAGGACAGGGATTCAAGCAGGTCCAGCCGGGTCCAAATCAGTAGCAGCAGATTCCTCAGGGCCGTCAGGGTTAAGGGAACAATGGGGGAGGCCAGCAGGGTCAGCCACATCAGGGTCAACGACAGGGGGACAGTCAAAGATGCTGATTTGCTTGTGTCCAGACAAGACACTTTAAGAGGGAATGCCCCCAGAGGGGCAGAGGCCAATAGCAGGGTACCCAATAGGGACAGTAGGGTCAGATGCTACCAGCAGCACCGGCTCCACCAGCCCCACAGTAGTAGGGGCAAATGCACTACGGGCATGATTACAATGTTTGGGATAATATCAATCCTCCAGTACAGTAGGCCCCGCCAGCGGTTGAGGGTATGTTTCTCATCCATGGTCATGAGGGTAGTATACTTTTTATACGAGAGCATCTCATTCATTCATTAAGTCTAAATTTTCTAAAGGGTCGAGTTACAAGAGATCGCGAGTAGTCTTCATATGTGTGTAGAGTCGCCAATAGGCAGCGGGGCAGTGATTCACTCAGTTTGTCGGGGTTGGACATTTTGATTGGGAGGCTAAGTTTAGTAGCAGACCTCTTAGTGTTAGATATGGAGGGGTACGATGTCATCCTATGTATGGATTGGTTGGCAGGTTATCGGGCGACTGTGGATTGTTACGAGAGGACAATCGTATTCTCCATTTCGGGACAGGAGATGTTCCTAATAGCGATGCCTCTACCTGAGAGAGGGTCGCGCACACACTTGTATTATATCTAGGAGGAGACCTCACAGGAGGTGGTAATCTCGTTGGATTCGATTTCGGTAGGGAGGTACTTCGAGAATGTGTTCCAGGAAATACCAGGGTTACCACCCAGTAGGGAAATCGAGTTTGTAATTGATTTAACACCGAGGATGAGGCCTATTTCTCGAGAATCTTACTGTATGTCCCCTTTAGAGATGCGTGAGTTGAGAGAGCAGATTCAGCAGCTCCTGGGTCAGGGTTTTATTCGGCGGAGTACATCTTCGTGGGGCGCACCAGTGTTGTTTGTAAAGAAGCGAGATGGTTCACTTCGGTTATGAGTGGACTATAGGGAGCTGAAGAAGGTGACGATATGGAATAAGTATCCATTGCCTAGGATTGATGATTTATTTAACCAATTGAGAGGGGCATCTTACTCCTCCAAAATCGATTTGAGGTCAGGGTATCATCAGTTGCGTATATGAGAGGAAGATGTTACTAAGACTGCTTTCCTGTCACGATATGGATCTTAAAAATTTCGAGTGGTTCTATTCGGGCACACTAATACACCAGTAGGGTTCATGGATTTCATGAACAGAGTTTTCAGAGAGTACCTCGATCAGTTTGTCATCGTGTTCATTGTTGACATCTTTATGTACTCGTGTACTGAGGGGAGCACGCAGAGCATGTGTGTATGGTTCTACAGATGCTGTGAGATCACCAACTTTATTCCAAATTTAGGAAGTGTGGATTTTGGCTGTGGGAGGTACAATTTTTAGGTCACGTAGTGTCAGATCGGGGTATTGCGGTCGATCCGAGTAAGGTGTCGACGGTGAGGGAGTGGGGACAGCCCACAACACCGATCGAGGTGCGCAGTTTTTTGGGGTTAACAGGCTATTACAGGCATTTCATTAAAGGATTCTCAAAGATTGCAGGCCCTTTGACGAATCTGACCCGAAAAGGGGTGCCTTTCACTTGGAGTGATCATTGTCAATTAGCTTTCAACGAGCTAAAGGAAAAGTTTACATCTGTACCCATACTTACTTTGTCGAAAGGAGGACTAGAGTATCGAGTTTACACTGACGCATCCTTACAGGGACTTGAGGGTGTGCTTCAGCAGGAGGAAAGGGGCTATAGCTTATGCGTTCAGAAAGCTAAAGCCCCACGAGAGGAATTACCCCACTCATGACCTAGAGCTAGCAGCGGTCATTTTTGCTTTGAGGATATGGAGAAATTATATTCTAGGAGAGCAGTTCACTTTATTCATGGATCATAAGTCACTTCAGTATCTCTTTACATATAAGGATCTGAATATGAGGCAGAGGAGGTGGCTAGAATTCATAAAACACTACCAGTTTGATATTCAGTATCATCCAGGTAAGGATAATATGGTGGCAGACGCATTGAGCCGGAGACCAACTGGGGATATATCAAAAGTCTAGAAAGAGAAGTGGAGAAATCTTCGATATGAGGACGATGTAGTCGGGGCCTGCATGTCAGCTTTATCCATTACACCTAAGATCCTTATGCGAGTGGTGAAGGCTCAAGTGGAGGACCAGATTTTCTAGGATAGGGTACACCAGCTATTAGCTGAGGGAACAGAGGGTTACTCGATCATCTCGAAAGGAGGTCTTCGCCTAAATGGGAGGTTAATTGTGTCAGAGGATGCGGAGTTGAGGCACACTGTAATGATAGAGTCCCATGGTTCGAGATTTACGGTACATTTCGATGGGGATAAAATGTACCAGGATATGAGGAGGCAGTATTGGTAGGCAGGAATGAAAAGGGACATATCAGAGTTTGTCTAGAAATGTGCCACATGTCAGCTCATGAAAGTTGACCATCAAAGACCATCAGGGATGCTACAACCACTAGAGATTCCCGTGTGGTAGTGGGAAAGCATCTCCATGGACTTCATTATAGCGTTACCTGCATCGCCGAGAGGTCACGATTCCATATGGGTCATTGTGGATCGATTGACCAAGGTGACCCACTTCCTGTTGGTTCGTACAAACTTTGAAACGATGCATTATGCACAGCTATTCATAGCGGAGATTATTAAGTTGCACGGGGTGCAGATAAATATTGTGTCTGACAAAGACAAAATTTTTGTGGCCCATTTTTGGTAGAGCTTTAGGAGGCCATGGGCATAGAGTTATGTTTGAGTACAGCCTATCACCCACAGACCGACGGACAGACTAAGAGAGTCAACCAGATGCTGGAAGACATGCTAAGGATTTGCACTCTAGACTTTGGGGGAGGATGGGAGAGATATCTTCCTTTGGTAGAGTTCGCGTATAACAACTCTTACCAATTCAAGATCGGCATGGTACCGCTCGAGGCACTGTACGGGAGACCTTATCGTTCACTCGCTTGTTGGTTAGAGGTGGGGGACAACAAGCAATTGGGGCCGGAGATTGTCCAGGAGACGTTTGCCAAGAAAGAGTTGATTCAAGGGAAGATTCGGATAGCTCAGGATAGGTAGAAGAGTTATTCTGATGCTTCACGGAGACATGTGGAGTTAGAGGTTGGGGAACAGGTATTATTCCGAGTGTCCCTTATAAAAGGGGTGCTGAGGTTTGGTAAGAAGGGTAAATTAGCATCGAGGTATGTGGGACCTTTCCATATTATTGAGAAAGTGGGACCGGTAGCATATAAACTGGGATTGCCAGAGCATCTTCAACGGATACACGACGTATTCCATGTGTTATCACTGAAGAAATATCGAAGGAGTGAGAGGGCCTTCTGGAACATTCCACTCGAGGAAATTGATTTATAGCCACACATCTCGTATGAGGAGAGACTGGTGGCTATTCTGGACCGTAGTGAGCGCAAGTTACGATCCAAGGTTGTTCCACTAGTTAGAGTACAGTGGGTTCATCATAATGTTGACGAGTCTACCTGGGAGCGGGAGGAGGATATACGAAGATAATATCCGGAGTTATTCACCACAAGTATGATCTAATTTCGAGGATGAAATTCCTTTGTAGGGGGAAGTATGTAACACCCCGTAATTTTATGCATTTAACATTTAATTAATTTGGCAACTCTATTTTACTCGTGTGTCGTAATTTTGATTGAATTAATTATGATAATATTTATTTAAATATTAATCAGAAAGGGAATGGTTAATATTGAGGAATATTTAATTACCAAGTGAATAGTAATAACGTATTTACGTGATTTCGGGTATTAGTGAGGAGGTATGTACTCATCTCAGTCGGGAGTCAGTATAGAGTAATTTGGGTGTGAGATAAGGATTTTTTTTTATAAATCAATTCGGATGCCAATTCTGAGTGTACAGTTGAGTCCGAATGGGTCGAGATAGTCGAAAAAGTGTACTCGGGGGTAGTAAATGGGTCACGGAACGTTTTTAGGCATAGCCGGGCCCACACGGGGGTATTTGGGTCACTTGGGCTTGGCCCATTAGACAAAAAAAATGGGACTAAGCCTAATTAATTAATAATAAGGAAAAGGGAAACGACTGATTAAAGTTTAGAAAACACTTAGTGGGAGAGGAAACCCTAAGAGGCAGTTAAAGGCAATTTGGGGGGACAAAGGAAAGAGCCAAAAAGAGGGAATTTCATCTTCAACCATGGAATTCACAACTTCAAATCAGACCTTACGAAATCATAAGGCAAGTGGTTAACTTGTTGTAGCATCTAATTCGCATTATGATTCATATTTATGTGATGTGAGAAATCAAAATTCGTTTTGGGGTTTAGGGGGTACAACAATGGGTTTTTTGTAAATCAATCTCCTGATTTCGAATTTGTGTAGTAATTTATGTATAACTTGATATTTGTATATATATCTGGTAAGATGTGTAATCTGAGATAAAAATTTGTTGTTGAGATGGATTAACGAATAATAGGGGTTTTTCCCCAATTTAGATAAACAGTAGAGAACGTAAATTAAGCGGGGTTTGGAGACTTTATGGGGGTTCCTTCTGAGGTTCTTGATGTATTTTATTGATGCAAAGACTTGGGTTAGATTGTAGAAGAAGTTGGGGATTTGAGTTTTTCATCCATGGCTGAAACAGAGACCTGAGGAAGACGAAGACTAGTTCGATCGATCGATCGATGGTTGGGGATCGATCGATCGATGGTCAGGGAATTCTGACAGTTCGAACAGTTTATATATATAAGGGGAATTTAATTAAAAAATTCTTCCCATACCTTCTTTAATGAGAAATAAACATAGAAAATACAATCTAATTAATTATGAGGGAAAAATAATTGGGATTGGAGAGAATTTATGTGTGACACATTACGGTTAAATTTTAGGAAGAATATTTCGAGATAATTAAATACGAATCGAGTGAGAGAGTCCGGGTATAATGGTTGAGCGATACCAATGCGTTGAATTAATTTAGAGTGAAAAGTAAATAATTTGGAGTCGGGAATTTAGACTCGGGTATAGTTTTATTTTGGGCCACGAAAGCGAGTCCGAATAAATTGGTTGGGGTGACACTAAAAGTAATTTAATTAATTAATGGAAAAATTAATTAATAATCAAAGTGGGCCATAAAACCATGATAAATGGTAGGGGCTTGTGTTACGGACTTAGTACAAGGTATAGCCGGGGAATTTTTATTTATATATATATATATACGATGTGCGATAGTATATATATGGTGTGTACATTAATATCAGTGGCTATATATTATTATTATATATACTCTAGTGCTATAGGGGAGGTTGCGCTTAGTGGATGAATCCCCTGCCTTGAGGAGTATAGCGAGTATATTCCCAGGTCATAACGTCCATTATATGTGAAGTTGCAAGGTTATATGTTCTTAGTTTAATTCGTGTAATACACACATGCAATCCGATTTAAAATTAGCTAAGAAGTGATATTCTCCAGTTTTAAATTATGTAGAAGATTCACAAGTTCGCAAGAACAAATTTCAATTAATGCAATGAGATTGATAACTTGGTTAATTAAAATAAAATCATTCCAATTTTATCCATTTTATCCTAAGCATACATCTAGGTGATTTAATAAAGTAAATTGTGAAAATCACAACCACAACGCGCCAATGTACGAGGAAAACCCAAATGGGAAAAACCTCGGATGGCTGGGCCTAGACAAAATCCACTGGAAAAATAGGTTTTACAAGAGACTCAAAAGACTTACAAACATTGACTCACTCAAGAAATTCTTATGTCGTCCTTGACCTCTGAATTTGTAGTACGCGAAGCTCTAATGCGTTGCTCGACACTCCTCGTGTCACAGTATCCAGCGAAGCCCAAAACCACCATCACCACTAAGCTTGAATGCAGAGATCCACCGCAAACTTGCTTGTTGAATGTCAAGATGATTGAAGGGGTTTTGTTTCAAAAGTTGAAAATGGTGTTGGAGATTGATTTTACCAAAAAGAAGGAAGTTATGAAAAATGCCCTTTTGAGAATATTGAACTTTCTTAGGTTTAGAAACTCATTTTCGTCCATATGATATAACTAAAAAAGTAGTGGAGCAAAACAGTTATTGGAAAGTAATTGCTGAAAAATAAGTTAAAAATTTCAGATCTGGCAGAACTCGTTCGAACGACTTGTCGTTCGAACAAGTTATCTAATGGAATTCCAGTGTCGAATTAGATAGATCGTTAGAAATCTCATTCGAATGAGAACGTTCGAATGACATTTCTAACAAACTTCTAACGAGTTTCCAGTATAGCCCGGGGAATGTCGTTAAATCCAGGTCGTTCGAACGACCTGGAGAAAATTACGAACGAGATTTCTGTTTTTTCAATAAACTGTTCAAATTAATTTAAAAAATAATTCTTTATGAAAATTAATTATTTACGAACATTATTCTATATGAAAATTTCTCGTTTATAAAAAATACTCCAACACATAAAATCGATTTTGGTCATATACCTTTTAGAATAGCGAACATGGCGTGCATATTTATGTCGCGTGAACTTTGGATGCAATGCTCGAATCTTTACATTGTATGATGTTTGATGAGGAATGACCCAAAATTATTTTGTCCAACGGAATGTAGCCAATATAACAAATGACTCGATTGGAAATTTGTCCTTACAAATCTCCCCCTTTGGCTATTCCGGGACAAAACAGAATAATGAAAAAGAAATAAAAAGTCTGAATTTGCTAAGCCATCCGTCAAGCCGATTCTAAAGCCCGTCCCAAAAACTCCCAAAAAAAAGACAGCCTCATTGACACGACTGACGATGCTGCAAAAGAGTAGGTGATGTATCCTACACACATGAAACAACAAATTCATAAACACATGAGGAAGTAGAGAATGAAACATATATAAAACAATGTGTTAGCATATGTTGTGAATGGTAAATGAACTCCCCCTAAAATATGCATATGTTGAATATTAAGAAATTAACTCCCCCTAAATTATAAATTCCCCATATCAATATTTCTCCCCCTTTTTGTCCGGAAAAGACAAAGGGATAAATGGCCTGCATGTTGAATGATAATCGAGAGAACAATAGGCAATAAACCAATAAAGATGAAGAAAGAAAGTGACAAAGGAAATAACATGATGATTCATTAACCAATGGGAAATGGGAAATATTCAAAGTGCATACACATCATAAGGAAAAAAATCCAAACCAAAGGAAAAAATACAAGAAATAAAATATCCACTCATCCTCACAAGTACATTGAGACAGGAAATGAAAAACAAAGTACATCAAGGGGCAGGAGCATCATGTGGTGAATCATTGGGAAGAGAGCCAGAGCCGGAATCGGATGAGCCTGCACAGTGGCGCATCTCCATAAGGCGAATGTCATCAAGGTGATCTAATAGAAGAGAGTCCCAATGGGCCTGGGCTTCATCTCTGCGCACTTGAGCCTCCTCCCGGCGAGCTTGTGCCTGTTGGTCCTGCAGCATAGAAACCAAAACCTCCTGCAAAAGCACCCTGTCTTGTCGTCTATCTTTTAGAATCTGCTCAACTTGGGAACGGACAAATAAAATATCCTTCGACTCTACGGGTGCGGGAGCATAGGAAGAAGAGATTCGCTGGATAGAGAGAGAGGGTGTGGGACGACTGGGGGAAGGGTGGGAGGAAGTGGCGGAGTGAGAGGAGGCGGAGGGAGTGAGGTGAGGGGTATTGGGGGAAAATGACCACGAGATCGACTGATCGAGGACCTGTCAATGGTTTGGAATTTGGTGACGGGGATATCGGTGGATAGGCGAGGGCAGCCGTCGGTAAGACAAAACCGGGTAATAATAGTCGCAAGAGGGCTTGGCGAGTGGGACTCGAAGGAAGGATCCTAACCGTCCGAATGACACTAAGATGAAGGCGGGGAGGTCTATTGCAGCCCTAATGCTAATGGAAAACATAAGGTCCACATGCATTTTAGTTATTTGGGTTGTGTTCGCACGGGGAATAAGACAGGCACACACGATTCAATTAAGGACCATAAAATCGGGATGTAAATGCTTATGAAAGATTGTGACAATGCCGGGAGGGAGGATCCTAAAAACGGTGCTTAGAATGAGGGAAGGGTCAGGACGAGTATCGGAAGTCCATGGGAAGGAGGGATTATTGACCCTAGGTAAAGGGATGAGATGAGTAGTAGATTCGGGAGAGACAATAATCTCCCTACCGCGCACACGAGAATAAATATGATTGTCCTTATCATGCATTCCAAAATAAAATTCCCGAATGAGATCGGGAAATATAGGGTCCATGAGTGAGAATAGAGGGTCCCACCCTAAATCAGAAATCCACGAATACACAGTGGTGCCGTGGAGGGATCGGATATTAACAAATTTCTCCCAAATAATAGAGTGTGTAGAGAAACCTTGGGTGTGATATAGAGTGTGTGCGGAGAGTGACCCCCAACGCAACCTAAGGTCAGGTAATGGTGCATTAGCATTGGACTCCTCATCAGAGGAAGAGGAACGTTCCTTGGGGGAATTACTAATACGGCGAGGGCGACGATTACGAGCCATTCTAAACGAGGGCAAAAACTAGAACCTACCTGACACAAAGCCAACCAAACCGCCAAACACACCAATTAATCCAAAAAATCAAACAACCAATTAGAACAAATCCCATCCGCCAAAATTAATGAAGATATATTCCAAGAAAAGAAAAAAATGTATTAGAGGAAAGCTGGTATTTGGGAAAAAGAAATAATTTTTAATTAAGGAAAATACATTTTTAATGATCACGGAATGTAGCTTAATAGGAATAAATAGACTGACCTTAAATACCTAGAGAGATATACACATACGCATATATGGAATTTGGGAGACAAAGAAATAAAAGGTTTAACAAAAAACAAACAAACACATATATCTATATAAGTATATGCAAATATAAGTATGTATATATATATATATATATATATATGAGTATAGACAAAAGTATATATATATAGTGAAAAGAAAAAAATACCTTGAATGGAAGAGGAAAACCACAAATAGGAGATCTACACAACAAACAATGGAGTAAATGGAGGTTAAAGGAGGAGGTGAAATCATTGTGGGGAATGGGTAATGGTGTAAGTGGAAGAGAGAGTGGGAGAGAGGAATAATGGGAGGGGAAAAAGATAAGGGGTAGAGGAAGAGAGAGTGGGAAAATGGAAGAGAGAGTGGGAGAAAAAATCTGGGAAAGGAGGACATGGGGAAGTGTGGTCAGGTGGAGAGAGAAAAAAGGGGTGAGGCCACGGTTTTTAGGGAAGAGAAATAGCGATTTTAAAACCCAGGTCGTTCGAACGAGTGATGTCATTCGAACGATGTATTTCGAACGAAGTTCCAGAAGCGGATTGGGTATTTCGTTAGATATCTCTTTAGAAGTTCGTTCGAACGAACTTTTCGTTCGAACAACATTACGAACGAAGTTCCAGAAAGGGGGTTAGAAATTTCGTTAGAAATCTCGTTCGAACGAGAATTTTTGACAAAAATCAATATTTTTAAATAAAAATAAAATAAAATAGAGTTAAAAATAGCATAATAACAGGAATTGGAAAGGCCAGAACGATGCCAAAATGTGGATTTTAATAGTCCTAGCTTGTGGCAATATATCCAAATAGTGGGAGCGAGAATGTAGGGGTGTGAACAATACGACTTAGAGTTTTTAGCCAAAACAATGTACAAGTGCGGAATGCCAAACAATATACAAACGCAATATTCACTCACATTAGCCTTGTGTCAAAAGGAAATATTATTGAACACTTAAAACACAAATGCAACAAGCATAAAAAATGAATGATTCTCTCGCCAAAAATGTCACAATGAGAAAGCAATGAATCGATTATATGTGCATGCCCATTGATCTTCAACTTATATCTCCCATGAGCAACAATAGATTGAGACTATTCTTTTTAAAGAACCAATCAAGCTAATTATTTTGGCCTTGGCATTATATATCATTTTCAATGCTTCTATTTTAGGCACACAATCGAGAATGCAAATGGAGGCTTTTCACGCAAAAACTTTATGTTTTTCGCAGCCCGAGTCCATTGCTTGAAACGAAAACCAACCGAAAGAATATAATCATTTTTGTTTCAATCTGGACAATGGATGATCATGCACAATTTCGATTCCTTATAATATATGTGACAGGATTAAGAAAACAACACCAAATCTCACTTTGCAAGTACAATGTGAACAAGATATTCGCAATATTTCGTGAACGGTGTGTGCAAAAAGGCAAAGGTGTGAGGAAATCACAAAAATGTATATATCATAAAAGAGCATTTTTTGTGCACAAGATAAACAGGGTCTGGATTAACTACTCATCGAAGGCCACGTGGACATGGAAAAAGATAGTGATCTGAATACATCGACCACAAAGCCATATGGACAAAAAATTTGAAAGCTTTTCTAACCATTCCCGTTTTTCCTTGAAAATAAGAGAAAAATATTTTTGAGATTTTGAATAAAATATATACAAAATAAATCTAGTTCATAGGTATAAAAATATACAAGAGAAACAACCTAAACTAGATAGACGGATTTGATCTCAATCAATTGAGCAACCCCCAATTGATTTCCTAAGGTTTTCAAACCTAAGGGCATCTAGAGGTTTAGTAAAGATATTGGCCAATTGTTGATCGGTAGAAACGAATCTTAGAGAAATGATTTTCTCTTCGACCAATTCACGAATAAAATGTTCACGGGTCTTAATATGCTTGGTGCTAGAATGTTGAACGGGATTACGGGAAATGTGAATTGCACTAGTATTGTAGCAAAAGATAGTCATAGTGCCTTGGAAAATACAGTAATCTTCCAACATTTGTTTCATCCAAATGAGTTGAGTACAACAACTCCCGGTGGCAATGTATTCGACCTCCGTCGTGGACAAAGAAATACAATTTTATTTCTTGCTCATCCATAAGACAAGTGCACTTCCAAAATAGAAACAACCGCCAGATGTACTTTTACATCCATCAACATCTCCTGCCCAATCGGCATTCGAATAGGCCGATAGACACTCATTTGTGTCGAAGGAATACCAAATTCCAAAAGATAGGATCCCACTCACATATTTGATAATACGTTTGATGGCAAGTAAATGAGACTCTTTTGGAGCGGCTTGATAGCGTGCACAAACTCCTACACTAAAGGAAATATCGGGACAACTAGTGGTTAGGTAAAGTAAATTACCTATCATACTTCTAAAAAGTGTGTGCTCTACATCCTTTCCTTCGGTATCCTTACTAAGTTTAATCGATGAACTCATAGGAGTGTGTGCATGTTTAGCGGATTCGAGTTTAAATTTCTTAACATGGTCTTTAGCATACTTAGTTTGGGACAAAAATATCCCACTTTCGAGTTGACAAAATTGAAGACCTAGAAAGAAAGTAAGTTCACCTACCATACTCATCTCAAATTCATTGTGCATTTCTTTTGAAAAAATTTGAGTATGTTTGTCACACGTAGACCCAAACACTATGTCGTTGACATATACTTGAGCAACTAGGATAGCTTTTTCATCATGACGAACGAAAAGTGTCGTATCTACTCCCCCTCTCAAAAAGCCACGAGAAAGGAGATAAGAAGTGAGTCTTTAATACTAAGCATGGGATGCTTATTTCAAGCCATATAACGCTTTCTTTAGGAAGAAGACATGATTAGGATGCTTTGTGTCTTCAAACCCTTTCGGTTGTTCAACATAGACTTCTTCTTGAATAATACCATTTAAAAAGACACTTTTTACATCCATTTGATATAATTTAAATTGGAGGTGACATGCTATGGTGAGTAAAAGGCGAACCGATTCTAACCTAGCAACAGGAGCAAAAGTTTCTTCAAAGTCAACACCTTATATTTCGGTGTATCCTTGTGCAACCAATCTAGCTTTATTATGAACAATGATACCATTTTCATCCATTTTATTTTTGAAAATCCATTTGGTGCCAATGACATTTGTATTAGAAGGCCTAGGGACTAATTCTCAAACATCATTTTTCTTTAATTGAAACAGTTCTTCTTGCATAGCATTAATCCAATGTTCATCTTTTAATGCTTCTTTAAGGTTTTTAGGTTCAATTTTAGAAGTATAGCATAAATAGGTAACTGCATTTTCTAATTGCGCCCTAGTCTTGACACCTACCTCGGGATCTCCTATAATTTTTTAAGTGTCATGACTTGTACGCACCCAAGGAGTAGGATCCTTTTTCTTAGTAGTTGGAATAACCAAGTCATTTTGAGATTCAATACTTTCAACATTTGACACAACATCACACTCACATGACAAATCTTCCTCATTATCAATTGATGTGGCCGGAGCAACGTTTTTTATGACAACATTAATTGATTCTATGACTTTAGAGATACTTAAATTGAATACTCTAAATGCTCTACTGTTTTGAGAATACCCTAGGAATATACCTTCATCACTCCTTGAGTCAAATTTGCCTAGAAGTTCTCTATCTCGAAGAATATAGCACGGACTACCAAACACTCTAAAGTATGACAAATTAGGTTTCTTACCCATCCACAATTCATATGGTGTTTTATTAGTGTTAGGACGCAAATAAACCCTATTAACGGTGTGACATACGGTGTTAATCGCTTCGTCCCAAAACCTATGGGGCACATTTCTTCCTAGGAGCATAGATCTTGCCATTTCTTGGATCATTCGATTTTTTCTTTCAACTATACCATTTTGTTGTGGAGTTCGAACGGCCAAGAATTCATGTTTAATTCCTATTTCATCACAAAATGCATTCACATCGGATTCCTTGAATTCTGTTCCATTATCACTCCTAAAACGGTTTATGGTAACACCGTGTTGATTTTAAAGAGTTCTACACTTAACAGTAAGAAAATCAACTGTCTCATATTTTTCTCTTAGAAAGCATACAGTAGAGTACCTAGAAAAATCATCCACCATTACTAAGACATATCTTTTTCCTCCCATGCTCTCTGTACGAGTGGGACCCATAAGGTCTATGTGTATTAATTCTAAGACACGAGAGGTAGTTATAGTGTTTAACTTCTTATGAGGACTCTTAATTTCCTTTCCTAATTGACAGGGCCCGCAAATAGTGGAGGTTGGCTTTCCTAGTGGTGGTAAGCCTCGAACTAGGTCTTTTCTCACTAATCTATCAAGATCTCTAAAGTTTACATGACCTAATCTTTGATGCCAAAGATCGGCAGATGAGCCTTTTGCACTATTGAAAATTAAAGATGATTTAGGAATAATGCCATAGCAATTGTCACTAGTTCTAACACCTTGTAAAATAGATTCACACGACTGATCATATACGGTGCACTCCGATTGACTAAATTTAACATCAAGATTTTCATCACATAATTGGATAATACTTATCAAATTAGCCTTGAGACCATCAACATAAAGGACATTTTCAAGTTTAGGAAACTCGAAGATTTTAATAGATCCTCTACCCATGATTCAAGATTTGCTACCATCCCCAAAAGTGACTTTACCATGTTTATAGTTTTTAAGAGTGGTGAATAGAGATTTATCATCAGTCATATGTCTCGAACAACCACTATCAAAGTACCATTGTGAGGTATTTTGAGCCTTAAGTGTAACATGAGCAACAAAAGCTTTATTGGTATGATATTTCTTAACCCAAGCTTGAGTTGTTTTCTTTCCTTTGTTGGCTCTAGTGTTATAATTAGAATTATTTCCTTGGACTTTAGAGAACCTAAGAAACTCTTCCATTAGACCTTTGGAAGTATTGACTAGATACTTAACTTGGCTCTTAAGACTAGCTAAGGAGCTATAGTGTTGTTTAGAAGTAGTGAAATGAGAGTTCTTTCCAAGCTTGTAGCAAAAATCTTTAAGATGATCCCATTTGTGACAATAAGTGCATACATATGGTTATTTTGGACTAGATTTTGAAAATTGCATAGTAGGACTTATTTTAGAAACATTAGATTTGGTAACAAACTTAGCTACGGATTCAGGTTTGACTTTTGATGAATCTCCTTCATATCCTATACCCTTTTTCTCTTGATAACCTTTCTCCTTATATCCTAAAATAGGACCTAGAAATAATTTTCCCATTCTTCCTGAATTATCCTCGAGTGTGACTTTAACTTCACGAGAGGACTCGAGATCTATTTTAAGTTGGGCAATTTTCGCTTCGAGAGATTTTCTAATCTCTAAAGACTCATTAAGATCTTTTTTGACACCTTCCAAGGAGATAATTAGGTCACATTTTTCTTTACCTATCAAGATAATCTTCTCAGAAAGAGATATCTTAATTGCCTTGAGTTGACTATCTAAAGCCTCCTTCTCCTTCAGGCCTTTCAACTCTTTTTCTAAAGTTAAGACTTTAAAGGTTAATCTTTTTTTAACTTTTTAAATACAAAGAGATTCAGTGTAAAGTTCAGAATAAGCGGACTACAATTCACTCTCATCTATTTCACTATCACTCTCTTTTTCATCAATACTAGTAGAATGAGTGGAAACAACCTCAAGATTTTGCTCAGAATTGTCAATATTAAGGTATGACACACTTGAATTACTGGCATGGCTTGCCATAAAGGTAGTGAAGTTATTTCTAGATGGGTTAGAGTCTTCAGACTCATTATCACTGTCGCTTAGAGTGGTATTGAAAACTTCTTTTTCTTTGCCTTGTCTTTTAAGTTTTCTAGGGCACTCGAATGCTCTATGACCACGTCCCTCACACTCAAAGCATATCTCTCAATCACCCTTTTTAAAATTATCTTTGTTGAACTTCTTTGGATCCTGATTATTGAATTTTCTATTTGCTTTTTTTTTGTTCTCAAATTTTGGTTTTTCAAATTTAGAGTTTTTCTTTTTGAATTTGAGAAATTTTTAATTTTTTTTAGAAAATAAAGTTATATCATCAGGATCTACAGCAGACTCATCAGAATCAGACACATATACTTTCTTAACTTTTAAGATAACACCTTTATCTTTGATTTTGTTATCTTTAGGAAACATATCTAGTTCATAAGTTTGAAGATCACCAACAAGTTCTTCAAGTTTTAAAGTATTTAGATTTCCTAATGAATTAAGAACGGTGACTTTAGGAATGAACCGCTTAGGAAGACATCTAAGAATTTTCTTAACAACACGATCTTCAGGTATTTTTTCTCCAAGGTTAAGCAAGAATTAACAATATTAGATATACGAGCATAGAACTCATCAAATGTTTCAGATTCTTTCATGGTGATCGTTTCAAATTGGGTTGTTAAGTTTTGAAGTTTTGAAGATTTAACTATACTGGTTCCCTCATGAGTAACTTGGAGAATATTCCAAGCTTCCTTTGACGTTTCGTACGTCATTATATGATGAAACTCATCGGGGGACACCACACCAAATAAGGCATTTAAACCTTTAGAGTTAAAGTTACACCATTTTAGTTCTCCCTCACACCACTGTTCTACAAGAGTCAAAATAATTTCATCATTAACTACCATAATTGGAGGGGACCAACCTCTTTCAACAATAACCCAAACACATTCATCAATTGATTTAAGATCAGATTTCATACATGCTTTCCAATAGGTGTAATTAGTTCCATCAAATAAAGGTAGTCTATTCGACGAAAAACTATCCATAAAACCTCCAGGATTCATCTAAATAACTTTTAGAGACTAGCTCTGATACCAATTTGAAGTTGCAAGGTTATATGTTCTTAGTTTAATTCTTGGAATACACACACGCAATCCAATTTTAAATTAGCTAAGAAGTGATATTCTCCAATTTTAAATTATGTAGCAGATTCACAAGTTCGCAAGAACAAATTTCAATTAATGCAATGAGATTGATAACTTGGTTAATTAAAATAAAATTATTCCAATTTTATCCATTTTTTCCTAAGCATACATCTAGGTAATTTAATAAAGTAAATTGCGAAAATCACAACCACAACGCGCTAATGTACGAGGAAAACCCAAATTGGAAAAACCTCGGGCGGCTGGGCCTAGACAAAATCCACTACAAAATAGGTTTTACAAGAGACTCAAAAGACTTACAGACATTGACTCACATAAGACATGCTTATGCCGTCCTCGACCTCCGAATTTGTAGTACGCGATGCTCCAACGCATTGCTCGACACTCCTCATGTCGCGGTATCCACCGAAGCCCAAAACCACCGTCGCCACTAAGATTGAATGCAGAGATCCATCGCAAACTTGCTTGTTGAATGTCAAGATGATTGAAGGGGTTTTGTTTTAAAAATTGAAAATGGTGTTGGAGATTGATTTTACCAAAAAGAGGGAAGTTATGAAAAATGCTCTTTTGAGAATATTGAACTTCCTTAGGTTTAGAAACTCATTTTCGTCCATATGATGTAACTAAAAAAGTAGTGGACCAAAACAATTGTTGGAAAATAACTGCTCAAAAATATGTTAAATTTTCAGATCTGACATAAGTCGTTCGAACGAGGTTGTTCGAACGAGTTATCTAACGAAATTCCAATATCGAATTAGATAGGTCGTTAGAAATATTGTTCAAACGAGATCGTTCGAACGACATTTCTAACGAGTTTCCAGTATAGCCTGGGGAATGTCATTAGATCCAGGTCATTCGAACGACTTGGAGAAAACTTCGAACTAGATTTCTGTTTTTTTAATAAACTGTTCAAATTAATTTCAAAAATAATTCTTTATGAAAATTAATTATTTACAAACATTATTCTACATGAAAATTTCTCATTTATAAAAAATACTCCAACACATAAAATTGATTTTGGTCATATACCTTTTAGAATAGCGAACATGGCGTGCTTATTGATGTCGCGTGAACTTTGGATGCAATGCTCGAATCTTTACGTAGTATTGTGCTTAATGAGGAGTGACCCAAAATTGTTTTGTCCAACGGAATGTAGCCAATATAACATATGACTCGATTGGAAATTTTTCCTTACAATATGGGTGAGGGGCATCTCACTTTCAGGGAAGAAATATGACTGCCTCCAATATTTATGTATTAACCAAGTTAGTGAGCGATTCTGAGTTGGGATAACTCGGTTATGTGAATATACCTGGTGGGATAGCAATTTAAAGAATATACATCCGGTGAGAAATTACCCGAGAGGATGTTCATTATTCATTATTGTTTTAACATATTTGTGCATGTTGTAATATGACTATACATATATAATTAGGTAAATAATTATATACGGGTTAATTCATACAGACCATGAATTGTATTATATGTAATGGGTGTGAAAGTTATATGAATTTAAAAAGGGGAATGATTAATTAAGTTAGTGTTAGTGATAACTTAGAAATCATAATTGCGGCATACTCGGTTAGAGTAAGGTGGTTGCAAGGGGCTATATTAGTTATCTAGTCATCGGATGAATAACTAGGTAAATTAATTAAGACATTACTAGTGCACATTAGAGGACGGGTAAGGATGTCCTCAAGGGAGTGCGGCACTAACTAAAATATGAAGAGCATGCATACTTATTTATTATTTCAAGTTAATCATTTGCTAAATGTTTTCTAAAAGATTTGGGTTCTAACCCTTGCTATAAATATTTTTTTTTAAAATTAGGTGTCCAGACACAGGGACACTAGGCTTGATTCATTCCAGGGATCCGTTGCTGCAGCATATGTGGATGTTGCCGGAGTTTGATAGATGCCTCATTTCTTTCTATTTCTAGTGTAGAGATTCCTATCAGTTACTCGAGTATGTCGCTCACAGCCTTATTTAGTTTATGTCAGACTTTTTGAGATTTATCTTTATCAGTCTTTAGTTTTATTGGTTTTGAACTTATGGTTTATTCGGTCAGTTTATTTAAATTGCGAATGGTGGATTTCAGTTAATTGTGATTGTTTAACCTATTTTGTTTCCGCATGAGTATTTCATTATATTAATGAAAGATAAAATTTGTCACCAGTCTAATTTTCTCACTTAGCTGGATAGTAATTAAAAAGGTGACAGTGATGCTAAGAATGAACCAACTGAGAAATATGTTCTAATTTAATTTAGGACTGATCACCCAGTGTTAATTAGGCCGAGTGTCACACCTACGAACTCATTCGGAATTCTAAAAATATTCCTAAACTAGCCATGGCCCAGCTCACTCATCCCTCAGGGCCGAATCGATTTGGTTCTTGGCCAAATTTATTATCTTCCAAACCAAATCGATTCGTACATAGATCGAATCGATTCGAAAAGTGGCAGTGGACCAGATCTATTAGTTTTATTAAATAGAAACTTTCTTGTTTCTTCTCCAAGATTGATTCTAATCGTGATACCTCTTCTGTAAACATATGAGTGGGTACTTAATACTTAGTTATACATCATGTGACCATTTATTCCATGAAACCACATCAATTACTACCCCCAATTCCCAGATTTCATGTGAGAATTTAAGATCTTTAATCCCATCTTTCTTCTACAATCTCGATAATATGTAATTCAATTTATGGGGGTATATATCATGGAATTTACATCAGAAGATACAGATCATAAACATGTGTTAAAGTCTTCAATATATGATTCCAAGAATTCCCAATTTCGTCTCAAGAACCCTAAGGCTTCTATCATCAAATTTCAAGAATAGATTCCTAGATTTCTGGTTTAACACCCTACGTTATAATTAATCTTCTACATTTATGAGATTAAATCCTAACATTTAATCCTCAAAGTATAATCTAAAACCCAAAAATCACATGGGGTAATTACAATGCCTCAAGAAGCAAATTGGAATTGGAATTGAAATTGAGCAAGAAAATTCTTACATGGATATGTAGTTAAAGAAGTTCCATTGAATTCACCTTCAATTCCTTGCCTCTTCTCCTCTTTGGTTCTTCTCCTTTTCTCTCTTGAGGTGTAGCAATTAAATTTAGGTTTTTAACCAGTAGTGGAGATTTATTACTCTTGCCCTTAAACATATATTAACTCTAAATCCCAAGTTGGGTTAAAATCCCAAATTTTGGGCCCCAAATGGACCCAAATCCATAACCAGACTAGCCCAAAAGTCTCCCAACTTATGTACCTATGCCCTGGGACCATTTTCAAAGGTTTAAAACACGTAAACGACCCCGTATACTCCCCAAAATACATTCCATTTATTTTATCCCAAAATTATATTTTTATAATTGTGTCACACTCTATTTATGATTTTCCTACTACACATGCAATTATTATAAACATTAACATAACACATATCCATCACACATAATTATGACATAACCACAATTTATTTGTTCACAATAAATAATTTAAACTCACTAATTTAATCTAATTTCCACAAATTTTTATTTTATCCCAAAAATATAGTTTTATTATTTATCTTAGAAAAATACGGAGTATTGTATTCCTATTCATCAATTACTACTCTACTCATCCAAATTCATAATGAAATACATGACTCAATTATACATCAATTACCCTAACACCTTCTTGTGAACTCCTTAATTAAACTTGAAAAAATAAACTCACAAGAACAAGTGTATAATAATAAATAAAATGATAAATCATTTAAAATAATATATCATCAATATGATTCAAGCATCAAGAAAAATAGGAATGATAGACTCTCTCCCTCTTTTATCTCAAATAGATAACAGATAATAAAATCATAACATGAAGATTAATAAAATTTAACTACCACAAAATATATAACCATTTATAATTAAGTTTCACTCCTACATTAAACAATTTTAAGAGGTGCCTTTTGCATTTTTAAACATTCGTTCTCGAAAATTTCATAGGGCATATTACTATCATGATTAAGCCAACAAAACATGTGTATATGGCAGGATAATCAATTGATGCATATTCCTATAGTCATATAAGAAAATTCAAATCAAATATAATTAAGGGTAACAGACATCATAGACATAAATTTAAAAAGATGAGCATAGTCTGGGTAATTAGCAAACAACGATTTCCACCCCAACACCCCCCCCCCCAAAGAAAAAAAATAATGCTTTTGGTGAATAAAAACATTACCAAACATTCAAACCATAATAGGGGTCCTAAGTTTAAAATATATGGTGGAAACAAAAGTTTAACATCCACATTGGACATAACAATTAATTAGATTGGTAACATAAAATCATGATATCAACAAATTTATGGATCACACTAAAGACGATTATATTTTATATTCGGGGATGCCCACTTTGATACCAATTGAATTTTCTCCCATAAGCAACACTCTGATTTTATGAGAGTTTTTCTAATTAAATATATATAATAAAAACTTAAAAAAAATTGTGTTAGTTGACTTAATCATAATCAATATATGAAAAAATTAATTATCAATTAAAAGTGATTTATTCTAATGTCAAATTAATAAGAATCTGATTTATATCACATTTACCTCAAAATACACACATAATGAATTATTCAAAATTAATCACAATCACACAAAGAAGGAGATGAGGTAAGGAACATTAGCATGCGTAATTTTTTTAACTTGGTAAAATTCTAAATATGGTAGGAAAACATCCATGACTCCCTCTACAGAGTAAAACAGAAAATCCACTAAGAATGAATCGATTTTACAAATATATACACAATTAAAGATCAAATAGAAAAATAAATATACCTAATAGAGAAACACCTCATAGGTAACATTTCTGCTCTTGTTATATATTAAAAATGCATTCTAGGAGTTCACAGTTGGTAGAGATTTATTTTTCAAATATAACCAAAGATTCTAATGTGAAAGTGTAACATATATAGTGCAGTGAAATGTTTAAAAATTCACAATATGCAAGAACTCATTCCAACACAAACAGTAACAAAAGATAATATATTTACAAAACAAGATTCATATATGATTCATTAGAGAAACATAATCATAATACAGATATCAAGTAACTATGTTTTCTTGAAAAAATTTATAAAACAGATTTTGAAATACTGATTTATAATACCGGTTCACATAGATTTCAAGATAGATAAACATTAAACACAAATCTGAAAAAAAAACAATTTAATCATTTTTCTTTTCAAAAAAACTTTTTTTACAAATCTCAGAAAATAAAAATAAAATATGCATTGTCTATGCAAATATTGTCATAAAAATAATAGAGAAATATCATTATAATCATAAATTGACATAATGCAATAACAAAGAAAGAATTAAAATATACACATATTTTAATATCAGAAACATTCTTTTATTTTAAGTAATGTATAGCACTAATCATGGAGACACGAAATATTTAATCACAAACGTGTTATCACTCTCTCTAAAAATATACATTCGAAATATGAGAGTAGTGTTTAAAACAAGTCTAAAAACTTTCTACATTATCTCATAATATCACCCAAAAACTTATTATTCATATAACGCATTAATTCAAGATTAGTTTTCAAAAATTGATTTTACTCAAACTTTCAATAGAAAATAGATCTAAAAAGATATTCAATACAAACATATCCAACAAGTCACAAAATGAGACTATTAGATCTTCAAAAATATTCAATAAAAAATCAGGTCTAACACTAATTAACATAGTTTAGTTTTTTTTTAAATATATATGAACATTAAAGCACAAAACTTTCTACTACAACACAAGAAAACAATCTTTAATTCTAATATGAAGTGTTGTTTAAACTCATTGAGAGTGTCAATACAAAAACTAAATATGAAGAGTAAAAAAGAAATCAAATACAAAATCTAAACTATTAACTTTGTCTCCCTCAGATTTTTTCTCCGTATCTCTATATTTTTCTCTCTGACAAATACCAACATCCCATTTATTTCTCACTTTAAAACTATGGCTAACCAACCCATATAAACTCTATAATAGGTTTTATATAGTAAGGGTTAAAAGAGTCTAGAAACACTAATAGAAGGGAGCGCTAAAATATATTTGTGACACCCCGCCTAATTAAATATCGGGTGATCAGTCCTTTATTAAATTAAAATCAAAGTCTCCGGTTGGTTCATTCTTAGCATCACTGTCGAAAATAATTTTCATTATTAATCACCTAATAATTAATTATGCTAAGTGTCAAAATATTTTCCCAATTAATTGTAACCAATTAATCGATTAATAGATTCCATGCTTTAAGATATGTCATTCCCATTCCACAAGAGTAAATACTGAACATGAATCAAATACTAAAATAAAAGAGACTGGATAAAACCTTCCAGTTCAAAGTCTAAAACCAAAGTATCATAATACTCAATCCAACAGTAAGGAAATGCTAATAAAAATAAAATCCCTGAAATATTTAATCTAAAAGCGAGCGACACATCCCCTAAAAGAAAGGTCTGAACTAGAAATAGAATGAAGAGATAGAGGCATCTAATATCAACGACCTACAACTTCCACAATAGTTGCAGCTCGTCGAAGGATCCACGTGTCTAACTCTGGTGGTGACCCCGTGATTGGACACCTGGTATAATTTATATATAGCAAAAGAAAAGATAAATAATAGGAAATGGGTCACCCAGGATAAGACTGTCCACTGTGCGAAACCTCCTCTTGATAGCAAGCAATGTAGGTATGCTATACACATAATACATTAATACATAGGTATACACACAACCTAATATAATCTCTAGGTATTCACACAACTAAGTATCATGTCCTATTCGTAGTATTTTTATCACTTAATACTCTCGACGTGTTAATAATTATGATTATGATCTCTCCCATAATTTTCTAAGGGTCATTCATCCCACATGTGCCCAAGTCTTAAATCACACTTGCCTTAATATATCATCACTTCAAATCTCAGTGTACTTAATTAAGTTCTTGCATTTCAAGTACCGAAGAATGTCCTAGAGGTCCATAATTCAATTCTGGAAAATACAGCAGGTCAGTCCGGGCCTATTAAGGAAACGATACGGACCCTTTTAAAGAAAAACGATTCGAACCTTTTAATAAAAAATGGCCCGGATGTATTAATAAAAAAATATCCAGACCTTATTAAAAGCGGTCCGGACCTATGCCTGTAACAAGACAGCCCTACCCAGATACGTTCTGTTCACCATTTAACACCTACAACGTCTACGGGTCATTCCCAATCATTAATCAACCATTATAAATCAACTTCCTAACATGTATGTATGATTTTCACGAATATAACATCAGTAAATCATTACCCATCATCATTATAATTCAAAATTCCCAAATTTAGATCATAAGAACCCTAGTTTCCCAATTTTCAATTACAGAACCTAACAAACCCAGATTTGTTCATCGATATAATTTTCCAATTTCATGATTACTCCTCTATATACATGAAGGAATTAAACTACTAATCAAATCAGTCCATAATCATAAATTGAACCTCCAATTTTCACCCAATTTCATATGTAATTCATGATCAAATTCACGTACATTAACATGACATGATTATTGCTAAAGGAAAGCAAGTAATAAACATTTAAATCAAATTTAAATGTCTGATCTGATGGAGATGTTGTTATAGATGTGTTCCTCACTTTTCGATCTACACGATGGTGGTAGTAGTTGTGCAAGGTGGTGTTAATTGTCCTTCCTCCTTTGGGATTTACCCTCCCTCACCCTCTGTCGTTCTCTCTTGATTTCTGTGTAACTTAACCCTAATGGAACTCCCGTAAATGATATAATAATTATCTAATTTTCATCCATTTTAATTCCTCAAAAATCCAAATGACAAAACTACCCCTACGGGGTGCCGGTTAGGCCTAAAATTACCTTGGAGTCCAAATAAATGCCCGGGGTGGAGTTTTTTTACTATCTCGATCCTTACGAACTCAATGGCGCACTCGAAATTACCATACGAGTTATACAAAACAATTTATCTTTTTACTTTATACAATTAGTCTTGACACGACTCACATGCGCGTCCTGACTTAAAATACCAAATTGTCGTATTTCGCACTCCGATAATTTATAAAAATTATATAATTACATATACCCACAGTAATAATCAATGATTTCCATCAATATGTATTAACCCTTGCCACACTAGTTAATAATTATTTTAAATTCTGATTAATTAACAATTAAATTTCTCGACCTTTTTAATTTAATTAATCCAACAATAATAATTAATCCCATAATTATTTAATTTAAATAAAACGGGGTGTTACATACTTTCCCCTATACAATGGAATGTCATCCCGAAATTCGAAAAAGTATACCAGGTACAAACAATGCTGAATATATGTTGCACATCGCATCATTGCGCTCCCAAGTGAACTACTCCGTACCACCCGTGTAGTATGCTGTCGAATACCCTTAATAATGAACACTACATTTATATTTGTTTAAAACTCCAAGTTACACTGTCACGTAGGTTCTTGCCCAAGTCTTACCGTTCAAGTTTCACTACTTAAACTTTATTTTAGATATATTCGTTGTCTGTCTTTCTACTATTCGCACCTTAGTAGATTAATCGTTCTTTAGATACAAATGATTTTGTCTCGCAATGATTTTCACATGCGTCGGTTATTGGCGTTGTATATACTTTACACACATTATATACTATAGATATCAACTCATCGCGAATCTTTTCAATAGGATTTGTTTCCCCCACCTTTGACCAATGATCATGAGAATAACAAGGGTTACCGTGCCATACCTCGAATGGCACCATGATCAAAAGTTCACTTAACTGAGTTATTGTACACAACATAACTTGTGGAAGGGACTACTCTCGTCCCCCCTTAAGATCCAAGGGTACACATATAATTTACTTTCCCAATCATCTGATTAGTCCGCTTGTTTTGCCAATTTGTATGGGATGATAGGTCATACTCAACCACAACTCGGTATTCAAAGTCTCGTGACCACCTTTTCATAATCAAAAGATGAAGATCTTGTCCCAATTAGACTCTATGTCAAGAGGTACCCCACCTAACCAAATTATCTCGATTATAAGGATCTGCGCTTATTGTCCTTTAGTATGACCAGTCTTTACTGGCATAACGTGAGCTATTTTGGTCTACCGATCCATTATCACCCATATAGGATCGTATCCCCTTTCACGATAAAACCCTTGGGAGTACTCTCCCATTCCTACTTCGGAATCCCTAACGGTTGAAGAAACCCCTACCGATCTCGGGTGGTCCACCCTTTTTCCAACAGACAGGTGACCCATTGCAAAATGAATTTAGTAATATTTATCTTCATTAAATCCAACCACCACTGTCATTTATAATATGATACCTCTTATATGCTCTCAAATGTTCCTCTAACTGTGATCCATATGACTTTGCCTCACCGCGTGTCACAGGTCTTTCCCCGCTCTAGTAATCGGTTTCTCGTGAGACGTAAGCCTCTAAAAAATCTTATGGGATAAACTTCAACTCCTCGGGCTAGGTGTTGTCGAATTCACATGACAATCAAAATCTACTGCCTAATACAATACCATTCTCGTGAGCATACAATCAAGTCCTGATATCTCCACTTTTATCTTTATTTGCCTTATCCCATACGTTCTGAACGAAAACAAAGTCACGATTTAATTACCTAGGGTGCCCATACACCCTAAGCCTTGCGCATTTTTTTTGCACCAATAAAATATATTCTCAGGTTATAGTGGAATTATCCACTCTCGATTACTCTCTTATATGTACAATTACTAAGGTACGAGTCACATGTACTATCGTCCAAACTTCTCTCCAACTCCCGACGTTCGTTAGTTTCATGCGTGAGATATCTCGCAAAGAGAAATCCAAACAAGGAACCCCTTCGATACACTACTACCTAACATTATCGGTAGTCGAGATCCGTAAGGCCCCTAGTCCATAACATGTACCTCCCCACAATCTCCGCATGTTGACATGAAAGTATACTTATGTTTGTAAAAATATCATGAAACGTGGTACTATCACTATCCCGAGTTTCGGCGCTATATATAACAAGATATATTTCACTGCTTAATAAAGGACACAATGCATCATGAGTCATATCAGTATTTAAATACCTACGCATCGGGATCACATCTAACGAGACAATAAACTCACTGCAGTCTACGATATCATGAAGTTTCTCCCTCTCTCTCTCTCTCTCTCTATATATATATATATATATATATATATAGGCCTAACCCTATTTTAGGATGCACTTCACAAAAGTAATTTTACTCACTCGGAGTATCCAGCACGATAGTCTTATAGCTTAATCTACTACCATTCAAACATTTGGTAATTATCACTACACACTACCATAATAAGCTCTACCTTGCTAACTCATTACAATAGTAAATTATAGCAATAAAATATGCCTTTAGGGCCCACCTGAATCACTTACGGGTGACATCAGAAAGCCCTATTACCCATAGTAAATATGTTTGTAACCAGACTGTTAAAGCTAACGTACTCACTAAACTCGACTCGCACGCGAACTTTAGTTTTAACAATTCATATATGTATTGTGATACGCTCATGTCACTTGACCTAATCCTTTTCTCGCAAGGATGAAGCAAACTTCATCAGGCTCCCCTGGTCGTAGGATCCCAACACGTAGTTGCCAACACGGCCATGAGTATCTACAATTTTAATACATCTAGTATTCCACCCCATAGTTGCCCCCTTTTTGTCGTGGGAAAATTTATTCTATTCTGCGACTTACACACCCATCACTGAAACATTGACCTAAATCTCGAGACCTCAATTATAGCTTTACTGGCCACCCTAATTCATCCTGGGCCCCATCGACCCTGAAGTATGATATGCTACTATTACCGAGGACTCTGTTGGTCCTGCCTGAAATCACCACTCTCGAGTTGTAACTCCTTGAGCTCAATTCTCTTGACCCAATTCCTCCTCTGACAATCTCACTCCTCCAGTTTCTATGCCTAAATGACATGGTTTATTATCCTCAAATCTTATCGGTTATACTTCTCAACGTGGACACATTCAACATTGATAGTCCCACTCTCTATACATAGGGAAACTTCCCGGGCCATTTCCCATTACTAGTCCCACTTACCATTTTAGAATGCCCTTCCCTCGAACTGGCAGTCTTAGCTCCCAATGGTTCTCCGATTGTCCCTTTAGCTATGCGAGCCTTTCGGGACTATAGTTGGCATCTACAGCCCTGATTGACTTCATCATCACTTGTAGGAAATTAATCAATTGAAATTATCTAAATGAATTCCCTATTGGGCATACTCTCATGTGGGATTTCACCAACACCGTTAAGTTCAGTTTTACTTTTCGACCAAATTCTCTAACCCTCGTGGCTCACTTCTTCTGGAAGTTCTTAAATAACTTGCAAATGTATAAACTTGATGACATCAAAATTAGTCATTCGAGCTGAATTTATCATCCAACATCGTATTCTACACACGATCCCCCTTTTCCAGGTATGAGATTCGTTACGTAATTTAACCTATCTCTCACGATCGGTCTCTAGCCTACCCATTGTTCTAAGTTTCAAAATTTCCCTTGCATCTCTGTCATAACATCGAATGGAAGACCTCACGGTCAAATTATACCCAATTTTTCTCTTTAAATTTCAAACTTGTTTCTTTATACGTGGTGATTAACTCTAATCACTTTATGTCACTTTTACAAGCTATAAATTTAACTCTAATTTTAATTTCGAGTGTCGTTGCACTCCACTTGACACAATTGCCTTCATATTTTCTATTTCCAATGGCCTATTACACTTTCTCTCTCCCTTATCCTCATCTTCACCGATGGCTTTTCAAAAGAGTCTTTCTGATTTTCCCCCCGTCGACTATGCTAGGTGGTCCTGAAATTGCTCCACTGTTACCTACGACTTTGTGTGGGTAACCCTTTTATTCTCGAGTGATGATTCCATTATCACTTTCTTAACTAATGCTCATGGTGACTTTTGTCACGTCCACCACTCCCAAATTACTCTATGTCTTATGTCGGATTTCTTCTCCTGTAATCCTTCTTACGGACCTCGTTGGTCGTCCTATAATGTTTGGTGCTCGAAGCACACACAATTTTGTATAATGAGTCACATTCATCATAATTCATAGCATGAGAACGTAAGGCGCATGCGTAAGGGAATATAACAATCCTATAGTAAGGCTCTACATCAAAGAACGCTACACTGAAACGTGAAAAGTTGCACAGATCCTAAGGATACTAGAACCTGATGCTCTGATACCACCTATGACACCCCGCCTAATTAAATACCAGGTGATCAGTCCTTTATTAAATTAAAATCAAAGTGTCCAGTTGATTCATTCTTAACACCACTTTCGAAAACAATTTTCATTATTAATCACCTAATAATTAATTAAGCTAAGTCCCAAAACTTTTTCCCAATTAATTATAACCAATTAATCTATTAATAAATTCCATGCTTTAAGATATAAGCCATTCCCATTCTACAAGAGTAAATGTTGAACATGAATCAAATACTAAAATAAAAGAGATTGGATAAAACCTTCTTGTTCAAATTCTAAAACCAAAGTATCATCATACTCAATCCAACAGTAAGGACATGGTAATAAAAATAAAATCCCTGAAATATTTAATCTGGAAGCGAGCGACACATGCCCCAAATGAAAGGTCTGAACTAGGAATAGAATGAAGAGATAACAACGTCTAATATCAATAACCTACAACTTCCACAATAGTTGCATCTCATCGAATGATCCACGTGTCTATGTCTGGTGGTGACCCTGTGACTGGACACCCAGTATAATATATATATATATATATATATATATATATATATATATATATATATATATATATATATATATATATATATATATATATATATATATATATATATATATATATATATACATAGAGAGAGAGAGAGAGAGAGAGAGAGAGAGAGAGAGAGAGAGAGAGAAAGAAAAGAGAAACAACAGGAACGGGCCAGAGCCTGATTTGAAAAAATATTTGTTTGAGCAAGTATTTAAAACTGCAAAGATGCAATTATTATGTGCAGGTTAGTTCCGAACTCTCACTTGAGATTCTCACCCCTCCACTAATGTGCACACCTAGCATACGTCCAACCTAACCTAGTCATCTATAATATTTCCAACTAGGTCATTGACATGAACTCCTAAATATAACTGAATGGAGTAACCCATATCTCCCATACAATACGCTAATAATATTCTTTTATGCAAGTTACCCATTTTATATTCACTATTTTGATAGGAAGTCTTTTATCCTCTGGAATTACTTTACTTACCCATACTTATACATTTTCTAATTTCACACATTAGAATCATTCATTATCAAGTATATTTATATACAGATACATATAATCACATCATCCCTATATATATATATATATATATATATAAACATGCACCCCTTGGTTAGGACCACTTGGCACAATGAATACTCTGCTATCATGTCCCGGTGCAACACTCGCTGCATAAAGGACAATTGGTTCGGTGTCTCTTAAGAACCGTAAATCTCATAACACAAATATTGGAGGCGAGCATACTCACCAGCTAAATGGGTCATGAACATACCTATGCTCCCATTTAACCGTCGAAACTATCCTACATAACAGATAGCACGTATCCAAGTTCATATGCTCTTGGTACAATTCAATATCCGCCCATCGGGTCACCTAGGATAAGACTGTCCACTGCGCGAAACCTCCTCTTGATAGCAAGCAGTGTAGGTATGCTATACACATAATAAATCAATACATAGGTATAAACATAACCTATTATAATATCTAGGTATTCACACAACTAAGTATCATGTCCTGTTCGTAGTATTACTATCACTTAATAATTTTGACGTGTTAATAATTATGATTATGATCTCTCTCATAATTTTCTAAGGGTCATTCATCCCATATGTGCCCAAGTCTTAAAGCACACTTGCCTTAGTATATCAGCACTTCAAATCTCAGTGTACTTCATTAAAGTTCTTGCATTTCAAGTACCGAAGGATGTCCTAGAGGTCTATAATTCAATTCTGGAAAATATAGCACGCCAGTCCGGACCTATTAAGGAAATGATCCGAACCCTTTTTTATGAAAAACGATTCGAACCCTTTTAAAGAAAAATGATCCAGACCTTTTAATGAAAAACAGTCCGGACCTATTAATAAAAACGCTCCGGCCTATTAAAAAGCGGTCCGGACCTATGCTTGTAACAAGACAGCCCTACCCAGATACGTTGTCTTCACCATTTCAACACCTACAACCTATACAGATCATTCTCAATCACAAATCAACCATTCTAAATCAACTTCCTAACATGTATGTATGATTTCCACTAATATAACATCAGTAAATCATTACCCGTCATCATTATAATTCAAAATTCCCAAATTTATATCATAAGAACCCTAGTTTCCCAATTTTCAATTAGAGAACCTAACCAACCCAGATTTGTTCATCGATAATTTTCCAATTTCTTGATTACTCCTCTACATAGATGAAGGAATTAAACTACTAATCAAATTAATCCATAATCATAAATAAAACCTTCAATTTTCATCCAATTTCATATGTAATTCATGATCGAATTCACCTACACTAACATGAGCATGATTATTTCTAACGAAAAGAAAGTAATAAACACTTTCAAATTTGAATGTCTGATCCGCTGCTGATGTTGGTATAGATGCGTTCTTCACTTTTCGATCTACACGTTGGTGGTGGTGGTTGTGCAAGGTGGTGTTAATTGGCCTTCCTCCTTTGGAATTTTCTCTCCCTCACCCTCTGTGGTTCTCTCTTGATTTATGTGTAACTTAACCCTAATGGAACTCCCGTAACTGATATAATAATTATCTAATTTTCATCCATTTTAATTCCCCAAAAATCCAAATGACAAAACTACCCCTACGGGGTGCCGATTAGGCCTAAAATTACCCAGGAGTCTAAATAAAATACCCGGATGGAGTTTTCTGACTATCTCGACCCTTCTGGAGTCAATGGCACGCTCGAAATTACCATGCGAGTTATACAAAATAATTTATCTTTTTACTCTATACAATTAGTCCCGACACGACTCACACGCGCATCATGACTTAAAATACCAAATGTCGTATTTCGCACTTCGACAATTTATAAAAAATATATAATTCCATATTACATATACCCACAGTAATAATCAATGATTTCCATTAATAAGTATTAACCCTTGTCACGCTAGTTAATAATTATTTTAAATTCGGGTTAATTAACTATTAAATTTCTCGACCTTTTTAATTTAATTAATCCAACAATAATAATTAATCCCATAATTATTTAATACCAAAAAAAATATGGGGTGTTATAGTATTCTACCAAATGGATTAAATGTAATGGCTAGAAACTGTGCTTAAAGATTAAACTACTAGTCATAATAGGTCACCCAATTTATTGAACCTAAAGTACCCAGTTGACTAAGCCAGATAAAACAGAGAATAGTATTAAATACCAAAAACACTTAACGAAGGTATGCAGGAAACTAGGGTTGGTATTTGGTTTAAAAGAATGCTTACAAATAAAGTCTAATAGTAACAATGCTACAAATCTCTAATGTTTTACGAACGGACATTTGACATATAACAAATGAGAGCGATTATTAGGGCAACTAGAACAAATGGTTCATAGCCTGTAATTAAAAAGGCACTGGCGTTTAAACTAAGGGGTCTTTACACATAGGTCCCATTTGTCAGGTCAATAATCTTATAAGTCCCATTGATTTTTCAACAATCCTATAGGTGCTATTCCAACTTTTTAAGGAATTTTTTCACAATTTTAAGCTTTTAAAACCAACCATCCATAACTTCCTTGAGGAAGTTACATAAGTGGTTGGGCTTTTTTTTTTTAATCTTTAAATGATCATAACATTTGATTTACAAATCTTTTTTTCACAAAATTACTATTTTTGAAATCTGCTCGACGAGATCTATCAAACAAGATCCATGATGGCTATAAAATTCCAAAGAAAAAAATTTACACAAACAGTAAACTTTACTGTATGCACTAGAATATGAAATAGTTTTATATATGTGTCATTTTTACAAACAGACGGTAACATTTACTGTGGTAATATTACACAGTATATATATATATATATATATCCGGTGGATCCAAACCCTTTTTTTCAAAATTACCTTATATCTAAAGGTTCGCGCTAGTGGTATCCAATCCTTACCACCATTGTTGGAGCTTCAACAACCTTCGTCAAAGCTCCGATTTGGGGTGGGTAAGGGTGGCATGTGGTGCCGCTGGCGCGGACCTTTGAAAATAAGAGACTTTTGAATAAATGGGTTTTGGATCCACCGGAGTATCATGGGGTGTCGCTGGCGCGGACCTTTGAAAATAAGATTGGATAAATGGGATCGGGATCATCTGGAGCACCGATTTGGGATGAGTAGGCGTGGCACCGAACTTTAAAAATAAGAGCATATATATATATATATATATATATATATATATATATAGTTTGTAAAAATGTCATAGATATTAAACTTTATTGTATACACCAGAAAATGAAATAATTTCATATTTGTGACATTTTCACAAACAATAACATTTACTGTGTTAATATATTTATGAAATAGTTTTATATATATAACATTTTCACAAATAGTAACATTTACTAAGTTAATATATTATATATATATATATAACCTCTTTTTTTTAAATTACCATATTTTTAAAGGTTTACGCTAGCGACATTCAATCCCCACCACTACTCATCCCCATTGTTGAAGCTTCAATGACTTTCATCAGAGCTATGATTTAGGTGAGTAGTAGTGGCATAGGGTGCCGCTGACGCGGACCTCTGAAATTAAGAGAATATTAGATAAATGGAGTTTTGATCCACTGGAGCTCCGATTTGGGGTGAATAGAGGTGACATTGGGTTAGGTTTATATCTATAACATTTTTACAAACGTTAACATTTACTGTGTTATAACACAGTATATATATATATACACACACAAACACACACATACGATGTAACCAAATCTCTTTTTTATGATATTGTCTTATTTTTAACGGCGCGTGCTAGCGGTATTTAATCCCGACCACCACCAACCTCAATTGTCGGAGCTCCAACAACCTTCATCAGAGTTCTGATTTGGGGTGACATGGGATGCCGATATATCACTTTCACAAACAGTAACATTTATTATTTGTGAAAACATTACAGATATAAAGAGGTTTGGATATATATATATATATATACTGTGTTATATGAACACAGTAAATGTTAACGTTTGTAAAAATGTTATAGATATAAACCCAACTCAATGTCACCCCTACTCCCCTCAAATTGGAGCTCCGTTGGATCCAAACCCCATTTATCTAATATTCTCTTAATTTCAGAGGTTCGCCCCAACGGCACCCTATACCACTACTACCAACCCAAATCATAGCTCTGATGAAAGTCGTTGAAGCTCCGACAATGGGGGTGGGCAGTGGTGGGGATTGAACGTCGCTAGCGTAAACCTTTAAAAAGTATGGTAATTTTGAAAAAAAAAAAATGGTTTGGATCTATCGTGTGTGTGTGTATATATATATATATATATTATGTAATATTAACTCAGTAAATGTTACTGTTTGTGAAAATGTTATATATATATTATGTAATATTAACTCCGTAAATGTTACTGTCTGTGAAAATGTTATATATATAAAACTATTTTATAAAACTATTTCATAAATATATTAACACAGTAAATGTTATTGTTTGTGAAAATGTCACAGATATAATATAACATTTTTACAAACAATAGCATTTACTGTATTATCACATTATATATATATATATATATATATATATATATATATATATATATATATATATATATATAACTTCCTAAAGGAAGTTACGGATGATTAGTTATAAAAGGGTAAAATTGTGAAAAAAATTTCCTAAAAAATTATAATAAAGCCTATAAAATTGTTGAAAAGACAATAAAATTTATAAGAATATTAACCCGACAAATAAAACTTAAATATAATTCTCCCTTAAACTAATGGGACATAACATCTGGTAATGGTTATAATAATGGACGAACCTAAGGATCCTAACCTTCTGACTACCAACCAATATAAAAAACATTGTATTATGTACTAACCTACAACTAAGGCACCTAACTCCAAACGCCAAATTACCTTGTCAAGCTGGTGAAAAGAATGATCGGCAAAACCCAGCAAATGTTGGTGCCTAAAGTTTTAGTGTAACGAGTAGCTAAAAAAAATTGTGGCCAAGAATACTTCCACATGTGTGCATATCACATGTCAGTCAAACTATGCTTGGATCAAGGTCCTATGCAATAGATCTAAACCTCTTATCTACGGTCCTAAGAGCATTTGAAACAGATAACGTGAGTGTGTGAAAACACAAGTTGTCTTTGTTTTAAAAAACGAGCGCACAAATGAAAATTTTCATTAGAACGGAAATACTGTTTAAGAAATTCGATTAACATTCAAATATATTCTAAAAAATTATTTTGAAAAGAACAAATTAATTTTAAGTAAAAAATTATCAAGTTTCAATTTAAGAATATTTAGACACAATATGTCAATTAATCATAAATGAAATGCCTAAAAGGTGTCAATGTGCATATGTGCATCCGTATCATGTTTTAACCTTTTACCATTACTCAGATATAATCAGTAATAAAGTCTGGAGTCTTGAATAGTCTCGACAATTTTGAGATGATGTACCACCAAAAGAGTGAACTCAAATAAAAAATTATTTTGACAAAATATTCAATTAATTAAAACACTTAAACAGTTTCAATGTGAAATTGTGGTTTCTCCCGTATCTGATGTACCTTAACCAAATTAGATCTTATGTTTAGGGAAGCTTCATCCTCTCGTTCATGTATGTTGTATTGGAGACATTTAATAGGAGGTGTAGGCATTCATTCACTTGTGATCGTCACTCATTAGAGGATTCTTATATTTCAGTACTTTCAGATTTTATAGCTTTGCATGTTGGAACTGGTAGGCATATACCTTTGGATGTATCTTGCAGGTTATAGCTCTAAACTTAACTTATTGGGGATGTGTATTTTGTACATGTTAATCTTGATTAGATAGACCTTAAGTTTCACATAGACTGCATCCGACTAAATAACTATTGATTGGCTTGACGAGTTTTGCTATTGAGACCATTTGTTTTGGGATGGGCCTGATTACCTTGAAGGGCAAGGGTCTAGTTGAGTGGACCGTGATGAAGAGGAGGAAGGCGTCCAATTGGATGTTGAAGGGGACCTTATCTTACCCTACAGTTCAGAATGTCTTGTTCTGTCTAATGACTAAAACATGTATAATTCTTAATTCATTCACTCATGATTTTTATTCTGTCATCAAATAGAGAGAACAAATAGATAATTTAGAAGGATTGAGTACTTCATTTCATTGATATGCCAGTACTAAAGGGGTATGACCCCTATTTATAGTACACAATAAGGTAATCTAATAGTCCCATTAATAATTGAGGAATACCAGTAGACTGGAATATAAGTGAATATCCACTTAAATATACATTTTATAACACTCCCCCTTAAATGTACACTATATCCACCATTCAATGATTGTTGCCTCATTAAAACCTTACTAAGGAAAAACCATGTGGAAAAAAATCAAAGTGAAAGAAAAAGAGTACAGCTTTTATGATCATTGAATTGGTGTTGAACGCTCTTAGTGTTGCCTCCTTACAACCTTTAACCAGAAAACCCAATGGGAAAAAACCTAGTTAAAAGAAAAAAAAGTACAATGCGCATATGTCCAAAACATCATGTTCTTAAGTTCTCCCCATGATCAAATGCTCCACCTAATTGGATACTCTCATTGATTACGATATTTCTTCGATGATTGAGTCGATGCATATCAGTCTCACATGCAACCTTCTGAAACGTTTCTTTAACATGTTGAATAGATTTGATTGCCTATGACTTCAATTTCATTTTTCTTAATAGGATCGACTTCTATAAGACTTGGTTGAAGAGGGATGGACATGTCACTTTATCACATTCATTTAACTTCATCTGCATAACTCTTCTAGAGTTCATGTGTTGCATAACTTTTCTTAAGTAAATGGATGTAGAAGAACTAAAATGTGTTAGAAATATATCCCTTAATATATCATTTTTTAGTGTGGTCTTACAATAACCATTGCCTTCATAAGTAGTAGGAGGAACATATGTTGTTTGAAGCAAGTCACAAGTTCTATAATTTTTTCTTGTGAGGATACTAGAGATAACATGCATCTATATAACTAGCTGAACATAAATGGTCAGATAAAAATATGATATGATATAATTGATATTAGTCCCAAGCTTTGCAAGTCAATGGTAATTATTTCTTGCCAAGATATTGACTACAATTATAATATCCAGTATCAGGCATTATGTTATACATATATATATATATATATATATATATATATATATATATATATATATATATATATATATATACTAATAACTTACAAGTATGGTACTTCTGGACCAAATACTATAATAACATGCACATTTGGTACTTCAAAACCAAATTTATATTTGTCATCCTCTTTAGGATGATATGGATAATTTAATATCCAAATACCAAAGACCAAAGGGTGTAATATAATTGCATGCTTAATATATGCTAAAGCATTGCAGGACTTTTCAATCCATTTGACTAATGGACATGAGTTTAACATAAAATGTGCTTGATCTACATGCCGAGACAAAACCAGTTACCCCAGGGTCATTCATTTTTAAATTTCTTATTTGGATCTTTTTCATTTTAGTTGAACTCTTCAGGATCACATCGATTTAAGGAGATTTTTACATTTCAATTGAGCTCTCGAGGAGAACATCCATTTAAGGATATTGTATACTAGCACATTTGCATATATGATTATTTTCATACCTTTTCTTAGACATATATTTACTAAGACGGTTGTACGTATATCCATTTAGATTGCATGCTGTAAAATGAACATCTTAGTGCATTTGAGTACGTACTCATTATCTCTGCTTCAAACAAAGAAAATCCTTCTAGGATTTGTATACATATTCTTTGTCTAAGTCCTGTATATATAAGAAACTATAATATTCATATAATCAATTTTATTTCTTCAGAAAACCTTGGGCCATAAATCATGCACCTTTTGGTGAGTTTTAACACTTCACATTCTTATAGATACCAATTCGTAACCTTTAGGGTTAGCATCTTTTAGGATTTACTATAGGTCCAAATACACCATGTATATTAAGAGACTCGGATTATGCCATCATGTCATTTTCTTATTTGGCCAATATATCCTTTGTCGACATTTATTCAAATTCAGAGTACATGGATTTGTAGTATCATTTCCTTTTGATTTTTGTGTAGCTACATCATATATAATTATATCATTCATGATCATCTTTGTTGATCCAACTTTTCTCTTGAATAGCTATAAAATATAGAGATCTCATTTAATATTAGTTACCTTTTCCAACTTCAGGGCTTTATAGTCTCATCAGAGACTTGTGTCTTTTCATATACAATAACCTCTTATGGAGTATTAGAGAAAGTGGATATTTTGTTTATAATCTCTTTTGAAGCATTACGTATAACTCGGGCATGATTTTATTTAACCTCCACTTCTGGGGAGTCAAGTAGTTAGGACCTATGAGTTTACTGGCATGTAATAAATTTATTTGTTGCCAAATTTATTTTATCCTTCTGGGATAATGATTTTGGTAAGAACATTTGCAACTGGTCCATGTGACATTTGATTTTGCAATATAATTTTTCATGTTATTTTCATATTGAGCGATATAGGGGATTATATGAGACATAGTAGAAGTATTTCATTATAATTCTCATCGTTCTTCAAGAACGAACCATTCTTTAGGAATAATTTGTACTTTAGGTACGTTCTAACCTCCCCCTAACGGCGAGAATAGTGTCTCATCAAAATAAAATTGCACATATACCATCAACATTGTATTTATCAATGGTTCAATATAGATTGAATCATAAGCACCGGATATACCCTTATGATAGATATCATTTGCATTCACAACATCTTATGAAAAATAATTAAGGTGGCCAAATTGGTTATTATATAATAAATAATTGAACCACGGAGTTGTAGGCTCATGATGAAGTGCGATTTTACAATGTTAAATATTTTATAGTATAACCCTTGAATAATGTAATGATAGTTTTCTAGTGTAAACTTCTATCTTCTAACAATAGAATTAACTCAAAATTACTTTTCATTGTTTATTTCAATATGGTACCCATATATACTAATGTCGATAAAACAAAGCAATTTACTTTAGGAATTACTTTCATATAACTCATCGCATATGTACGAGAGTGTACCAAATAACATTACATAGGCTCTTCTAGAGCTTCATGTTTAACAATGCCGGAAACAATTACTATATTACACACCATGTCAGGAAAAAAAAAAAACTTATATTTTTTCATAATAGTGTGAGTTTTTCGTTACCCGCTAGACAAATTTCATCATCTGATAACTGTTCACAATTGCCACTTTTAATAGTCAAGATTGAAAGATAGAGATACTTAAGAATATAATAATATATTTTATGATCAAACTTTTGTTAACCAATCTTTAAAAAGTGAAAGTATTAAAAAAATCATATCAGATAATTATCAGATATTCAAAAAATGGGATAGAATATGACAAATATTTCGTTTAGAAAAATAATGAGGACTCAGGGTTCTTTATTTAATGTCACATATATATGAATCTTTAGGTTCAAATAAATTATCAAATTATAACAAAGGACTTTAGGTAGTACATTAAAATAACTCACAAAGTTCCTAGTGAGAATTATGTATGAAACTTTAAGTTTTTTTTCATTTGTATGTAAGAACTTCTAGTTCCACACAAATGGTTGAACTTCAAGTTCAATATTACTAATGTTGAAGGACATTAAAGTCTCTATCCTTTTATATCAAAACTTCAAGTTGGATTATTGGGTAATAATATCATAGAATCTTCCAAAAAAGTGTCAAATAATTTTTATTAGCTCTAACCAATAATAATACAGCCTCGTTATTAAATAATGAGGGGATTAATTTTTCACATTTTTAACACATCCCCAAGGCTACAATGTATATTAAACAATTAGAATGTGAAAAGGAGTTAAAATTAAATACCATTAAAAATAATTTAACACTCAAATGTGAAGCCCCTAAATTTAAAAAAAAAAAAAAAATCAATTTCCTTAAACTGCGGAATAGGATGGTTCAACACAACACACGCAACCTTCAAATTTTAATTACTTTCAAATTAAAATTAAACTCAACTAAAGTGAAATAAAATTAATCCCACATAAATTTTCACTTAAACAAATTTAATTCAACCCAAGTCCTAAAATTTTTCCTAACATGATTAATTCATTTTTCTATATAGGCCAAACCAAATTTTATCAAATTAAAATTAATGACTTAAATTAAATTAATTAAATATTACCCAAATTAATTTTAGCACCAAATTAAGCATGAGTAGTGATTTAAACCATATTTTATCTTTTAGTCCTAAGCATGCATCTAGGTGATATAACAAGATAAAATAAATCACAAACCACTACGCACCGATGTACGAGGAAAACCCAAATGGAAAAAACCTTAGCGGCCCTAGCCTTAAATCCACTAAGTACGGATTTATTATTAGAAGACATATGAATTACTTCACATGACTCGATTCCGTCCAAGCCTTGATGCGTCTTCTTGTAACTACGTCTGCCTAGTCGATAATCCCGGACTCCACCCGAACCTTGGAATCCACCAATGACGTTTTTGATCTCCGTCAACTCGCACCTGAATCCTTTCTTCAAGTGGAAACATCGCAGCACGCAAACAAACTCCTTTTGGGTGGAGAAGAACCCATACTCTCTCTTTAATGGTGTAGAGATGAACCAAAGATCCCAAACCAAACTCCAAACAATATATATATATATATATGGAAACTTGGAATTTAAACGAAACTATGGGTGTGTAGAGTTTTGGAAGGATTTTAATTAATAAATTCAAAAACTCAAAACATGAACATTTTGGATAAATTTTTTTTTGCTCTCTAGAGATTGAAAAACTCTAAAAAAGTTACTTGAAAAAGTCTTGTTCCCGCACATAAGATGGCTGGTAAAATTTAGTGGAACAAGTGGGAAACATAGGTGGTTACAAAAGAAAACTGCCAAAAATTTTCCTTCCCGCCAAAGTCATTCGAACGACTTTTCCAGGCTGTTCGAACGACATCGTTCGAACAAGATTTTAGAAGAAGAATAGGCTAAATTCTCGTTGGAAAAACTCGTTCGAACGAGTTCGTTAGAAAGAAACATCGAACAAAAAATCAAAAAACAATTGGCGAATCTCGTTGGCACACTCGTTCGAACAACATTTCAAACGAAAAAATAGACTTTCCATAATTTCCATTTTAAGTCCAAAAACTTTTATCCAAAGTTATAAAATAATTTCTTAAAAGCAAAAGTACTTTTAAATTAAGTTTACACCCATAATAAATATTCCAAGTCTCCTATATATATTAAATGCATTCATACCTTTTGGGGAGAATGGAATCCAATAGCTATTGATGTAGAAACGAGGCACTAAACTCGGCAAAGAAGTGAACTTGAAATCATGGCCGCTACATATTCAACTCAAACCGGTCATAGGCTTGGATGGAAACAACTTCTATCCTATGACTCAAATTTTTTTGTCCGGAATTGAGCCACCACTATATAAGACTCAATTGAAAATTTGTGTCCTTATAAATCTCCCCCTTTGTCTATTCCGGGACAAAACAAAATCAAAAATCCTAAAGGTCCGTCAAGCTCGTCTAGACACACATCCCACCCGAAAAGTTAATACAGACACTGACTCGACCCAAGGATGAATAACTTTGCCGATATAAAGATGTCGCTATAGAATAAATTCTTGCACACTTAAGAAAATCATTAAACGCATAGGGAATATCAGAATATTAAATGCAATTCAATTAAATACTCCCCCTAAATTAATTCTCTCCATTTTATCAAATAATGACCTACTTCAAGGTAACGTCTCCCCCTAAAATAGATTTCTTAAACTAAAGGTTTAGATACCATCTCTCCACCTTTTTATTTAGGAATAGACAAAGGATAAAGAATTACAACATTGCTTATTTCACCCTCTAATTTAAAGCAATTCCATTTCTCCCCTTTAAAACTACACAAGGGATATAAAATATGGTAAAACAGGTAAAGAAGAGATAAGCATTATTAGAAGACAGATGACTTACTTCAATATAAGCATGTTTTAAAGGGTTGAAAACAATGGTAATTAGATACTAACTTATGATGCGAAAAAAATGATACCAACTAAAATGTATTCAACATAAGAATGGGATATCAACCAAAATTAGTAACAAGATAGATACCAATTATGAATTAAAAGTATAAATAGATTAGATAACATGGCAAAGACTCAAAAACAAACTATCATATATATGTATACACAGTAGATACAAAACTAAGCATAAGTACACATATATAAATATAAACATAAAAATGACATAAAGTAAAATAACATGAGTTTTCCACACTCTTATAGCATAAATGTGTCATATGAAAAAAGAAGTAAAGAGGTGTGAACAAGATACCAATTAATTAAAGCCCAGTCACTTAAACATGTTCACGGAGTTCTCATTTGATTGCAAAACATTATCAACTCAGATTTAGCCTTATGTGATAAGATAAATTGAACTTTATGAACAAACAATCACAATGAATACAAGCCTAGAATATTGATGATTTTACAAACCAATAGAGTCATGATAATGAAAGCGAAACTTGGATGAAAGAACATTTTGCAAAACTGTTGATATACCATCCAAACTCCCTCAAAATATGCATATACTTCTTTTAAATGAATATACCAAACTAATCAACATAGGCCTTAGAAAATATTTTTCTTTTAATGCCATATTATTCTTTTATGTCTTTGGACTACGTATTTCTTTTAGGTCCATTTCAAATGGCGGCTTACTCGCAAAGGATAATGTTTCCTTTCGGAGCCCTTTCCCCGCGCACATTCATATATCTTTTTTTATCACATAAATTTCACGTGCAACGGAATTAACATGCACAAGTCCTCTAAGGTTACAAGATATGTAAATGATTAGATTGGTAGCAGAACATCTCACAAAGCACAAATATACATGTGAAGTTAAAATTTCAAAAGAGCTCGTGCATGTGTGTGAAAAGGTATATAAAAGTGAATCCATTAAGCAAGTCAAACTTAAACAACTCCATGTAACCATGACAAAGAATTTTAAGGATTGAAAAATTTTAACCAAAATTTCTAGCCACATGGGAGCGAAACGATAGGATTCAATACGAACATATGCCACAAAATGCGTGTCAAACTAAAATTCACAAAAAAAAAAAAATCGTTTTGAGTTTCTTGAAAATTTTAACCCAACAAAAGTTTACTCAAAAGATAAACAAAAATTATTTTGTATTTTTTATTAAGCCTAAATTACTCATAAGGTAAAACACAAATGATAAACAAAATTTTTTTGTATTTTTTTCAATTAATGCAAATTAAAATAAAAGGAATATAATACAAAATATATACACAAATCATAATTCTAGCATGTGATTTATCATGGAGAATAGACTAGAAAAATGATAAACTAGCATACAACTAGCGTGAACATATATCATAAAAAATAAAACTGGAGTATGCAAACAAAACTTAACACATTCAACCTTTAAATTTTGTATGGGAGGTATCACGTGCAAGTAAATGAGAATAAAAAATCCTATTTTGTAAAGAAACCAAGTCGGATCGCCTAACCCAAACTAGTGAAGAGTGAAAATCTCGGGATTTGGTGATCTTAGCTACCTCTATTACCTTACCTTTGGATTTCCTAGAAAACCTTTTAAGATCAAAATAAAATTTCCTAAGATGACCCTTTTGACCACAATGGGAGCAAGTAAAGACACGTCGAAAAGTAGTACCTAAGGACTAACATCTAGAAGTGTTCCTAGGTGATTCTCTCAAAAAGTTGGTTTTGGCTTTATTAATGGAATCGTTACAAGAATCGAAGCCTAAACCACAAGTGTAATTTTTGACTTGGACAGTTCTTAATATTTTGTCTAATTTAGCGGACCTACATTCCAAATCAAATTTGACCTCACTAGAGTCTCTTAATTTTTCTTCCAACTTTAAAATTCTAGACTCTAGCAAAACATTCCTCTCTTCAAACATAAGAAGCCCCTTTTTCATTGATTCCATCAAACCTTTAAGGCTATCTCTCTCTCCTTAATAAATATTCACGCTTCTCTCGAAGAGATCTCTCACGTATCCTAAGGCCTTCCACTAAGGCACTCTCATCAACGACCTTGACTCGTTCTTTCAAACTAGCTTCGAACTTCAAATTTTCTCTTTTTAATTTAATCTATTCTTCATATAATTCTCTAAACGCAAATTGAAGTTCACTCTCATCAACCTCTCCATCACTTTCACTTTCTCTCTCTTCTACACTTTCACAACCATCAACTTTTGGGGATTCACAAACAAAGGCCTCAAAAGAGTCATGTACATGTATATCTTCATGGGAAGATTCATTATTGGTGCTCACATGACTTGCCATGAACGCGGTAAAGTTGCGCTCAATGAGGGAATCGGGTCCCTCTTCTTTTTCACTTTCATCACTAAGGGTGGCATTATAGGATACTGGTTGTTTGTCTTCTCTCCTTAGTTTAGTGGGGAACTCTCTCGCCCTATGGCCATAACCCTCACAACCATAACACCTATTTGACTCGTCCCTATTAATATTTTCATTATAAGTTTTAGGGATCTTTTCATCTTTGTCATGCTTAGATTTTTCAAAACTCTTATAATCATTTTTAAACTAATGTTTATTAAATTTAAGAAATTTTCAAAATTTTCTCGCAAACATAGCCAAGTCCTCCAACTCCCTATCACTCTCATTAACCATAACTTTTTTTTCCTCTTTTCGGGCTTTCAAAGAAATTCCCTTATCTATTTTCTTTTCATTTTTGGAGGGGAACATATCTAGTTCATAGGTTTGCAAATCACCTACTAATTCCTCAAGTTTGGTAGAGTGCAAGGTGGGTAAAAAAGTTAAAACGGTCACTTTAGGGATAAACCTATTGGGTAGGGACCTTAAAATTTTCTTTACTACATGGTCGTCGGTTATTTTCTCTCCCAAATTAAAAGATGAATTAACTATATCGAAAAGTCTAGCATAAAATTCATCAAAGGTTTTATTTTCAAGCATTTTGATGGTTTCAACTTGAGTGGGGAGGTTTTGGAGTTTAGAAGACTTAATGACACTAGTTCCCTCGTGAGTGAGTTTTAATATATCCCAAGCTTACTTAGTGGTTTCACAAGTCATGATACGATGAAACTCCTCCGGTGTGACCGCATTAAATAAAGCATTTAAACCTCGGGAATTAAAGTTGGCTTGTTTAAATTCATTATCACTCCATCTATCTATGGATTTAGGGACACGCTCATTTTTAACCAAACATGTGGGTGGGGACCACCCGGTAATAACAGATAACCAAACCCTCTCATCTATAGACTTTAGTGTCGATTTCATACGCGCTTTCCAATACGCGTAATTGGAACCATCGAAAACAGGAAAATTTGAAAATGGGAAAAATTCCATTTTAACCAAAAAGAATCTAAAGGACCTTAACACAATAAATTTGCGCTCCGGCTCTCATACCAATTTGAAGCCCCCAAATTTAAAAAAAAAAATCAATTTTCTTAAAGTGCGGAATATGATGGTTCAACACAACACACCCAACCTTCATATTTTTAATTACTTTCAAATTAAAATTAAACTCAACTAAAGTGCAATAAAATTAATCAAACATAAATTTTCACTTAAACAAATTTATTTCAACCCAAGTCCTAAAAATTTTCCTAACATGATTAATTCATTTTTCTATATAGGCTAAACCAAATTTTATCAAATTAAAATTAATGACTTAAATTAAATTAATTAAATATTATCCAAATTAATTTTAGCACCAAATTAATCATGAGTAGTGATTCAAATCATATTTTATATTTTAGTCCTAAGCATGCATCTAGATGATATAGCAAGATAAAATAAATCACAAATCACTACGCGCCGATGTAGGAACAAAACCCAAATGGAAAAAACCTCGGACGGCCCTAGCGTTAAATCCATTAAGTATGGATTTATTATTACAAGATAGATGACTTACTTCACACGACTCGATTCCGTCCAAGCCTTGAGCGTGTTCTTATAACTACCTCCGCCTAGTCGACAATCCCGGACTCCACCGGAACCTTGGAATCCATCAATGAGGCTTTTGATCTCCGTCAACCCGCACCCGAAGCCTTTCTTCAAGTGGGAACACCGCAGCACGCAAACAAATTCCTTTTGGGTGGAGAATAACCCAAACTCTCTTCTTTAATTGTGTAGAGATGAACCAAAGGTGCCAACCAAACTGTAAGCAATATATATGGAAACTTGGAATTTAAACAAAACTATGGGTGTGTAGAGTTTTGGAAGGATTTCAATTCATAAATTCAAAAACTCAAAACATGAACTTTTGGGGTAAATAATTTTTTCTCTCTAGAGAATGAAAAACTCTCAAAAGGTTACTTGGAAAAGTCTTGTTCCCGCACATAAGATGGTTGGTAAAAGTTAGTGGAACAAGTGGAAAACATGGGTGGTTATAAAAGAAAACTGCCAAAAATTTGCCTTCCCTGCAAAGTCGTTCGAACGACTTTCCCAGGTCATTCGAACGACATCGTTCAAACAAGATTTCAGAAGAAGAATAGCCTAAATTCTCGTTAAAAAAACTCATTTAAATGAGTTCATTAGAACAAAACATCGAACGAAAAATCAGAAAATAATTGGCAAACTCGTTCGAACGACAATCTCGTTAGAACGACATTTCGAACGAAAAATATACTTTTCAGAATTTCAATTTTAAGCCCAAAAACTTTTATCCAAAGTTTTAAAATAATTTTTGAAAAGTAAAAGTCATTTTAAATTAAAATTACACCCATATAAATATTCCAAGTCTCATATATATATATTAAATGCATTCATACCTTTTGGAGACAATGGAATCCAATAGTTGTTGATCCGTTTCACGCACGGGACGGGCCATTGGAAATGGGTTTCAGTGCCCTTAGAAGATTCAAAGATCTTTCGCTCTGACGATGAAGTTGAATGGGGTCAAATCGGGGCCTGGGAGCGCCCGGTGGCCTCCAGATCGATTTTCGATAGTATAATAGTCCGTTCATCCTAACTGTTATGCCGATTTACGCACATGACGGACCATTGGAGAGGGATTTCAGATCCTTTCAAAGATTCAATGACATTTAGCTCTGAAGTTAGAGTTGACTGGAGTCAAACGAGTCCGGGAACGCCCGATGCCCTTTAGATCGTTATTCGGAGTATGACCTAGGATTTGTAGTGAAATGAGGAGGTGCTAGGGACCTAAGGAGAGACTTAGGGGGGTCCTAGAAAGTGGTGTCAACAATAATAACGAATATTTTTGCTAGTGGTTCTCATGTGCTAGAATTTCGAAAAATAATTTGGATTTACTTATGAAAGTTGTATTCTTTTTGTTGTGTAAATTCATATATTATTAATGTATTTTGTAAAACTCTAATAATGGGTTGTATATTAAGGGTGCAACTATTGACACTCCAACTAAATCTTCTAATACTCCAAAAATGGCCCCAATGACTCTGTTACCCTTAAAACCCATAAAATCCTTTTCTTTGAATGACAAAAAAACATTTAATCTCATTTTGTTAAAAAAAACACTTCAACTATTTTTTTTAAATCAACTGCTATCTTAAAAAATTGTTTATAAAAACTAAAACAATGTTATATATAATATAAAAAATCGTTTTTACAAAAATAAATTGTTTTAATTGTTAAAAGTTTGTCTTTTATATTGTACATTTTATTTAAAATTATTTTATAATACCGTCTATACATACCGCTGGCGTAGATCAACATATTAGGAAAAATGGTCCGTCCCAACGGTATAAAAAATACGATTCCATGCCACGTCGCATTTTATTTGGGTCGTGATCGTGTTACTTAAAAAAATAAAATATTCATAATCGCATTTTGTAATTTTTTAAAGTGTTGATAATTTTTTTAAATATTTTTTGATAGTTAAAAAGGTTTATTTTGTAATAACAGTTTTTACTTTATATAAAACAATTTTTAATGTTTTATAAATAGTTTTTTAATTAAAAAAAATAGAGAACAAGTTTTTTAAAACAATTGAAATCTTTTTTACAACAGTTATGGAAAGTAATTTTTTTTAAACAGATTCTTATTAAAAACAATTTTTTATAATATAATATTTTTCGGCATACCATGAAATATTATTTTATAAAAAACTGTTTTTACTAAGAATTAGTTTTTTTAAAACAACTTATTTTTGTAAAAATAGTTTTTTATATTATATATAACATTGTGTTAGTTTTTAGAAACAATTTTTAAAAATAGCAGTTGATTTAAAAAAAATAGTTGAAATGATTTTTTAACAAAAACAGTTGAAATGTTTTTGTTTTGACATTTGAAGAAAAGGAGTTAGTGGGTTTTAAGGATAATAGAGTTATTACGTAAATTTTTGGAGTATTTGAAGATTTGGTTGGAGTGCCAATAGCTACACCATATATTAAATATAAATTTATTAATTATTCATAAAGAACGACATATTTAGTATGTGTGCATGGTTATTTAATATGTCTTTAAATTAATTTTATAATGCAAATAACGCATACTCTTAATTCTAAGGTTATAATAGTAATTTGTCAATTATTTCTTTTCTTTTCTTTCCTATCTCACGAACAAGGGAAGGAAAATAAATTTTTCTTCTCTTGTGAACTCCCAAATAGCGAAAAGAAAATTTATTTCTCTTCTTTTCTTTTCCCTCCTAGTAAAATTTTGTCTTCCTTTCTCTCCTATTCAAAACTCCCAAACCAGCTCTAATTTAGCGAGTATTATACTTGGCAAGATATTCTTCATCGGTTATAAAGGCGTACTATATTTCAACTCCAAATCTTTCACCAAAATAGCCTAATTATAAATAAGCACAATCTCACCTTTATTCCCAATTAGTATCTTTGGAAGTATATTGACGGAGAGCAGCACTACACAGACACACATCCTTACCCACACTTATACCCGCAGAATAGGACAAACAAAGTTGTAGGTGGAAGTGTTTGTTTTTAGTGTTAACTTGGGTTCATTTTTTTGTTTTAATTTTAAAAATGTTTTTTTTCAAAGTTAAAAGAATTACTTTTTTAAAATAAAGTTAAAACCTCCCAAATGTACCCAAAATAATTTTTTAATAAAGTGCTTTGAAAAAAATCGAGTTTAAAAATAAGACGTGTCGCTGGCGCGGACCTTTAAAAATAAGAGAATATTGGATAAATGGGTGTTTGAGAGACTAAATGCATTAAAAATAATATATTTTTTAAAATCATTATTTTTTTTATCAAAAACAATATCTTTAGTGTTATATTAGCAAAAAGAAAAATATTAAGTGTTTTTTTTGCTAAAAATAATATTTTCCCTTTTTGTTTGCCAAAAATAAAAAGATTCAGTATTTTTTGCTAAAAATAATATTTTCAAATGTTTGTGTGCCAAAAAAATCAGTGTTTTTTTTCAAGTATTAACATTTTGAGTGCTTATTCGTGAAAAATAAAATATATATTTTTTGACAAAAATAAATTTTTCACGCTTTGTATGGGTTAAATAAAAATATTAAAAAAATTGAGTTTAAAAATAAGGCCTGCCGTTGATGCGAACCTTTAAAAATAAAATAATATTTAGTAAATGGGTTTTTGAGGGACTAAATGCCGTAAAAATAATTCTTATTAGAATATTTTGCTTTTAAAAAACATATTTTTTTTTGAGTTTTCTTGAAACAATTATAATCATTTTACTTTTTATATTCCTTATTTTTGTTAAAACGGTTATGAAGTTTTTATTTTAAAAAAAATAATATTTTCCAATGTTTGTGTGCCAAAACCAAGGTTTAAAAAAACGCGGGGCGTGATTGAGGCGTGGAGGTCAAGCCTTAAGCCTTAGAAGCCTAGGCGGGCCTAGGCGTAAAAAGGCGTGAAAAAGCGTTTAGGCTTTCTTAATATATTTTAATATTTTTTAACCATAACAAGGCTATAAAAATACAAAAATTGTACAGATCATAAAAATATGTCTGAATATATGCAAATTAAAATACTATTTGATTATTTTGGATGAGCTAATGGTCCGGTTTGTAAACAAATTCTTTAAAAGACGACATCGTTTCACTAAATTATTGTTATTTTTAGAAAAAAGTGCGCCTTAAGGGTTTTACCAAGAATAAGGCGTGAAAAGCGTAAGGCGAGGCGTTTCTCTCAAGCCTTAAGCCTAGTCGTGCCTAGGCGGACCCTAGGCTGATTTTTTAGAACAGTGGCCAAAACTTAAAAAAAAAATCAGTATTTTTTTATCAAAAATAATATCTTTAGTGTTTTTTTGTCAAAAAGAAAAATAGTAAGTGTTTTTTTGCTAAAAATAATATTTTCCCTGTTTTTTTGCCACAAATAAAAAGATTCAGTATTTTTTTTGCTAAAAATAATATTTTCTATTGTTTTGGGGCTAAAAAAATTACTGTTTTTTCAATTAATAACATTTTGAGTGCTTGTTTTTCAAAAATAAAATTTGTAATGTTTTTTTTACAAAATTAATATTTTCACGGTTTGTATAATTTTTTTTTTAAAGTTTAGTGTGTTTACGTAGGTTTATTTCTTATTTGGAGATATAAGTAGGCCTTCTATTTTGTCCTATATAATAGAAGTGGTTTTTGGGTACAAGTGTGGGTCACTTTAGTTTTATTATGCTAGAAAAGGTGTATCAAAGCTAGGCTACTAGGAAAAAAGTAACTTTTTTTCATTATATCAGGTGGTGTTTGGATCAACTTTAAGTGTACCTCGATTAATTTTCGCACGTGATTTGTGACTTCCGCTGGTCAAACATTATTTTGACAATACCAAGGATTGAACTCGGGATAACCCAATCTAATCTAACACTGTCCCAGTGGCTATCTTATACCACTTACTCAAGACCTTTACGCAGTCCCCTTTCACATCTTTGGAACTTTCTAGCATACAAGCAGCTCTCTTTTATTTTTCCTGTTAGCCAGAAAACCTCAAAATTATTGTTGACCCCAATTAAACTGCACTATATTATTTATCAAAAAAACTCCGTCTTTAGACTCTCAGCTCAACAGTGGAGCAGCAAATTTTCTAGCATACAAGTATTTGTTTCTCATGTAAAAACTGCCACCCATAGGCCCATATCCCTTAAAAAAACTCACATTTTAACCGCCAGTCTCATCAACACCACTGACCAAAAAGAGCATAAAGTATTTATGGAATATCAGTTCAATCTTTTTTTTAAGGGACAGAGGGTTCAATCTTTACTGCAACAAAGATGGATTCTACAAAGTAAAGGAGAAAACTTGGCAAGAGGCATCATTCATTCTTAAAAGAGACAGAGGACAATGCATATTTAAACATGCAACTCAAAAATGAAAGTTCTAACGGAGTTCAAGATAATCCAATAATTAGCTTATAACTGTAACCAGCTACAAGGCAGTATCTCTAACAGGAAGAGAGTTTAGCATCCTCTTAGAAGAGCATAAGAGAACAGAGAGGAAAGTTATTAAATGCCTAAAACCTGCTTCAAAACACCCCTAATTTCAGTTGCAGTGATCAGCTCATTGTATCAAATATGGTTTCATCAACTTGGATCAAAAACCAAAACTACACTTGCTTATTTATTTACATCTAAGAGATCTAATGGCGGCCAATAATTTTTTTTATGTGTAATGGTTTTGTCAAATGCAAGTCCATTCCAGCATCCATAGTCTTGCTTGCGTCCTCAGCCACTTCATGTGCGGTTAATGCAATTATTGGAATGTATATGCCATAATTTTTCTCTTTTATCCTGATCAATTTTGTTGCTTCATATCCATCCATTTTTTGCATCTGCTTAGGAAAATAAAGGCACAAACATTGTCACCAAATATGGAAACTATGAACATTATATATTTTCCAGTAATTGAAAATTAACCTCTGAACAACTTTGATTGTAAATTAGTCCCAAAATTATTGATTTTCGAAACTATCTATCAGAATCATATACAATCCCCTTTGCATCGATGAAAATAATTGTCAATAATTTTTCAAGTGGCACATAAGGATGTACTTGCTACTTTTCGATATTTAGGGGATGCAAGTGATACTTTGGGATCAATGTAAAAGTTTAGTGGTTTATTTTGTTGGAAGAGGTTGTTTATATATTTAGGAGAGGGAGCATAATATATGAAAAGGGAGTGGAGAACTATTTGGTGAAAATAACTCTTTTATTAGAACTCACTAAATTTTGCTTGATACAAAGTGTGGAGACAACACCCCTATTTATACTATCCTCCAGCTCAAATGAATGGTGGAGATTATATTTACATCAAGGGTCAAGATTGAATCTCTAGAACCTCCTACATTTATCTTCACTAATCTACTATTTCTAACACTCTCCAAAATACACAAGAGGGATCTAGAATGTTCTTGGAAAATATCACTCTTAATGGATCTAACATTATGAAGGCCCAATACTAACTAATTAGACAACCCAAACATTAAACCAAAAATACAAACTAATAAACCCCAATTATTTTAATTTCAAAACAAGTTTAATTTTCAACAACCCCTTTTAAACTTGGTTTTGCAACTCCATGTAGTCTTCGTAGCTTGTGGAACACTTCATGCTTGAGTGGCTTGGTAAAGATGTCGGCAACTTGATCGTGAGACTTTACATACTTCAATTGTACCTCCTTCTTTTCCCCACATTCACGAAGGTAGTGATACCTTGTGTCGATGTGCTTGCTTCTGTCATGAAAAATTGGATTCTTTGCTAATGCAATCGTCGATTTGTTGTCGACGCATATCTCAACCGTATCTTCAGGTATGTTAAGCTCTTTCAATAAATTCTTCAACCAAATTGCATGACACACATAATTTGTTATGGCGACGTATTCAGCTTCACAAGTGGAAGGAGTGACAATAGGTTGTTTCTTTGAACTCCATGTGAATGCAACGTCTCTCATGTAGAACAGAAACCCACTTGTGCTTTTTCGGTCATCTAAGTCTCCTCCCCAATCACTATCACCGTAGCCAACAAGCTTGAAACTGTTAGAGACTAAATAAAATAATCCATAGTCAATCGTACCTTTGATATAGCGAAGGATCCTTCTTGCAGCCTTTAAGTGTGTTGTTGTTGGAGTTTCCATATAACGACTGATAAGTCCAACTCCAAAGAGGATATCGGGCCTTGTGCATGTTAAGTATCGCAAGCTTCCAACGAGGCTCTTAAAATATGTTGGATCCACTGTTTCTCCTTCTTCATGCTTTGACAACTTGGTTCCACATTCCACGGGAGTGCTTACAGGCTGACATTCATTCATCTTGAATTTCTTGAGAACTTCTTTTGCATAGATTTCTTGAGAAATAAATACTCCTTCTTTCTCTTTCTTTACTTCTATGCCAGGATAGTATGACATGAGCCCAATATCGGTCATCTCGAATTCTCTTGTCATCACCTTCTTAAACTCCTCGATCATATTTGCATCATTTCCTGTGAAGATTAAATCATCCACATACAAGTAAACAATTAAAATATATTTATTTCCATTCACCTTTGTGTATAGGGCATGCTCATAAGGGCATTTTTTGAAACCATTTTTATGAAGATATTGATCAATTCTACTATTCCATGCCCTTGGTGCTTGTTTTAGGTCGTATAATGCCTTGTTCAATTTTAACACCTTAGCTTCGTTGCCTTTCACAACATACCCCATGGGTTGCTCTACATATACTTCTTCTTCAAGATGGCCATTTAAGAAAGCAGACTTCACATCCATTTGATGGATTTTCCATCTATTTTGAGTTGTTAAAGAGATAATTAATCTTATAGTTTTAAGACGAGCAATTGGAGCAAATACAACATCATAGTTAATTCCATATTGTTGCTTAAATCCTTTGGCAACTAGTCTTGCTTTGTACCGCTCCACTTCTCCTTTAACATTCTTCTTGGCTTTATACACCCATTTGACTCCAATAGCTTTGTGCCCTTTGGGAAGACTTGTCAACTCCCATGTGTCATTCTTCTCAATCACTTTTATCTCATCATCCATTGCATACTTTAATATCTTGCTTTGTATGGCCTCTTCAAAACCTATAGGTTCACAATCGACAAAAAAATAAAAGAGAGTTATATCATTTTCATTTTCAGTTACCTCGTATATTTCATCCAAGCTTCTGAAACGTGGGGCTCTTTCATGTGAACTTTGACTTGATGATGATGATGATGATGATGATGATGATGATGATGGTGATGAATCTCCATAAGTGGATGATGATGGTGATAGAGGTGGCTTAATAGGCTCTTCTACATCTCCATTACTGCTATCTTCATTTTCTTCTTCAAACAAAGGAAGAAAGTCATAGTTTTCCTCATAGGCATCCTAGTTCCACGAGCCTTCTTCATCAAACTTGACATCTCTACTCGTGATGACTTTTCCACTGATTGGATTGTACAACTTGTAGCCTTTGGAGCGTGAATCGTAGCTAACAAATGCGTATTTTTCACTCTTGTCATCAAGCTTTGTCCGCTTTTGATCCGGCACATGAGCATATGCAATGCTCCCAAATACTCTCAAATGAGAAATTTTTGGTTTTCTCCCGCTCCATGCTTCTTGTGGAGTTTTATTACACACACTTCTAGTGGGGCTTCTATTTGACAGATAAACGGCACAATCCACAGCTTCGGCCCAAAATTCTTTTGGCATTCTTTTACTTTTCAACATGCTTCGAGTCATATTTAAAATAGATCTATTTTTTCTTTTAACAACTCCATTTTGTTGAGGTGAGTATACAACCGTTAAAGGATGGAGTATCCCATTTTCTTCACAAAACTTTTCAAACTCTTTAGAAATGAATTCGCCTCCTCTATCGGATCGCATAGATTTTATTTCATAACCACTTTCTTTTTCCACAAGTTCTTTAAATTTCTTAAAAGAACTAAATACTTCTGATTTTTCTTTTAAGAAATAAACCCATGTCTTTCTACTAAAATCATCAATGAAAAGAAGAAAGTATCTGTTTTTGCCCAAAGAATAAGGAGTAATAGGGCCACACACATCAGTATGAATGAGTTCTAGGGTCTTCTTTGCCCTTGTAATTGACTCCTTTGGAAAAATCATTCTAGAATATTTTCCAAGTAAGCATCCTTTACACAATTGACCTGGATGATTAATGGAAGGCAACCCATTAACCATTCTTTTGTTATGCAACAATTTTAAGCCACCAAAATTTATATGCCCAAACCTTAAGTGCCAAAGCCAAGACATGTCTTTAAAGCATGCATTTAAACACATTGAACCTTCACTTTGAATGTTTAGCAAAAACATTCTATTTCTTGACCATAGGTACTTTAGCAATTAAATTCATTCTTTGGTCTCTTAAAGAAAGACTATGATCTTTCATGTGGATATCATAACCTTTCTCTAAGAGTTACCCCGGACTCAAGATATTTATTTTCATGCTTGGTACATAGTAGACATTTGAAATAAATTGGTGTTTCCCATTTTTCATACGAATCAATATCTTATCTTTTCCTTTCACCAACACTTTTAATTCATCTCCAAAAGTAACATTGCCCTTTACCTATTCATCAAGTTCCATAAACATATCCTTTTTGCCACACATATGGTTTCTTGCTCCCGTGTCAAGATACCACGTCTTGCTTTATCCATTATGTTCTCCTTTGTATGCTAATAACAATGTCGAATCCTCATGCTTTTCCTTTTCAACATAATTAGCCTTCTCCTTCATAATATTAGAGTTACTTCTTCATTCTGAAGCATAATGGCTGAATTTTTGACAATTATAACACTTAATTTGAGATTTTTCGTATCTTGGTCTTGTGATGCCTCCTCTTCCACGTCCTCTTGCTGGATATGAGTTTTGCCTTTCATTGTTGAAAAACTTCACACCGCCTCTTCCTCGAAATTGACCTCTGCCTCTTCCTCTTTGGCTCCGTTCGTTGTTGTATTCTCTTCCTTCTTTCAAAGTAAGCTTTGTTTGAAGAGCTTGCTCTAAAGTCTCATGAGTTTTCCTGTTAAGTCTCTCTTCGTGGACTTTTAAGGAACCCATGAGTTCATCAATTCCCATAAAATTTGTATCTTTAGATTCTTCAATTGCTACAACAACATAGTCAAACTTGGAACTTAAAGAGCGGAGGATTTTTTCTACCACCACTACACTAAATCCTGCGAATGGTCACGCTTAGTGGGTCACGGCCCAAGTCCGCGACCAGCTGGTCGCGGACTTAGGCCGTGACTAGCTGGTCGCGGACTTAGGCCGTGACCCACTCAATATTTGGCCTGACCATATTTATTATCACACTAAATTATCGATACTCTAGAAGTTGTCACGGGCCAAGTTTGTGACCCCAGTGGTCGCAGACTTGGACTGTGACCATGCCGTGACCATCTTAGCTCCAAACTCGCGCTAAAATTCCCTACAAGCTTGGTCACGAATTGGTCACGGCCCAAGTCCGTGACCCATGGCATGACGAAGAAGAGAGTAAACACATTGAGGGTTACGGCCTGGGGCCGTGACCATTTCTGGGTATGGGTCATGGCTATGGGCCGTGACCATCTATCATTCAAGCATCGCACATCACAGATTAATGGCCACGGCTATGGGGCGTGATGATTTCTTGGTATGGGTCACGGCTATGGGCCGTGACCATACCTCAATCAATCTTGGAAAAGAGTCTCGTATGGTGTGTCACAGCTCTAGGCCATGACCAGGTCTGCCTGGTCTATTGAACGAAATTATAATTTTAGGGGTCGCGCGTATGGAGTCACGACGTTTGGCCGTGACCAGTTCCAGGTCTTAAAAAAAAGCGCCCCGCTATTTCATTTCGTTCATTTGGAGGTTGAGTTGCCGCTGCTTTCCTTTATTTCATTTGGCGATTCTGATGATTTTGGCGATTTCATTTGGAGGTTGAGGTATGTATTGATTTATATGTATATGTAAAGCCCTAATTTCTGTGTATGTATGTGTAGATTTACGTTTATATGTGTGTATGTGTGTGTATGTATAGATTTATATTTATATGTGTGTGTGTATAGATTTATATGTATATGTATGTTTATTTCAATAAACCTTATATTGTATGTGTGTGTATGTATAGATTGTATGTGTGTAAACCATAAATATTATGTGTGTGTATGTATAGATTGTATATGTGTAAACCCTAAATAATATTAGGGTTTAGTAAACCCTAAATATTATGTGCGTGTATGTATATATTATGTCAATAAACCCTAGATTGCATGTGTGTGCTTGTATATATTATGCCAATAAACCTAGATTGTATGTGTGTGTATTTTTTTTGACAAAATATAATTAAATGGATTTTTAATGAGTAAAATAATTTACATCCACCTTGTCGTGATTTTATTGGGAGTTATATGCGTGCCATCATATTATATTAGGGGTTATATGCATGTCGTGATTTTTTGCACTATAATATGTGTGTAAGTACTACAATATGTGTTATAAACAATTACGGTGGATTGTTGTTAGTATTTCACATATACTTTTAAACTCTCATAACTTTCAAACCTAAACCTTAATAGCAGGACTCGTATTCATGCCCTCGTATACTTTTCTTAGGAAAAATGAGGCACGGTGATAATTACTCTCAACAAGAGTGGGCGAGGTTGCAATTAGACCGCACCATAACTCTTTTATTAATGTGTGTCATATAGAGGGTACTCCTATTTATAGGTACGAAGATAAAAAGATCGAACAATTTAACTACCTTGTAAATCGTGGATTTGATATCCAGCAAGATTACTTGTTCGATCGTATTCTATTTTCTCTACCAGAAAACTGGGATGACGTTATACAAAATATATTTCACACACATAATCCTGACATAGCCCTGACCTTGGTTACGTTGTTGGAGAAGGCGGAAAAAAAATCCACCCGTTATGGATACAACTGCGTACAGAGAGCATTGACATAGACTGTGATGTCTCGCGCCACATGCACGTAAAATTGAATCTTGCCAACAAGTTGAGAAATAGGATATTTCGAGTTCATGTCACTGACATCTACACATCAATCATAGATACCCTTCCTTCTAGTTGGCCACGTGCAAAAATTCATAGGTTCTTAAAAACTAATACCGAATGGATGGAGATCAGACACATTGAACTTATTCTAAAGTCTTACTTTGAAAAGGTATCTATCTATCTATATATATATATAACTAATTAAGCTTGATTAATTAGTTATAATTTCATATTACTATAATTATTTAGTCAGTTATATTTTTTAATTTTTGTAGATAATGTCGAGAGGAAACAACCCAAGGGTACCAAGTGCCGATGTGACACCATAACGAGGTTCACCATCTCGTACAGAACCCGGATTCTCAACACCAATGGCTGAGCAATTCACAACTCCACAAATGGTTCACTCATCACCAAGTCCAACTCCAAGTGCTCCTACGCCCTAATCCAGCACTCCCGTTGCTTTAAGGCCCCCATCCAACACTCTTGATGCCTCCCGCTTAAATGAAAAGAAGTCTATTGGCTTCTCCATTCTCGGGAATAACCCGACGGGTGATAGGAATGACGTGCTGAACTTTAAAGCTCGATGCTTGTCGCTGGGGAAAATGAACGTGGGAGTCGGTGGACCAGACAATTAGAACCTTGTTGATCAAGCTGTCAAAGATGACATACATGACCAAATTTGCAAGCATTTCTCATTTCCTGACCATTCCAAGAATAAGTGTCTATCTCGGGTTGCTGAAGGATTAAGGACATACAGGAGAAACCTTTGGAAGAAACATTTCTCGAAAGAGGCAGCGAGCTCAGATATTTTGGCTTTGAAAGAGAGAGTGCCTCCCAATATTGAAATGCTGTTGGATCAGTGGAATAATTTTTTGGAGAATGAGGCGAAGGAAAAAAAATTGGTCCAGAGGGATCAAAACAAAAAAAAATAGGGCATAAAAAACTGATATCCATAGGCTGGGATTCAAATCATACGAGGATTTGGAGAATGAATGGGAGAGTTGGACAAAAGATGGTCCAGATGCCGGTAAAAACCCAAATCGGTCCAACTTATTCCTTCATGCTCGACGGGACAAAGATAATAAATTCTCACCGCACTTGGCTAAGACGGTGGAATCAATAGAGGCCATCACCAGTCAATCCGATTCGAGCCCTACTGATGACTTTGACCTTGAAAATGATGCCCTGACACAGACCTTTGGAAATGACAAAAGGGGGAGGACGAGAGGTGTTGGCTCACATATGCCAAAAACAAAACTTCAACACATTGCACCTCTTGTGGACGATATTTCTTCGGTCAAGAATTGTATCTCATCCCAAAAGGAGCACCAGTTGAAGACCGATGGGGATGTCCATGAGATTAAAAATATCCTGGGATTATTGATAAATCAAATTGGGAAATTTGTGAACTTTTTTGAAAGTTATAGGCCCCCAATGACTCCTCAAGGTTACCCTTACCCTACTCCTACTCAAGGTTTCACACATTCTTCCCCTCCAACATTCCCCTCTCAAATGTCTCATCCTCCAACATTCCCCTCCCCTGCACCTTCGCTAATCACGGGGCTCGGATCAGCATCAACAACTTACAGTGACTATGGCGAAGAGTACTATATCAAGGACATGAGCAATTCGAGGTTTGTTGGCGTGTGCATACTCATCTCCACGGTTCCTAGAACTCTAGTACATCACCGACCTTTGGAGAAGGGTGAGTCTAACATAATGGTCGATGAATTATACAACGGATGCGGAGATGTAGCTGTGTACGTTAACAACGGGGATGGGATGGAATTGAGGAATTACGCAAAATCTTTTACTGCTTGGCCACTTTATCTGTTGGCCAAGATTCAATAATATTTTCTTTCGTTTAAGTTGTAATTATTTTTTTTGTTTTAGTTGTAAGAATATAGGTTTTGTTTCGTTTGGAATGATATTTTTTTGTTTCAGTCGTAAGAATATTCTTTTTGTTTCATTTGTAATAATATTTTTTAACCTATTACCACATGACTGAAATTTGAATATTATTACATGGATTTCCCCCAATACAAAGAGTGGGTGGGAGAGACTAACCGGATATCAAATAATCATGTAAAGGGCGTATATGAATTTGTTAAATACGCTTCCAAAAATCTTAAAAGTGAGAAGATTCTGTGTCCGTGCACTCATTGTATTAACGGAAAACATAAGTCATTAGAAGTTGTTGAGTTGCATTTACTAAAGTGGGGAATCTGTCAAGACTATATATTATGGACATACCATGGTGAAAAAGTTGTACCTTATGTTCCAGAAGAATTATCGGCACCCGACCGTGTAACGGAACCTCAATGAGTAGAAGTGGTACATGATTCACCAACACATCGTCCATTGACCGACTTAATTGATGATGCTTACGGACTCCATAACCAACAAAACCACCAACCTATGGATACAAATAATGCGCATTATGACCAAGTAAATGAACAAATTGATGCTGAACTACTAGGAGATCGGGAATACATACGGTTGAAAGCCGATGCGGCTAAATCGTTGTATAAAGATTGTGATGAAGACCACTCGGTATTATATACAATGATTGGTTTGCATAATTTGAAGAGTCAATTTGGTTTGTCTGGAAACAACGTAACCGGAATTCTTAAGTGGGTTAAAGAAATTCTACCAAAAGAGAACATGTTACCAGATAATTATCCTACCATAAAGAAGAGTTTGAAGGGTTTAGGTTTGAAATACAAATCTATTCATGCTTGCAAGTATGATTGCATATTGTACCGGAACGAGCACGAAGAGAAGGATGAATGTCCTATATGCAGTGAGCCTAGATATATGGTTTGTGAGAATGGAAATGACAAACATGCAAAAAATCGCAAGTGCTCGCAAGTCCCACAAAAGTTTTGAAGTATTTTCCACTTGGGCCACGGTTAAAACATTTTTTTACTGTACCGTGGATAGCGAAGGCAATGACATGGCATGCTCGATGCGAGGTGGGTGGGAATTTGATGTGTCATCCGGTTGATTCACTCATCTGGAAAATTTCAAATGCACAACACCATGAATTTGCAAAGGAATCGTGCAACGTTCGTCTTGCAATCTCAACCGATGGGTTTAACCCTTTCGATAATTTAAGTACTAGTCAGAGTTATTGGCCAGTTCTTATGGCGCCTTTAAGTCTTCCTCCAACATTATGCATGAGAAAAGAGTTCACATTGTTATCTTTGTTGATACCCGGGCCAAAGGCTCCCAGTGATGATATTTATATATTCTTAGCACCATTAATCGAAGAACTTAAAGAGTTGTGGGATATAGGCGTGACGGCGTTCGATTCTCATAAGGGTGAAGAGTTCACACTTAAAGCAATGGTGATGTGGGCGATCCACGATCTTCGTGCTTATGGGACCTTGTCCGGTTGTAATTTTCATGGTTATTATGGATGTCCCATATGTGGGGAGGAAACTGAAGCCTATTGGTTAAAACAAAATGGTAAGATGAGTTACACGGGTCATCGTAGATTTCAACCGACCAGTCACCCTTTTAGGAACGACAAGTCTAACTTTTTTCCTGTCGATCACGAGCACAAAACGACACCTATTCGACTTTCTGGTCAGCAAATTGAGGAGAAGGCGTCGGCTGCGACTGCGGGGAATAGGTACGTTGGCAAAACACCCCCAGTTTGTAAACCTGAAGCATAAAGCTAACGAGGATCCAAACGACCCTAGTATAGAGAAGCCATGGTCTAGGCTATCAATATTTTTTGATTTGCCGTATTGGAAAGATCATCGTGTAAGGCATATAATTGATGTGATGCACACAGAGAAGAATGTTGCAGAACATTTGATAGGAACATGTCTGGGTGGATCTCATTACAAAGATGGAGAGCGTGCCCGCCGAGATCTACAGGATATGAAAATAAAGAAGAGACTGCGGTTAAAAAATGATCCAACGACAGGAAGAATTTCTATCCCCCTGACTGCTTTCACTTTGACTACTAGTGAGAAGAAGATCCTCTTAGACACGTTATTCAACTTGAAGACTCCAACTGGTTATTCTGGTAATTTATGTAGGGTAGTAAGCTACCAAGCAAATGACTTGAAACAGTGCAAGTCTCACGACTGGCACGTAATCATCCAATTAATCTCGCTGTTATTTCGGCATTGCTTCTCTGAACACAAAGATCTCCATCGGGCAATTATGCAAATCAGTTTGTGTTTTACCCTACTTTGTGCAAAAGTGGTAAACAGAAGGCACATTAAAGCTGCAAAATTAACTTTAGCTTAGGCTGTTTGTGTATTAGAGAAATATTTTCCTTCGTCATTCTTCGATATCAGTATCCACCTGCTTGTGCATTTATGCGATGAAGCTTTATTATGTGGTCCCGTGAGGTATCGTTGGATGTATCCTTTTAAGCGCTTGATGAAAACCTTCAAAGATTATGTAAATAATACACGGTATATTGGAGGGTCAATTGCTGAAGAATACGTAACGGTGGAATCATCGCTATACGCTAGGGAACATATGTCAGAACAAGAGGTGAGGAGGTTTAATCCTCGTGGAGAACGAGTGATAGAGGAACCTGAAGAGTTTGAGAAAGAATTATCGTTTGGGAACCCTAAAGAGGTGAAACTCACAAACCTATAATACGAGAAAGCAACTCGTCATGTCTTCGAATCGCAAGATGAAGTCCAAGACTGGAGAGAGTGAGTATTTACTGAAGTCTTCTTCTTTGATTATATGTATTTTTTATTTTATGATCTTAACTCTATAATTTTTCGGTAGGAAGTACGAGAACGAAATTATCCAAAATCAAAGGAGAAATTGGACGACAGCTGACTTTAGGGCATGGGTGTCAAAAGAGGTACTTTTCACATCTTATGTGTGCAGTTATTTATTCATGTGTGGTAAAAACATGCCCTAATACAAATTCATTAATAAATGCAACTTCTAAAGGTCCTAGTTTTCGTGCGAAAGAGTTTAAGAAATTTCGCACAAATGGTTTTGATTTCATTTCATATCCATATGAGGAAAATCTTTTGACGCAAAATAGTGGAATATCAATTTCTGCCTTGACCACCTATATCACTAGCAAAAGTGAAAAAAATCCCAAAGAATACGGTGCTAACTGACACGACTCAGAATGTGTCTCTAAGGTGTGTACTCTCTAGGCCCAAGTGCAAGCCTGTCGTTCAAGTAATAATCCGACAAGTCGGGTATCGATCCTCAGGGAAAAAGGACAACGGAGTTGTGACGACGGGATAAGATAGAGGAATCCTAACGTTGACTCTAAGAAGAAAAGAAAAAAATTGATTTGGTCTTTTGGGATTGATTAAACTAAATGCAATTACGAAAGTATAATGAAAAATGGAACTAACTGAACTACCTAGATTAAAAATGAAGGATTGAATTGAAACTTTTAACTAAATGATGAGAAAACGGGATGGGAATACAATCCCCCAACCCTAGTGTAATGCAGTGACAACGTCAATCATAAATTTATCCGATTAATTCAAACCCGGAATTTAGTACTCCCAAGCATTATGTATACGAGGTTCAAGCCCGCGTCATACCTAATCTGAGGATGAGTAAATCGGTATCGCGGTAATTACACTCAAATTTTACTCTAAATCATCAGGAGTACCCATAGGCAAATGAGATATAAGGATCTACAATTCTTATGAAATTATGCGATATGATCAAAATTAATCATTACATTCATCGGATCGACGTTATACACATGCACTAACACATCAGGTTGGGTTCATGCATCCCAACCTTGAAAAACCTAGCCTGACATGTTAAATTGATTAATGCATGAAATAATGACGTTGCATGTGTAGGAATTCATGATGAAATTAGCTAGAAGCATGTAAATACGTATTATGTATGCGAAAACAAGTTGTATCGAATATGAAAACTACGCATGCAAGAATAATCAATAAGAAACAAGAATCTTGAATTAAAACTAGAAAAGCAAACCAGAAACAATGAAATCTTGAAGCAATTTATTCCCTTGATGTTCCTCCCCTTTCTTTCTATCAAAAACTCTCTAAAAATAACCCTAAAGGCTGCCCCTAGGTTAGTACCTCCATTCGCCACAAGTTTTGAGTGTTTTAAAACCTATTAGGAGACTTGGAGACCAATCAAAATAAAAGACAAAATTCGCGTGTCAGGTACATGCGAACTGGTTCAGAGGTACAGCGAACCGGTTCGCCCCTCCGAACCGGTTCAGGTTGGGGTTCGCATGTACCAGCCTGGTCTTGCTCTCAACACTTAGATTTTTTTCTGGTTTTTCTTTTATTTTCTTGGATTTTTCTTCAACTTCAACTGAGCATAACTTTTCAACCGTAGCTCGGATTTGGGTGCCGTTTCTTCCAGTGTTCTCGTTGTTCCGAGCTCTTCAACTTCCCAGTTGACTTCTTCTTCCGGATCGGGCTGCAAAATTACCGACATGCCCTTGAACTTGCCTTCTTAGCTTTTCTTGCACAGTCTTGTTTCCTCCTTTGCACTGCTTGCATAATTAACCTGTAAAACCAATAGGAGAAGCACGAAACACGCAACACTCGCCAAGAAGGTTAGAAGCATAAAAGTGAATCAAATCCATATATGTTACATCATTCGGGTTCACAAAAGTACTGAAATTAGGGGGATAAATATACAATATTTATGCCCAATCACTAACCTATTATGGGATAATTCAACAAATCCTAGAATTTGATTACTTGGATTTCACAGAAATCGTATTCTATTGTGATTGGGTAAAGGTGGAGGATACAACGAATGCTTGCAAAGTTGATCCCCACTCCAAACTTATTATGGTAGATTTATCAAAGCTGAAGACTAAAGACCGCATAGTCGACGAGCCTTTTATTTGTGCCTTTCAGAACGTAAAGAAGGTATTCTACTCGAAGTGCATAAACGATGACAATTGGTCTATTATTGTGCATGAACCAAAGGGTATGACTACTGAAGTAGACGCATTAAAGGCTCCAAAAGAGTTCCAGTCAGCTCTTGATGACAACCCTAATTTGAAGGATCTTTTAGTTGATTTAGAGGAAGATTGAGTATCAAAATATTATTTTATCCTCATCAATCTTATTTGTATCCTATTATGATATTGACATTGTATTAGCACTTTACATTAATTTATGAATTTCATCTACTTTTAAGTGTAATGTCCTGCTATTTGCGCAAATGGTAGGTGATTTATCGGTTCTTTTGTTTAGAATAGATATGTTTTCATTTATTTATCTATATCGTTTGACTTTAGAGGGCGAAAACTCGAAACAGACTCCGAACGGCCTCGTGAGTGGCACCAACACCTCCCACGGGACCAATGTAACTCGTAGGAACTAACGGCGCGATCACGGGAAAACCGGTTTGAGAATACGACAGTAATTTGCATATTTCTAGACTTAGGCTTAAAAACATGACGTTAGTGGGTGAAAAGCCGAAACAACCCCCGAACGGCCCCGTGAGTGGCACCAACACCTCGCACGGGACCAATGTAACTCGTAGAACTGACCGCACGATCAAGGGACCCCCGATTTGAGAATATGACGATAATTTTCATATTTCTAGTCTTAGGCTTAAAAACATGGTGTTAGTGGGTGAAAACCCAAAACAACCCCTGAACGGCCCCGTGAGTGGCACCAATAGCTCGCACGGGACCAATGTAACTCGTAGGAACTGACCGCGCGATCATGGGACTCCCGGTTTGAGAATATGTTGATAATTTGAAAATATCTAGACTTAAGCTTAATAAAAAGGCGTTAGAGGACGAAAACCCAAAATAGCCCCCAAACGGCCTCGTGGGTGGCACCAACACCTCCCACGAGACCAATGTAACTCATAGGAACTGATCGCATGATCATGGAACTGCCAGTTTGAGAATACGATGATAATTTGTGTATTACTAAACTTGAGCTTAAAAACATGGAATTAGAAGGCAAAAACCCGACACAATGTCCGTTAGGATCGTCTTCGTTTACTACACCGACAATAAGATCGTCTATTCTAGTATGAAATGAATATAGCAACCAACGGTTTGAAAGCGTCCATTAACTAATATGTATATTTCCAATGTTTTGCACCTATCTGGGAACGACATCTTCTGCCAGCATCTCGAGTCAGACAGCTCCTGTTATAGATATAAATTTGCCTTCTATTTTATTAAATTAGACAACGTGAATCGATATTCATTGGTTTATGTTTTATAAAAACACGTTATATGTATGGTTTTAAAAACCCGACAACATATATACATATGCGTATATGCAACATATATGCAAGCATATATGCCGCTGCACATATGTTGCATATATGCGACATATATGCAGCTGCATATATGCGCATATGTGCAGCATATATGCAGCCTGCAAATAAGCAACATATATGCATATATATATGCAGCATATATTCATATATGCACATATGCATTAGCATATATGCATTCTCTATGGATTGGTTTACATATTGAAAGCAAGCGGATCGAGGTTTACATATTGCCTACTTGGATTGGTTTTCATTTATTTTTCAATTTTACATTTTGTATTCGTGGAATGATGTTATCAAATTGTTGTTGATGACTCATTTCACACTATTCAGGTAATTCCTATTGAGGTAATTCCCATTGAGGTCTCTGTATTCTCTGGTAATGTAGGTATAAAGCTTGGGGTTCACTTTTAGGATTGCAGTTGACAGAAAGAGACCTTATAGTGGCATGCATTGATTACAGGTGAACGTCATTTCACATTGTAAATATACTTTCTTAGACAAAATAAATACAGTTTCTTTGATACTCATAGAAATTCCTGACCACTAACTTCCTTATTGACCATGGCAAAAAATTTAAACGATATATTTTGTTAAATGACATATTTTGGGTACAATGTAACTCGTAGGAAATGACCCCGTAGTCGCGGGATTCCCGGTTTGAGAGTACGACGGTAATTTGCATATTTCTAGACTTAAGCTTGAAAATATGGCGTTAGAGGGTGAAAACTCAAAACAACCCCCGAACGGCCCCGTGGGTGGCACCAACACCTCCCACGGGACCAATGTAATTCGTAGGAACTGGCCCACAGTCGCGAGACTCTCGATTTGAGAATGCGACGATAATTTTCATATTTCTTGAGTTAGACTTAAAAACATGGCGTTAGAGGGTGAAAACTCGAAACAGCCTCCGAACGTCCCCGTGGGTGGCACCAACACCTCCCACGGGACCAATGTAACTCGTAGGAACTGACCCCACAGCCGCGGGACTCCCGGTTTGAGAATACGACGATAATTTGCATATTTCTTGACTTAGGCTTAAAACATGGCGTTAGAGGGTGAAAACTCGAAATAGCCCCTGAACGGCCCCGTGGGTGGCACCAACACCTCCCACGGGATCAATGTAACTCGTAGGAACTGACCTCGCAGCCGTGGGACTCCCGATTTGAGAATATGACGGTAATTTTCATATTTCTTGACTTAGGCTTAAAAACATGGTGTTAGAGGGTGAAAACTAGAAACATCCCTCGAATGTTCTTGTGGGTGGAACCAACACTTCCCACGGGACCAATGTAACCCGTAGGAACTGACCCCACATCTGCGGGCCTCCCAGTATGAGAGTACAACAGTAATTTGTATATTTCTAGACTTAGGCTTAAAAATATGACGTTAGAGGGTGAAAACTCGAAACAGCCTCTGAACGGCCCCGTGGGTAGCACCAACACCTCCCACGGGACCATTGTAACTCGTAGGAACTAACCCCGCAACCGTCGGTCTCCCGGTTTGAGAATACGATGGTAATTTGCATATTTCCAGACTTAAGCAATATAGGACGTTAGAGGGTGAAAAATCGAAATCGCCCTCGAACGGCCCCGTGGGTGGCACCAACACCTCCCAAGGGACCAATGTAATTCGTAGGAACTGCCCCAACAGCCACGGGACTCCCGATTTGAGAATACGACAATAATTTGCATATTTCTTGACTTAGGCTTAAAAACATGGCGTTAGAGGGTGAAAACTCGAAACAGCCCCCGAACGTCCCCGTGGGTGGCAACAACACCTCCCACGAGACCAATGTAACTCATAGGAACTGACCCCACAACCGCGGGTCTCCCGGTTTGAGAGTACGACGGTAATTTGCATATTTCTAAACTTAGGCTTAAAAACATGACGTTAGAGGGTGAAAACTCGAAACATCCCCCGAACGGCCCCGTGGGTGGAACCAACACCTCCCACGAGTCCAATGTAACTCATAGGAACTGACCATGCAGCCTCAAGACTCCCGGTTTGATAATACGACGGTAATTTCCATATTTCGAGATTTAAGCTTAAAAACATGGCGTTAGAGAGTGAAAACTCGAAACAGCCCCCGAACGTCCCTCTGGGTGACACCAACACCTCTCACGGGACCAATGTAACTCGTAGGAACTGACCCCGTAGCCGCGGATCTCTCGGTTTGAGAATAAGATGGTAATATACATATTTCTAGACTTAAGCAAAAGATGGCGTTAGAGGGTGAAAACTCGAAATAGCCCCCGAACGGCCCCGTAGGTGGCCCCAACACCTCCAACAGGATCAATGTAACTCGTAAAAACTGACCACACAGTCGCGAAACTCCCGATTTGGGAATACAATAGTAATTTGCATATTTCTAGACTTAAGCTTAAAAACATAGCGTTAGTGGGTGAAAACTCGAAATAACCCCCGAACGTCCTCGTGGGTGGCACCAACACCTCCCACGGGACCAATGTAACTCGTAGGAACAGCCCCCGCAGCCACGGGTCTCCCAGTTTGAGAATACGATGGCAATTTGATTATTTTTATACTTAAGAAAAACATGACGTTAAAGGGTGAAAACTCGAAACAGCCCCTGAACGGCCCCGTGGGTGGCACCAACACCTCCCATGGGACCATTGTAACTCGTAGAAACTGACCCCCGCACCCGCGGGTCTCCCGGTTTGAGAATACGACTGTAATTTGCATATTTATAGACTTAAACAAAACATGTCGTTAGAGGGTGAAAACTCGAAACAGCCCCCGAACGGCCCAGTGGGTGGCACCAATACCTCACACGCGACCAATGTAACTCGTAGGAACTGACCCCGCAGCCGCAGGACTCCCGGTTTGAGAATAAGACGATAATTTGCACATTTTTTGACTTAGGCTTAAAAACATGGTGTTAGAGGGTCAAAACTGGAAATAGCCCCCGAACGTCCCTGTGGGTGGAACCAACACCTCCCACGGGACCAATATAACTCGTAGGAACTGAATCCACAGCCGCGGGTCTCCCAGTTTGAGAGTACGATGGTAATTTGCATATTTCAAGACTAAGGCTTAAAAACATGACGTTAGAGGGTGAAAACTCGAAACAGCCCCCGATCCTCCCCGTGGGTGGCGCCAACACCTCCCACAGGATCGACGTAACTCATAGGAACCGATCACGCAGCCACAATACTCCCGGTTTGATAATAATACGACGCTAATTTCCATATTTCTAGACTTAAGCTTAAAAACATGGTGTTAGAGGGTGAATACTCAAAACAGCCCCCGAACGTCCCCGTGGGTGGCACCAACACCTCCCACGGGACCAATGTAACTCGTAGGAGCTGACTCCGCAGCTGCGGATCTCCTGGTTTGAGAATCCGACGGTAATTTGCATATTTCTATACTTAAGCAAAACATGGCGTTAGAGGGTGAAAACTCGAAACAACCCCCGAACGACCCCGTGGGTGGCACTAACACCTCTCACGGGACCAGTGTAACTCATAGGAACTGACCCCGTAGTCACGGGACTCCCAATTTGAGAATACGGCGATAATTTGCATATTTCTTGACTTAGGCTTAAAAACATGGCGTTAGAGGGTGAAAACCAGGAACAGCCCCCGAACGTCCCCGTGGCTGGCATCAACACCTCTCAAGGGACCAATGTAACTCGTAGGAACCGACACCACAGCCACGGGTCTCCCGGTTTGAGAGTACGAAGGTAATTTGCATATTTCTAGACTTAGTCTTAAAAACATGACGTTAGAGGGTGAAAACTCGAAACAATCCCCGAACGACCTCGTGGGTGGCACCAACTCCTCCCACGGGACCAATGTAACTCGTAGGAACTGACCACGCAGCCGTGGGACTCCCGATTTTAGAATATGACGGTAATTTGCATATTTCTTCACTTAAGCTTGAAAACATGGCGTTAGAGGGTGAAAACTTGAAAAAATCCACGAACGTTCCCGTGGGTGGCACCAACACCTCCCATGGGACCATTGTAACTCGTAGGAACGGATCCCGTAGCCACGAGTCTCCCGGTTTTAGAATACGACGGTAATCGGCATATTTCTATACTTAAGCAAAACATGGCATTAGAGGCTGAAAACTCGAAACAACCCCCGAATGGCCCCGTGGGTGGCACCAACACCTCTCACGGGACCAATGTAACTCGTAGGAATTGACCCCATAGCCGCGGGACTCCCGGTTGGAGAATACGATGATAATTTTCATATTTATTGACTTATGCTTAAAAACATGGTGTTAGAGGGTGAAAACTCAAAACAACCCCCGAACATCCCTGTGGGTGGCACCATCACCTCATATGGGACCAATGTAACTCATATGAACTGACCCCACAGTCGCGGGTCTCCTGGTTTGAGAGTACGACGATAATTTGTATATTTATAAACTTAGGCTTAAAAACATGACGTTAGAGGGTGAAAACTCGAAACAGCCCCCGAACGGCCCCGTGGTTGGCACCAACACCTCCCATCAGACCAATGTAACTCGTAGGAACTGACCCCGCAGTCGCGGGTCTCCCGGTTTGAGAATACGACGTAAATTTGCATATTTCTAGACATAAGCAAAACATGGCGTTAGAGGGTGAAAACTCGAAACAGACCCCGAACGGCCCCGTTGGTGTCACCAACACCTCCCACGAGACCAATGTAACTCGTAGGAACTGACCCCGCAGGCGCGGGACTCCCGGTTTGAGAATATGACGATAATTTTCATATTTCTTTACTTAGGCTAAAAAACATGGTGTTAGAGGGTGAAAACTTGAAACAGCCCCCGAAAGTCCTCGTGGGTGGCACCAACACCTCCCATGGGACCAATGTAACTCGTAGGAACTGACCCCACAGCCACGGGTCTCCCGGTTTGAGAGTACGACGGTAATTTACATATTTCTAGACTTAGTCTTAAAAACATGACGTTAGAGGGTGAAGACTCGAAACAACCCCCGAACGGCCTCGTGGGTGGCACCAACTCCTCCCACGGGACCAATGTAACTCGTAGGAACTGACCACGCAGCCCTGGGACTCCAGGTTTTAGAATATGACGGTAATTTACATATTTCTTCACTTAAGCTTGAAAACATGGCGTTAGAGGGTGAAAACTCAAAAAAATCCACGAACGTTCCCGTGGGTGGTACCAACACCTCCCAAGGGACCAATGTAATTCGTAGGATTTTCCCCAACAGCCGCGGGACTCCCGGTTTGAGAATACGACGATAATTTGCATATTTCTTGACTTAGGCTTAAAAACATGGCGTTAGAGGGTGAAAACTCGAAACAGCCCCCGAACGTCCCCGTGGGTGGCAACAACACCTCCCACGGGACCAATGTAACTCATAGGAACTGACCCCATAGCCGCGGATCTACCGATTTGAGAGTATGACGGTAATTTGCATATTTCTAGACTTAGGCTTAAAAACATAACGTTAGAGGGTGAAAAGTCGAAACATCCCCCGAACGGCCCCGTGGGTGGCACCAACACCTCCCACGAGTCCAATGTAACTCGTAGGAAGTGACCACATAGCCGCAAGTGTCCCGGTTTGATAATACGACGGTAATTTCCATATTTCGAGATTTAAGCTTAAAAACATGGCGTTAGAGAGTGAAAACTCGAAACAGCCCCCGAACGTCCTTGTGGGTGACACCAACACCTCTCACGGGACCAATGTAACTCATAGGAACTGACCCCGCAGCCGTGGATCTCCCGGTTTGAGAATAAGACGATAATTTATATATTTCTAGACTTAAGCAAAAGATGGCGTTAGAGGGTGAAAACTCGAAACAGCCCCCGAACGGCCCCGTAGGTGGCACCAACACCTCCAACAGGATCAATGTAACTCGTAAAAACTGACCACACAGTCGCGAAACTCCCGGTTTGGGAATACAATGGTAATTTGCATATTTCTAGACTTAAGCTTAAAAGCATAGCGTTAGTGGGTGAAAACTCGAAATAACCCCCGAACGTCCCTGTGGGTGGCAACAACACCTCCCACGGGACCAATGTAACTCATAGGAACTGACCCCACAACCGCGGGTCTCCCGATTTGAGAGTTCGATGGTAATTTGCATATTTCTAGACTTAGGCTACGAAACATGACTTTAGAGGGTGAAAACTCGAAAAAGGCCCCGAACGACCCCGTGGGTGGCACCACACCTCTCACGGGACCAATGTAACTCGTAGGAACTGACCCCGCAGCCGCGGGTCTGCCGGTTTGAGAATCTGACATTAATTTGTATATTTCTAGACTTGTGCAAAACATGGCGTTAGAGGGTGAAAACTCGAAACAGCCCTCGAACGGCCCCGTGAGTGGCACCAACACCTCCCAAGGGACTAATGTAACTCGTAGGAACTGATCCTACAGACGCGGGTCTCCCGGTTTGAGAGTACGACGATAATTTGCATATTTTTAGATTTAGGCTTAAAAACATGACGTTAGAGGGTGAAAAATCGAAACATCCCCCGAACGGCCCCGTGGGTGGAACCAACACCTCCCACGAGACAATTGTAACTCATAGGAACTGACCACGCACCCGCAAGACTTCTGGTTTGATAATACGATGGAAATTTCTTTATTTCTAGACTTAAGCTTAAAAACGTGGCGTTAGAGGGTGAAAACTCGCAACAGCCCCCGAACGTCCCCGTGGGTGGCACCAACAACTCCCACGGGACCAATGTAACTCGTAGGAACTGACCCCGCAGCAGCGGATCTCCCAGTTTGAGAATACAATGGTAATTTGCATATTTTTAGACTTAAGCAAAACATGGCGTTAGAGGGTGAAAACTCGAAATAGCCCCCAGACATTCCCGTGGGTGGCACCAATGCCTCCCACGAGACCAATATAAATCGAAGGAACTGACCCCGCAGCCGCAGGACTCCCGATTTGAGATTATGATGATAAGTTGCATATTTCTTGACTTAGGATTAAAACATGGCGTTAGAGGGTGAAAACTCGAAACATCCCTCGAATGTCCCTGTGGGTGACACCAACACCTCCCACGGGACCAATGTAATTCGTAGGAACTGACCCCACAGCCGCGAGTCTCCCGTTTTGAGAGTAGGATGGTAATTTGCATATTTCTAGACTTAGACTACAAAACATTACGTTAGAGGGTGAACACTGGAAAAATCCCCCGAACGGCCCCGTGGGTGGCACCAACACCTCTCACGGGACCAATGTAACTCGTAGGAACTGACCCCACAGTCGCGGGTCTCCCGGTTTGAGAATACGACGGTAATTTGCATATTTCTAGACATAAGCAAAACATGGCGTTAGAGGGTGAAAACTCGAAATAGCCCCCGAACGGTCCCGTGGGTGGCACCAACACCTCCCACGAGACCAATATAACTCGTAGGAACTGACCCCGTAGCCGCGGGACTCCCGGTTTGAGAATATGACGGTAATTTTCATATTTCTTGACTTAGGCTTAAAAACATGGTGTTAGAGGGTGAAAACTCGAAACAGCCCCCGAACGTCCTCGTGCACCAACACCTCCCACGGGACCAATGTAACCCGTAGGAACTGACCCCACATCCGCGGGTCTCTCGGTTTGAGAGTATGACAGTAATTTGCATATTTCTAGACTTAGGCTTAAAAACATGATGTTAGAGGGTGAAAACACGAAATAACCCCTGAACGGCCCCGTGGGTGGCACCAACACCTCCCACGGGACCATTGTAACTCGTAGGAACTAACCCCGCAATTGCGGGTCTCCCGGTTTGAGAATACGATGGTAATTTGCATATTTCTAGACTTAAGCAAAACATGGCGTTGGAGGGTGAAAACTCGAAACCGCCTTCGAACGGCCCTGTGGGTGGCATTAACACCTACCAAGGGACCAATGTAATTCGTAGGAACTGACCCAATAGCCAAGGGACTCCCGATTTGATAATACGATGATAATTTACATATTTCTTGACTTAGGCTTAAAAACATGGCGTTAGAGGGTGAAAACTCGAAACAGCCCTCGAACGTCCCCGTGGGTGGCACCAACACCTCCCACGGGACCAATGTAACTCGCATGAACTAACCCCACAATCGCGGGTCTCCCGATTTGAGAGTACGACGGTAATTTGCATATTTCTAGACTTAGGCTTAAAAACATGATGTTAGAGGGTGAAAACTCGAAACATACCCCGAACGGCCCCGTGGGTGCCACCAACACCTCCCACGAGTCCAATGTAACTCGTAGGAACTGACCACGCAGCCACAAGACTCCCGGTTTGATAATACGACGGTAATTTCCATATTTCAAGATTTAAGCTTAAAAACATGGCGTGAGGGTGAAAACTCGAAACAGCCCCCGAACGTCCCCGTAGGTGACACCAACACCTCCCACGGGACCAGTGTAACTCATAGGAACTGACCCCGCAGCCACGGATCTCCCAGTTTGAGAATAAGACGGTAATTTACATATTTCTAAACTTAAAAAAAAGATGGCGTTAGAGGGTGAAAACTCGAAACAACCCCCGAACGGCCCTGTAGGTGGCACCAACACCTCCAACAGGATCAATGAAACTCGTAGAAACTTTGCTTTATGCCCTTTGTGGCATTAATATCCATCAAGTCCAACTTGATGATTAGAATAGTTATAAGTATATATATATAACGATTCTAAGACCGCCCGTCCGGGTTTGCCCACTGTGCGCTCCCCTAAATAACCATCATCTTCCAGGGCCTATCATAAGACAACCTGGGATCCTATCAAAACATCGGGAAGCGTCCATATGCCTGCGTGATAGTCAAGACCACACCCGAAATCTCCTACCCATCGCCGAAAAATATAAAACAAGCGCTCATATGGCCTAAGACTATATCCACCCTGCATTCATTAGCCAGGGGGCTTCACCTTATGCACGAACTTCCCTTGAGATGGTATTTAGAGAGGTGTGTTTAACCATTTCATTAATATCCATTGCATGATTTTTTAAATTATCATTTACTTTATCCTTTTACATTTTATCAAATGCGTTATGGTTATCTGGAACTATACATGCCTCACATCATTATAGTAACCTCGAAGAACATTCAAACTCCCAAGTTATTCTCCCAAGTCTCCTTTTTTGGGCTTTATAACAAACCCTCATACATCACATTAACTTCTAAAGTCTCCAAACACAAATTAATAATCTCCTAGACTCCTACTAATTGAAAAATGAAAGTAATGCCTAAACATCACTTCACACACCCTCGAACTAAGTCCCATATATACCAATTCTAATCTAGGGTACTAAACTAATTCACCTAGAAATCTAGGACTCTAAATTTACTTCATACAAGAAGGTTCCTATGTCCTAAGACTAGAAAAAGGGGGTTAAAAATAAAAAGAAAACAAAATAAAAAATGCAGGATTTTTGAATCGATTCGGCCTAGCCGAATCGATTCGGCCAGAAAATATGGGATTCTGCATAATTGTCGAATCAATTCGGACCTTACGAATCGATTCGGTTAGGGAAATTGGGTTTCTGCATAAATGCCGAATCGATTCGGATTAGGCCGAATCGATTCGGTTCACCTAATCCTGGAAACTGTCCCTGGGCGAATCGATTCGGCCAGGCCGAATTGATTCGGTCCTGCGAATTTTACCAAATTTTGGCTATATAGTCTTGGACTCCAAATTTATACCAACTCAAATCCTTTCAACCCAATATCATTTATGGTCATCAGTGCATAATAAGTACCACAACTACCACCATAAATCTCATTAATCACCCAAGTCATTCTTAAATGATTCAAGAACCCCAAATTCATAAAAAACCCTAAACGAGATAAACCATGATTAATACACAATTATCACAACTAATCATTTATCTTAAACCACATATGGCAAGTAGAAAACTTGCCTCAATCTAGCAAATGCCGAATTTCTTTTTGTAGAAGCAAGAATTCCTCCTCAATCTTCTATCTCTTCTCTTTTCTCCACTATTTCTCTTCCTCTCTCTAGTTCTCTCTTGGTTTAAGAAATGAAATTAGGGAAAAATAGAAGACTTAGTAAGACTAAGTCGTGCCATTAGTCAACAATCCCAACTTAAATGATCAATACCGCGATAAAATAACACGCAATTGCATATTTAAGGTATAATCAGTCAAAAGTGCAAAAAATCTCAAAATACAATATGGCACATAATTTGACTATCTCGCACGTTCCGGAATCAACTACGGCCTCCAAATTATCATTTGGATATTTTATAACTTATTTTAAGTTACGGTTCCATTTTAAATTATAGGGTCATTTTAAATTCTTATGACACAATAAAGCTCATCATGAGGATATTTACATACTCATACAGTAAATATACAATAAGTCAGTAAATATTAACTTTTCTTCCTTAAATTAATACTTACTCCATAAATCAACATTTTATATTTAATTACCTCACATAGTATGTAAATATAAAATAGACTCTCATAAGCGAGGGTTGTTACATACTCCCCCTCTTATGAGGGAATTTTGTCCCCAAAATTCAAACGTACCTTGTAAGAAGAGATGCAGATACTTCTCTCGCATGTCGTCCTCACGTTCCCACATCGATTCTTTAGCATTGTGATGACTCCATTGGACTCTCACCAAGGGCACCACACGAGACCTCAACTTTCCCTCCCCATAATCTAGAATAGCAACTGGTTGTTCTTCATATGAAACGTCGGGTTGCAAGTTAATGTCGTCAAAAGGAATATGCCAAAGGGCACCGTCACATCTCTTATACTTTTTCAGAGAGGAGACATGGAATACATCGTGAATTTTTTGCAAAGGTTCCGGTAAGGAAATTTGGTACGCCACTAGATCAACTTTCGCAATAACTGGAAAAGGTCCAACGAAGCGCGACGCAAGCTTTCCTTTCTTCCCGAAATGCTTAATGCCTTTCATTGGTGACACTCGCACCAAGACTTGGTCACCAATCTCCAACTCCATGTGTCTTCTATCCGCATCGACATAGCTCTTTTGGCGGTCTTGAGCTATCCGAATGCGATTCCGAATGAGTTCAATTTTAAAAGAAGTATCTTGGATCATTTCAGGTCCAAGAAATTTGTTATCACCCACTTCTAACCAACAAGCGGGCCACCTACATGGTCGGCCATAAAGAGCCTCATAGGGCGCCATGCCGATAGTAAATTGGTATGAGTTGTTATAAGCGAACTCAACCAATGGGAGGTATTGTTCCCAACCTCCCTTGAAATCAAGCATGCACATACGGAGCATATCCTCCAACATTTGGTTTACTCTTTCCGTTTGACCATCGATTTGAGGATGATAAGAAGTGCTTAACCTCAATTCAGTTCCCATGGCCTCTTCGAAACTTCGCCAAAAATTGGAAACAAAAATTTTATCTCGGTCGGAAACAATATTTAGAGGTACCCCATGGAGTCTAATGACCTCCTCGATAAACAACTGGGCATAGCGAGCGGTATCAAAATCCGTACGCACAGGTAAGAAGTGTGCCGACTTAGTCAAGCGGTCAACAATCACCCAAATTGAATCATAACCCCTCTGTGATCTTGGTAAGACCGTAATGAAGTCCATCGATATGCTCTCCCATTTCCAAACCGGAATCTCCAACGGTTGCAACAAACCTATCGGTCGCTGATGATCGATCTTGACCAACTGACAAGTAGTGCATTGGGACACAAATTCAGAAATATCCCGCTTCATGTCGGGACACCAATACTGGCGGTGCATGTCTTGATACATTTTGTCCCCACCAGGATGTACCGTAAATTTTGACCCGTGAGATTCCGCCATCACCGCCCTTCTCAAATCCCCCTCTTCCGGAACAATAAGTCTTCCATGAAAGCGTAATCCACCCTCTGAACTTATTGAGTAGGATTCCACTCCCTCGGACAGTAACCGGTGTATATGGTCCTGACAGCCCTTATCCCTTCCTTGGGCTTCTACCACCCTTTCCACAATGGTAGGATTAACGGTCATCACTGATATGAATGCTCTCACCACCGCATCCTCTTGGCTGAGCTCTTTCCACTTAGCCTTCCATACTTCAGCTAACTCTCCCTCGGGCCTCCTACTCAAGGCATCCGCTACTACATTCGCCTTGCCCGGATGATAATGAATATCAAATTGATAATCTTTCATGAACTCTAACCATCGGCGCTGGCGCATATTCAAATCTTTTTGTGAGAATAAATATTGCAGCGATTTGTGGTCCGTGAAAAGACTGAATTTCTCCCCTAAGAGATAATGCCTCCAAATCTTCAAAGAAAAAATAACTGCGGCGAGTTCTAAGTCATGCACTGGATAATTCCTTTCGTGAGGCTTTAGCTTGCGAGAAGCATAAGCGATAGTCCGCCTCTCTTGTTGAAGCACACCTCCTAATCCCTGAAGAGATGCATCGGTGAAGACTAGATATTCCAATCCCGGTTTTAGTAAAGCGAGGACTGGAGCCTAAGTCAGTTTATCCTTGAGCTCATCAAAAGCAACCTGGCAAGAGTTACCCCAAACAAATCTCACTCCTTTTTGGGTCAAATTTATCAAAGGGCTTGCGATTTTTGAGAAACCCTTGATAAACCGACGGTAATAACCCATCAAACCTAGAAAACTATGAATTTCGGTAGGTGTCGTGGGCTGACCCCACTCCCTCACTGCAACCACCTTGCTTGGATCCACCGATATACCTTGGGATGACACTACATGACTCAAAAACTGAACTTCCTTCAACCAAAAGCCACACTTCTCGAACTTTACATACAATTGGTGATCCCTCAATCTTTGCAGGACCAACTGTAAGTGAGTAGCATGGCCAGATTCTATCTGAGAATAGACTAAGATGTCATCGATAAACACAATAACAAATTGGTCAAGGAAATCCCGAAACACCCTATTCATAAGATTCATAAATACAGCTGGGGCGTTGGTTAGTCCAAAGGGCATAACCAAGAATTCATAGGATCCATATCTGGTCAGAAATGCGGTCTTGGATACATCCTGCTCCCGTATCCTCAATTGATGATACCCCGTCCTCAAATCGATCTTAGAGAAGTACAACGCTCCCCTAAGTTGGTCAAATAGATCATCAATGCGAGGAAAATGGTATTTATTTCGGATGGTGACTTTATTCAACTCTCTATAGTCCACACATAACCGGAGAGAACCATCTCTTTTCTTTATGAACAAAACCGGAGCACCCCATGGCGACATACTGCGCCTAATAAATCCCTGCACCAACAACTGCTGAATTTGATCTCTCAAATCCTTCATCTCCATAGGAGCCATGCGATATGGAGCTTTCACAATAGGTCGAGTTCCCGGCGCTAAATCAATCATAAAATCAATCTCCCGACTTGGAGGTAATCCCGGTATTTCCTGGAAAATATCCTCAAAATATCTAACAACCGGAAGAAAATACAGGGGAACAACTACATCCCTAGAAGTATCCTCCGCAAAAAAATATAAATAGGTACTCGTACCTCCTTCCATACTAGGCATAACTACCAAGAACATTTCTTGTCCCGGAATGGCGAAAACTATACTCTTCCCATACCAATTCACTATCGCGTGATATTTCACTAACCAATCCATGCCCAAAATCACATCATACCCGACCATGTCAAGGACAATTAAATCGGCCTCAAAGAAAAAGTTATCAAGATTAATCCCTATGTTTTTACAAACAAAGAAAATAAATGAACCATCACCCATAAAGGATTCAATGCTAGTAAAAGTACTCTCAGCAGACTTTATTAAATCTGTGGTGTGAGTAAAACTCCTAGAAATGAAAGAGTGTGTCGCATTCGTATCAAATAATACCCGACCCATATGCCCTTGGATGAGAAACTTACCCTCAATCGCTGGCGGTGCCAGAGGGGCTAGAGGAAGCATAGCCTCCTGAATGTGATAAACCCGTCCATACTGCAGTTGCCCCTGCTGTGGAGGAACAACCGGATTAGGTGCCTGTGGCGGAAACTGAACATATGGTTGTTGTGAAGCCCTAGGAAGATGCCCTCCAATCAACTGAGGACACGACCTCTTATAATAGCCCAACTCTCCGCACTGAAAACATTTATTCACCACATTCTCCTAGTTCCTTCCTTGATTGTTTTGGAACTACCCCGAACCTCGACCCTGCTGACCTCTACCACCGTTCCCACCTCTACTTGCTTACTGTTGTGGTGGTACACCTTGACCCGGCCTATTATTGTTACCACCCGCATTAAATCCACCAAAACATTGGAGTTTAGACAAATCCCCTTGCTGGGGGTCTCTCTCTCTTTGCTTACTCCCCGAAGATTGGGATGAAGAAGATGTTCCTCCCCCGATCCGATTACCTCCAGTTTTTCCCACCTTCCCCAACGCGGTAGCCTTTTTGCTATTTTGCACAAACAATCTATGCACTTGACAATGAAGTAGGGCCGCATTCATCACATCCCTAAAGGTTTTTAATGCCGAATTTCCCAACAAGTGTTGTTTTATCTGCCATTGTAAACCACCCACAAACTTGGAGATTCTCTTCTCTTCTGGTGTCACTTCCTCCGGTATAAAACTTGCCAACCGGGTGAACTCCTTTACATACTCTGCAACCGATCTCTCTCCCTGTAGTAAATCTTGAAGCTTCCTTTTCATCTCCCTTTTAACTGCGGGAGGGAAGTACTTTCCGTCAAACAAGGCCCAAATATCAGTGATTGACATCGTATCCCTTTGCTCCAGTGTAGTCATCGACTCCCACTAATGTAATGCCGATACGACAAGCTTGAAGGTAACAAGGATTTTATTTTTCTCCTCACTACATTCTAGCATACAAAGATGGCGTTGCATGTCTTTCTTCCACTAATTTTCCCTTATGACATCCGAGCCTCCATCGAATTTCGGGGGATGGCCCTTTAGAAAAGATTCTCTAACTCTTTCCCACGGAGAAGGTCCCGTAGGAACTTGTGCCTCTTGTGCCCGTAGTTGAGCTTGTGGCATTTGTTGTACCACTGCAATCATCGCTGTGTTGACCGCTTGGGCCACTATGTTTGCCACATCAGCGGCATTTATACTCCCCGGTGGCGGCGGTGGAGGACCAACCTCCTCTTCCACAACTCTATTACGTCGAGTGGGACGTCCTCTCTTAGGCGGCATCTGAGATGGAGAAATAATAGAGTTAAGATACTATAAAAAACAATCTATCTTGCAGAAGATTGCAAACATAAGCAACAAAGCAGTCCTAACATTAGGCTCTATATCAAAGAACGCTACGATAAAACGTGACAAGTCCGCATAGATCCTAAAGACTCTAGAACCTGATGCTCTGATACCATCTGTGACAACCCGATTTCCGAAATAAGGGGTGGCCAACCCGATACTCCAATAATACAGGAATCATGAATGGAATCATTTTGAGCATCGTAACAACGTAAAGAGTATACAGGACAACCACTCAAAATTTCAAAAAACAGGTTGCCAAAATTTTTTATTTTGTAAATTAAAGAAAGCATTGTCGACAACCCATAATAGAAAAGAAGGTGGAAACCCCAAAAGTACATATATACAATAGCAACAATATGCAATGAAAAGGACCGAATATAATATAGATCAACAGAGTCTCATACAATGAATATCAAGTTCCATTAGTTACATATTACATCCATTATACAATTACAACGGTTGGGCCACATGCCCGAATAAAGAACTGAGCATAGCTAGAAGACAATAATTTCACAGCTCCTCAAAAGGCACTGGAATGGGGGTCAATTATGGGCGACCTTGCGGTGGAGCACCTGAGCGGACAATAATCATACATGCACAATAAGAAAGAAGAACGGGTCATGGCTCGGTTTTATGTGATCCCCAGATAAATGACAAGCATGACAATAATGAATAGTTAATCATGAATGATAAAGATGACATTCTAACATGATGACATCCTATAATGATTCAAGACAATTGAATGATTATAAAGTGAAATTCAATTATATAGGAAAATAAGAACAATCCTAAGCCTTTTTCATCTTTCATCGTTTTCATTTTTCATCTTTCCATTCCTTATCAGGAATACAAGTTATATCATGTGCTCTTTGTGGCACGTATCTCAGTTGTATGCTCTTTGTGGCATATTCTATGCTCTTTATGGCATTGCTTTATGCCCTTTATGGCATTAATATCCATCAAGTCCAACTTGATGATTAGAATAGTTATAAGTATATATATATAACGATTCTAAGACCGCCCGTCCGGGTTTTCCCATTGTGCGCGCCCTTAAATAACCATCATCTTCCAGGGCCTATCATAAGACAACCTGGGATCCTATCAAAACGTCGGGAAGCGGCCATATGCCTGCGGGATGGTCAAGACCACACCCGGAATCTCCTACCCATCGCCGAAAAATATAAAACAAGCACTCATATGGCCTAAGACTATATCCACCCTGCATTCATTAGCCAGGGGGCTTCACCTTACGCACGAACTTCCCTTAAGATGGTATTTGGAGAGGTGTGTTTAAACCATTTCATTAATTTTCATTGCATGATTTAGTAAATTATCATTTACTTTACCCTTTTACATTTTATCAAATGCGTTATGGTTATCCGGAACTATACATGCCTCACATCATTATAGTAACCTCGAAGAACATTCAAACTCTCAAGTTATTTTCCCAAGTCTCCTTTTTTGGGATTTATAACAAACCCTCATACATCACATTAACTTCTAAAGTCTCCAAACACAAATTAATAATCTCCTAGACTCCTACTAATTGAAAAATGAAAGTAATGCCTAAACATCACTTCACACACCCTCGAACTAAGTCCCATATATACCAATTCTAATCTAGGGTACTAAACTAATTCACCTAGAACTCTAGGACTCTAAATTTACTTCATACAAGAAGGTTCCTATGTCCTAAGACTAGAAAAAGGGGGTTAAAAATAAAAAGAAAACAAAATAAAAAATGCAGGATTTTCGAATCGATTCGGCCTAGCCGAACCGATTTGGCCAGAAAATATGGGATTCTGCATAATTTCCAAATCAATTCGGACCTTTCGAATCGATTCGGTCAGGGAAATTGAGTTTCTTCATAAATGCCAAATCGATTCGGACTAGGCCGAATCGATTCGGTTCACCTAATCCTGGAAACTGTCCCTGGGCGAATCGATTCGGCCAGGCCGAATCGATTCGGCCAGGCCGAATTGATTCGGTCGTGCGAATTTTGCTAAATTTTGGCTATGGAGTCTTGGACTCCAAATTTATCCCAACTCAAATCCTTTCAACCCAATATCATTTATGGTCATCAGTGCATAATAAGTACCACAACTACCACCATAAACCCCACTAATCACCCAAGTCATTCTTAAATGATTTAAGAACCCCAAATTCATAAAAAAAACTAAACTAGCTAAACCATGATTAATACACAATTATCACAACTAATCATTTATCTTAAACCACATATGGCAAGTAGAAAACTTGCCTCAATCTAGCAAATGCAGAATTTCTTTGTGTAGAAGCAAGAATTCCTCCTCAACCTTCTATCTCTTCTCTTTTCTCCACTATTTCTCTTTCTCTCTCTAGTTCTCTCTTGGTTTAAGAAATGAAATTAGGGAAAAATAGAAGACTTAGTAAGACTAAGTCGTGCCATTAGTCAATAATCCCAACTTAAATCATCAATACCGCGATAAAATAACACGCAACCGCATATTTAAGGTATAATCAGTCAAAAGTGCCAAAAATCTCAAAATACAATATGGCACATAATTTGACTATCTCGCACGTTCCGGAATCAACTCCGGCCTCCAGATTATCATTTGGATATTTTATAACTCATTTTAAGTTCTGGTTCCATTTTAAATTATAGGGTCATTTTAAATTCTTATGACACAATAAAGCTCATCATGAGGATATTTACACACTCATACAGTAAATATACAATAAGTCAGTAAATATTAACTTTTCTTCCTTAAATTAATACTTACTCCATAAATCAACATTTGATATTTAATTACCTCACATAGTATGTAAATATAAAATAGACTCTCATAAGCGAGGGTTGTTATAATTATAAGATATTCAAACGTATAAAAATATGTAAACAAAAACAAACCAAAGTAGAAATGGTGAACAAATGAGGAACATAATCAACCAAGTAAGGAATAACAAAAATTGATTGAGTGACCCAGCTAGTCCTTAACGTCCATGTAAAACTGAAAGAAGGGTTGGACATATTTTAAAGAGACAATATTAATGTAGTGTTTACTGGTGGAATATGTTAGTCTTTATTTGTTGGTTTGGTGGCGTAGCTGGTGTGGTGGTGTGTTGAGTGTTAGATACACTCATGAAATTTCATTACAAATAAGACCGCTATCCAAATAATGATTAATTCTAACCGGAGAGTATTCTAATGAATTAATTATAAAATAATAAATATTTAATTAAAAGCGATTACCAACATAGATCATGTTGTATATTGTCTAATTTTTGTTTTAACAAAGGCATGAATAGTTGATGATAGCTATATGTTCTTCAATAAAAACATGTATTTTAAATAAAACTTAAAGTAAAATGTATTTAGCATTAAGATTTTGAGTTTTATTATATAATCAAACATAAAATAATGATTTTATCCAATTTAGAGTTTATTAGAATCAAGAACATTAATTTAAAAGAGAAGATGATTTGAGCTATAGTTTGCATGGTTAAGTATGTAGTCAAAGGGATAACTCATATTATTATTATTATTATTATTATTATTATTATTATTATTATTATTATTATTATTATTATTATTATTATTATTATTATTGTTATTATTATTATTATTATTATTGCTATTATTATTATTATTGTGGGTACCCAAAATTAATAAAATGGGCCTGGACGAGTAGCCCAATTCTGGCGTCCCAAAGTCTAGACCCTCCATCTCTTATTTAACTATGACCCGGTCTCTTCTCACGTTCCCATTAAGGGAGGTTATAGGGAGAGATGCAAGACGTGGGGGGATCCAACACCCCCATTCACCAAAATGTACATGTATATATTAAACCCTAGGTCCGGGGCAAAGGATAAGTTGTATTCTCTGTAAATGCTCTCCGGAGTATATAGAAATAACACCGACTGCACTACCGTAGAAGTAGGCACATCTTTGCTGAACCACATACATCCTTTGTTGTGTGATTGTCATTTTACATTCCTTGCTCTTACTTGGTGATTACCTCTCTCGTATTTATTTGTGTTGCATAATAATTGCTTCCACAATTGGCGCCGTCTGTGGGAACCGTTCATCTTTCCCTAAGAAGAGCCCACACCAAGAAAGGAGTTTAAAATGTCTGGTTACAGTAGCAATGCTCCCCAGGCAGGGGATATTCAAGAACCACCTGCTTCTCGCAGGATTAGATCTGAAGTTCGACGTTCAGATCAGAGGGCTCACTTAGAAAGGCCAGCTTCAGAAGAAAGCCAAGGACCAGCGAGATCCACGCAGATATCTAGACTGATTAATGCATACGAGGCAAGGCTTCACAAGCAAAGGGAGTCTTCTTGCAAACACGAGGCTGAGAATGCTCGCCTGAAAAGAAGACTGGAAAGACTGGAGAGAGAGATTCATCATGATAACAGGAGATGTCCATACCATACTCCTAGCCCTCAGGCGAGAAAATCTCTCAGTCGAGGAAGGAGACCTATGCGAGGATCTCAAAAGGTGGAAGGAGACGAGTCAGATGATGACCTCCGCGAGCAGCTACGAAAAGCCCTACTCGCAGCAACGAGAACATACGAAATCTGGTCCGCAGGGAGATGGACCAACATCCTTCACACTACGGTACCAGATCGACAAGGGAACTCGCTAGGCGATCTCTCAAAACCCAGATGAAGTCACCCTTCATGAGGGAAATTGAAGAAGAAGAAGAAGAAGAAGAAGAAGAAGAAGCCCCCAAGAAATTTGTCATTCTAATATTCAAAATTTATGACGGTAAGACTGATCCCATTGATCACGTCAGACAGTACCGGTAGGCCATGAACCTCTGGAACCACCGAGACGAGCTAATATGCCAAATTTTCCTCTCGATCTTGCATGATGTTGCACATAAATGGTTCGAAAGGCTCCCCCACTGATCCATCAGAAGTTTCAAATCCCTGGACGAACTCTTTATGGACCGCTTCATTACTAGTAGCTCCCATCCCAAAAGGATGGATGCTTTACTAATAATGAAGAAAACGCCTCAAGAGACACTCCGAGACTATGCGAAGAGGTACTGGGAGTTATTCAACGAGGTCGAAGATTACTGGGAATAAGTGGCAGTGGACTCTTTCAAAATTGGGCTACCCAGCTCTTCCCTTCTTTACCAGTCCCTGACAAAGAAGGAGGCTATGACTATTGACCACCTAATCGCTCGCATCAAGATGTACGCTAAGGTGGAAGATGTCACCCGCCTCAGTGTAGGGGACAACGGTCGAGATCGACTCATTGCCAAGGGAAGTGAAAAAGTTGAGAACCAGAAGAAAGGAGGAAAGAACGGGGGCAAAAACGGCTCCAAGAACGGAGGTAACAATGATGTGTCGAAAGCATTCCAAGTGGTCAACACCATCTTCAAAGAACCAATTTACAAGATCCTCGCAAAAATCAAAGACGAGCCATTCATCAAATGGCCCAGGAAGATGGGAGGAGATCCCTCGAAGAGGAACAACGCGTTGAGATGCGCTTTTCACAAAGAGGAAGGACATAATACTGAGCATTGAGAAACTCTTAAATCTCACCTCGAGGAGCTAGCCCAATCCGGGAATTTGAACCAGTTTATGGAGAAAAAGGCAGAGAAGGAGGCTGCCAATAGAGAAGCAAGACCTGACAACGTGCTCGAAGATGATGCTGGATATGAGTTCGTGATAATTCATGGGGCATCTGATGAAAAACAGATCCAAGGAAATTCAGCTTGAATGGAGATGAAGAAACTCACAGCGGTAATGCAGGACTTTCAGATCGATCCAGCAAAGTCGCAGTTAGGAAAGCGTCGACGAGAAGATGACGTCAACTATAACAAGCATATTGTTTTCACAGATGAAGATCTGGTGGGAGTGAGAACCCCACATCACGATGCTCTGATCATTACCCTCGGGATAGCTAACTTTGACGTCGACAAGTTGCTCGTCGACCAAGGAAGCTCGTTCGAAGTGATGTATCTCGACCTATTAAGAAAATTAAAGTTAAGCGTCGCCGACCTAAAGGAAGCTACTGTCCTTTTAGTTGGCTTCGCTAGAAAAATAACTATGCCTATGGGAAAGATTGTACTACCGGTGCGCGTAGGAAACGTCTCCAAGATGATCGAGTTTTTGGTAGTTAACATCGACTCGCCATACCAGGACATCCTCGGTAGGGGATGGCTTCATGCAATGAACGTAGTAGTATCCTCAACGTACTATCAGAAAATTAAGTATGTAACCGAGCGAGGAGTAATGGAGATCCACAGTGACCAAGCGATGGCAAGAAGGTGCTTCATAGCAGCCATCCGACCAAAGCCAGAAAGGAAGGCCGATCAGCCCAGCGAGAAAGTGAAAGAAGGACTAACACCTTCTAAATGGAAATTAAAGTATGAAATACCTAGAGTAGAGGAGACCAAGATCCTCCCCTCCGAGCGGGTCATCGAGGACCTGGTAGAAGTTATGGCTGGAGATGGCGACAGTAATAGAGTCTTCTTGATTAATGCATCTCTCACCGATCAGGAACAGAAAGAATTGACAACTTTGCTGAGACGCAACGTAGATGTTTTCGCTGGGAACCATACGAACTGCCTGGAATTGATCCTAGTATGGCCTGTCATCAGCTGCATGCCGATCCCACCTTCAAACCAGTCACGCAGAAGGCACGACGAACTGCACCCGAGAAGGCTAAAGCGGTAAAAAAGAAGCTGAAAAACTGTTGGATGAAGGATCCATACGGGAAGTACAATTCCACAAGTGGTTATCCAACCCAGTAGTAGTTTCGAAGAGCAACGGGAAGTGGAGAGTTTGCATCAACTTCACTGACCTCAACAAAGCGTGCCCTAAAGGTAGTTTTCCCCTCCCAAAAATAGACCAACTAGTAGACGCCACTGCAGCTCACGAGCGGATGAGTTTTCTGAATGCATACTCAGGGTATCACCAGATCCCCTTATATGCCCCAGACCAGGACAAAACAGCGTTCATCACGACAGTTGGGCTATACTGCTACAAGGTCATGCCCTTTGGGATCAAGAATGCAGGGGCAACTTATCAGCGGCTGGTCACCAAGATGTTCAAGGACCAGATGGGAAACACCATGGAGGTCTACATCGATGACATGCTCGTTAAAAGTAAGATGAAAGAAAATCACCTCTCAGACCTGTCAAACACCTTCAAAATCCTCAGGAAGTATCGAATGAAACTTAATGCAAGAAAGAGTTCTTTCGGTGTCCAGTCAGGAAAATTTCTTGGGTACTTGGTCAGTAAGAGAGGCATAGAGGCTAACCCAGACCAGATCAATGCAATTAACAGGGTACAACCACCTCGAACAATCCGAGATGTATAGAAGCTCACTGGTATGCTCGCTGCCTTAAATCGCTTCATTTCTAAATCCTTCGAGAAATGCAAGCCTTTCTTCCAACTTCTGAAGGGGAACAAAATGGTAGAATGGAACCCAGATTACTCGCAAGCATTGGTCGAGTTCAAAACTTACTTAAGCTCTCCACCACTGCTCGTCATACCACGACAAATAGATTCTTTGTACCTATACCTCTCCATTTCCAACCACATTATCAGCTCTGCGTTAATATGCGAGGTTGCAGGAATCCATCACCCTATTTATTACATGAGCAAGACCCTACTTGACGCCGAGCAGAGGTACCTACCGCTAGAGAAGCTCGCCTTCGCACTAGTAGTGGCATCGAGGAAGCTGAAGCAGTATTTTGAAGCCCACACTATCTTCGTCCTTACATCGTACCCCCTTAAGGCAGTCCTGAGGAAAGCGAATTTGTCGGACAGGCTGTCTAAATGGTCAGTCGAGCTCGGGCGATTCGACATCCAATTTCAACCAAGGACCGTAACTAAGGGGCATATCCTTGCTGATTTTATAGCCAAATTCACGGGCGAGGAACTTTCTAACCAACCTCAACCAACAACGCAAAAGGAGAACCAAGAAACAGAGGAAACCTGAAAACTATTTGTTGATGGAGCCTCCAACTCAGAGGGGGCAGGAGTAGGCATTATCCTCGTTACTCCAGAAAAAACAATCCTTGAACAAGGAATCAGGATTGGATTTGCAGCCTCCAACAACGCAGCAGAGTACGAAGCTTTAATAGCCGGCCTCCAAAAGGCGCACACTTTGGGAGCAAAGCATTTACAAGTGTTCGACGATTCCCAATTAGTTTCCAATCAGATAAGTGGAGATTACAATGCAAAAGATGAAAGAATGGCAGCTTACCTCGCCTTAGTGAAAAAACTAATGAAGAGCTTCGATGAGATCAAGGTCCAGCAGTTTCCCAGAGGTCAAAATAGCCATGCTGACGCCCTAGCAGCCCTGAGTTCGACAGTTGACTCCGACCTAAGAAGAACCATCCCCGTCGATTTCCTCACTCATCCGAGCATCCGTAATAGCAAACCACCAGACGTGGAACAAGTACTCCATGTGGGATCAGCTCCTAGCTGGATAGACCCCTTAAGGGACTATTTGAAGGATGGCACGCTCCCAGATAATAAGAAAATTGCCCACTAAATAAGTGTCAAAGCTGCTCTCGCTTTCACTTATCACCAGAGGGCAACTTGTATAAGAGATCCTTCTACGGACCCTACCTCCAATGCGTTCACCCAGGGAATATCGAGAAAGTGCTACGCGAGCTTCACGAAGGAGTCTGTGGAAGCCATATCGGAGGAAGGTCTCTGGATTTTCGAGCAATGAAGGAAGGCTATTGGTGGTCATATATGCAAAGGGACTCTGCGATGTATGTTCGCAAGTGCCTGAAATGTCAACTTCATGCTCCTATGGTCCACCAACCTGCTAGCGACCTAAAATCACTCTCCAACCCATGGCCATTCACCCAATGGGGAATCGACATCGTGGGACCATTGTCTACCTCCATCGGCATTCGTAAATATCTATTGGTTGCAACTGACTACTTCACCAAATGGATCGAGGCGGAACCCCTGGCGAACATTCGAGATGCAGATATGGTAAGGTTCATATAGAGAAATATAATCACCCGCTTTGGCATCCCCGGAACCATCATCACCGATAATGGAACTCAGTTCGAAAGCGTCTCGTTTCAGAGTTTCTGTAACGAACACAATATCAGGCACCACTTCAGTTCGGTGGCCTACCCTCAGAGTAATGGCGAAGCTGAGGCTTCCAATAGGACTGTGATCAATGGACTAAAGAAGTGATTGGAGCAAGTCAAAGGCTCATGGTTAAATGAATTATCGCATATTTTGTGGACTTATCTAACCACTCCTCGGCGAGCAACAGGAGAAACCCCATTTTCGCTGATGTATGGGACGAAAGCAGTCATCCCACTAGAAGCGGGTTTGCCAATAATAAGATCCAACCTTATCGACTAGGGCCATAATGATGAAGCATTTCTCACTCAGCTCGACCAAGCGGACGAGCACCGAGAGTTAGCCCTAGTAAAACTAGTGAACTATCAGCAACAGCTCGCAAGACATTACAATAAAAGGGTCAACCTAAGGACATTCTGAGTTGGGGACTATGTCTTGAGGAAAGTCCTGGGTAGCACAGTAAAACCATCAGATGGCAAGCTAGGGCCAAACTAGGAGGGACCCTTCAAGATAACAAGAGACGATCTACAGGGCACCTATCACTTGGAAATAATGGAAGGTAGAGAAATACCACGATCATGGAACGCAACCAATCTCAAGAGATTCTATTTTTATATCTTTCTTTTATTCTTTTGTTATGAAACTAGAAGTTCGTTTTCCTTGTCATTAATTAAAGTTATTTAAAACGGTTGCATTCTAATGAGTAACAACTATACGAGCTTTATCGCACATCCTTTCCAAATAACAGGCACATTGATCATCACATCATAGCAGGGAATTGTCCCTCCTCAGGTTATCGTTATGAAACACAAAAGACCTCTTGACATTGCCATTGGCAATATATGAAGCCCTACTGGAGATCCTTAGGCAAAATGGCCAAATCTAAACTAGTCACCTCACCAAACCTTCTTTGGTTAAATAAAATCCTGATCAGATGGAATATCCAACACCAGGTGTGTCCTCGCTAATTGCCACACTTAGGCCTAAGGGAGTGTGACGACATGACCTAAAAGGTAAAGTGGGGAACAATGGTATCCTGATGTTATACTGGACTGGGAGGACACTTGCGTGATAATACGAACTTATAAGATCACGAAGGAATGAGAACTTGGAAAAAATAATGCACTTGTTTAGTTGGCTAAATTAGCCCAAAACAGAAATTTTATTAATCCACTATATTTCCAACAATGGTGATACTAGTGTAGTCAGCGAGCTCGCCCAAAGCATTTACACTACAAAAAATACATAGAGAAACTACTAGCTAAATCCTAATGGAGATGAGGCCTCTGGGCAAGGTAGTTAGCCACTTGGGCTCGTCGTTCGTCATCGGGATGAGGGGCTAACTCCTCCTCAACCTCGTTGGCATCCGACTCCAGCAGCTACCGATGGATGGCATCAAGAGGTATCCACTGATCATCCCTCCGAAAGGGATTGGGCATCGGTGTGGAGGGGGAGAATTCATGGCGATACCAGAGCATTGAATTTCTTAGAACTTGCATCTCCCTCAATGCACTCAACCATCCCCCGATGAAGGCGATCCCCTCAAACTCTGTCAACCTAGTCGGAGCATCTTGCCAACCCTGATCGTAACCGTCATCCCATAATCGTCGAGGTCCTTTTTTAAATAGGTGTCATTGCCGAGTAATATCCCTTTGAAGCCCAGCAGTGATCACATATGCTTGCTGGACGTCACCACGAAGCTCTTCCATCTCCCTCTCTCGAAGCCCTACCATTTCCCTATCTCAGCTCCTGGTGCTCCTGCCAGCTCGCGTCGATGAAGAACCTCACAGCACAGGGTGAATATCGCTCGAGCCAGCCCTAGCTTGCGTTAATGAAGAGCCTCACAACACTGAAGGGGCGGTTCTTAGCGTGTGTTCCCTAAGTCGGGAGACCTCTTTCCCTAAAGCTTAATTTTCTTACTGAAGCATCTCACCAACTTGGTTGATCTCGGAAGCATCGAGAAGCTTTGCTCTCAACGCATTCACCTCTTCTTGCACTGAAGCACCAACCTCTTCCATCTCCTCGAGCCTGTCCTTCAACTTGGCCACAAGTTCAAACTGATCCTTATACTTCTGATTCCTAGACCTAAGGGATTTGCAAAGCTTAACGAAGGCCTGGCGAACCTCAGGACTCGCATTAGGACAAAGGGTCCTGCCCAATTGAGACGTGGAAGGAATATATTCTTCTACATAAACCAACTACAAGACATAAGAAAGCATCGAAAAGATAGACATAATCAGTGGGCTGGGAAAAAGACACCTTTTCATTAATAAGAGTTGAAATTACATCGAACAACAAAAAGAAAGTTTACAGGCAGAAAAAGCAAAAATACAAAGTAATCCTAGAAGATAACTAGTTAGCAACCTCGGGTTGCCTAGAGGTCAATGGCTGTTTCCCTTTGTCAGCATTAGCAGGAGCACCGCCCTCAGCAGGGGTAATCTTTGTCGCCACAACAAGGGAAACGTCAATAAGGGTCGTCTGGGGAATAGGGTCAGTGCCTTCGATAACTGAGACAGGGGCTTCAACTACAACTGGCCTCGGCCCCGGGTCGTGTTCGTCAAAAAGAAGAGATGCAACATCCACTCCGGCAGCTATGAGGGCCTTGTTCCAGCCCTTCTTGAAGTTCAGATGACTAATATAGCCTATCTGAACTTCAGCATCCTCATATGCTGCAGTCTAACCAGAATTGTATAAGTCCTCCTTGACAGTAACTGCCTCAGACTCCTTTTTCTTCAAATCCTCAGATAACACTCTGTTCTCTTCCACGACAGCCATCCTGCTCTAGCAAACCAGGTCGTAGGCTTGTCGTAGCTCTGTCAACTCCTTTATTACTGCATCCTTCTCCCGGTTGGCAGTAACGAGGGCCAAATCAGATGATATCTGAGCAGCATCAAAGACCTTAAAACCAGCCTCAAGCTCTGCACCCTTCAACCTCAGGGCAGTGTTTTCTTTCTCCAGCACACCATTTTTCTTCACTAGCTCATTGCAAGAATGATAGGCACGGCAAAGTCAGTCACGAACTGCAGGAAGAAGAAAACATTAGAAGAAGGAAATGATGAAATTTATTAAAACATTGGAGAAAAGAAAGTAGTCTTACCAGGGCTAGCCTCTGACTAACCTGTAGGGCCAGTTCATCAGACCCCAGCACCCTTTGGCGATCGACAGGGAGAACTGCTCTCTCGAGCAGCGCGGGGGCCAACTGAGGGGAAATTGCAACAGAAGCGCCCTCGGGCAATGCAGATATCGGGACTAAGGCTTGCCCAGCCTTCGTCCTAGCCTCCATCTTCCTCCTCTCTTCCTCCTTCTCCCTCTCCATCCTTTTCCTCTCCTCTATCTTCTTCTTCTTCTCCTCCACCTTTTTCCTCCCCTCCTCCTTTTTTTCTCTCTCTCTCTCTCTCACTTACTCCTCTTCTTTCTTCTTCTTCTCCTTCTCTTGAGCATAAGACCGAGAACTAGTAGCCACGGCCCCAGAGCTAGACTTCTTCTTCTTCGACCTCTGTTCGAGAATCATATGGTCTTCATCATCATTATCCCGAATTAAATTTTTTCTTGGAGGAGCCATCTCCTCACTCGAACTACTAGATGTGCTCGACGACTCTCGAGTTTCAGAAACTTCCCCGTGTTCTGAGGAACTGCTACTACTGAAACTCCTTCCACCCAAAATGCTTACAGCACCTACAATATCACTTTCAGAGCTGCTCTCCTCCTCGTCCAACTGGATAGGATCCACAGCAGTCTCTTCAAAGGTATCAAACTCGAGGATAATATCCACAGGCCTTGCTATAAAATTGGAGCCAACGTTCTTGTATTCGAGCAGAAAAGCAGCAGACCGGGGATGCTCGCCATTAGCTAAAGGCTCCTTGATATTCCAGGCCTTTACCGATTCGAAGATACGAACCTCACTGAGAGCAGGTTCCAAATTCTTCGACCTCGCTGAAGACAAAATAGAGAAAAGTCAGAAAGATCACAAGTCAACAGAAATTGAAAGAATTGAGCAAAGTCTACCTATGTATTCTTCCCCAAAAAAGGGGACGGAGAACCTATCAGCCCTCGACCCCACAAACTGGGGGAAAACTGTCAATTTCTAGCAAGGAAGCCCTCTTGACAATAGTCCTTATGGGAATAAGGTAGGTTTACTACCAATACCCTGTCAGGACTCCTAGCCTTAAGATAAAGAACACCAGAACTGGTATGAGAGAAAGAATAACAGAAACAGACCTCGGTAAGCCCTAACCTAGTACCATATAACTGATTTATCCTATGAACACCATTAATTATCTTCCATACAATGGGCGAGCACTGTGCAGGGACAATATTGAAATAGCCAAAGAAGTGCAAGAACAGATTGTTGGGAGGAAAAGTGAGTCCCCCTTGGGAAAGCAACAAAACGTGGATCCAATGGGCATCTTCTATCTCTGTAACGTTTCTAGGGGGAAGCACAACACTCAATATCTACCCACTAAGGGATGTTATAGAACTTCCTAAATTCAGAGACCGACCTACTCCCAATCTTCGCCATTGGAAAACCCTAGAAAACTACAAATTCAAAGAGAAAGAACGAAGAAAAGGCAAAGAAAACTTAGAAGATGGAAGTTCGAACGATGAAGAAGCACGAGCCTAAATGACAAGGAGGCAATGGGAATGGAGACTGAGAGAAGAAAGTACGAAGCGCTAGATCTCATAGGGAATGGAAGAATGCTAGAAAGATTGAAACAATGGTCGAAAAGTGGCTATTCCAGAAAACCTTTAAGTGCTGCTAATCATAGTGCACAAAATACGGAGCGGGTGCCGCCAGAATCAACTTCACAACTCTCGAAGGATTGCACAATGTACAAAAAAGCCATTATGACTGATCATTTAAATTTATTAAGCCCAATACATGGCCCAACAAACTTAGGGGCAATTGTGGGTACCCAAAATTAAGATAATGACCCTGGACGAGTAGTCCAATTCTGGCGGCCCAAAGTCTAGACCCCCCATCTCTAATTTAACTATGACCCGGTCTCTTCTCACATTCCCATTAAGGGAGGTTATAGGGAGAGATGGAAGACGTGGGGGGATCCAACACCCTCATTCACCAAAATGTACATGTATGTATTAAACCCTAGGTCCGGGGCAAAGGACAAGTTGTATTCTCTGTAACTGCTCTCCAGAGTATATAGAAATAACACCGACTGCACCACCGTGGACGTAGGCACATCTTTGCTAACCACGCACATCCTTTGTTGTGTGATTGTGATTTTACATTCCTTGCTCTTACTTGGTGATTACCTTTCTCGTATCTATTTGTGTTGCATAATAATTGCTTCCACAATTATTATTATTATTATTATTATTATTATTATTATTATTATTATTATTATTATTATTATTGTTATATAATAATAATAACTATTATTATTATTATTATTATTATTATTATTATTATTATTATTATTATTATTATTATTATTATTATTATTATTATTATTATTATTATTATTATTATTATTATTACGAGGCACTAAACTCGGCAAAGAAGTGAACTTGAAACCTTGGCCACTACATCTTCAACTCAAACCGGTCATAGGCTTGGATGGAAACAACTTCTATCTTATGACTTTGTTTTGTCCGGAATTGAGCCAACACTACATAAGACTCAATTGAAAATTTGTGTCCTTACACAATGAAGCAAAACGTTAAGAGATAAAAATAAAATGGTGAAATAATTAATATGATAGTTAGAGAGACACTAATTCATCTATAAAGTATTTAAAAATACATTACATTTAATTAAGAACATGAAAAGCAAAGAATTTGAAAAGATTTGTTTGAATATTTGATTTATTTTGAAACTAATCTCAAGAAGAAGAATATAGTTGGAGCGTCAGGTGAAAATTAAAAATAATTATTTGACAACTTTCAAAATTCATACCTTATGAATAATCAAAACTTATAGTTTTAATTCATGGTGTATTTTAATTGAATCTTAAAGTCTAAAAAATCAGAATTAGCATGAGAGTTTCCGACTTCACATTTTATATCCCAATTCAAAAAAAATATTTTTTGAACTTCTGGTCACAATATTGAATATGAATCTTCATATCACAGATTAATGATAATTGGGGTAATCTTAATCTATACCCTTTCAATCTGACAATCAAAACTTCATGTTTGATTATGATATATTTTCTTTCGACACTTAAGTTCATATGATTTAGGAACTTCAGGTTCCAAAATATAAACAGGAAAAAATTCATCTTTCATATTTGGATAATTTTTTTGGAAACTTTAGGTCCCAATTGTAAATAATTAGTTCAACTTCATATCACAACATTAAATATGTAGGGACTTTAAACACCCGCCCAATTATATTCAAACTTCAAGTTTGAAAAGGGGTAAAATTGTTTGAAACCTTAGGTCCAAACTATAAATAATTATTTTGGATCATTCAATATCATCATTCTTATTATACAAATAATCAAAACTTTATGTTTGATTACAAAATTATTGGAGCTTAGGTTGAAATTATATATAATTATTATAAGATTTTTAGTATCACTTGCCTTATTATAGAAACAATCAAAACTTTTAGTTTGATTTTAGGTCATATTTCATTGTCAAGTCCAACAATTGAGAACTTCGGGCACCAATTTTAAAATAATTTGTGGTCCCAAATAAGAAAATTTACATGGAATCATTCCGTCCCAAATGAAAATTTTACATGAGAACTTCAAGTCCCAAAATTAATAACTATTTAGGAACTTCATGTCCCAAAATGTAGATCGCTATTTGAAACTTCAAGTTTCTAGAAATAACAATTGAGAATTTGAGACCCCAAATTTTAAATAGTACAGAGTACATCATGCCCCAAATATGAATGATAATTAGTAATTTCGGGTCCTAATAAAAATAAAAAACTTTTATTTTCATAATTTAAATAGTTAGGGCACTTCACATCCTAAATTTAAAGGTAAAACTTAAACATCAAGTTTCAATTATTATAGGAACCGTTAGTTTCCAATCTTTAATTTGTTTTCATATACAAAAATTTAGGCGTAACATAGTAAGTTTTCACAATTAATTATTCAAAATGTGAATATGTAAAAACTTTATGAATAATTAAAATTATGGGATTAATATATAAATAATTAAAAGTATAAGCACGTGTAATTACCTTTGAGTGTTGAAACTTACTCATTGATGTTCACGTAGAACCACATCTTGCTCCTTCATATCCATAATATATAAATAATTAAAAGTATAAGAACATTCAAGCCATGCTGTAGAAATGAGAGATCAAGTGCTTAATGCCCCTTGTATTTTCATTAAACAACAAATTTAGGAGCACTTGTGCTGATAACGTGTCATAAAATAGAGGGAACACAAAGAGAATTTAGAGGGAATTAGTATTTCATTTCATTGTTCTGTCAATACTAAAGAAGTATGACCCATATTTATAGTACACAATAAGGTAATTCAGTAATTCCCTTAATATTTGCGAAATACCAGTGGATTGGAATATAAGTGGACATCCACTTAAATATACATTTTATAACATATTCATCTAATATTTTGAGCTTATTTATTATTGGGAAAATTATAATTAGTTCCCTTGTTGGCAACGTTTAAACATTTAAGGAAAATTTACTGTTAGTCCACTTATTATGACACTAGCCTGGACTTTTTCAAAAAAAATAATTATTGGACCTAACCATTTAAAATTTATCAAAATTCCTTTAGTATTTAAAATTTGTTTGCGAGGGATCAAATATTACTTTACTATTTATTATTTATTCTTGAAGATGCACTTCTACCCTCAGAGAAAAGATTTTATTGATAAGGGGGTGATGCCTGAGCGAGACAATATTTGTTATCTAATGACGTATGAGTTCGGAGCATGATGGTATTTAGATGAGGAAGTCGTTTGCCAAATTATGGTGCATGAGAATTAAGTTCCACTGGTTGATGCCTTATAATTGATAAGGGAGCCTCATTGATTGCTTGACGAGGCACGTAAAAATTCCATGGATGGGGAGTCAAACTCTCCATATCAATATGTGGATGTGGCAGGTGACCTTGACTATATGGAGTTTGTCACCTTTTTTTATGATGGAGACATTAATAGTTGATTCTTGCATGAGGTTGAGGGAGCCTCATTTTGAGGATGGGGTTATTCACTCTGCATCAGCACAGGCTTCTGGAGGTGGTGCTAGGACTTCAAGGATGGCTCCTCTGATGATATTTGAATCGAGGGTGCGTTAACAATACATGTTTATGGATAATGTGATTGACTTAATGAGGATTGATATTTCATATCATTCTCATGCAAAGATCGGTGATTTTTCCGATCTTCCTCTGGATGTCATGTCACAAGGGGTATGTGTGACGTCCCAAACTTTATATACCTTTATTAGGATAATTATCCAAATGTATGATAATATGCATAAGAATTATTAGATATAATTGATTATGAGAATGAATTTCTTGTGAGAAAACATGTAACATAATAGGAGAAGAATGAGCACAAATCATCATCATCATCATCCTTGCCTTAATCCCATCATATGAGGTCGGACACATGGATTCTCCTTTTCCATTCTAATCTATTATATCCATTATTATCATTCAAGTTTAATTCCTTAAGGTCTCTCCTAATAATTTCCTCACACGATAGTTTAGGGCGACCTCTTTTTCCTTTACCCTTTATTTCCAACAATCTTCCTCTTGTTATGGGAGCATCTACTAGTCTACCCAACACATGTCCGTACCACCTAAGTCTACTTTTTCTTAGTTTATCGCTAATGGGAGCTACTCTTAACTTTTCTCTCTCCTATTGGTTTTTAATTTTATCCTTTCTAGTCATTTCAATCATCCACTGGAGCATCCTCATCTCACAAACATGGAAACGTTGTTCATATTTTTTATTTAATACCCAACACTCCGTTCCATACAAGGCCGCTGGACTAATAACTATTCAATAAAAAATTCCTTTTAATTTATTAGTTATCTTCTTATCGCATAACACCCACTCATTTCTCTCCATTTCATCCAACCAATTGATATTCTACTCGTAACATCGTCATCAATGTACCTTTGTAACATTGAACCCAAATAACAAATTTTATTACTTTGGTTTATCACTTTTTCTTCAATCTTTAACATTATGTTACTCGACGCCTCATTATTAAATTTACATTCCATAAATTTTATTTTATTTCTACTGATTTTTAGTCCCTTCGACTCTAAATATTTTCTTCAAGTATCTACTCTCATCGCTAAGCTTTCTTTTGAAGTGTCTTCTAAAACTATATCATCCGTAAATAGCACACACCATGGGACATCCTCTTGTATTTCCTTAGTAATCTGATCTAAAACTACAGAGAATGAGCATAAATCAAATAGGTTATGTGCATTAAGATAAATGAAATGTAGAAGAAACAATGTGGAGGTAGATATGAATATCAAAAGATGATGAGGTTCTTACTTGAAATAAACAATTATTAGTATTCTGGATGCATTAGTTTTTCTTACATAAGTGACTTTTAGTTTTGGGTTGAAATTGGTGACATTTGGTAGCCAAAAGTTATATTTTAAAATTTCGAACAAAATACTAGTTTCATGTTTGTAACCTAATTCAACATAGTAACTTTATGATTTTAGCAAAAAGTATTGTATATCTATAAGTTATATACGTGTGGCCACAAATGAAGGTTCAATCGGAGACTAGAATAGCAAGTTACGGTCAATTTACAAACAATGCTCAAATCCACCTATGATTGAAATGTTTCAATTGGCCACCTATATTTTGACCAATCACAGCTCACAATCATAAGATTGAGCGAATGGAAACATTTTTGGCTATTATACAAGTATTTTTTACCATGACTTCATTAAAACAAGATTAGATTTTGGGAGAAATAAGACTTATGAGAGATAATTGAGGTTATTAATAAGATATCTTTGGAAAATTATCATATATAGAGGAGTCCTTTAAACGCAATAATGTTTTCATTAAATTTGTTCATACGAGTGAGTTTTGCAACTTATATATTTTATATTTATGATTTGGTAAATAATGAAATGGTAATTATCTTGCCTTATTTGTTAAACTTGGAGAATAATTGCTTGGAATTGTTCCTTATAACTCGGATAAAGGTTGTTTATAATGTTAAGACGACCAAGTCCATATAATTAGTTTACTAATCACCCTAATTAGTTATTAAACATGATTAAGGGTTTATTAAAGTTTTGAGATATTTGACTTATAATATTGATTAATTATCATTTATCAGAGCATAAAAAGAATGATTAAATAGTTATGATCACCCAAAATTTGACTATACCATTTAAAGTTATATAGCTATAAGAAAATGTATGCTTAAGATTTGATTAGTAATAAATTGCAAGTGTTGTCATGTCAATAGGTGATATTAACATTGTTATGTATTATGATTAAAAGACATATTAGAACATAAGAAGAAGTATGTTATATGTTTATATGAATACACTTTTCCAAATATCTATGAGATTGATATGGTTATGTATTTCATAATAATGATCTAATGTTATTGGTTGAGATGGAATCCTAAAATTATTGAGGTGTTAGTTAATGAAGCGGGACCTTCCGCAATGCAGGAGAAATGAGCTTGAACTTCATTAACAAAACAAACTTGAAGTGAGTGTACATTCAGTTCGATATTGTTTATACCTATATGAATGAGGTAGTATAATCAAATAACTTGATATCCTTGGAGAATAAGGATTTATATATATCCACAACATGTTATATATATATATATATATATATATATATATATATATATATATATATTATATGGAAAGGTGTCAGAAGTGAACGTAAAAGATGAACATTTTACTGAACCTTAACAAAACAGGCACAACAACCCATTCATTTTAATTTATATGTTGTAATTAGTCTGCGCCAGCGACAATGAACACGTGTATCAATCGAATATTTTTTTTACACATCACCCCCCCCCACTGTGGCAGCCCTTATGAAACCTGCTGCCATAAGGGTTGCCATGGTGGGGGGGGGGAGGGGGGTTATTGGGGATCCATAGACAAGTGTGATCGTGGCTGCTAGCGCGGACCAATTACAACAGAAGAAGTAAAATTAATGGGTTGTTGGGTGTTTTTTGTTAAGGTTCATTAAAATGTTCATCTTTTATATTCACTTCTGAACCTCTCCCAATATATATATATATATATATATATATATATATATATATATATATATATATATATATATATATATATATATATATATATATATATCCACAACGTAATAGCGTTGGGATGTAAGTCTTCAAATACAACTACAATGGTAAACTTAATACAATTTATATGTAAACTATATACGGGTGTGTTGTACATTATAAATCACTATCTTACATGTATACATTTCCATTTCAGGTTGGTAGGATACGAGTTCACATCCAAGGTTGAGGTTATTTTAGAATCATGTACAGGGCCTTCCGCATGCGTTATTATACATGTGTATATATTATGCAAGAAGTTGTATAAAGGGTTATCTAGCCATAATTAGTTGGTGTTAAATTATTTAGTATATGATATATTGAGGTTTGTTATGGAAAAAATAAATAATTTTTGGTCTTATATACTTGAGTTTGTATAATAACCTTTGTTCATATTATCACAAAATAATTTTTAAAATTTTAGTGCCTTACATAGAATTTGAGGTGTGGAATATTTGTATGTCATTAATTACATCCATTAATCCTACCTATGAGATTAGTGAGAATCTCCAGGTTGGGTGCGATAACGCTTGATATTTTAGTGTGGTTTATTGGATTTTAATGTTGAGTGAGAGTATAGACGTGGACAAAACCAGGGTGCTAGTATAGTCATTATTGTTGAACTCCATGACACTTTAAAATATGTAATTGTTTTTTATTGAGTCAATATTATAGTCAATTCACATGGAACCCGATGAAAAACATGGTAAGACAAAAGAGGATGTATATAATGCTCCTACTGTAGTAGGAGTACAAAGACAAGAGGAACAAGTTAAACAGAAGTTTTAAAATAACATAAAGTAGTAGAACCAATTTACTATATGTGACCCAACTAATGGAATAACACCAAAAACTTAAAAGTGTACACGACAATGCAATTAGAGATTGGGGTGGCACATGGAGAGAAAAGGAGAACTAGAGATGGAAAATTTATGAAGTATCACCTCAAGAATTTCATGGACCTTGTACTTCAACAAATATACAAAGGTTTGGTGAAGAATATGGAAATGATATTCGAATTGATGTGGGTTTAAGATGAACATATACTATCTTTGGGTGAAGCACGATTTTGGTGTGAATCCAAGAAAATATTAATGACAATGATGGAAGGAGGAGAACCTCTAATTCCAATATGAATAACTTGGGAACAATTTGTAAGGTTATTTTATGAGAAGTAGTTTTCATACATTCAATGACATTAACTAAAAAAAATATTTATTTTTCTAACTCAAGGGAAAAAGTCGGTGATGGAGTATGAAACTAGAATCACTTCATTATCAAGATATTCCCCAGATTTGGGGCTAATAGAGGAGGACAAACGTAGGATATTTAAAAAAGGTTTTAGGATCACCAATTAAATCAATGATTTAAATTTACAAGTTGCAAATTATATACGCTTGATGAATAAAGATAAAATATCATAGAGAGATTTGAAAGAGTATATGTGAGGAAAGGAAAGAAAATAAAAGAAAGGAAAAGTCATCTCAAGTGAAGGGGGAAGATGTATTCCTTCAATTGGAGGAGGGGGGGGGGGAATAAGGGGGATATAGAGGTCAAACATATATGTATGATAATGGAAAATTCTTGAGGATAGATGGAATGGGTTAATCCAGAGGTGAATTATGTAATGTATGGTTTCATAATAACTGTTATCTTTATAGACTGTAAGTCCATATATAGTAAAATTGTTTAATTACTCAAGTATATGTATGTTATAATTCCATGAACCAAGGAACATTAAGAGATCTTAGCCTATGTTAGTACAACAATAGTGATAGAAAGTGTAATTCCCACAATAAGAGGTGCGGGTTCAATAGGAAACAAATCGTGGGGTAGTAGAAGTGGATAATGGGGAGGTAAATCTCAAGGTCAAGGGAGATTATTTGCCTTAGAAAAACATGATGAACAATCAAGTCCTAACGGTGTGGCATGTACGCTTTTTATTAATGGTAGAGATTCATATGTTTTAATATACCTTGAATCTCATTCTTTTGTGCAACCATAATTTATTGCCTATCTCGAAAAGCATGTAGATTATTATATTACACACCTGATGTTACTACACCAGTGAGGGAAATAGTTTTAGTAGATCATGTATATCTTGATTTTGAATTGAAGTTGGGACAGAGAGAGAGTCAATGTTAACAGGATTATTTAATAAAATTTTGTGATGGCATGGTTTAATTAATTTGGATAAAATTGGATTTAATTAATTTGGATAAAAAATTGATTCTAATTAAATAAGTTCTTGATTGAAATTTTTTTAATCCAATAAGAAATCAATATCACACATCATTCACAAATTTTTATCAGAGCATGTTGCACTAATTTATTGTGTTTGATCTTGTTTACCTGCTTTTTGGGTGGCTGTTTTTTCATCGCTCATGTGCTTGTGTTTTTGTCTCTCGGTGGATTCTCATAGTTTTTACGACTTAAATCATTAGAACTTGAAGTTTTCTAAAAGAATTGAAATTCTTGATAAAGAGAATTCACGTTTTAAAACCATTTTGGAACCTTTGAAAAATGTTCAAGATCAAAGAGATTTAATTCGCAACAGACTCGTGGACATGAACTGTAAATTTAAAAAAATAGAATTTTTCAAAAAGGAGAGTGATGATAGAGTCCTATTTTTGGAAAAAGCTTTGGAGGACTTGAAAAATTCTAGGGTTTGTGTTTATGCCAAAGAGGAGAAAAAAATTCTGATTAATAATTTTATGGCACGATAAGACTCTTAGGGAAAAGTTTTCTTTTATTGAGGCTGAGTGTGATAACCTTTTAGGAATTGTTGAAAATCTGAAAAAGGCATCCCTAAAATTGGAAGAGTCTAATTCTTTGCTTGGATAAACATTTTAGAGTTGAAAAATGATTTAAAAGACGCAAGTAGTGATGATTCTGGAACCTCTATTTTTAATAGTTTTGTTGCTAATGCCAAGACCATGGTTTGTTTTAGAGGCTAAAAAATGTCACTCAACTCATAATTTTTATCTGAAGTATAGTCTCCCTCACACTTAAATTACTATAAAAAAATTATATAAAAGGAGACCTAAAAATTTAGTAGAATGATGGAGCTCTTGGACTAAAACTATCCTACCCCAAATTCTTTTCCCCTCTCTACTGTTTGTCTTCTTCCAATGTCACAAAGTCTTCAATTTATAGGTGAAATGAGGCTAAGGGGTGAGGGTAGTTTAGGAAAAAGGGGAAATGAGGTCTTAAACATGTGACTTTTTTTTTGGAGAATGACAGATGCTTGGGTTTTATAGATAATGGGATTTGCTGGATTGGTATAAGGAATCAATTTTGGCTTGGGTCAAAGGTGTAAATGGGTTTTGGCGGGGTTTTTTGGAAGAAAAATGGACAGAAGTTTATGCACATGTGATCTTTTAGCTTTGGTCTTGGTTTTTGGGTTGTTTGGGACTTTATGCAGAATCGTGTATGGAATAGAATGGGAGTTCAAATTGGTTAAAATGGGTAAGTAGTTGGGTTTGGGTAAATGGTTGGTGGGTTAAGGTTTGGCAGCGGGTTGGGTAGCTTCCGAGTTCGTAGGTTGGAGTAAATGGTTCCAGGTTTGAGTTCGGGTATGGAGAAGGTGGGGGCAGGTATGGGTTTCGTGGTCCAGAGCAAGGGTTGGATTTTGGGTTGGGGCTTTGGATCAGGTCTGCTCTAGTTTCGGGCGGGTTTAATGGGTATCAGGTCCGTAGGTCCTAGCAGAAGCAAGGAGCGATGATTGGTTAAGGATATGGGGGGTAACAACTCCAGGTTTGTGGCTTCTCGGGTTGTGGAAGTCTAGTGGGTTCTCGGGTTATGGAGTCTCAAGCCACAACCTGCTGGTGGTGGCACCCATAGGTATAAGATCTCATGGGTTTAAGGGTTTGTTAATGGAGGTTAGAGGAGAGAGAGTATGGGATACAGAAGATTACGGGGGCTAATAGGGTGTGTGTGAGGATGTATGTTAAGTAATGTGGGTGTGTGTTTAGTTGTGCACCAAAAGTGTAAAATTAAGACTTAACTAAAACTAGTAAAATTTATAAAAATTAAAAACTTCCCCTAAAAAAGGGTATCGATAAGTCTAATAAAAAGAATTACCTAATACTCAACTAAAATATAAAATAAATAAAACTAATGCTAAAATGAAATCTACTAAAATTTAAAAAATGAAAAATAAAAATCCTAACCTATTAATAAAAAGCCTCAAAATAAAAATAATAAAACTAACCTAATAAAATTAAAAACAAATAAAATAATAATAAAATTAAACTAAAAACAGATAATAGAAAAATATAATAAAACACACACCTATTATAAACAAATATATAAAAATAAACGATGCACGATATGGAATCTAATATATACAGCTATATGCAAAATAAATCCTAAGAATATACATCATTCAAGATAAAATATAAAATAAATTCTAAAATTATATACGACAAAAATAAATTCTAAAAGAACTAAAAGATGCAAACTAAACTCACACGAGGCTCATGACAGCTTAGGGAGGTCTCTGCTCAATTAGGGGACAGGGTAATTGGTAGGGGACTGGGTTAGGCTCTTTTAACTACATCATTGTCACATGTGATGTACTTGACCATTTATTTATAGCAATTGTCTCGAATTAAGTTTGTTTGACACCGCAAATGCATATTGACCTATAAAACAAACAAATACCAACACAAGTCCAATTTTACCGAGAATTAGCTAATAAAAATTGTCTATATAGAATTTTATTTTAACACTTTTGGGTGCTTATCAGCATGCCCGACATATCAAAGTTAATAAATTCCCACCACACTTAGCTCCGACGCTGGTGAGTATGACCACTTATTAATTTATTTATATATATACACATTATATAAAATAATGTTAAAATAATAGGATTAGATATAATTTCACGCTACACGAATCGATCGAAGACATTAGCACTCAGTTTGCTTTGATCCTTTATGATGACATGAAGATAATTCCATGACTCGAACCTTTAAAAATGACAAAAGATGGAGGACGAGAGGTGATGGATCTCGTATGCCGAAAACCAAATTAAAACAAGGTGTACCTCTCGTGGATGAGCTCTCTTCAGTGAGGAATCGCATCGCGAGCCAAGAGACAAGACATATGGGGATGTGTAGGATATTTAGAGTAACTTGAGAGTGTTGGTGGGTAAAATTGAGTGCCTTATGTCCTTATTTACTCAAGGTTTTTGTCCCCCTATGCCTCCTCAATGTTGTCCCCACCCTTCTTCCTAAGGGTTCCCCTATCGTCCGTTTTAAGGTTTCCCCTCCCAAATGTTATCTCCTTTAATATTTCCCTCCCCAATGCCTCCTCCTTCCATACTCCCCTCCCAAATGCCTCCTCCTACCATAATCCCTGGATCATCGTTATCCACTAACGGTGACTATGGCGAGAAGTACTATATAATGGACATAACCACAATAACAGGATTATTGGCATGTGCACAATCATTTCCTTGAATATCAAAAATCCTATTCATAATTTCCCTTTGTAGATGGGTGAGGCTCAAATAATGGTTGATAATGCATGTGCACGTTGATAGTGGAGAAGGGACCTTGCTGAAATATTATCATAATTGCTTTATCACTTGGACAACTTATATATTGGTCAATCCTAGACCACAAACAATGTTTAATTTGAGAATACGTTATAATATTTTATTTATTTAAGTTATTTTATGTTTGTGGGTCATTTATTAACAATTTTAGTATATGCAACATGAATTTAAGTTTAAGTTGTTTAATTTCTGTTTAAGTTGTGCTGAATAATTTGAATGAATTATGAATTATGCGTTTTTGTATACAACATGACCTTTGTTACAACCTATTAATATAGGTGAATCAAATTTTGAACATTATTTAATGGATTTCCCACAGTATAAAGAGTGGATGAAGGAGAATAACCTAATATATGATAATCATGTCAAGGACGTTCAAGAATTTGTTAAATACTCATATAGAAATATTAAAAGTGACAAGTTTATGTGTCAATGCACCCATTGTATGAATGGAAAATATAAGCCTTTAGAAGATATTGAGTTGCATTTACTAATGTGGGGAATTTCCCAAGACTATAAGATATAGGCATACCATGGTGAAACGAATGTGCCATATGTTCTGGAAGAATTATTGATACATGACTGTGTAATGGAACTGCGCCTAGTGGAAGTCATACGTGATTCACCAACACATCGTCCTTTAACCATCCTAATTGACGATGCTTACGAAGTCCACCGCCATTCAAACAAAAAACCCCAGGAAACAGGTAATGTGCATTATGACCAAGTCAATGAATAAGTTGATGCTGAATTATCAGAAGATAAGGAATACATACGGTTGAAAGCCTACGTAGTTAGACTGTTGTATAAAGTTTACGATGAACCTCAATCGCTATTATATGCAATGATTGGTTAGGATAATTTGAAGAGCCAATTTATTTATCGAGAAACATCATAATCAAAATTCTTAAGTGGGATAAAGACATTCTCCCCAAAGAGAACGCGTTACCAGACTATTATCCTTGGGTGAAGAATATTTTAAAGGGTTTGGGTTTGAAGTACAAATATATTCATGCGTGGAAGTATAATGGTGTATTATACCTCAACGAGCATGGAGAGAAGGATGAGTATCCTATATGAAGTGAGCCTAGATATGTGGCTTGTGAGAATTGAAAAGACAAGACTGTAAAATGTTGCAAGCGCTCGCAAGTTCCACATGAGGTTTTGAAGTATTTACTCCTCAGGCCACAGTTAAAATGATTTTTCATTGTACCGTGGATAGAAGAGGCCATGACATGGCACGCTCGATATGAGGTGGGTGGTAATCTCATGTGTCATCTGGTTGATTCACTTATCTGGAAACTTTCAAATGCACGAGACGCTCAATTTACAAAGGAATAGTACATTATCCGTATTGCATTATCAACCTATGGGTTTAACCCCTTCAATAATTTAAGCATTAATCAGAGTTATTGGACATTTTTCATAGAGCCTTTAAGTCTCCCTCCAACATTGTGTGTGAAAAAGGATTTCACATTAGTGTTGTTATTAATACTCGGTTCGAAGGCTTCTGATGATGATATTGATATTTTCTTAGCCCCATTAATCGAAGAACTTAAAGAGTTATGGGATATAGGCGTGAGGGAATTCAACTCTTATAAAGATGAATAGTACACACTTAAAGTAATGATGATGTGGGATATCCATGGCCTTCCATCTTATAGGACCTTGTGAGATTACTTTGGACTAATGTAACTCGTAGGAACTGACCACATAGTTACAGGACTCCCGATTTGAGAATATGATGATATTTTGGAAATATTAGATTTAGGCTTATAAAGATGATGTTAGAGGGAGAAAACCCAAAACAATCTCCAAGTGGCCCCATAATATAAACAAGCACCTCGTACGAGACCAACGTAACTCGTAGGAACTGACCGAGTAGTCACGGGACTCCCGATTTGGGAATATGATGATATTGACAAATATTTAGACTTAGGCTTAAAAACATGTTGTTACAGGATGAAAATCCAAAACAATCCCCAAACCGGTTTGTAAGAGGCACAAACACCTCGAACGGGACCAATGTAGGATGTAGGAACTGGACGCATAGTTATGGCACTATGGATTTGAGAATATGATGATAATTTTAAAATATATAGACTTAGGCTTGAAAGCATGTCGCTAAAGGTCAAAAATTCAAAATAACCCCTAAATGTCACCTTAAAAGACCCGAGCGTCTCACACGGGACCAATCTAACACATAGGAACTGAATGCGTAGTCACGGGACTCTTGATTTTAGAATATGATGATAATTTTCAAATATCAAGACCTGGGCTTAAAACATGTCGTTAGAGGGCGAAAATGAAAAATAACCCCCAAACGGCCCTGTAAGAGACACGAACACCTCACACGGGATAAATATAACTCTTAGAAATTGGCTGCGAAGTCACAGGACTCCCGATTTGAGAATATGACAATAGTTTGAAAATATTGAGACTTAGGCTTATAAGCATGTCATTAAAGGGTGAAATCGCAAAATAACTACCTAACGACCTCTTAAAAGGGATGATCACCTTATACAGGGCTGAGGTAACTCGAAGGAATCGACCGTATAGTAACAAGACTCCCGGTTAGGAAAAATGATGATACTTTTCAAATATCTAAACTTAGTCTTAGAAAAATGCCATTAGAGGCAAAAACCCAAAACAACCTCCAAAAAGCCTCATTAGAGATGCACGCATCCTGTACGGGACCAATGTAACTCGTAGAAATTGGACTCGTAGCTATGAAACTCCCGATTTGAGAATATAATGATAATTTCGAAATATTTATACTTATGCTTAAAAACATGTCGTTAAAGGGAAAACACAAAACAACTACTAAATTACCCGGTAAGAGACACAAACACCTCGCACGGGACCAACATAACTCGTAAAAATTGACCGCATAGTCACGTGACTCCCAGTTTGAGAAATTGAAGATAATTTACAAATATATGGACTTAGGATTAAAAATATGCTGTTAGAGGGTAATAACCTAAAATAGCTTCCAAATGGGTCTGTTAGAGGCATGAACACCTCGCACTGTACTAATATAACTTGTAAGATATGAAGTGTAATCACAGGACTCTTGGTTTGAGAATATGACAATAATTTTCAAATATCTAGACCTATGCTTAAAAACATGATCTTAAAGGGTGAAAATACAAAACAACTCCCAAACGACCTTATAAAAGGCACGAATGCCTTGCATGCGAACAATGTATTTTGTAAAAATTGACCGTGAGGTCACGAGACTCCCAATTTGCGAATATGATGATAATTTGAAAATCTAAGGACTTAGGCTTAAAATCATGTTATTAATGACGTACACCTAAAACAACCCCCAAACGGCTTTGTAAAAAGGATGAACACCTCGCACGGGACCAATGTAACTCATAAGAACTGACCGTATAGTTACGGGATTCACGATTTGGAAATATGATGATAATTTAAAATATCTACACTTTGACTTATAACATGTCATTAGAGAGAGAAAATCCAAAACACCCCCAAACGACCTTGTAAGTGACACGAACATCTTGCACGGGACCAATGTAACTCGTAGTAACTGACCGTGTAGTTATGAGACTCCTGATTTGAGAATATGGCCTTAATTTGGAAATATCTAAACTTAGGATTATAAACATGTAATTTGAGGGAGAAAACCTAAAATAACCCCTAAATGGCTCCATAAGATACATGAACACCTCTCACGGAACCAATATAACTCGTAAAATATTGATCGCGTAGTCATGGGATTCTCGGCTTGAGAATATAAAACTAATTTGTAAATATCTAGACATAGGCTTAGAAACATGCCGTTAGAGCGGAAAAAACTCAAAACAACCTCCAACTGCCCCGTAAGAGACATGGACATCTTGCACGGACCAAATCATTTCCCTCGCGAGCTCCATGACCATCTTCGGTATATGGTGTAGTGCTTCTAAAAATTCATTTCAATCTTTTCCCAAATCACCGTTGCTGAAATCTCTATCATAAAATTGTGTTTGATCTCTTTTGGCATACATAATTGAATTGTGGAGAAAGTCTCCCTATTTATCTTCTTCCACACATCTTCCTTCTGAAAACGCTGGATTGTATGGAATTTTTTATATCTTAGGTGTCACACACAAAGATCCAATTTTTAACCGAATTTTATCTTGATTAATAATTAGGTGTGCATGTAAAATAAAGGCCAAAATAAATAGTCCAAACCACATAATTAAACCAAAACAAACCAAGCCGAAGAAAAGTTTTAAGGAAAAATCTTTTTGGGGCTAAATCTATATTTCAGCATTGTAAAAGAGTTTGACAGACTCGATAACTTACAGACTACTTAGAACTCCCCTAACAATAATACACAAGGTCTTCAAATCTTTGACAAAAAGTGATGTAGTCCAGCACTACCCACATAAAGCAGCTTTTCCCTCGGTATTCATCGATTAGCCTCGGTATTGTAGAATTATTTCTTCTTTAATTCTAGAGTCGCAACTCCACAAAATAGCAGTAGAGAATTCTCTACAGTGGTCAGATATAGCTTATGGAAATTAGGTTTGATAAAACTCAACTAATCATATTTAGAGAAGTATGATTTGGAAAACAAAAGTGTTTTTATGAAATAAAAGGAAGAAAACTTTTGGTGTGAGTATAACAATTGATTTCGTCAAAATTTTTATCTAAAACGGTCCAAAATAATTCTTTTTATAGAAAAATAATTTTTAGAGGCAAAAAACTCATTTGAACAAAAAAGGGACTTTCTTCGAACGAAAATCAAGTTTCGTTCTAATGAGGTCCAATTTTGTTCGAACGAAAGTCCTAGTCCATTCTAATTACCTTCTAACAAAATTCCAAAGAGTTTGGTTTTGTCAAACAGAGACCATTTCATTAGATGGTGGTTAAAAGTTCATTATAACAAATTTAGCACATCAATCTAATGACATTAAAAATTTGTTCAAACAAGCAAAGGAGTTCATCCTATCCAGCCACATCTTGTTTTAGCGAGATCAAACGATAAAAACTTTTATTTTCAAAATATTTTTATGAAAAAAATGCCTTGAGTACATCCCAGAATATATATGACTGAGAAATAAATAAAATCTCAAGTCCGTATACCTCCATATAGTGTTCATGAAGATTCCAACGACTTAAAGTTCGGAAATATTTCTCAGCCACTAACATGTCTTCAAACGATCGGGAAAGCATATGTGAATGTAGTGTTCGGTTTGTAGCGAAATATGCCTTATAATCTAAAGTTTGAACAGATATAAAATCTTACTCTTACAAATCTCCCCATTTGGAAACCAAATTACAATAAAAGTCCTAAGACAATGTACTACTAATGACCTCCCAAACCCAAACCTGAATGACATTCGATAATTTCTTTCTAACTAAAATTCTTCACCTTGTGTGGTCCATGAGATCATCATCATAGTGAAAAAAACCTACACATATAATACAAAATAATACCGTAACATGTACGAGTTTAAAAACTAAATAAACTCCCACTTAATTTGTTTTCCCATTTTTTGTACATAATAAATAAAGGATTAGAAGCTAAACATTAATAATAGGCATAACATAAATTCAAAAGAAATAACATCACAAAAATAATCAATAAATAACAAACGATGAAATTTTGAATAAGGAATGCCAACTATTTTTGAGATTTTTCAATATTATAAAGAATAAAAAGTATATGTATAAAACATACACACAACTACAATATACATGACACCATGGAATAACATTAAAATATCTTAATCATATAATGAAATGTAATTGTGTGAATATTTTTCATAGGCAAATCAACATAAGCATTCATAACATAGATGCATGAAGTGAAAGAGATACTTCTAAAGAAATAACTCAATTTCAACCTTAGGTGAAAGAATATTGAATAAAATGAAATTGACTCAACTTATGCAACATACTATGAATTTTAATGATTCTCAAATCAATAACACCAAACTATATAACACTTTTCAAGAGATTCCGTTGTGCAAATCCACTGCTCTTCAACTTTATAACACCCTCAAAATCTCATATAATTAAGAATTCACTCTCAAATTTTTGAAGATGTCATAATGCTCATACGTAGCGAAGCATCAATGAAATAAAATTGGCCTTGGCACTTTTTGTTTTTATGTGCGGTTAATCTTTTAGGCACTTTTTGCAAATGATGGATTTTATTGAAAATAGAATATTTCTCTTTCGTAGACCTTTTCCATTGCTTAACATATAAGAAATTTGTTTAAGAAACGAAATCCAAGCAATGCTTCTTACAAACATAACTTACCATTAGTATATTTCGTTCGTTATTAAAAACTATTGAGATGAGGCATCGTATTTCATATATGACAAGTAAGTACAATGTTCATAAAGTCCCTGCATGTGTGTAATAAAGGTGATAAATAGTCTAGCATGAAGAAAGTAATCATTAATGAACAAAGAAATCATATCCACACATTATTAAGCACACTAAAGAAAGGAACACATGTCTCAAAACACTATGAAAAAGTCACATGAATTGATGGAATGTAGGGGTGATCCGAATATATTAAATGCACATGCATATATGGTTACCAAAATCTTTTTGTCTTTTTCATTTTTATCAAAAATAAATTCTTTTTGGAATTTTTCAAGTTTTTTTCAAAAACGAAAAATATTTTTTGGATTTTCAAAATATATCAAAAGGAAAAAGTACAAAGAAATATAAGCATAACAATACAATAGGACTACAATCTAGCAATAGGGATAAAAGATATGAACATGATAATCATCCTATAGTTGAAAAGTGCCCAAACACAACTATTGTTCCAGGAGGTGTTCTCAATATGAATAGGCATCCTTTGAAATTCCTACAATAAACTTTGTGACATTTTGACCAAAAACTCTACTTGCTCTTGAATGCTCTCAAAATCTCTACGATCGTGTGTTGGATCATGAGTAAGAACATGTGGTGGGGGCATATCGGGGAACACGTGTGTGAGAAACTTTCCCTAGATTAAAAAAAATCTTTAAGGTGACCTCTTTGTTTTCAATGAGAATAAACATGAATAGGCTTGGGTATACCATGATCAAAACACCTAGATGCAATAGAAGAGACTTTTAGTTGCAAAATAAAATGGTGACTAATCATTAAAAAAAAATTCACTAAATCATTTAGTGGCAAAAAGAAATTTGTCACAACTTTGCTACTAAAGACCTGCTACTAATACCTTTAGTGGTAATTTCTTGGCATTTACTACTAAATGTTACAAATTTAGTGGCAAACAGATTTTGCTACTAAATGTTGTACTTTTAATAGAAAATTATTTGCTATAAATAATCAAAATTGTCACTAAAAATATGTTATTTGCCAGTTAAAGGTTCTTTCTGAAGCAAATATATAATTTGCTACCAAAATTAAATTTTTCCTTAAGGTCAAGATAGTTATATGACAATTCAGATTTGCCATTAAAAGGTTCTTTTTGTAGCAAGTATAAGATTTTCTACCAAAACTAAGTTTTTTCTTAAGGTCAAGATAGTTATGTGGCAATTTAGATTTTCCACTAAACATATTTTTATGTAGAAAATTATTATGCATAAATTAATTAACAAATAATACTAAATGCATTCATTTTACCTATTTAATATTTGAGACAATTAAGACAATCTAGTAAAAACTTTTATGTTCATTTTCTCCACAAAATATATTTATGATATTCCACATCAAAATCAGGTCAAATACATCAATTACATAAATCGTTTCGTCGTTGACATAAAAAAACAAGTAGAAAAGAAATATATATCAGATAATTGACCACTTACACTTCATGCATCTCTTATGCTACTCATGTACTATTACGATCTATGCGATTAGATAACTCCTCAAATCTTCCAAAAAGACCATCCATTTGTTCTTTCATTGCAGCGTTCTCCTTTCGAGCTTCATTTGTTTCTCTCCTCACCTTGCCAGCTTCCCTTTCCGCCTCATCAGCTACTCTCATGGACTCAACAACTTGTCTGTCCCTCTCAATATCTTTCTCCTTTTGCATAGCTTCAAGTTGATTAGCTTAGAACCAACCCCACGCCCACGTAGATAACCAGAGTGATACCTTAAAATATTTTGAAATGCTTCTGCATCATCCATCTCCACAGCATCTTCAGATTATGATGCAAGTATTTCTTTCACTTCATCCTATTAACAGTTGAAACAATGTGTAATTTAACATAATGTTATTATAAAAAAATTGTAGTAAAAAAAACTTTAAAACATCTTACATATACACTTCCAACCTTTGGAGTAACCCAATTTCCCTTTGGTTTGATCCAATGAGTAGTATACCACACCTTTGTCATAGGCGATTTTGTAAATAAAAGACGATTTTGTATGTTTTATAAATAAAAGACGGTTTTGTAAATAAATAACTATCTTAAACTGTTTTTTATAAACTAGTTTCTTAGAATTTCTTTGTTAAATAGTTTATTATATATATATATATATATATATATATAAATGTAAATAAAACACTGTATACATAAATAAAAATTAACTTTTTACAAAAAAATAAATATATAACTTTTTTATAAAACAATTTTATTACTTTTTTTGTCCAGTAGTATTATTTTATATTTTATGAATAAAAGTTTGTTTTGTAAATAAATAAATATCTTAAATTGTTTTCTTGTAGATTGTTTTTAACGCCCCGGCCTAGATTTGTGGATTAGTTGTGGCAAACCGGATCCGACCCGAATGTTAGGTGTGAAGTGCAATGAGACATCCTAAATAATGTTGCTAGTCCAGTTTTATTTAATTAACATTTTCCTTATTTAGCATGCAATTCCAATTTATATCAAGCTACATGTGGACCCGTGAAAAACGTCACTAAAATCCAAGTATGCAAAGCTACTAATGTGAAATAAAGAAAAATGCTTACATGTATAACACTCTCGAAGTGCGAAATCGCGCACAACCTGTCGTAATAAAGGAATGGGGTGAGCCGAATATTGAGTGGGAATATAACAATGCAACATATAATCGAACGGCAGAAAATAGACTCTATAACATACCACCTACGTGCACATGTAAATACTGTATATCTATACATATACATATACTTATGCATGAATCTGTTTATCCCAAAATGTTACTTGATTTGGTTAAATCACATTAATCTTATAAAAGACCCCTTTGTGCCACTTTTTACTTGATTTAATACTTATTTTCCGATTTAACGCACCCAGTTAAATGCTTAAAAAAATAGTATTTGTTTAGGAAAAACACTTCATTAATCGAAATTTCTCATTTACTTACACCAAATCCACTTTAGCATTTTCCTTAAAATCCATCTCCCAACACATGCAATCCTGGTCTTAGAGAATACTTGTTTTACTTTTGAAACCGTTCACAACACACACATGCATTAATTATGAGTTAAAACTATCTTAGGTTGCTTGATTACCCATTAACCTCTTCACTTGTGTCATTAACTCATGCTTTTCTTGGACTTAGTCATTTTCATATTTCTTGTCCATATTATCCTTTCAAAATAGGAACTTTTATCAATTTCATTTCATAAAAGTTGTCTTCTCTCAATTTCTTAGAACAACAAATTTTTTTATTACATTCCACTTTTACTTATTATCTTTTTCTCGGAATGAACCAATACCGCGTACTTTAACGGATTCTACACCATCGACGATGATAGCATATGCTTTAACCAGTGATTTTGGGTCTTTCACCCTAGGGCTCTGGGCCTTCTTAATTATTTTCAGTCACATCTGAGTCCCTTTATCGTGTGTTTTAACACTTTTATGTGTTCACATTATTCCACATTTATCGACCGAAGCCAAACCCCAGGGACTGCTTCCCCATATTTGTGTTACACTTAGAAAATCACCGCTTATTCTCCTTTACACATATATGTTAATTTTATTTCGAAAATCACTTTCATTTGGACCATTTTTGTGTGACACCTTCTTCAACATTTTTATTTCATATAAATGTTCCACTTAACATAAAATTATCATTTTATCCATTTATTTTCAGAGTTGCATTTTCCTCCATTTTCACTGGTGTTACATTTTCAAAACATTGTTAAGTTACGCATACTAACTTTTTAACTGCTTTTAACTCATTAACACTTCTTTAACACTTTGGAGCAACACACTTTTCAAGTTGGAAATATTTTTATTTCATTACTTTCTTTGTTAAAGAAATCATTGGGCATTTTGTGGACTACTTTACAAGAAATATACCATTTTTCCTTATCATCACACACAGTCTTGAAAACATATACTTATCACATTTTTCACACTTATTAACACACTTGAGGGGCTAAAATTTCTATCTTCTTTATTTCATGTTAAAACTCATTAAAACCTCTACTAAACTTCCATATGCACATTGTCGAATTATTACAAGTTTATATACATGAGAAGAGGGATTTTAATTCCAAAAATTAAATAAAAATGAGTTTAACACATGATTTATTGAAGAAATTTCATAATACTTTCAAAAAACATGCCTTTCATGGTAAAAATACATTTTTGTTCTTGAAATTTAAATAAATGTCAAATTTCACAAAAGTTCCATTTTGTCAAGAAAACATCAAACCTTTGTTCACTAAATATCTCAACAAGATAAATATTATTCAATAACATTTTATATCATAAAATGTATAACACTAAGTTTTCTTAAAAATATATCATTTTTTCAAAACCTTTAAACCATTTGTAAAACCATTTTACATAAATCATGAAAAAATATTTATCTTAGAACATGCATACATGCTACTCTTATAAACTCTAAACACAATATAATAATTTAGGAAATAGAGTTCTTAAGCTTAAGGAGTATAATTTTTCACCTCATTAAAGCTCCAAAAATGATGGATGAGATGTAAAAGAAGATGAAAACCTCTCACCTCCTAAGGTGACCTTAAAGAGGTTGCCTAGCTCTACTAAGCTTGTCTCCTTGAATGCTCTAAAGAACCCTTTCAAACTCCATGATTTCTTCTTCCTTTCTTCTCCAAAATCACCAACAACATTTCCTGAAATATATACCTTGTACAACAAATTGTGTGGATGGGTTTTATAATCTTAAATGTGGTAGAAAAGGATTAAAGTGTGGTAGTTTAGGGCTGATGAATGGTGGTACTAGGGTGGAGGAAGGTGGTTGGGTGGTGGTGAGGCTCCAAGAGCTTAGAGAGAGAGAGAGAGAGAGAGAGAGAGAGAGAGAAAATTCCCTAAAATGGGCCAAAGTCTCACTTAAATACCATCAAACCCTTAGAGGTTAAATTCCAAAAATGCCCCAAAGCTTAATTCTAAGTTGATCTGTTGTGCGGGACTGTGACATGTAGGGGTGCACAACGAAACCGAACCAAATCGACTGCATTGGTTCGATTTTTTTTATCAATGATTTGGTTCTAGTTCTAAAAAACAAAATCGATACTTCAGTTCAGTTCTCAGTTATAGGGAAAAAAACAATTCGACTCGAAAACCAATCCGAACCGAACCAATCCGGGACCGAACCGATTTATAATTACATATATATTTCTTTTATATATTTAACACTTGTAATTTATATTTTTGTGATTACCTAAGTTTCTAACTTATGTTATTGAGGATCAAAATTAATTTTGACCTGAAAAAATTTATTTATGAAATACATTAATCTTAAGATTTCACTAAGTTTGAAATATGACTTTGGAACCGAAAACCCATCCGATCCGATCCGGGAATCGTTGGATCAATTTGGTTCGGTTCTGCATAACTATCGGTTCAGTTTTGATTATAAAAATTTAGAATCGACCCATCTCGGTTCGATTCTCGGATTAGTCTCAAAACGCCCCAAACCGAACCGTGTGCACCCTTAGTGACATGGGTCAAACCCAATGTTCTGTATTGTGACAACATTTTCTCGTTTGAACGAGATTTGGATCTCGTTCAAATTAAGTTCTAACGAGAATGTAATGAGGTTGGAAAAGAGAATAGGTGCTTTTCGTTCGATGGTCATTTAAAGCACTCGTTCTAACGATGTAGTTTCCTCGTTCGAATAACCCAAAATTTCATTTGAATAACCTAAAACTTTTTCTCCAAAGTAAACATAAAGCCATTCTAAACCCAATCGATTTCAATAAGGCCATGATATTACCTAAAGTTGACCCTAAATTCATCTTACCATGTCTAAAGCCTAATTGGGTCACATTAAGTCACCAATTTACACGAGTACGGTCAAAACCACGGGGGCAAGTGTCACATTCTTCCCTCCTTAGGTAATTTCATCCTCGAAATTATAAATCCATCAAATCCTCAAGTTCTTGGGGTTTATGAATTCTTATTTTTTTATCATATGGGTCTTTCAAAGCTAGGTCATCGAAATCCCAATGACTAAGAATTCACCACATGTCCATTCATAAAGGGGTTGTCTCCAAAGAACTCGACATGAAACATATTCTAATGTCCGCCATCAAGTCACATAATAGTCCCCGTGTCTCCACTTACCCAATGGACACACTAAATCAAGTCTTAAAGCTTCTTGCTAACCCCCAAGGCATACTAGAAAATTCATTTGGGTAACACTCTTAAGTGATCGACACCCACCCAAAAACAAAACGTCATACAACTAACACCCAGTCCATCATCATAAATTATTTCAATTATTAGGACTATATATCCCGAGTCTTCTCGAATTCTCAAGTCATCCTGAACACACACATTCACTTAAAATTTATACTAACCTCTCATAGCTAGTTGCTTACTCCTAGAAGTGACATACTAACTTAGGCACAAATCGTGCATCCGACTAATACCTTCTATTACCTACGATCACTCTAGGCATCCAACTATGGAATACTCACCCAGGTATTAAAACAATCTACTCACTGGGGAAAAATAACACTACATGCTATGTTTCCTCGAGTTCTAACACTAACGATATCCTCTAATCATAACCATCCTCTTTATAACTAAAACCGCTAATTTTCATACCAGCCAAGTCCAACTGCACCCTCACTGAGACAAACTGTGATCTAACCGAAATAACAACATGATACAATCCCAGGCTATCGCAGCTGAGGGAATATAATCCTTGACTATCGAAACTGAAGGAACACAGTCCTCGACTACAGAGACTAAAAGAATACAAAGAATCAAAATAAATAAACAACCATTTCGAGGGAATTCCATCTGTATGAAACGGGTTATATTTTATGAAAAGTGAACCAACGACATACGATGCTTTAAAGTCTACGACTCCTTCTAGACGCTCTCATCAGATCCTAGCCTAGTAATATGCCCTATCTTAGGTCACCAACCATGACAAATCACATTATAAATCATTCATCTCCACAAGACAAATGTAACATACGAAACTATTATCCCTTGATAAATCAAAGTTGGGATTTCATCCATAGGAGTAATGCTTCCTCCTTTCATCCTCAGTAAATGCAAACCGTTCTAGTTGACGAATGCCAAACATCTTTGTCAATGATGACTTTGTATATCTCTCTAGTCAACGTGATGTCGTGACCATCCTAACACACCTAAGTTATTATCTACTTTATCGTACAATGGTTGTATCCAAACATCTTCCTAGTCAATACTCAATTTAGCGAAACACTCGCCTTATTACAACCATCAATGTCACTGCTCTTATCTCCACATTCTATCCAAACTGAATATACGTGATGGCCACACCGGTCTTCATCATCACTATAAGGATATCAAGTAATACGTAGGTCTAAACCTCCTAATCTGTACTAGTTTGGAAAAACATGCTAAGAACTATCCATTTCCCTACTAGGGTTATTTTATCTTATACTGATGGCACATGTAGATACCCTAATTATGCCTACATATCCCGTCCGTATTGCTATTGACAAGACCTCAATCATGACATCATTACTCCAAGTCTCTAAGGCATTTCCTAGTACTCGTCAAAATCAAGTACGACACTTTCTACGTTATTCATATTATGATAAATAAGTACCACGCCCAAATGTAACACAAATCTCTAATTTCCCTTAAAAGGTTGCATCGCCTATTTATACTTAATTGGATGACATCACCAAGGATCACACGAGTTGACTCCTTTAAACTTAACCAATAATCTGAAATCATCATATGACCCTCTATGTAACCATCATTAAAACACTTGCACTCCATAACACCGAGCTTAACTGGCTCTATAATGGCACTAAGCATAGTCCAACGTAATTGTCACCAAATACCTCACAAGATTTCTTCACCTATGATCCTCTCATAGTAGGTACGCTCTATCGATTTACAAATATCCATCCCATGACTATTAGATACTCATAAGGAATCCAATCCCTCATCTCTATTTATAAGGAGGTTGGTTACAAAAGGATAAAAATCAAATATTGGGATTAGATTAAAATAGAAAGACAATTTTTCGTGTGCTCTTTCAAATGACTATGCTCCTCATTCGAACGACATTTCATTCAAATCAACTTCCAATGACCTATCAAATGACATTCCAGAGAACGACAAAATATTAACTCCTTTAATTGTGGGAACCTCGTTCTTATGACCTCATGTACCTCGTTCGACCGACCTCCCTATCTCGTTCGAATGACTTGCCTATAAGTCTCTACACATGGAAAACTATAACCATTGAACACCTCAAGGCGTCACAATAAGTTGACTCCTATTCCTAAGGGATCCACATGAAAAGAGTCTCAAGGGTACTCCAATGACTTACTTTTAAACAACTAATGCCATATACCATGTATTAAACCACAAGTCGATGCTATTAGGGATTTCAAGAAGATAGAGGACGTCATGCACAACCTATAAGCCCTTAAGTCCACACTACTGACGTCACAAGGTATCATATTCCTTATATATTGCATCGTCTTCTCCAAAACAATGTCATAGAAGGCTACCTAGGGATTAATCTTATGTCAATTCAATCATCATCATTGCATGCTTAACACACTTATCGCTAATGGTTTGTAAGTCTCATCATAGCCTACGAGATACATCCTTCAATTGACAATTACAAAGGCACTCACTTATAATGATAGTATCCTATCAACTATGGACCGAGTACACTTCCTCAAGTAATGACCAATATAGGTCTATTGATAATATGCAAATATTACGTATTTCATCCTTCGAACCGATGCATTTTAGCCCTTTCGGGTATCTTGTTCTCTATATTTATGCTCGTTAACCAGACAACCTCATATTTTTATGATAACATTTTTGCAGGGGTTAATTGGGCATTTATTGGTATTTGGATGCTAATTGTGAAGTTCGGACGCATTCCGCTCGATTTTCGTATACGATCGCACGTTCAAGGGCATTTTACTCTTTTAACATCTTGGGCACCTGGACCAACATCTGCACAAAAGTTGTATCCCTCCTCGCAAGCTTTGTGTGGCCACGATTGGTGCATAATTCTGAGTCTATATGAAGAAGTTACGGAATTTCTAGCGGAAGGGAAAACCAAGAACATCAAAGCAAGGGGAAGATTTGAAGACCTGTAGCCATCGATCAATCGATCAAAATGATCGATTGATCAATCCTTCATTGTTTGGCAATCTTGGGGAGACATTGGGCTTGATTTTTCACCATCAATCGATCCCCTGTTTTCTACAGATATTTTGGCTTTTATTTTCTTTTCTCTTTTCTTTCCTAATTTAATTCCTTTTACTATATAAAGGATTTTTGTTGTAAAAATAAATATAATTCGTTCTAGGTTAGTTTAGCTTAGGGTTTGGGTTTTTGAAGAGTTCTTCTTCATTTCTCTTTGGATTGACACCCAATTGGGCTTGTAAGTTGACTATTCATTCACCCTCTCCATTAATATAGTGTGTATTTAATTTATTCTTGCTTTCAAGTTAATTTACATGCTTTGATTTAATTTCTTTCTAGTGTAGGTTTATTACGTTTATTTACCTCTTTTATTTACCGCATTTTTAATATGCTTTCTAGCTAATTTAGTCTAGGTTGTGTTTGAATGGAACTCACTCGGGTTGACGTGTTGCTTTGATTTTGTGATGGTGTTTATGGGTCTATTTCGGGTGCGTTGTCCTAGTTATTATGCTTAGGAGATTTGACGGGGCATATCATGTATGTCCCGTGCTTACGACCTTGCGTGCGTAATTTTTGGGGTATTTGTTGACGCCAAAATCGTATTAGGATTTTATGCGGATTTAGGGGCGTGACAACCCTTGGTTCAACTAACTGTCAAAACGAGACGCAGTCGTAATAACTCGTCGACCCATGCGACCATTTTATAATAATTATTTCGAGTGAGGGATATTCGATGCAACATATAGTTTTACTATCTTTGTTAATCTAGCTTTATTTTCCCTTGACTAGATTAATATTTCCATTTTATGCATCTTTTTCCTTTTTAGTTTGTAAGCACCTTTTTCCCTTTTATTGAGAAGTAAAATTATATAAATTCTAGCAACTCGTCTCTGTGGATTTTCGATACCCGACTTACCGCTATACTTTTATCGCAAGTAGTTGTAATTTAGGTTTGTTTGTATTATCGCGGTGAAACTAAAACAACAATTGTGTCCTTACACGAACACACTTTTAACGCGTAGCCATCTACATACCCATCGAATTGTCAAATACCCATGATAAGAAAACATCCCAAGAATCAAACTTGCCTAATCACTTAACCACTATTAGCCATCCACGTGTCCCAAACCAAGGAATATAATGTGTTTTTATCACAAAATCAATATTGATTTGGCATGCCAATATAATAACCTAACTCCATAGTTGGCTTTAAACAACTCACATCTCTAATTTAATGGATGTTGTTTACCTTTATCAACATCTTAATAGTCCTTTCACATAATTAAGGGTTGACACAAAAGCACCTCACACTAGAGAGTGTGGTGTCTCCACTAATGGCCTACTTAGACACTTGAAAATTACTATCACATCTAAATCAGAAGCGCCAAGAACTATTAATAATTAATTAACTTGGCCACTTGACACTTGGCGATGAATTGATAGTCTTGTTAATCTCCTTGATTCCATAATTGGGAGCACGAACTGAAATAATCACCTGTCTAGCGCAAGGTTTTAAAAACGCGGGGCGTGATCGAAGCCTTAAGCCTTAGAAGCCTAGGCGGGCCTTAGGCGTGAAAAGGCGTTTAGGCCTTCTTAATATATTTCAATATTTTGTAACCATAACAAAGCTATTAAAATACTAAAATTATACATATCATAAAAATATGTCTGAATATATGCAAATTAAAATACTATTTGATTATTTTGGGTGAGATAATGGTCCGGTTAGTAAAAAAATTCTTTAAAAGGCGATATCGTTTCACTAAAGCATTGTTGTTTTTAGAAAAAAAATGCTCCTTAAGGGTTTTACAAAGAATAAGGCGTAAAAAACTTAAGGCGGAGAGTTTCTCCTAAGCCTTAAGCTTAGGTGGAGCCTAGGCATTTTTTTTAGAACAGTGATCTAGCGTGACCGGCCCCAAACCAACACCTATGTCAAAGATCCACTACCGACCTCATAACATCACTCCTAAAAGGTACCTTCAACATAGTGCTCTGATACCAATTATAACGCCCCTGCCCGGATTTGTGGGTTATCCGTGGTTAACCCGATCCGACTCGAACGTTAGGTGTGAAGTGTAATGTGATAACCTAAATAATGTTGCTAGTACAGTTTTATATAATTAACATTTCCCTTGTTTAACATGCAATTCCATTTTATATCAAGTTACGTGTAGGACCTGTAGGAAGCATACAGAGATACTAACGTAAAATAAAAGAATACTTACTTGTAAAATGCTCTCAAAGTACAGAATCACGCACAACCTGCCATAAGAAAGGAAGGGAGTAAGACAAATGCCTAGTGAGAATATAACAATACAACATAGAATCGTACGGTAGAAAAGAGACTCTATAACGTACCACATACGTGCACATGTAAATACCGTATATCTATCTATACATACATACATACATAAATATATATATATATATATATATATATATATATATATATATATATATATATATATAGTCAGACTCTCATACATACCGACTTTTTTTTTGTAAAAAACATATTTTTGAGTTGAATTTTTTTATATAGTATTTAAACAATTCAAGGGAGCCATATAAAAAAATCAACTCAACATAACTTTTTTTGCTACTTTAAAAAATCGGTCAAACTTTCATAGTTTTTAAAGCACTTCGAAAGCAATGAAAGTTTGATCGATTTTCTAAAAATAGAAAAAAATAGTATTTTGAGATGATTTTTTTATGTGGGTCCCTTGAAATGTTTAAATATCACATAAAAAATTCAACTCAAAAATATTCTTTAATATTGTATTAAAAAAAAAGGTTTGCGCTAGCAAGTATGTAAACTTGATTTGTATGAGAGTCTCTCTCTCTCTCTCTCTCTCTATCTATCTATCTATCTATCTATCTATCTATCTATCTATCTCTCTATACACACACACACACACACACACACACACACACTAATGCATGAATCCATTTATCTCAAAATGTTACTTAATTTGGTTAAATCACATTAATCTTATAAAAGACCCATTTTTGCACCTTTTTTCTTGACATAACATTTATGTCCTGATTTAAATCATCCATTTAAATACTTAGACAAAATAGCGTTTGTTTAGGAAAAATACTTCATTTATCGAAAAAAAATTATTTACTCAAACCTAATCTACTTTTTATTTACTCACACCTAATCTACTTTAGCATTTTTCTTGAAAACCACCTTCCAATTCCCGCACACTTGGTGTTAGAGAATGTTTGTTTTCCTTTTGAAAATCGTACAAAACACACACTTTTTTTAATTACGGGTTAAAGCCATCTTAGTTTACTTAATTACCCTTTAACCTCTTCACATGTTTCATTAACTCATGCTTTACTTGGACTAAGTTATTTTCATATTTCTTGTTCAAATTACCCATTTGAAAGAGGAATATCTATTAATTTTATTTTACAAAGCTTATCTTTTCTCAGTTTCTTATCACAACCAATTTCATTATTACGTTCCACTTTTGTTCATTATCTTTTGCTCGAAAGGCACCAATACCGCATACTTTAATAGACTCCATACCGCCGGCGACATGCCCATATGCTTTGGCCAATGATTTTGGATCTTTCACCCTAAGGCTCCGACCCCTTCTTAATTATTCCCAATCACACCTGAGTCCATTTATTGTGTGTTTTAACACTTTTTGTGTCAATATTATTTCACCTTTATCGGCCAACGCCAAATCCCGAGGACTATTTTCCCACATTTGTGTTACACTTACGAAAGTCACCATTTCTTGTCCTTTTCACATGTACGTTGATTTCATTCCGAAAATAACTCCCATTAGGACCATTTAGTGTAACACCTTTTTTAATATTTTTATTTCATAAAAATGTTCAACTTTACGTAAAATTATCATTTTACCCATTTATTTTCAAACTTTCATTTTCCTCCATTTTTACAAGTGTTATCTTTTCAAAACACTGTAAAGTTACACATACTAAATTTTTAAATGCTTTTAACTCATTAACACTACTTTAACACTTTGGAGTAACACACTTCTCAAGTTGAAAATCTTTTCATTTTATTACTTTCTTTATTAAAGAAATCATTTGGCATTTTGAAGACTACTTTACAAGAAAAATATCATTTTCTCATATTATCACCTGTAGTCTTGAAAACATACACTTATCACACATTTCACACTTATTAACACAATTTAAGGGCTGAAATATGTATTTCCTTTTTTTCATGTAAAAACTCATTAAAGCCTTTACTAAGCTCGTTTATAAGCTCATTGCCAAATTATTATAAGTTTATATACACGGGAAGAGGGATTTTAAGTCCAAAAATACAATAAAAATGAGTTTAACACATGATTTATTCAAGAAATTTCATAGCACTTACAAAAAACATGCCTTTCAAGATAAATGGATATTTTTGTTCTTCAAGCTTGAATAAATGTCGAATTTTACAAAAGTCCCATTTTTCCAAGAAAACTTTAAGTCTTTGTTCACTAAATATCTCAAGAAGATAAATATTATTTTAAAACATTTTATTTCATAAGATGTTTAACACTAATTTTTCTTGAAAATATTCATTTTCTCAAAACCTTAAAACCATTTTACATAAATCATTAGAAAATAGTTATCTTAGAACATGCATACATTTTACTCTTATAAACTCTAAACACAATATAAAACTAAGGAAATAGAGTTCTTAAGCTTTAAAAGTATAGTTTTCCACCTCATTGAAGCTCCAAAAATGATGGATGAGATGTAGAAGAAGATGGCAATCTTCCACCCCCTAAAGTGGCCTTAAAGAGGTTACCTAGCTCCACTAATCTTGTCTCCTTGATTGATCCAAAGTTCCCTTTCAAACTCCATAATTTCTTCTTCTTTTCTTCTCCAAAAATACCCAACAACATCTCCTCAAATTTATATCGTGTCCGGCAAATGGGATAGATCGATTTTATAGTCAGAAATGTGGGGGGAAAACGATTAAAGTATGGTGATTTAAGGCTGATGAGTGGTGGTGCTAGGGTGGTGGAAGGGATTAGAGAGAGAGAGAGGGAGGGAGAGAGAGAGAGAGATATCGAAGAATGGGCCAAAATCTCACTTAAATTCCCCAAACCCTTAGAGCTTAAATTCTAAAAATGCCCCAAATCTTAATCCCGAATTGATCTATTGTGTGAGAGTGTGACACGTGTCAAATCTAATGGTCTATATCGTGACAATGTTTTCTCGTTCGAAATAGATTTGGATCTCCTTCAAATAACAACTACTCTCATTCGAAGGGGGTTCTAACGATAATCTAACGAGGTTAGAAAGGAGAGCAGGTGCTTTTCGTTCGATGGTGGTTTGGAGTACTCATTCGAATGACGTAACTTCTGTAATACCCTGTGACTTTGGGACTGAGAAATTAAATTTTTGGGAGAAATAAAATTTATTTTAATTGGAGAATTTTAAATTTGGAAATTGAAGTCCAAAAATAGCGGACGTTACAAAGTATTCCGGATGATAATTCTGAGTGCGCCATTGATTCCGGTGGGTCGAGATAGTCGAAATGACTGTCCTTGGGTTTTATTTTGGGTCCGAAATGTTTTTTAAGTCAGTTTGACTCGAATTGGAGTAAACGAGTCATTTAAAGTGTGTATTAACATTTAAGACTAGGACTTATGTTTTAAAGGTTTAAGAGGCTTACGGATCAGCCATTCTCATTAAAGAGAAAGAGAAAAAGAGAAAGGAAAGAAGAAGAAAGGAAGAGAGAGAGGAGAAAGCTTGGAGATTCCGGCCCATACGCGATCTCGGGGATGATTCAACCTCTACAACTTCGAGGCAAGTGTTTAATCTTGCTAAATAATTCATTTATGAATTTGATTTCATAATTTTTGGGCAAAAGAATTGGATTTTGGGTATAAACATCATAACCTAGATTTTGTGTAATAAATCTTGAAATTGAGTTTTAAATAGGGATTTAAGGTTGTATTAAGTGTACGAATAAATTGGATTATGATTTTGTGCATAAAAACATGTTAGGGTTGAATTTTGAGGGTCAAAAAAGGACGAAATCAATTTTAGGGAAAATTTAGGTTTTGAAGGGAAATGACCATTTCGTAGCCTGCGGAACAGGCCGAATCGATTCGGCCTCCTTACGAATCGATTCGGAATGTTGCAGAGTCCCAGGTCTGTGTGACCGAATCGATCTGGAGCCAAGGCGAATTGATTCATCCTGGGACAGTCTCTCAGGTCCTTTGGACCGAATCGATTCGCATTTGGGGCGAATCGATTCTCCCTTGAAACCGAATCGATTCTGACCAGACCGAATCGATTCGGAAACAGGGTTATTTTGTGGAGTTTTTTATAGAATGATTTCTACCCCTTTTTTTTTGGGTTTATCAATAAGGGACCCTCCAATATGATGCAAGAAATATGCTTTGGAGATTTATAAGGGGTTTCTAATATGTACGATGGTGGGGACATATCAGACCACTTGGGAAACATACAAACGAACGTATAGGAGTTTTATTACATTTCTATTGGGTTTCTCGATTTGGAACTTATTTGTATGACGCGAGAGTTACATTTTGGAGTTTGTTTGAGCGTTCCTCACATGTTATGATCGCAGGGGCTTATCGAAGTAGTTTGGGGATATATGTATGCATAGGAGTTATGTATTGAGGTGGTGGGAAATCTTATTGGGGATGGGAGTCCTAATTAGAGGTAAATAGTGAACATAGATATGATGTAAGGTTAAATACTCTCTGATAGAGTTATGAGGGTATGGCGTGGAAAATTGTAGGCCGAGATTTATGCTGAATCCTTTTAGCGATGGGATTCTATTTAAGCTATGATTGGGGATAAAAAGAGAGTGGTCGCGTATCCTTAGTGATGATAAGCTCAAGGAATAAATCAAAAATGCGTAAATTGTTAAGGGTTCATAGGAGCAACGGAATCGTAGGCTGAATTGAGAATGAGTGGCTTTTACTATCGACTAGAATAGGAATATGTTAAATTGTAGTCGGAGTAGTCACTACCTATCTATATGTGATTAACGATGAGTATTTCACTATATGATGAAATCATAAAATGAATTTAAGATTAAGTTGGAGGCTTACAGACTATTAGTTAAGTGTGTACCTATAGTCGAGAGTATTATTGGATATATCGATGTGCATTTGGATACTGGTGGGATGTATGGTGATTATTACATACGTTAAACGGTGGGTTATTAACCTTAATATTGGATATATTGGAAGATTATTCATATCATACGAACAAGGGATGAATATGCTTCAAGTGAGGGATCGTATTTATATAGCGAAATAAGTTAATACGCTTGAAACGACAACCAGTATATTGAAGATTATGTACACGTATAGCCGAGTTTATAAATTTCTTACATACAGACGAGAGGTGGTATGTATATATATATATATATATATATATATATATCTGTGTGTGTGTGTGTGTGTGTGTGTACCTATGGCGTGAATACCTATACCGTGTGTGATGGTTCGATTATATGATGTGATCATATGGATGTATATATATATGGTGTGAATGATATATATACTTATGGTGTGAAGCATACCCGGCACATGCTATCATGGAAAGTTGCGCGATGAGGGTGAGCACCCTGGCTTGAGGAGTAGGGTGTGAATATTCCCCAAGTCATAGTCGTCCTTTTTATTATTGTATGATTTTATTTTGAGGGTGAGAAGTCTTGGGTATGATTCGTTCTCACTTACCGGTTTGGAGTTATGACCTCTTACCATGCGTTATGATTTGGTTTTGACCACGAAGTGGGTGATATTTAGTCCCACCGATGGTCCCCAGGATGGTATGTGAGTGATGACCTGGAAGATGATAGCATGGTGCAGTATTTTGGCATCCTATAGCCGTTTATGTTATGTGTATGGCATAGTGTACATTATCTGTGAGATGTATGCGTAATTATGGGAATGAATGATTATATATATATATATATTCAGAGTAAATATATATAGTCTTACATCCTATAAGTGAAGAGGATATGAAGTATCTATGATGTACATCTTGGGTGATTTTGGTGTACGAGTTTATTTGTGGTCGAAGGATCGTACTTAGAGACATTTGTGGTTGTGTCGACCTAAGGATTTAGTTGATATTCAATTTATGTTTTAGATAGTACTGTGTAATTAAGTATTTGCAGTAGTAGGATTTGTGTGGATGACATAATGGATCCCTACTGTCAACATTGTCAAGGAGTAGTGTATCGGGGGGGTTCCTTGTTTAGATTTCGCTTTGCGAGATGCCCCACGCACGAAACGTAGTGCAATGTTGAGAATAGAGAGAAGTTTTGTCCTTAATACTTGTATGTATGTTAATATGAGTAATAAACTCTTACTTTGAAACCTAATGTTAATGTGTAACGTACTAAGTCTTATAACTGGTTTAAGTTAATAAATGAAATCACGAGAGCCTACTTAGGCATGTATGTGAAAATATTTCAGTGTGAACAACATGGAAAGGATTCGAGGGTCTTGTTAAGTGGTGGGTCATGTGGGTATAGGCCATGCATATGGTAAGGTAGGTTGTCCTTATGGGTGGGGTAACTTAATTAAGGTTCCAAGATGCGAATAGGTGCGCGCTGTTAGATGAGAGGTGAGTTTGGGGTTTCACGAGAGTGCGACTCCACTTTAATTGTGAAATAGTGCATTTAGATTTATTATCCACGGTTAACACACTTGCTAAATATTTTTACACCTCGGTCTCTGACCCGTTGATATTTCTCTTTTGCTATATATATATATATATATATATATATATACTGTATACCACAGGTGTCCTACCGCATGAATACCGTATGCTTTTCTATCCAGAGTCTTGGGAGCCGTAGCAGTTGCGGACAGTGGCAGGATTTAGATTGTAGTCTCTTCTTACTTCTTTGAAAATCTAGGTAGGATTCATGTTGTATATCAGGTTAATACCCAAGAGATATTTGTAGCGTTGTATATTCCTTCTTTATGGATGTTGTACTGTCTGTGACCCGACAGCTTATTCGGATATATTTCCTTTTGTGTACTTATTTTATTTTAATTCTATCACTTATTTTATTATGGTACTTGTGTATGTTTTACCTTTGTTGGTAGTTCTGTAGTGTGGGTTTGTTGTCCGTTGCATGTTTTATTTAATTTGGCATCCGCTTTTATACTTTTGGGTAGTTAGCCTTATTTATTTTAGTTTCGTTAGTAGATGCTGAGAACGATCCATCTGAGATTCCTGATTAAATGTAGTATAGGGCTGGCCACCCGTTATTATTTTAAGCGGGGTGTCACAACTTCCTCGTTTGAACGACTCAACAATTGATTCGAACGACCCTGAACTTTTCCTCCATATTAAGCATAAGGCCTTTCTAAACCCAATTGATTGCACTAAGACCATGATATTACCTAAATTTGACCCATAATTCATCTTAACAAGTCTAAAGCCCAGTTGAGTCACATCAAGTCACCAATTTACACGGGTTCGATGAAAACCACGGGAGTTGGTGTCACATTATTTTTAAAAAAAATTTTTGTTAAATAGTTTTATGTTATATTTTGTTTATAAATAAAGTAATATTTATTTAAATAAAAATGCACTTTCTTACAAGAAATGTTTTTAACAATTTTTATTAAAAAGTTCTATTTTATAAATAAAAAATTGACTTTACTATGAATCATTTTTATAATTTTTTGTGGCTTTTGTTAAAAATAGTTTTTCACAACATTTTTATAAAGAAATTTATAAATTTTTCTATAAATTTTCTTTCATATGAATGAAATACAATATTTAATAAAAAATAAAATAAAAAATGGCTTAAGATAAATATTATCTTATATATATTAAATAAATATTAACACATAATATAAAGCTAAATATTAGCATAAATTAAATATATAATGTTAATATTATATATATATAAGATATATTTTCTATCATTTTCAAATTGTAAAACTGTTTTTTTTTAATTTTATGGATGGGGGAGAGAGAGAGAGAGAGAGAGAGAGAGAGAGAGAGAGGAGCGAAGAGAAGAGAAATGGAGAGAGTAATAGAATATTTATTTTTTTGAAATCTAAAGATCCTCACCCACCCCACTCACCCAAAGAGAATGTTGGAATTCTCATTTTTTTTCATTGAATTAAGTTCATACTTGCACACAAACATTATTTTTTTAATAAGTCAAAAAGGGGTGCAACACAAGGATTAATAAAAATTAAATCTTTCAAGCGAACATTGATGTCTATGCGGTATCATCATGATACCATGAAAGTAACAAAAACCACTTGTGCATAGTTTTTTGTCTTAACTTTGGGATTTGAGCACCGAGTTGTACATGGTTCAATTTGATAGCCTACAACCAATGGAAGGGGGTAACTTATTTGCACTATAATTAGTGGAATGCCATTAGTAATATAAAGTTATACAAGCTCTCTCCCCTAGTATTTTGGCATAATTAAGATATTTAATTTGCTATAAAAGAGGTGGTGATTTCTTTTATAATAATTAGGGGATGCAACATGAACCCTTGGTTTGGGGTATATTTTGATGAGTTGTTTATTCAATACTTGATCATACAAGATGCTTTACAAATTTAAATTCATTCCCTATCCACACAATATTTTGTGATGAACCTATGGAGACTTGTTTATTTATTTTTATAAGATACTTATTGCATAGTGCTTTGAATATGCTTATAATTACTTATGAAATTTGAGAGTTTGAGAGGATTGACTTTCATAGTTGATGAGAGAAGTTCCTTGAAGCTAAAAAGATGATATGTATTCTTGGATATCCACTAATTGAGTTGCGTTATCATGTATTAGCAACTTCTAATTGAGTTGATTGGCTTGGTTGGTTGAATGACTTTCTTAGATATGCATTAATTGAGTTGATTGCTTGTGTTGATTGACTTAGTTCATGTAATCTTGGCATGGTTGACTTTCTTCCTTGGAAATGAATTTTTCATTATGCTTTATGAATAACTCAAAGGAATATCTTGTTTGATTGTATTATGAACTTAATTTGTGATTAAATATAAACTTGATTTTTTATTGTGGATAAGAAGTTCTCAATGAAATTTCTCATTGTGATTTATAAAATTTTGATTGGGATGACTTTCTTGCTTAATTATGAAACATTCTCATTAATTTTATATTTGCGTATCTTGGAATGATGAGACATGATCACTTTATGTGTCTCAGATATATATATGTATTTATTGTTGTTGTTGTAATGTTTCACCTTGTAGATTTGGTTTGCATTGGGATAATTTCCTAATAATCAATCTCATCAATTCTTGAGTGGTCATTTTGATCTTAAGGATATTTAAGAGAAAATAATGAAGTTTTCCATATAGTCAATTCAATTGTTGTTATACAAAATATTTCCATTTACTTCTACTGCTATTGTTTTCAAAAGCTCAATGCCTCCCCCAATTAATTCGTTCGAGATCATAGTTACCCCGAATTAGATCATGTTCAAATCTCCCCTTGTGTTATTTGTCTTTTCTTAAAGTTAAGGATCATTATCAGAATATTCCCTCCAAAATTTCATCCTCACTTTTTTTTGTTTCTTCTTAGAGGTCTAGTATCATGAGCTAGGGATGTAAGCCTTTTACTCTTTTCTAAAGGTCAATTATTTTAATTTATAAACTTTCCCCTAGCTACTTCCATCAAGATCATACTGACCCCCAATGATATCATGTTCAAATCGTCCCTAAAATTATTTTTTTCTCGATTTTAAGGATCATTGTTGAAATCTTCCCCCAAACTTTCATCATCTCTTTCTTTATTTCTATATTTTTTTGAGAGGTTTGGTATCATGAGCTAGGAATGTAGGCTTCTTCCTCTTTTCCGGAGGCTGATAGTTTTAGTCTAAAAACCTTCCTAGTAGACCCCTCTTGATGAGGTTTTTAATTACATCTTTTAGATCTTAACATTTATTAGTGTTATGGTTATGACCTTTGAGAAAATTAAAGTGCTTGTTATTATTCCTATTGTGTGGTAAAGACTTCATTTTGTTGGGCCATTTTATCTCCATCTCATATTTTATCTTGTCGGGAATGTGGAGAGCAATAATGGTGAAATACATATAGGTAGTGAACTTTTGATTTGCCTTCCCTTATGATTTATTACCCCATGTCCTTATTTTGATTGAATTTCCCCACTCCTTCTTTCGTCAAGTCGTCCCTCATAGCAGTCACCGCATCTTCTGTCATCATAACTTTTCTAGCTTCATCCAATATTTCATTTATGGATGTTGAAGTATCTTTCGATAGGGTTTAGTATATTTAGTCATGTAAAAGGACACTAATGAAAGTACTCATCTTTTGCATCATAATCCTCATCCGCTAACCTCTCTTAATAAGTAACGTAGGTTTTCTACTTTCTCTTTCTTAAAATTGAGGCAATTAGTAACTCCCCTTGCAAACTTTAAGACAAACAATAAGTTGTGCATGAAATTATCCGCTAACTCTTTAAAACAAATGATCTACCTTCTAGGAAAACTGGTATACCAAATGTGAACCAATCTTATGAGAGTGTTGGAAGAGGATTGGCACCACATCTTATTTGTAACTGAATATATTTGAGTTTCTGATTAGTAAATTTCTATTTGATTAATCATATTTGAACTTCCATCGTACTTGGGGGTTAACATGGGTGGTTTAAACATTAAGGACCTAAGAACTTTCACAATCATAGGGAAAGTGGTGGATCCCTATATATACCTTTTTGTATAGGGTATTCTATTTCTTCATGAGATCATTTAACTTGGTTTATAATCTCTAAATGGAACTTTTTCAAGGTTTTTCACTGGCCAATATATTGTCCCTAGACCCCTCAGCATTTAAGAGACGTTTGTGGTTAAGAAGGGCATGAGTACCATCAGTTGACCCATGATGAGATGACACTCCCTTGTGTTCCAAAAATATTCTTTATATTATGATGGATTTCTTAGTGTCAAGGAACTTTATGAGTATTTGGTAAAACTATCACAAAAATGTATGCTTTGTTATTTTGATAATTTCTTTTGAGAATATTTCGTAAATAACTTTTTTATGAATTTTTGAATTGATTTGCCCCAGTTGTTTGGATTTTGAGGGTAAGAATATGATTATGAAAACTTTACGGTTTAAAAGTTCTAATAGGTGAAACTTTGTTAATGGTTTTATTATTGAGTTAATTTTAAAAAAAATCATAGAGGAAATTAAATTTTGTAACAAAAATGGGAAATACTTGAGGAAATTGTTGATTGACATAGAAAGGGACTTGCCAATCATCATATGTGCTTACCTCGCAAAGGTGCAAAATTGGATAGACAGCCACTACCGATTGACATACCTGTAGGACTACCGTTTGATAGTCTTTCTCCTTTCTCTCTCTCTAAAACTCCACTTTTGTTAAGAATCTTCATTTGGAAAAAAATGGTTAGCAAAGTTCCAGATGATTGGGATAACTTGGAATGACAATCCCTTTCTTCTAAACAAGTGGGGGTTGGTAACTTATGTACTAGGATGCAACCAATGGAGAACTAAATGGTGCACCTGAGAGAAACCATGGATCATAAATCTGCTTAATATACTCTAATGGTTTGTTACATAAGTATCCTTTAAGTTCTTGATCTTCTAATTATGTCCTTATTCATCATAAATTTTGAATTATTATTTTAATTCCTTTTTTCTCTATTGATTTGTAGTGTGATATTACCACTAATCGTATTTAGTTCGATCCATCGAAGAAGATGAATGAGTTATGGGGTAGGATGCCCAATGAGGTGAAGGTATTAGTGAGGGCAAAGGGTTTTAGCCCTCTGGTATACTCGCTTAATGAGACTAAGAGGTTGATCATACTATTGGCATTATGACGGATATGTGGTGGGATATGGACCACACTTTACAGTCAGGGATGGGGGAGATCAATGTTACTCCAATGGGTGTCCACGAAATTTTGGGTCTCCCTTGCTCAGGTGCCATGGAGTTATTGACAAGAAGCAGTTACTGGCTAAGGGTTTCAATACTACATGGATAAGTCCCATGGGATGTTATTCCGGTGATACTGTCAGGGGCAGGTGATTGAAGAATGGGATGGAATCGTGAAGGACTGAAGTGCAGAGTCCTCAATAGGTGCATCAGATGATGCGGTTGTTATTACTTATCTTATTTAGGACCATATTGCTCTCGAAGTTAAGGGATGATGTGTGAAATTTTTCCCATAAGCAACACTCTGATTTCATGCAAGTTTTTCTAATAAAATATATATAATAAAAATTGAAGAAATTGATGTTATATGAGTTAATCATTATCAATACATGTGAAAATTAATAATCAATTAAAACTAATTTATTCTAATGTTAAATTTATAATAATTATAATTATATCACATTTGGATCAATATATCCAATATGATGACTTATTCAAAATTAATCACAATCACACATAGATGGAGATAAGGCAATGAAGATTAACTTGCGTGATTTTTTTGACGTAGAAAAACGCCAAACATGGTATGAAAACATCAACGACTCCCTTTGTGGAGTAAGAAAAAAAAATCCACAAGAATGAATCAAATTTACCAATTCAAACATAGTCAAATATTAAGAAGAGCCAGAATATATACCTAAATAGAGCAACACCTCATGGGTAAATTTTTTAATCTTTTTTTATGTTGAACTCGCATTCCAGAAATTCACAGTTGACTAGAGATTTATCCTCCAAATATGAATCAAAGATTCTAATATGAAAATGCAACATATATAGTTTAGTGAAAGGTTCTAAAATACACACATTCAATAGCTAATTTCAGCACAAACAATTACAAAACAGAATATATTTACAAAATAAGATTCATATCTAATATAATAAAGAAATAGAATCATAATGCAAATATCAAGTAGCTAAGTTTTCTTAAAAAAGTTGAAAAATATATTTTCAAATATTAATTCATAATATCGGTTTGCACAAATTTAAATATATATATATATATATATAAACATTAACGCAAATCTGGAAAAAAAATCATTTAATCATGTTTCTTTTCACAAAAACATTTTCAAGAAATCCCTGTAAATAAAAATACAATATGCATTTGTCTAAAAAAAATATTTTCCTAAACACAATATAGAAAGTATCATTATAAACATAAATCGACATAATACAATAAGAAAGAAAAAAAATTAAAATATACACAAATTTTTATTTCAGAATCATTCTTTTTATGTTAAGTAATGTATAACACTAGTCATGGAGACACAAAATATTTAATCACAACTGTGTATCCACTCTCTCTAAAAATATACATTCGAAATATGAGAGTAGTTTTAAAAATAAGTCTAAAAACTTTATACATTATCTCATAATATCACCCAAAAACGTACTATTCACATAAAGCACTAATTCAAGGTTAGTTTTCAAAAATTAATTTTACATAAAAATTCAAGAGAAAGCAGATGGAAAAAGTTATTCAATACAAACTTTAAGATCGGAAGGGAAATCTTGTCTTAATAGCATATAGAACAATGCACAAAATTAGAATATTAGATCTTGAAAAGTAATCAATAAAAAATCAGACTTAACACTAACTAAGAAAGTTTAGTTTTTTTAAATATATGAAAGTACAAAACTCTCATCTTAACTAAGAGTATTTATCTAAAATGTATTACACCAAATGGATTAAATCCATGGGCTAGAAATTGTGCCTAATGATTAAGCTAATGGTCATAACAGGTCAAATAATTTATTGAACCTAAAGTATCCAGTTAACTAAGACAAACAAAACCAAGAATGGTATTAAACACCAAAAACACTTACACATAAAGTCTAACTGTAACAATACTACCGATCTCTAATTCTTCACAAACGGACAACTCGTATATAACAAATAAGATCAATTAAGACAATAGGAAAAAATGGATAACATACCTATAACTGAAAGGGAACTAACGTTCAAACTAATGGAATATAACAATTGGTAATGGTTATTGTTGATGTAAAAAACTAGATCGCTCTAATTATTTAATCACAGATAAATAAATAAGACCAAGATTTTTAAAGTGGTTCGGCTAGGAATAAAGCCTACGTCCACTGTTATGTTATTGCTGAGTGTTTATGGAATTCTTGATTACAAGTTCTTTCAAGAAATTTCGGTCCCCTTGAATGAGGATGATACAAGGTATTTATAGCCTTGAGGCTGTACATGAAAGGTTCGATACATTAAATGACATACATATGAAAGGGTAATACATTTAATGCAGAGTGCGTGCCAAGAATATAAGCATTCAATGAATATCTGAACTGTTGATTATCTGGCAATTAACGATACGACCGAGATGCAGCTCGGACCGCCATAGCTGTTCGCTGATCAGGAGTTCCTCGGAACATTAGAGTACCTCGGTGCTATAGAATTCCTCGGTGCGTTAGAGTTCCTCGGTGTGATAGAGTTCCTCGACGTATTCTCGTTGCTCGGAAAGAAGCATGGTTGGTTGGGAAATGATCTTCCTCGCTGCTATTGTGCCACGTAGATTGACACGTGTCTTCATATTATTCGTCCACATCAGCATATTAATTTTGGTATCAACAGAAACGAGAATACGTCGAGGAACTCTATCACACCGAGGAACTCTAACGCACCGAGGAATTCTATAGCACCGAGGTACTCTAATGTTCCGAGGAACTCCTGATCAGCGAACAGCTATGGCGGTCCGAGCTGCATCTCGGTCGTATCGTTAATTGCCAGATAATCAACAGTTCAGATATTCATTGAATGCTTATATTCTTGGCACGCACTCTGCATTAAATGTATTACCCTTTCATATGTATGTCATTTAATGTATCGAACCTTTCATGTACAGCCTCAAGGCTATAAATACCTTGTATCATCCTCATTCAAGGGGACCGGAATTTCTTGAAAGAACTTGTAATCAGGAATTCCATAAACACTCAGCAATAACATAACAGTGGACGTAAGCTTTATTCCTAGCCGAACCACTTTAAAAATCTTGGTCTTATTTATTTATCTGTGATTAAATAATTAGAGAGATCTAGTTTTTTACATCAACAGATTGGCGCCGTCTGTGGGAAACGACTGTTGCAATCGTTTTTCACCAAAAATCATTTGTTATCAATGGCAGATAATCCCGAATCCAGTAATCGAAATGTTGGAAATACTGGAAATCTTCCAAATCCATCTGCATCCCCAGATCTGGCAGGAATTATGACGAATCTGGCTCAAGGACAAACCGCCATGCAAGAATCTATGAGGCAACTCATTCAAACTCTTCAGGGCAGTGCACCTACCTATTCAGGGCAAAGGAGTGATCATAGGCAATCGCAATCTAGACGTACTGGGTCATATCGCAATGAAGAGTCTAATGATTCTTCTTATCAACCTGGGCAAACTTCATCGATACGGGCTACGGATACAGATCAACGTATCACTCTTTCTCTGGAAAGAACTAGCGCTTTGGAAAGATTAAGCAGGGTGTCTCCTTTCAGTCGGTTAGGACCAAGGAGGAACATGAGTCCACCTAGGGCTCCATTAAGAAGTTTTCGACCACCACCAGGTTTGAGAGAAGGATCTGAACAATCGCGACCAACTACTCGTCGAGATAAAACTCAGGAAGCTACGTCAGAGCAATCAGTTGCTCGGACTAAGCGCCCCGATGAAGGGAATGAAGCATGGAAAGGTTCCATTCAACGGTTGGAGGATAGATTGGGAGAAATGGCTAAGGCGAGGAACCCCTTACAGAGAACTTTTGTTCAAGGAACACCTTTTGTGCAAGCCATTGTGGATTTCCCTACACCGTCGAAATTTAAAGCACCCGTAGTGACCCCCAAGTACGATGGAAAGACAGATCCCGTACTTCATATAGAACAATACCAAGCTGCTGCAGATATCTACGCTGTTCCCGACGAGATGAGGTGTAGAGCATTCTCGGGAACTCTTACCGGATCAGCACAGATATGGTACAATAATCTTCCTCGGGGTAAGATTTCAACTTTTGTTCAGTTAGCCGAATTGTTTATTGGCAATTTTTGTTTTGGAGCAAAGCCGGTAAAGCGAGTAGCACACTTGCTAAGTGTTAGACAAAAATCAGGTGAAAGTACTAGAGATTACATAACTCGTTTCAATAACGAGAAGTTGGAAGTTATAGATTATGAAGAAAAGACAGCAATCACTGCTCTGATGAGTGGTTTGCTGCCTAACAAGCTGTACTACACTTTGGCCAAAGATCCACCTAAAAATATGTCGGAGTTGATGGCAAAGGCGGCCAAAATCATGAATGCCGAGGAAGCTATGGCTGCAAAGAAGAATATGGATAAAGAAGTTAAAGTTGAGGTCGACAATTCTAAGAAGAAAGATCAGAAAGGTAATGGTGGTGACAAACATTCCAGGAATAACAGGATGAAGTTGGAAGTCCTAAAGAAGTATGATAATTATACTCCATTGAAAATGGGTATTAATCATGTTTTGGAAGAAATCAGGAATAACGAGGAAATCAAGTGGCCAGAGAAACTGAAGACAAATCCCGACCTGAGGAATAAAGACAAATATTGCGAGTTTCACAAAGATCATGGCCATATGACCAAAAATTGTATAGCCCTTCAGAACGAGATTGAAACACTCATCCGAAGAGGAAAATTATCAAAGTATGTAGATCGCAGAGGTGAAAGGAAGAATGATGATAGAACTAGAGTGAGATCTAGATCTCCTCGTCGTGCAGAGGATAAAAAGAAGAGGGACCATGAAGAGGATCCAGATGATGACCCCGATCTTCCCAAGAAACCAAGGAAACCTGAACGAGAGGTATTTTCCATACATTTTGGGTCATTTGATTGTAATGTTATTACAGGAGGAGATGCAGGAGGAGGAGACCTTACTGCAGAACGAAAAGCTTACCTCGGAGAGGCTCAAGCTTGTTCATACATTCAGCGAATAAACCTGGCCGAGGATGATCGTCCGAGGAAGGTAAACAAAGAGAAGCTAGTGATTGGTTTTTCAAAAAACGACCTGGCAGGTGTTATTTACCCTCATGATGATCCTTTGGTGATCAAAATGAGGATGAAGGATGTGATCATTTCAAGGGTGTTAGTAGACAATGGTAGTTCGGCAGACATCATGTACTATTCATGCTTTGATAGCCTGAATTTAAAATTATCTCAATTGGAACCTTATCACAGACCCCTTCTGGGTTTTTCTGGCGAGAAAGTTTTTCCACTTGGGACGATCAAGTTGGATATACTCATTGGAACTTGGCCTGCTTGTCGAAACAGAAAGAATACGCTTTTTTGTGATGGATAAGAATGTGCAGTCCGCCTACAACATCATCATGGGAAGAGTTGGATTGAAGAAGTTCGAAGCAGTTCCATCTACAGTACATCAATATTTGAAATTCCCAACGAATTTTGGAGTAGGAATTATGAAAGGTGATCAAAAAGTAGCTCGGGAATGCTATTATTCGTTTGCCGAGCAAGAAGAACTTGAAGAATCAAGGAAAAAGACTACTACTTATCAAGTGGAGGAGAGCACAGAAATTGAAACTCTTGACCCTAGGGATGAATCTCAACTCGTAAAAGGGCAGGTTGTGGAATCTACAGAAATTGTTATCCTGGACGACGAGCATCCTGAACGAGTAACTCAGATAGGATCGTCGTTGGATGTTTCAATAAAACAAGATTTGATAACTTTCTTGAGAAACAGGAAGAATACTTTTGCTTGGAGTCATGAAGACATGCCAGGTATAGATCCAAACTTTTTATGTCATGAGCTCAACGTGAATAAGGAGATCAAGCCTGTGAAACAAAGAAGAAGAGTGTTTAGTCCCGAAAAGAACCAGGCCATACAAGAGGAGGTCGAGAAACTCCAGAAAGCCCAATTTATTGAAGATGTGAAATATCCAGATTGGTTGGCAAATGTGGTGATGGTAAAGAAAAAGAACAACAAATGGAGAATGTGTGTTGATTTTACTGATCTCAACAAGGCATGTCCAAAAGATCATTTTCCATTGCCCAGAATTGATCAACTAGTGGATGCTACCTCGGGACACGAGCTACTCAGCTTCATGGATGCTTATTCTGGCTACAACCAGATCAGAATGAAACCTGAAGACAGGGAAAGTACTTCTTTTATTACCCCAAGGGGAACTTATTGTTATAATGTTATGCCTTTTGGTTTAAAAAATGCAGGTGCAACATAGCAGGGGTTGATGAACAAGGTTTTTACCGAACAAATCAGCCGCAATATGGAGGTCTATGTCGACGACATGCTCACCAAAAGCAAGAAAGCTGCAGATCATTTGGTTGACTTGAGTCAAACTTTTGATCAACTGGATGAATACCAGATGAAGCTTAACCCGACGAAATGTACCTTTGGAGTACGAGAAGGAATGTTCCTCGGATACATCGTCAACCAACGAGGTATTGAGGCAAATCCAGAAAAGATCAAGGCTCTTTTAGGGCTGCGATCTCCGACGACGAAGAAAGAAGTGCAGAGTCTTACCGGGCGGGTTGCAGCACTCAACAGATTTGTATCCCGAGCAACTTATAAATGCCTCCCATTCTTCAAAACACTGCGAAAAAGTTTTGAGTGGACTGATGAATGTGAGAAAGCCTTTCAAGATTTGAAGAAGTATTTGGGAGCCCCACCATTGTTGTCTAGGCCAATAACTGGAGAGAAGTTGTACTTGTATTTGGCAGTATCAGAAAATGCAGTTAGCTCAGCGTTGATCAGATTGGAGAATGGAGTTCAGAAGCCAATTTATTACACAAGCAAGGCCTTTCGAGGTGCGGAAATCAGATACCCAAAGCTGGAAAAATTGGCACTGGCATTAATTGAAGCAAGTAGAAGAATGAGGCCATACTTCCAGGCCCATACCATCATTGTGTACACCGACATGCCGTTAAGACAAGCCCTTCACAAACCAGAGAAATCAGGAAGATTGATGTACTGGGCAATAGAGCTCGGTGAATATGATATTGTATATGAACCCAGATCATCGTTGAAGGGGCAAGCCGTGGCAGATTTTATAGCAGAGTTCACATACCCCGATACCCCCGAGGAGCAAAAGGTGCTTGCTAACCAACCTGTGGACGATACAGGATCAACAGACACAGATCCAGACCAACCAAGGTTGGTAAAAGGACTTGTGGATGTAGAAAAATCATCATATTCAAACCTAGACCAACTCCGGTTGGTAGAAGGGTGCGAACAAATGACCAATGAAGAACGAAGGATACCCGGGGATGATGAAAGAAAACAGATGATATTTCACCGAGGAACTCTAACAGATAAGAAATTTGAAGACGAGTTACATACTTGGAGATTATATATAGATGGATCATCTTGCACGGCTGGTTGTGGAGCAGGGATTGTTTTAAACTCTCCAGACGATATTGACATGGAGTATGCCTTGAGATTCCAATTCAAAGCTTCCAATAATGAGGCTGAATATGAGGCTATGATAGCAGGTTTTCATGTGGCGAAAGTTATGGAGGCACGACAAGTAATTGTTTTCAGTGATTCTCAATTAATTGTGAATCAAATGATGGGAATATAAGCAGTGAAGGGAGAGTTAATGGTGAAGTACCATGCAAAAGTGATGGAGTTATTAACAGAATTTGATGCTATTCAATTGGTAAGGATACCGAGAATGGAGAATGCTAGAGCAGACGCATTGGCCCGACTAGCGTCAGCTACGCGCACCGAGCTGCGAAGAACAATACCAATTGAAGTATTAGAAAGTCGGAGCATAGAAGAAGATCTGACGGTGAGGATTATTACCCTTGATTTAGGACCATCTTGGATGGATCCTATCAGAGCATACATTGAAGAAGGAGAATTGCCGGAGGACAAACTAGCTGCCAAGAAATTGAAGTATAAAGTTGCTCGGTATGTGTTAACTAATGGTGTTTTGTACAGACGAGGAATTATGGCAGGTTTGCAGAGATGTGTGCATCCATCGGAAGTCAAAGAATTGATTGAAGAAATTCATGAAGGATCTTGTGGAGCTCATGTAGCAGGTCGGACACTTTTGCAAAGGGTAATGACATAGGGATACTATTGGCCGACGATGAGGGCTGATTGTATAGCCTATGCTAAGAAGTGTGACAAATGCCAACGTTTTTCCTCCATCCGAAGAACTCCACAGGCATTGTTGACACCCATAACATCACCTTGGCCATTTTCCATGTGGGGAATTGATCTGGTTGGACCACTGCCGACGACCCGAGGAAGGTTCAAGTATCTCGTCGTGGCAGTTGACTATTTTACTAAATGGGTGGAAGCTGAACCACTAATTGATATGACGTACGAGAAGGTGTATCAGTTCATATGGAAGAATATCATTTGTCGATATAGTCTCCCCCACGCTTTCATCACAGACCATGGAACGCAATTTGATAATGAAGAATTTGCTGCCTATTGTCATCAGTCAAACGTCCTGAAGTTTCATTCAGCACCAGGCCATCCCCAAAGCAATGGACAGACTGAAGTGACGAACAGAACATTACTAAACGGGTTGAAGAAGAGGTTAAGTGAGGCTAAAGAAAATTGGATTAATGAGTTACAGTCAGTTTTGTGGGCTTACCGAACAACTCCCCGAGCAGCAACAGGAGAATCACCATATATGCTAGCATTTGGAAGTGAGGCTGTGATACCTGCCGAGTTGGGCCTACCAACACACAGGGTGTTAAATTTCAATTCTCCGATCAATGATTTGATGAGAAGGCTGGATTTGGATATGCTCGAGGAAGTCAGAGAAGAGGCAGCCATTAGGAATGCTGCTTATCAACAACGAACAGCTCTGTTTTACAACAAAAGGGTAAAGAAATGTGATCTAAAAGAGGGGGATTATGTGCTAAAGAAGGTCATTCAGAAGCAGAATAAGCTGGAAGCAAACTGGCATGGACCTTACCGAGTTACAGAGGTTGTTCGACCAGGAACTTACAGAATAGCAACTCTAGAAGGAGAGGAATTTAAGAACGCATGGAATGCTGAACACCTGCGCAAGTATTATCAATGATGTCAAATGTAAAGCATTTCTTTCATTATGAATAAAACGAGGATGTTTCGCCATTTTCTTTCTGGTTGAAAATTTTTCGGGGAATACTAGTGTAATACACTACACAACAAAAGTGCTATAAGTAGCCAACCTCCTTTGGTTAGGAGGACAGCTCTACGGAGCAAAAGTGCTATAAGTAGCCAACCTCCTTTGGTTAGGAGGACAGCTCTACGGAGCAAAAGTGCTATAAGTAGCCAACCTCCTTTGGTTAGGAGGACAGCTCTACGGAGCAAAAGTGCTATAAGTAGCCAACCTCCTTTGGTTAGGAGGACATGCTCTAAGGAGCCAAAAAATGCTCTAAGGAGCCAAAAGCTTTAAGGAGCCAAAAAGTGTACACCAGCATGATCAACTACGGTTGGTAAGATAAAAATATACTCTCATATTACTACTTATGTTGGTCGGGAGGTAATATTATTACAATGAGTTCTTTTAAGAACAAAATGTTCAAAAAAAAATACACCAAGTATAGTTGGTCGGGGATAAAAAACCCAATAACTGTAGTTGATCGGCGAGGACAAATTATTGATCTTAGTTGGTCGGACGCAATTTTATAATTAAACCAAGTATAGCTGGTCGGGGATAAAAAATCCATCAGCTATAATTGGTCGACAAACATTATTCAACTACCTTGGTTGGTTGGAAACAGTTTGAACAATTTACATTCATTACTTTATTGATCAACCTTGATACTTGTAAATTTTTAAGTTGGTTGATAAATAGCACGATATTGCCATCCTTTTAAATACATAGATACCTATGTACAAATATAAAGGTGTTTGATAAACACAAGACTAACAAAATTGGCAAACAGAAAATGAAAATCTTTTCATTAATCTAGAATAAATTACAAGTTACAAGAATGTACTAAATTGTTACATGGATATTACTATTCTATTGGTTTTTTGCCCTGTGCTTTAGAAACAGGTTCCTCGCCGGCAGGAGGGTCTTCTAGGCAAAAGGGAGAATTGATGAAATTAACATCTCTGAGCATTCTGACGTTCATAACAGAAGGTGTATCCAAAAGATGCTCAGGACGAGATAATTCAACTTGGGAGTGAAGGCTATAATCACCAAGGTATTTTGAAATTAGGCTGCGAGGAATGGAACGAGCTGGGATCCATGCCATATCCAATTTGAAAGGTGGTACAGGCAGGTCTAATAATGATGGAGCATGATAGTCCCATAAAAAATGCCCTTGCTCCAACTTTAATACACCCAATGCATTTAACCATCCTTGCTTGTAACCTTCATTGTTGGCATGTTCAATACGAGCATCCAGATGAACAAGGGCTTCATTATATCCTGCCATCCAGAATTCCCTTGGCTGTTTATGGAATTGGAAGGTTAATCTCTCCAATTGTTCATGAAGGCTTTTGGCAAAAAGATCCTTATTATGCAAGGCAGATTTCGTCGATGTAAGCTGATCTTCCAGAGACAGATTTTTATTGGACATTTCAGTCAGAGCACGGTCTTTTACTTTCAACTGGAATGCTTGAGTTTCCAGAGTAGACTGAGTACGAGCCTCTTCAACATTACGACTGAGAACTCTTGATCGGCTCCGAGAAGCAACTGGAGAACTTTGCTCCTCGACAGTTCTTCCTCGCCCCCGAGAACCTCTTCCCCGTCCCCGAGCAGTTCCAGAAATGACAGATCTTTTTAAGTCCTCCAGCTCTTGCCTTAGTTTGGCGTTTTCGACCTCTAAGAAAGAGAAGCCTTTATCAGTAACTGGTATTAATGCAGTAGAAGATGAAGCAGCAGATTCATATTGAGCCAATTTTTTCTGCAAATTATTATTTTCTTGTTCCAGGATCTCGGCAATTTGTCTGCAGGCTTCAACTTCACCTTTTAGGGTCCTTTCCCTAATATCATATGCAGCAATGATCTTCTTATGGCCTGTTTCAGAAGAAAGTTGTTGGTATCTATTTTCATAATCTTTGTGTAACAAAGCCATTGATTCATTGTGCTGACCTTGGAGATCCTCTATGGAACCATGAAGTTCCTCGATCAGTTCATAATACGCCACATTATTGGCCACAGCTCGGTCGAGTAAATCTTTCAAGTATCGATAAGCCTCAATAGCCTGTTCTGAAGCACCATGACCAAGGATATCAGCAATTTCTGATGTACTAAGGTCTGTATGACCAGCCTTATAGTATTGATGACATTGCTGCATCAGCCCAGTATCATGTGAAGAGATCAATTCCATTCTAGCAACAAACTAAGGACGAGAAAAAGACAACAATCAACAAAAACAAGTTATCAACAACAGAGATGAGCAAAGATATATTTTATTAGATCATCAAAAAGTTACATTGTTCGATTACAAGGAAATACAGAAATGATACCGAACAACTTCACACCTTTTCCTTGTCCCCCAAGACTTTCTCGGGAGGCTGGGACGAGGAGCTCGGTTGCTCGGTGGTAATAACAGCTTGATCGGTAGGAATCTTCTCGGGAGGAGGAGGCATGGAAGAAACGTCCTTGGTAGCAGAGGGTTGAGAGGCAGAAACTTGATCACCCATAGCCAAAGAAGACTCATCTGAGGCAGGCTCATCTTCTTCTTCTTCCACAATCGGTGGAGGAGGACCAGGGAGATGCTGTTGGAATAGCTCAGAATCGTTTTGGACCTTTAGCTCTTGCAGAGCAGCTACCCAGCCATCATGGAAGTATTTCAACTCCCCATATTGGACTTGGGATGTCATTGCAGCTATCCCTCTCTCCCATCCTTTCTCCCAACCAACGCTGAAATGCTTCCTGATTGCAACTCTTCTCCTCGACTTCTCCGAGGAGAGCTTCACCTCCAATTCCTCTTTCTTAACTTTGATATCTCGCAGAGTAGATAATTCTTCCTCTGCCTTCTTCAACTTATCATCAAATTCCTGATGTTTAACCTCCAAACCCTTAATTTTCTCCTCCAAATTCTTGGAGGTCTCAGCCATCTTCATCTTATCAGCCTCAGCCACAGCCAACTTTTTCTCCCAAACAGTTTTCTCCTCGATGTACTGTTGGCGAGATTCCTTCACAGATTGGGCTAAACCTAACAAAGCATCATCAACATCGGACGAGGAACTGGAAGCTTTAATAACTTGATCTTTCTTCACGATGGTATTGAAGCAGTTCACCAGCTGAAAGATAAGAAAAACAATAAAGTTAACACAAATACAAGAATTCAAGAAAAAGAAAGAAAGACCAAAGGAGCGAGAAATTTACTGAAGAAAGATGACGAGCAGCTAGGGATGTCAGTGTATCCCTAGGAATTTTTTCATCAACCCCGAGAACCTCGGGTATAACTGAGCTCATTGAAGAACTCGGAAGAATGATGTTTGAAACACTACTACCACCAGCGGGTAGAGAAGATGCAGTTCCGGCAAGATTAACTGAGGATGATTTCCTCAATCTCTTCAAAGGAGGGTCAGCAGCATCAACCAAGGAAGAAGTCTTGGTCGGAGAGATTGTAATTACATCAGCAGGAGCATTTTTCTTGCTCGGTGCCACTGGGGGCTTCTCGGCAGCTTTGGAGGACCCAGCATCTACTTTTTTAGTCCCCTCTGGGACATCAATTTTGCCTTTCTGGGCTCCAACAGCAGAAGAAATTTCACCAAATAGAGCAGGAGGAGCTCTTTTCTTGCCCATTCTCTGAGATAAGGGTATATGAGAATCTGAAGATGAACTTTCTGGTGTTGAAGCTGGTTCAACAGGGCGAGCAGTATAAGAGGTTGTGTAACTCTTATACTGTAGTAAATATGAAGCAGATCTAATATGCTCGTCAGCAATCGTCTTATGCAAACCCCAGATAAGTTTCAGATGTTTAATATTCACTTCTGATTCCTTTGGAGTTTTTCTTTTGCTATCAACTGCAAATAGATACATAATGAAATATCGGTCATACATTTTATCAAACATGATGAAAGCATAATTTTACAAGTAGAATAAAATGAAAAATAAACCTATCCCATTGCCATATGGGGGGCATCTGGGACCGTTGTACGCTTCATCCCCAGCTAGAGGCGCATGTTGCCAATTTTTTATGACCAACCCATGCTCAAAATAATCCCTATTTGAGTCAGGGAGATTAACTACAAGAGCCCTATTCAGATATCTAGTTTTTAAATAATAAATATTATCTAGAATGGCCCATTTATAACAAAACATAATTTCAGGGATCCCAATACGAGTCCCATGAGTTATATTTAATTTGTGCACCCCGTTAATTATTCTCCATGAATTGGGGGCTATTTTTGCAGGAACAAGATCAAAATATTGACAAAACTCAAGACATAATGGGTTTGGTGGAAAGGAAAAACCGCATTCAGCAACAAAAAGACTGGGGAACCAATGCCCCTCAGCCAATCGAAAGTAATCTAAAGGCTCAGAAAGAACCTCTAGAGTTACCCACAAAGGAATGGAAAAATCAGAACGGAATTTCTCAATAGACTCCACAATATAAACCATATTGAATAAAAGAGATACAGAAGAAAGAAACAAGATCTTACAGAAAGAAAGGAGATGTGTTGACAACGAACGGAAACAAGGATGAACGCACAAGAGAAGAAGAGAATAGAAAGCTTGAATGCAGAAAATGAAAAACGTAGACGACGGTATGGTTACCAAAGAAGTTTAAATACTTTGCATTGGGAAGCGGCGAAAGAAATGATTACCAAAAAGAAACTACTAAACTTCCGGCGGCTAAGAGGACAAAATTTGCACGAAGATCGAAGCGCTTATAAAAAAAGGCGGAAACTGCGAAATAAGAAGGAAATTTGAATACAATGTTCCTGAAACCCAGGAAGGACATCTAATATTGCCATATACCGAGAAAGAATGTTCCATACTCCTCAAAGTTCGAAATATGAAACATTGGGGGCTTCTGTTGATACCAAAATTAATATGCTGATGTGGACGAATAATATGAAGACACGTGTCAATCTACGTGGCACAATAGCAGCGAGGAAGATCATTTCTCGACCAACCATGCTTCTTTCCGAGCAACGAGAATACGTCGAGGAACTCTATCACACCGAGGAACTCTAACGCACCGAGGAATTCTATAGCACCGAGGTACTCTAATGTTCCGAGGAACTCCTGATCAGCGAACAGCTATGGCGGTCCGAGCTGCATCTCGGTCGTATCGTTAATTGCCAGATAATCAACAGTTCAGATATTCATTGAATGCTTATATTCTTGGCACGCACTCTGCATTAAATGTATTACCCTTTCATATGTATGTCATTTAATGTATCGAACCTTTCATGTACAGCCTCAAGGCTATAAATACCTTGTATCATCCTCATTCAAGGGGACCGGAATTTCTTGAAAGAACTTGTAATCAAGAATTCCATAAACACTCAGCAATAACATAACAGTGGACGTAGGCTTTATTCCTAGCCGAACCACTTTAAAAATCTTGGTCTTATTTATTTATCTGTGATTAAATAATTAGAGCGATCTAGTTTTTTACATCAACAGTTATTATAATGGAAAAACCTAAAGCTCCTAAAGATTATGACTACCAATATGACAAAAATTGAATTGTGTACTAACCTACAACTAAGGCACCTAAGAGCATCCACAATGGGGTAGGATATGGACAAAGAAAGAGGTAAAGTTACAAATTATGTGTCCCGCATTGGTTGAGGAAAGTTAGATATGGCAGTGTATTTTCGAAGTTACTGAACGCATGCAAATTTAGTAAAAACTTCCTACAAAGTTATGTTGTTCGTAGGAAGTTCCTGCGGACTTCTTTTGTTCGTAAGAACTCCTACGAACTTCAGAAGTTCGTAAGAACTCCTACGAACAAAAGAAGTTCGTAGGAAAGTTTTAAATTAATGGTAAATTTAACGGCAAATTTGGTTATAAATACTACCCAACAGACTCTCAATTTTGCATTCCCATCCCCATTTTCTTACACTTAATTCCCCTCTTTTATTTCATTATTTCCATCCAAATTATATTTAATTTCTATAAAAAAAATATGTCTTCCTCTCAACCGATTACTTCCAGTACAACTCGACAACCAAATATGACTCCGTTTGAGGATGAAGTGTTATGGACCATTTATGCAAAATATACTTGTCGAGGTATTGAAGGGAACTTGATAACTTTCGTAATAATTTGGAATACCATGATGAATGAGTATAACATCATGCATGGAATTACAATTATTCGTACGAGATCGATGTTATCAATACGCTACAATCATATATCGCATCTCGTTATATATTGTGAAGCTTTCTCACTAATTCAATAATATTATAAGCGAAACGAACGAGTTCCAAGTGGTTACAAATGCACACGATGCATACCACGCGTTCGATAACTGCTATCAAATTTTGATTTATTATTACAAAAATTTGACTTGCAAAGAACAGCGAGGAGCGATGAAAACTCTAAACCCGTAGGCGAAGATGGCAGTTCGGGGGTACGGGACGTACCAGATAGATACCCAGGTAGGAAGTGTGACTAACAACATGCTGGTCAACGAGTGCGTTCTGACAGCTTGGATTATAACACTACGGTACTCAAACATTACGAAGACTTTAATGCAATGTTTAAAAGCATGCAGGAGTGGAAGAATAATCGTGCCCTTAAATTTGAATCTCAAATGGATGAATTCTTTGAGATGAAGCGATTCAATTAATTCACCAAAAAATAAGATCACCTCGTGCGCCTAAGTCGAGAGAAGTCGTACATCATGGAGTTGGATATGGCCAATATGAATGAGATACAATAGTAGCTCCATTTTAAAAGGTTCAACGACCTCACATCGATGGATGCCATGATCGAAGCTGTGATTTTTTATTTGAAATCGAACTCTGTCTAGTCCTCATACCCTTCATCCGGTCCAACCGGTTCAATCAAGGATGGTCAGTATTTTTTATAGTTGTATGAACCCTCGTTATTCTTTTCATCATTTTCCTTGAATATATGTATTGTGACCCACATTGCGTTTCAATAAATCAAATGTCACCGTTTAATAATTTGGTTACAATAAAATAGTCGGTTCAAACCTTATATTAATTATAATAACAATTATATGATCACAACGACAATCGTACAATTACAAAATAAAAATGGAATTAAGAAAGCGATTAGACACGGTTACAATCACAAATAATCTAAATTCTTTAACCCACCTTTTCATCATCATTGGTGTTACAAATGTGATCCACCAAATTATTCTGTAACTGTTGATGTTTAGTTATGTTTCTCATCTTAGCATACCTCGTGAGGTAGTTGTAGAAATTAGTTTGTCCCCTCAGAATTTCAGGTTTTTTATCATTCTGTTCATTTTCATTTTGCCATGGATAGTCTCTACGTTTATCGTCAATAATCATATTGTGCATTATATTGCAAGATTTCATAATGGTTGATAGTGACGCCATATTCCATAATTTACAAGGTTCACGAACAAATGCGAATCGTGCTTATAGTACACCAAAAGCACGTTCAACATCTTTTCTGTACGCTTTTTAGTACTTGCAAAATAATTTCCATTTTTATGTAATCCCATTTTGGTTCCTAAATGTTTTTACGATTGAAGTGTAGGAGGGGTAAATACCATTACCAAGATAATACCCCATGTCATATGAATTTTTGTTAAGAGTGTAATTAACGGGAGATGTTGTCCCATTGCGCAATTCCTGGAAGACATTAGGCCGGTGCAAGACATTTAAATCATTGCAAGATCCAACCACCCCAAAGAATGATTTCCAAATCCGTAGGTCATACGAGGCAACCGCTTCCAGGATTATAGTAGGTAATTCTTAATGTCCACTGTATTGAGCGTGCCGTGTCATGGGATAGTTTTTCGAACGCCAATGCTTACAATCTATGATACATAGCACTCTTGGAAAACTTTTGTTTGCATTTTGTTCGAGTAACCTTGCGACGTCGCCTTCGATCAAATTTCTGTCGTAATGGGGATCGAAAATCCGCATAATTTCCTCTGTGAATCTAATAACAGTTTCTAATAAAGTACTTTCACTCATTACATACTGCTCAGACCACACATCTTGGGAACCCTAATGAGAGCTTAAGGCTTGATGACTGCACGCATCCTTCTTTTAACAAAGTAGTTATCATAAAGACAAACAAATTTAAGGATGTGATTTAAAACACTATACCAAATCCTAAATCCCTTTAGAAAAGAATACTCGTTAAATACCTTATCTTCACCAAAGTAATCTTACCATAGTGTTACATGTCCCCTTTCTCTCCTTCGATTCACTTGAGTCTAGTTTCAAGCCGTTTCTCATCGGGAATTATATTTTTTTCAGCAAACCATCGAGTAATCTCCATAAAAATTATCATCTCCTTGTCTGAATCATCGATTGATCTGCCTTCATTAAATTGAGCATGTTGGAGCATAATATTTCAACCCTTATTGCGAGAAGTAAACGAGTCCATGATTTGATTTTGTTAGGAATAATTTGGAAACTTAATAAGTTATATTGTAAATTTTATAATCTACCGAACTATTTATAAATGTGATAGTCTAACATTTCTTAAAGTTCCAAAGATTCAATGTGTGTCAGAGGACGGTTTAAAGTTACTAAATAAAGTTACTTGTCAACAGGTGCCTTTTGTCAATTATAGGTTGAGATGTGTGCCATGATTTATTATTGCCTACAAAAAAAAAGTTACTCATCATGATTTTTTATAATAGGATGGTAATATTGGATGGTAAACTAATAGGTTGGTAAATTAATGTCTACCATTTCTTAAAGTTCTGAAGATTTAATGTGTGCTAAATGACTGTTTAAAGTTACTTAAATTGTGTGCCAGAGGACTGTTTAAATTTACTAAATAAAGTTACTTTTCAACAGGTGCCAGTTGTCAATTATAGGTTTGTATGTGTTCCATGATTTATTATTGCCTGCAAAACAAAAGTTACTCATCGTGAGTTTTTATAATAGGATAATAATATTGGATGGTAAATTAATAGGTTGGTAAAATAATGTCTACCACTTCTTAAAGTTCTAAAGATTCAATTCGTGCCAAATGACTATTTAAAGTTACTTAAATTGTGTGTCAATGGACTGTTTAAAGTTACTAAATAAAGTTACTTTTCAATAGGTGCCTTTTGTCAATTATAGGTTGGTATGTGTGCTATGATTTATTATTGCCTACAAAACAAAAGTTACTCATCGTAAATTAATGTCTACCATATCTTAAAGTTTTTAAAGAATGTGCCACTTCAGTTTCCAATTTACTAGTTTAAATACAACCCAAAATGTCATATCACACACTATCAAATGGCTAGCCATAAACACACCGATGATTTTAAGCCCAATAAAGGACAACTGGATTACTTCAGCCCAAACATGGTAGCCATGAACAAAGGTCCCACGAAGGTCAAGCGTAAATCTAAAGCATCAACATCAATTGATGTTGGCCATATTAAGGATGTTGCACCCGCCCGGGCATCTGCGAAGATCCCCATAGAGGGAGTTTGTGTGGGGAGAAAAGGGTTTTTCAAAACATTCCTATATGCACACTACATTCTTTAGGTGATGTTGGTCATGTGATGAAATGGTTACCTCCAACAAAAGGTAATATTCCTTGAAATGGCCTAAATTATATGATAGACACTGGGATTTAGAGTGCTACTGTAATTGGCATGGTTTACCCGTGCCACAAGAAAGATCTGTTAAATATTGCAAAGAACCAACCAAAGACAATGAGAAATGTATACGTATACTATAAAGGGAAATTGCACAGATGGAAAAAATATTACAGTACTGACATTGTAAACATTTAATAAATACGGAACTTGATGATTTAGAGTATGCATCGGATCTAAAACTTTCGGACTAAAAAGGGGAGGTTTCGACATGAATTTTGTACAATATCTACCAAACATGTTGATGGGTGCTGGGAATGCATTTTATTGCGAGCCATGATTGACCAGAAAACCACAAAGAAATTAATATGTAACTTTCGTTTTTATGTTTTTATTATGAACATTTTAATATTATATTTTTCGGTTCTGAAATTTGGTATTAAATTTCAAATTTTTTGTCTATTATACATAGGTATGTGTGTCACAAACTATTTTACCAATTTAATTTGAAAGTAAATTTTGCTAAATTATTGCCTAAATAATAATTTACTCATCGTGAGCAACTTTGGTATGTGTGCTCATACCCAATAAGGTGTGGATTTTTTTAGAAACGTATACTACGATCAATGGTGCACTAAAAATGTATGTACTAAGATCAATGGTGTACTACATTCTCATTCACTGCACCATTATGTATTGGGATCAAATTACATGTTATTTATGAAATTGATAACATTTTATAAGAGTACACTAAAAATGTAAATAACTATACATAATACATAATAAAGATCAATGGTGCCAAGGGCCGAACTCAAAATCCGCATCTAAGTCGACATGTGAACCACTCATCGGGTCTGACCCAAATGGATTATCCTAACCTCCTTATGACTAATATGCAGAGAATGTGTCAGAGTGTGGGGTTGGTTGTGGCACGTATACATTGCCACGGGTCGTACTAGGTCCACATTGTTCAAAACTAACACTGTTCATATTAAAGGCCACAAGTTGCCGCTTCAACTCCTCTATTATATCTTCACGTGCTTTGATCGTATCCTCACACTCATGTGTCTCATTTAGTAGTAAATGATGAAGGCCGTGATTATTATCTACTTGTGACACCTCGCTTAGAATAATAACGGGTGACCAGCCCTATACTAAAATAATCAGGAATCTCAAGTGGATCATTCTCAGCATCTACGGACGATTCTAAAATAAACATGGCTGACAACCCATTACAACGAAAAGAGGGTGTCAAAAAATTTAAAAACATTTTATTACATTACTGAAATAAACCATACAACAACAAACCCACAACATAACAACTATTAAATATATTAAAAAATGCACACATGCTAATATAAAAGAGACTAATACAAGAGTACACTAAGATCGACAAAATAAATTACCCGAATATGCTGTCGGGTCACAGACAATACAATACACTGAGAAGGAAAATATAAAAGTGCTACACTAACACTTGGGTATAAACCCGATATACAAATTGAATCATAATCTAGATACACAAAAGATAGGAATCGACTATATCAAAATACTGCAACAGTCCGCTACTGCCACAGCCCCACAAATACACTGGATGGATATCATCAATGGCGTCCTTGCGGAGGAACACCTAAAATAATACAATATATACATAGCAAAAGAAAAATATAAACGGGTCAGAGCCCGAGGTGTGAAAACATTTTTAGCAAGTGCATTAAAATGCATAATAATTATAAATGCATTATAACATGATTAAGGTGGAGTCGAACTCTCCAGAAAATCCAACTCACCTCTCAACTAAAGCGCGCAACTAAACGTATGCTCATGATCTCCAAATAAATTCCCAAATCTATCTAGGAAAAGTAATCTAACTTACTCCCAATTTATACTCATTTAAAATCCATCTAAATTATTTCTCAACCTCTACTATTTCCAATCTCAAATCTTCATCAACTTACTAAACATATAAACTATACAAAAACATTCTCTTTTACTCGAATTTGTCATATTCTAGTTATTGACATAGGTATATATTTATATGAGTTATTAGCATCTAAGTGTTAAGGACTAAACTTCTCCCAATTCTAAATACTGCACTGCGATTCATGCATGGGACGTCTCACAAGAGAAATCCAAACAAGGAACCCCCCGATACACTACTCCTTGGCAGTATTGATTATCAAGATTCATTATGCCCTCAATGCATGACGCATATAACCCAAATTCTTATTACTAATTAATTTATTATTGTCAATTCTCAACAGTGCATGGCGTTTCGTGCGTGGGACGTCTTGCAAGAGAAATCCAAATAAGGAACCCTCCCGATACACTACTCCTTGGCACTATTGATTGTCGAGAAATATATACTAATATATAAATATGAGCACTAAGGACTAACTTCTCCTCATTCCCAACATTGCACTGCGTTTCGTGCGTGGGACGTCTCGTAAGTGAAATCTAAACAAGGAACCCCCCCCCCCCCCGATACACTACTCCATGGCAATGTTGGTCGTTGAGGTCCATTATGCCCTCGATACCCACCGTAATATATACACTCATCTAATTATTTACTCTTCATTTCCACTTTATATATTTATCGCAATTTAGTCCGGATTTAATCTCCCGGGATAAGATTCAATCAATCTTTTTATATCTCTTTAATCTAGAAACAAATATATGATATCACATAATCATATACACATAATACACTATTCACACAAGTATAATAATAACCATCCCAGCGAGCTATAACTCGAGGATGCAGGTTCTCAATGCTATCATCTCCGAGGGAATCACTCACATATCATCCTGGGTACTAACGGTCGGAATCTCACACCGCCTTGGCAAAACTATATCACAACGTACAGGAAGTGGTCATTGTTCCTCCCCTGAAATGAGACGAAACATACCCACCACGTCTCACTCCTAATAAAAACAATCACACAATAATAACGGACGCTATGACCTAGGGACTATACGCGCCCTGCTCCTCAAGCCAGGGCTTCACCCACATCGCGCAACTTCCCATGATAGCATAAAGGAGGTATGCTTCACTTATATATATATATATATATATATATATATATATATATATCATACACACAAGATATACATACATCATTACATCATATAAATGTATACCATCACACAAGTTATATATATCACACTATTTACATACTCGTAGTACGCTCTTAGGCGTAAATAAAATAATATCATTATTTAGTATATTTTACTCTCGGTATACCATTCTTCAATAACTCACATAACTTCCCCACTTAGTATACACTATATATTTCTCTCTTGAAGTTCACACCTCACTTCTATTTATATGAATCGTCTCTCAATTCTATTTACGTTAAGGATATTCTCTCAAAATAAGTCCATAGGACCCCAACAATTTATTATAAGGAAAAAACTTCCTAAAAGTTTCCAAAACATACTCCTCATAAGTCATATAGAGATTACCAATCGATAAACTCAAACGAAACGGGATGAAACTCACCCCAGAAAAAAATCCCCAAATTTGTCCTGTTTTCGAATCGATTCGGGCCCAATTCGAACCGATTCGGCCCAGCGAATCGATTCGGCCTCCAAGGTGAAGCGATTCATCTTGGTTTCGAATCGATTCGGTCACTCAGACCTGTCAAGCTAGAACATTACGAATCGATTCGGGTTGGATCCGAATCGATTCGGCCTGTTCGGTAGCTACGAAAATGGCATTTTTTCTCCAAAAATCCAAAAATCCAAACCTCCATTTAAATTATAACTCGGAATTATTTCTACGAACCCAAAGTTTTCATATCTCCTCGAGTCCTTTAGAGGTCTTAACACTCTATTTGGGAACCCCTAATATTTATCTCCAAATAATTTAAACCTTAATTTCTGACTAACGATTTCGATCTCGAATAACTTTCCGTAGAAAAATTATTATAAATCCAAAAAAAATCAGAAAATTCACGGTTAGCCCACACTCGACCGTATCAAAAATATATACAATTTTCATTTTTTGACCAAGAGTCGAATCGATTCTCTTCATATTCGAATCGAATCGGAAGTGACACTGTGTCACTATTCACCTTCTTCTCCAAAATCCAAAATTCATTTTTATCATCTTCCAACCATTTATCTTCAACCCAAAGATATATATAACATCAAAACTCAGTATATAACTCAAACCAACTAATTTTATATCTTCAAATCCATATATACACTTCAAATTCAAGATTTACCCAAAAATTTAGGTTTTGACATTTAAACCTAAAATCCATAAATTTGATCCACAAATCATGAAATAAAGTATGCACAAGAATTATTTAACTAGTTTAATCACTTGCCTCAAATTTTTAGAGTCTGAATCTTCCTCAAAATCGCGTAATAGCCGGAATCTCCAAGCTTTCCCTCTCTTTCTCTTCTTCCTTTCTTCTTTTCTTTCTTTTTCTTTCTATTTCTTCCTTTCTCTTCTTACAAAATGAGATTGGCTTCTCACGAGCCCTACTTAAGCCTCATAACCCAATTACCCAACTTTAAATGATAATACATGTGACAACCCGCCTATTAAAATAATAGGTGGCCAACCCAATACTCTAATAATCACAGGAATCATAGATGGTCCATTCTCAGCATCACTGTCAATTAAAATAATAGTACGAGATAACCACCAATAATTTTAGAAAACGGACCGTCAAATTTAAAATTTTGAAAGTAAAAGAAAGACACTTAGACAATCCCATTTGGCAAAAACGGTGGATATCAAAAAACCAAAGGATAAAGTGTGACTATATAAATAATCACCGAATAAGATGTCGGTGAACAGACCAATACAAATAATTACACCGAGTATTACACATTAAATATTACATTATAATAAATGTGTACAATGCTTTGGGCCACAAGTCCAAATAAATAAACTGAACATAACTAGAGTACAATGGGAGGAGGCGTCTAAAACCAATAACCTACAACATCCGCAATATGTTGTAGCTCCATGACAACTGGAATGGAAATGTAAATACGGGTGTCCATGCGGTAGAGCACCTGTACGGTAAAGGGTATATGCAGAAACAAAAAAATATAGACGGGTCAGGGCCCGGTTTGATATGATTCCCATGTGACTAAAATGCATGACAGTTAAGTGTGTAAATCTCTCGCAATTAACAATATATTTCTCACCTCTCAAATCTAAAAGAAACTTAGCGCAATATCAATGAATGCTATAGTTAACCCAAGTACAAAGGGCTAACTTCTCCCCAGTCTCAACACTATGCCCTATTCGTGCGTGGGGTGTCTCGCAATGCAAAATCCAAATAACTAATCCCCCCGATACACTACTACTTAGGCAAGGTTGATCATCGAGATCCATTAGACCCTAAGTACAATATTGATGAATATAATCATCTAATTTAATTTCCGTTGATATAGTGCTAAGGGATAAACTTCTCCCCAGTCTTAACACTATGCCCTATTTGTGCGTGAGGTGTCTCGCAAAGCGAAATCCAAACAAGGAACCTCCCCGATACACTACTACTTAGGCAAGGTTGATCCTCGAGATCCAAATAGACCCTCAGCACAGAATTTATATATATATAAATGGGAAACCATCTACAGCTACTTAAAAACATAACTAAATCCATTCACCATCTAAAAGCATAATTCCTATTTCTTTCTTTAGGAATATATAAAAATGGTACAACATTTTATCAAATGTTTACCAATTAATCTCATTTCAACAATTTCTTTACCAATTTTATTTCCTTTCTTCCATCCAGGAAAATACATTTTTAAAGCAAGTTTTATTATCATAAAAATGCTTTATCCTTTTTCATAAAATCCCACTTCCCTTCTTCCATTCAGGAAGTGTAACCAAAAGTCATTTTTATTATCATAAAAATACTTTTGTATACCATATGCTTCCATCTCCCTTCTTCCATCCGGAAAATGTATCCGAAGCCAAACCATATATCCCATTTCCCTTCTTCCATCCGGGAAATGTAATTAAAGTCAATTCATTATCATGGATTGCTTTAATAAAATCTAAGACCGTCCCTCCGAGCTTCCCCACTGGACGTGCCCCTAAATGGCTATCATCTTTCAGGACCCATCAAACAAGACGACATGGGAACCTAACCAACGTCGGGAAGCGGCCATATGCCTGCGGGAAAGTCAAGACCACACCCAGAATCTCCTAACCAGCGCCGTATAATAAACGCCATATGGCCTAGGGACTATATCCACCCTGCATTCATTAGTTAGGGGACTTCACCATGCGCGCGCAACTTCCCTTATGATAGCGATTTAGGGAGGTGTGTAATCATAAATTATCATTTATAAAAACATTTACTTTTTCCATTTTGAAAACATCTACTTTTGCAATTCTCAAAATCATTTTTACTTATTCATTTAGTACTACATATTAGCATATGTCTTTCTTAGTCTTAGTGTCATATTTTATTAATGACCTAAGACCCGACGTGCCATAAATCTCAAACTAGTCCCCAAGAGTTCATACAATTTCATAAACCCTCAAAGTGAGTCTCCCTCAAGGAGTAACTCCCAAAAGTCTCATCATTAACATTTTTACCTCCAATTTATCTTTAGGTTAACTTCCTATATCTTTCGGATATTAACCTACACGAATTAGCCCTCGGGGTAAGCCCAAATATCCCGTTTTATCCAAGGACATTTGTCAACCCAAAACATCCCTCTAGGACTCCCCATTACTTCCCAAAGGAAGGTCCCTAAACCTTGAACCTAAAAGAAAAAGGGCTAAAAACCAAACTAGAAAAAACCCACAAAATAGGGGAACCCGAATCGATTCTCCCCTTGGGCCAAATCGATTCGGTGAGCAAACCTGACTTCCTGTAATTGCCGAATCGATTCGGTCCCAAATCGAACCGATTCGGTTTTCCCATACCTGTAAGCTATCCCTTATCCGAATCAATTCGCCCCTAGGGTCGAATCAATTTGGTCCTGCAAAAATCCCAAGTTGGGCTACGGGTTGTTTGAACCATAAAACCCCAAAATCTCAAATCTTCCATTTAGCCAACATCAACAACCACTAATTCTCCCAAATTATTTCTACACCATTAATAACCAATATATAATCCTCAAATAAAGTTAAACTAAGATTTAAGGCTTTAATCACCAAAATCAATAAATACCCATTTAGGGTTTAAATCTCCAAAACTTAACTACACATGCAATTTATCACAATAAATCACATCTAGCAAGTAAGAAACTTTCCTCGAGGTTCGTAGTCTCGGATCCTCTTCCGGTAGCAACGAAATCCGACCTCAAATCTCCATTTTCTCTCCATTTCTGCCAACTCTCTCTTCTCTCTCTCTCTCTCCTTTGGCTTTTCTCACAAATGAAGAAAGAAAAAGGAGTGGGGGGACTTAAATGGGTCTTAAATCACAAATGCCCTCTTTTAATTGCTAATACACCATTAAAATGACTCATATCTACTTAATTGAGTCATAACGCGTTAAAAGTGCCCGAAACTCCAAAATACAACTTGGCACTTATTTCGACTATCTCGACTATTCTAAAAATAATCGCACCCCCTATTTTGGCATTCTGGAAAGTGTGAAAAAAATTTATGTTCCAATTTTATTTTATTTCATTAATTATAGTCTAATTTAAATATGGGCCATAACCATCGTTTTACATATAACGACGCAATATATCACAATATAATGCTATTTACCTTCTCATAACGGTAAATAGACAAAACATAGTAAATATTATCCCTAAATCTCACGAGAAATAATATTTACTCCAACCTCCCCTAATTTATAAAATTAGCCCATCGGGCAAAATAATATAAAATAGCAGCTCAAAAACCCGGGTTGTTACAATACACACTTTAAATGACTCGGTTACTCTAATTCGATCCAAACGAACTTAAAATATTTCGGAACCCAAATAAGACCCAAGTACATTCATTTTGACTATCTCGACCCTTCCGAAATCAATCGCACCCTCAGAATTGTCATCCGAATCACTTTCTAGCATCTTCAAATTTTGACCTCAAATGCCAATTTAATTATTCTCCAATTAAAATAATATTTATTTCTCCCAAAACAAATAAATTATTGTCCCAAAAATATCGGGGTATTACACTACTGCGTCAATGTAGGCCTTGTGCCATTTTATCTGTAATAATGACTGAGCTGGAGGAGAATTGGTTGGGAACTCGGGTCACGGGACACTTCGTCAATTGGATACCCCCTATGGTAAGCCGACGTCTACGGTCCAATTTTATCTCGACGATTGGACGTGTGTAACCCGACGAGAACTGTGTCTGATACACATGTGACTCATTTGTCAATGCAGGTGCTTGTGGGATGCACTACGTTGAAGGTGTCACAGAACCATCTCCAACAAAATATACATTTACGTATCTTGCTATCAGCGGTAGTAATGGCCCCAGTCCTACTACCTTCCAGTAGGTATTGTATTGTTCTTGGGAGACAACTAATATGTGTTGATTTTCGACAGGGCAATTTTGGGCAACAACTACTCAAAATTCTTTTTCTGAGACACAACACAAACTAAGAGGTGGGTTGTTTGCTGTACATATATGGCCATTCAATTGTTCGATGACCCAGTCACCCAAGTACCAAAAACCCTTAAATAATGGATCCCAAAAAATCCTCCATAACCCCAATAGATGATGAGCATATATGATGACATTAGTGTCACGGCAGGTAGAAATCTCGTAGGGCTTCCATATGATGGACTCAGGCGATCACATCTTAAGCTGTTGTAGACTGCTTGAGATATTAAATCGCTGTGCTCCTTTTACATGCTTTCTGTTCAATCTTGACCAACAAAATATGCGGGGCCACACATCGACGGACGGATGAATAAGAATTGGACATGTCGTGGCCATGTAATCGCGATGTAAATACAACAAAATATGTCAATACATTAAATTGATTATAATAAGTTCTCTATTATTTTAATGAGACATAAATTTCATATAAGCGGTTAAAGAAGATAATTGTAAAATATAACTCAAGTAGTTTTCGCATGAATTTAACAGGGGTTAACGATCGTCAACTGGCTTTGTTTAAAGACCATATACGAGCATAAATAGCCAAACCCCAGTCGTATGCCCCACCCCGAGTAACATTCTTCAAATAGTGTAATAAGCCAAGGTCGAAAGTGGAGTTGGAATTTGGAAAAAATAAACTTCCAATAACATTGAACTAAAAAGCCCGAGTTATGATTGGGCACCTATAATTTGGTATACCATAAGCGTTGACAGAGTTTTCTATGTATTTTTTCAAGTCAGAAACAGGAATTCCCACACCGATAAATCTTTATAGATGAATTTTGAGGAAAATTCATTTACGTTATTTGCAAAATTTGTATATTTTTCATTTGGAATATTTTGAATGGGTAGCCTTTACCCAATCGAGATGCATGTACATAATTTAAATTTCTTGTCATATATTCAAACAATGAAGATTATTGATACACATTCAATTTATGAATATAAGTACAATAAAATATAAAATAATTAATTATCAAAAAGCATCGTGAAGTCGAGCAGAGTGAAGGAAAGATCAGCTTATGGTAGTTGGAAGGTATGCGTCGTATCCCACCAATGTTTGATCATCTTCATCACAATACATTGGTTGGAATTGGGCATCACCACTGCAAATACGTTCGACATATAACCGGAATCATCAATATTTTGTTTGATCAACTTATTTTTGTCGGCGATCAATTTATACAACTTTATTGGGCCCGTCCAATTGCCCCGGAAGTCGAACTTATTTTTGTTTATAATCAGGGTATCTCCATTCTACGCATGTGATACTCCGTCGTAAATATGGTATAGTTACGGTATACAGGATTCAATGGTTCAATCGGCGTGGATGGAGTGGGAATTATCGTTGAGGTCGACCCATGCTTTTTTATTTACCAATATTGAAATATTTCTTCCATTTTTTTTCCCCACGATGAAAAAAATTTAATACAAGAAAATCTAAGAAATTAAAGAAATTATACAAACAATGAATGATTTGGAGAATGAGAAAGAAATTTAAATAATGGACAAAATGAGAGGATTTAATTTGAGGTGCTCTGTGGGGAGAAGAGGTCTACTGCGTGGGGAAAAAGTCTGGTTTGGTTCCATTTAAATAACCTAAAAAAAGAGAACCGTTATGTAGCCATTAAAGTGAATGTTGGGTTCCTACGGACTTCTTTTGTTTGTAGAAAGTTCCAACGGTCTTCTTTTATCTGTAGGAACTTCTTACGAACAAAAGAAGTTCGTAGGAAACCCACCACTTCATGCACTGCCTGTTGGCAAAAGGTAAAGGGTTGAATGGTAAGGCAAAGTTGCCATTCGTCGCAAGTCACCACTACGGATGCTCTAAGTCCAAATGCCAAATTACCTGGTCAAGAAGGTGAAAAGATTGAGCGAAAAACCCACTAAATGTTGGCACCTAAAGTTTTAGGGTAATGAGTGGCTAAGAAAATGTGTAGCCAAGAATACTTCCACATGTGCACAACTCATAGGTTGGGCAAACTATACTTCAATCATGGTCATATGCCATAGTTCCAAACCTCTTATCAAAGGTCCTAAAAGCACTCAGATCAAATGATGTGAGTTTGTGAAGAAACACGTTGTGTTTGTTTTAAAAACATGAGTGAACAAAATAACATATTCACTAACACAAAAATATTGTTTAAAAAATTCAATTAACACTTAAATAAATTCTAAAAAAATTATTTTCAAACAAAAAATTATTCAATTTTAATTTAAAAAATATTTTAGACACATAATATCAACTAATCATAAAATGCATGAGTTCCTAAAATGTGTCAATGTAAATATCTGCATTCATACGGTGTTTTACCTTTTCACCTTCACTTGGATATGATCAGTAATTGAGTTTGGAGTCTTGAATAGTCTTGCCAACGTGAGATGATGTATGAAAAGGTTGAACTCAACCCGAAAAAATATATTAGCAAAATATCCAATTAGTTGAAACACTTAAATAGTGTAGACTCAAACAAGTCAACTATTTAGGGTGTTTCAATATTCCCCTTGGATATTTAGGTTTTTTTTGTTATGGTTTTTTACCGTTGGTCGAACGAAAAGTGAAATGTTTGCCAATTTTGTGTACTATGAGTACATCATGGGTACTCTTTGGAAAATAAAATATCTTAAGTATTATATATCAATTATTAATCTACCCATTCCAAGTCCTAATAAAAATACAGGACACAACTATACATCAATTACCCTAACACCTTCTTGTGAATTCCTTCATTAAACTTGAAAAATTAAACTTACAAGAAAAAGTGTAAGATATTAAATTAAATGATAAATCGTATAAAATAATATATCATCACTATAATCAAAGCATCAAGACTAATAGGAATGATATATTCTCTCCCCCTTTTTGTCTCAAATAGACAACGGATATTAAAATCATAACATGGAGAAGAATAAAATATAACTACCACAAAACATATAAATTGTTATAATTAAGTGTCACTCCTACATTAAATAATTTTAGTAGGTATCTTTTGCATTTTTAACATCTACTCCCTAATATCTCAGAGGAAATGTTATTACCGTGATTAAGACATGAACACATGTAAATATGGAAGAATAATCAATTAACACACATTTATATAGTAGTATAAGGAAACTCAAATCAAATATAATCAAGGCTAATAGACATCATATACATAAATTTAAAAGGATAAACATAGTCTGGGTAATTAACAAATAAGGATTTTCACTCTCCCTCAACCTGTGCTTTTGGTGAATAAAAACAGTACTAAACTTGTCAACCATAATAGGGGTTGTATGTTCAAAATATATAGTGAGAACAATTAAAGGAGATACAAAATATATTTTCATCCATGAGGTCATACATATTAAGATTCAACATCATATATTAGACATTACAATTAATCAAATTTGTAACATAAAATCATGAGATCAAAAAAATTATTGATCAAACTCAAGACGGTTATATTTTATACTCGGGAATACCCGCTCTAATACCAATTGAAATTTCTCCCATAAGCAACACTCTAATTTCATGCAAGTGTTTCTAGTAAAATATATATAATAAAATTGGAAAAGTTATATGTTATTTGACTTAATCATAATTAATACATGCAAAAATTAACAATCAGTTATAACTAATTTATTCTAATGTCATATTAATAACTATCTGATTTATATCACATTTAGCTCAATATATCGAATATGATGAATTATTCAAAATTATAAACAATCACACATAGAAGGAGATGAGGCAACGAAGATTAACATGCATGAGTTTTTTAACTTGGCAAAATTCTAGACATAGTAGGAAAACATCCATGAATCCCTCTATGGAGTAAAATAAAAAAATTCACTAAGAATGAATCTAGTTTACAAATACATACAAAAACAAAGATCAAATAGAAAAATAAATATACTTAAATAGAGAACACCTCATAGGTAAATTTTTTGATCTTGTTATAAGTCGAAACTGCATTCTAAAAGTCCACGATCGACTGTAGATTTATTCTCCAAATAATCCCCCAAAGATTCTAACGTAAAAGTGTAACATATTTAGTGTAGTGAAATATTCTAAAATGCATAATATGCAAGAACTCAGTTCAATACAAATAGTGACAAAACATTATGTATTTATAAAACAAAATTCATATATAATACAATAGAGAAATATAATCACAATGCAAATATCAAGTAACCAAGTTTTCTTAAACAAACATATAAAAAAATTCAAATATTAATTCATAATATCGATTCACATAGATTTCAAGATATATACACAATAACACAACTCTGAAAAAAATGATTTAATCATTTTTCTTTTTACAAATGTTTCTAAAAAATCTCAAAAAAGAAAAATAAAATATGCATTTGTCTAAACAAAATATTTCTCCTAAACATAGTACAGAAATCTCATTATAAAATAAATCGACATAACGCAAAAACAAAGAAAGAATTAAAGTGTGCAAAAATTTTAATTTCAGAAACATTCTTTCTATGTTAAGTAATGTACAACACTAATCATGGAGACACAAAATATTTAATCACAAATGTGTTCTCGCTCTCTCTAAAAATATAAATTCATAATGTGAGACTAATGTGTAAAACATTTACTGTGTTATAACACAGTATATATATATATATATATATATATATATATATATCCGACTTGGATAAGAGGTTCCTCCGAACTTGTCCAGGAACCTCTTATCCAAGTCGGATCCGACTATGATAAGAGGTTCCTCCGAACTTGTCGATAGAGCACGAATGAGACACATAAGTGGGGCGAGCATAACCCATACCCAGCAGTGATAAAGGATCCTATCATTAACACCTACCTCTCGTAGATGGTGCTTCTACGTAGTACCTAAATTACCTATACAACATCTTTCCCACCTGTGCCGACATGTGCTACGTCCCCGAACGCACAAAAATTCCAAGCCAATAGGACCGTCCACGAACATTGGTATGTTCACAGAGATACACATAAGTATATATTATTATTCTCATATTTTATGAATAGGTAACTACTCTATAATTATTTAAATGTCCCACATGATATCCATAATTGTTCATCAATTAAAAATTATTAATTCCACCTTCTTTAACAATTTATTTAACCATCTAGTTAAATGTAATATCCCAATTTACATATGCGCTATGTTTTCATTTTTAATAAATTCCATGTTGGCCCAATCACCGTCCTACCAACTCGTTCGGACTTCTAAAAATATCCCAGAACTAACCATGGCCCCAGCTCACTTAGCCCCCAGAGCTGAATCGATTCGCTGCCAAACCGAATCGATTCAGAGCAAGGCCGAATTGATTCGAAAAGTGGCAGTGGGTCAGATCTGTTAGATTTATTAAATATAAACTTTCTTGTTTATTCTCCAAAATTCATTTTAATAATGATTCTTCTTTTGTAAACATGTGAGTGGGTACTTAATACTTAGTTATACATCATAGGACCATTTATTCCATATAACCACATCAATTACTACCCTCAATTCCCATATTTCATATAAGAATTTATGATCTTTAATGGGGAAATATAACAAGGAATTTACATCAGAATAGGAAGATCATAAATATGTGTTAAAGTCCTCTACATATGATTTCCAAGAATTTCCAATTTCATCTTAAGTACCCTTCTATCATCAAATTTCAAGAATCGATTCCTAGATTTCAGGGTTAACACCCTACGTTATAATTAATCCTATACATGCATGAGATTAATTCCTAACATTTAATCATTAAAGTCAAATCTAAAGCTTAGAAATCACATGGGGTAATTACGATGCATCAAGAAGCAAATTGGAATTGCAATTGAGCAAGAAAATACTTGCCTGGATATGTAGTTGAAGAAGTTCCCTTGAATTCCCCTTCAATTCCTTACCTCTTCTCCTCTTTGGTTCTTATCCCTTTTATCTCTTTAGGTGTAGAAGTTGGAATTAGATTTTTAATCAATTGGGGGGAGTTATTACTCTTGCCCTTAAACATGAATTAACTCTAAATCTCGAGTTGGGTTAAAATCCCAAATCATGATCCCCCAAATGTACTCGAACCCATAACCAAACTAGCCCAAAAGTCTCCCAACTAATGTACCTATGCATCGGGACCATTTTTAAAGGTTTAAAACACTTAAATGATCCCGTATACTCCCCTAAATACGTCCCAATTATTTTATCCCAACATTATATTTTTATAATTATGTCAGACTCCATTTATGAATTTCTTACTGCACATGCAATTATTATATATATATTAACATAACACAAATACATCACACATTATTACGGTATAACTAAAACTTATTTCTTCACAATAAAAAATTTAAATTCACCAATTTAATCCAATTTCCACAAATTTTTATTTTCTCCCAAAAATATATTTTTATTATTTATCTTAGAAAAATATGCGGTATTACATTCGTCCCCCCTGATAATGGGATTCCGTCCTTGGAATCAGGGAAAGTACGTACCTAACTAGAAGAGTTCAAGATATTTTATAGGAATGACATCCTCCCTCTCCCTAGTCAACTCATCTTCATGATGATGTCCCCACTGCATTTGAACTAAAGGAACAACCTTGAATTGAAGTCGACGCTCCCATCGATCCCGAATGTCTATCGGTCTCTCCTTGTAAGTAGCATTTTTCGAGAGCTTTATCTCGTCAATATTAATGTGCTGGTATGCTATCTCATCTATAAGGAACCTACACAATGCAGATATATGGAAGACATCATGCATCCACTGCTAGTGGTCCGATAATGCCAACCGATATGCCACGGGCCCAATCCTCTCCAAGATAGAGAGCGGTCCCAGATATCGGGGGATCGGCTTGCCTTTAATCCCAAATTACATCAACCCCTTCATAGGAGACACTTTAAACAATACCTGATCCCTAACATCAAACTCTAAGTGTCTCTAGCCCTCATCCATGTAGCTCTTTTGCCTATCCCCTAGGAAATACGTATCTTGGCTTGAATCATCTATACCTTCTCTAAGGTGTCTTGAATGAAATCTAGCCCAAGTAATTAATTCTCCCCCACCTGCAATTGGAATGAGGGTGAGTGACAAAGTCTCCCATAGAGTGCCCCAAACGGTGCCATCCCAATCATGAATTGGTGGTAGTTGTTGTTGTACTCACTCCACCAATGACAAATACTGCTCCCAGCTCCCCTTAAAATCCAAAATCCACATTCGCAACATGTCCTCAAACATCAACTTCACCCTCTCCATATGCCCGTCAGTCTGAGGATGATATGAGGTGCTCAATCTCAACTCTAGCCACAAATCTTGCTGAAAGCTCCTCTAAAAGTGGGAGAGAAACATCTTGTCCCCTGTCTGACATAATGTTGAGCGGTACCCCATACAGCTTAACAATATCTGTAAGAAAAGGTTTGGCATACTTCTCGGAGCTGTAATATGTCCCAATCGGTAAAAATTGACCTATCTTCATAAATCTGTCAACGATCATCCAAATGGAATAATGCCCCCTCTGCGATGTAGGTAGCCCAGTAATGAAGTCCATGGAGATGCTTTCACATTTCCACCCCGGGATCTCCAAAGGTTGTAAAACACCCACTTGACGCTGATGGTCTACCTTCAATAGCTGACACGTGGCTCACTTGGACACAAAATCTGATATGTCCCTCTTTATCCTGGACCACCAATACTGACGTTACATATCATGGTTCATCTTATCCCCTCCGGGATATACCATAAGCATGACCTATGAGGCTCAGACATAACGGCTCATCTCAAATCCTCGTCATGTGGGACAACAAATCTCCCCTAGAATCTCAATCAACATATAAACCAATAGAATAATGCTCTGCTCCCTCGGCTAATAACTGTCTAACTCGCTCTGGGAAAAGCTTATCTCCCGCTTATGCCTTCATCACCCGAATAATGATCTCGGGGGTGATGAGAACTATCGTAAATGCACGGAGCAGGTCATCATCCCCAGGAAGTGATTTCCACTTTTCCTTCCACACTACCGCTAACTCCAACATTGGCTTACGTCTTAAAGCATTTGCTACGAAATTCGTCTTCCCTGGGTGGTACTGAATGTTGAACTGATAGTCTTTCACAAACTCTAGCCACCTCCTCTGTTTCATGTTCAACTCTCGTTGCGTGAACAAATATTGTAGGCTCTTATGGTTTGTGAATAGATGGAATTTCTCCTCTAGGAGATAATGCCTCCATACTCACAGTGCAAAAATCACAGTTGCTAACTCTAAGTCGTGGGTGGGTTATTTTCCCTCGTGAGGCTTAAGCTTTCGAGGCACTTAAGCTATCGGACTCTCTCACTGTATCAAAACCCCTCTAATTCCCCTCAGGTACACATCGGTTAAGACCTTATACTCTATCCCTTCACCAGGTAATGCCAAAATTGGTGATGTAGTCAATCTAGTCTTGAGCTCATCAAGCGCCTTCTGGCACACGTCATCCCACACAAATGGTACTCTTTTTCATGTCAAATTCATTAAGGGCCCAATTATCTTAGAGAAATCCTGAATGAATCGACGGTAGTACTCAACCAGTCCCAAAAACTTACATACATTGATGGGTTTAGTGGGTTTCCCTCACTTCATCACTGCAGAAACATTCCCTAGATCCATGGATATCCCCCGCCAGACACAAAGTGGCCCAAGAATTGCACCTTTCTCAACCAGATGTCGTATATCTTGAACTTTGCATACAACTAGTGATCTCGTAGCGTCTGTAAGACTACCCATAAATGTTGTGCATGCTCCTCCGCAGTCCGAGAATAAATCAGAATATCGACGATAAAAACGATGACAAACTGATCTAAATAATCTCTAAACACCCGATTGATCAAGTCCATAAATACCTTCGGCGCATTGGTTAGCCCTAATGGCATCACCAGGAACTTATACGACCCATATCTTGTAAGGATAACCGTCTTTAAGATGTCCTTCTCTCGGACTCTCAACTAGTGATGACCCGATATTAAGTCAAACAAATCATCAATGTGCGTCAACAAGTAATTACTACATATGGTGACTTTGTTTAACTCCTTGTAATCAATACAAAGCCGCAATGATCCATCCTTCTTCTCGACGAATAAAATTAGAGCACCCCACAGCGAAGTACTTCCCTTGATAAATTCTTATCCCAATAGCTTCTCAATCTAATCATGTATCTCCCTCATCTCTAGAGGAGCCATCCGATACGATGTACGTGCAATGGGTCTCCTTCCCAGAATCAGGTCAATCACAAAGTCTATCTCCCGACTAGTTTGAAGCCCTAGGATCTCCCTAAAACATCTGATAACTCAATAACCAACGGGATGGAATCTAGCATCACCACAACCTCCGAAGAAGTATCCTCCTTGATATAGTATAAATACGTGCTCGACCCACCCCTGGGGTACGGCATCGCAACTAGGTACATCTCCTATCCCGAAATGGCAAAGATGATGGGTCTATCATAATATCAACACATGCTCTATATGTAGCCAGACAGTACATCCCCAAGATTACGTCATCCTCATGCATATCAATTACCAATAAGTTGGCTACAAAATTTAGTCGCCCTATCTCAATCCCAATACGCCAACATACTGATCGTATGGGTTCCCCTCTACTCACTAGCATCTACATGTAATACAATTGGAAGCAAAGTTTACCATTCAAGTCTTTCATGCTAACAAAAGAGTGAGATGCCCCCGTCTCAAATAAAATGCGACCTACATGGACAAAAATAGGGAACATACCCTCATCTGCCTATGCTGGTCCTGGCCCCTCTGCGAGCACAATATGATAAATCCGTCCATACTATAGAAGTTATTGTCCTTAAGGTGGGCGTTGTCTGTGGTACTCTCTGACCTCCCTTCTCCTAAGTTATCTGGTTATCCTGAGGACATCGCCTCGACATATGAACACCCTCTCCGCATGTGAAATAATTCTCGTGAAATGAGCGTCACTTTGTCTGTCGGCCCTACTGGCTAGATGTTGCTGTCCTTGGCCCTGATGGCGTCTCTATTGTTGGCCCTATCCTGACTTCCCTGGCCCTGTTTGTTTCAATCATCGAAACCACTGAACTTATTATTTTGATCTGTGGATAATGTACCCCTTAACTACTGGGTCCAAGATCCACTACCCCCACTCTTCTTTCCATGTTGGTTCTACGACTCTGCTCCTTATCGTTTCTCAACCTTGCTCTTCTAAAAAGTCCTGTGATCCTGATAATGGAGAAGTGCAGCATTCACCAACTGAATATATGTGGTAAAGGTCGAATTCCCCAAAAGAGCATGTTTAATGTGTCAGGATGACCCTACTATGAACCTTTCCATCCTTCTCTACTCAGTATTTACATCCTCAATTGGGAAATACGAAAGGGAAGTAAACTCCACTTTGTAATCAGCCATGGTATGCCCGTCCTGATTAAGTTGCATAAGCTTAATCCTCATCTTAGACTGCATAGCTTTGGGAAAGTACTTACTATCAAATCTCTCTCAAAACTCCTTGATCATCAGGCTACCCCTCTATGCAATCGACGTAATCGACTCCCACTACTGGAGCACCGCCCCCACTAATCGGAATGAAGCTAATATTTGCTTTTGCACTGGCGTGCACTCTACCATGCATAAGTCTCTTTGTATGTCCTTATTCCACCTATTTGTCACTAGTATATCTGGATTGTTCGAGAACTGTGGAGGTTGTCCCTTAATGAAGGCCTCCCTCGCCCTGTCCCAAATCAACCCCGGTGCTTGGGCTAGTATGGCCACCTGCTTTAGTGGTGGTGGATGCTACTGAGCCTGTGGTGATGGAAAATGTTGGAGGAGGGTTGCCATGGATGTGAAAACTGCCTGAGACACAATAGTGGCGATATCAGCTGGTGTAATCAACTGTGGGGCTAGTGGGGCCTGTGGTTTCTTTTGTGACTCTAGCTGAGCCTCCTCCTCCACGACTGGTATGACTATGCACCTCGGCCTACCTCTCCGTCCATTTGCCATATGAAAGCAAATAAGGTTCGAATTAGTACAATCATGAGAATACAATGAATCCTAAGCATAGTCCCTACATATCAAAGGATGCAACACAGAATGTAATAAACGCAACACAGATCCTAAGGACACAAGAACCTGGACGCTATCATACCAACCGTAACAATCCCCATTTTTTCACGTAAAGACTGGCCAGACATAATACGCCAAAAATGGGTCTTGTTTGTCAATTAATAACATTCTTAGCATCAACATAATATAAGTGCTATATTAAAGGCCCATAATTTAATTTTAATCAACATTTAAATAATAAATAAAACCAATCTAACATAAGTACTATGACAAGTCTGACATAAATGTAAATACCCGAACAAACATAAAGTAAATGAATATTGAGCATATGCCCATAAAATAATCTCAAATAAGAATAAGTACTAAAGTTAAAAAGAACCTAAGCTAGAATCAACTTACTGAAATGCCTAAGGATAAAAATTGAGAATGCAAGGCTTCCAAGTCAACAGTCCCACTATCCCTGTCAATAAGCACCTAAGGGGAGAAAACATTTAAATTTGGGTCAGAGCCCTAAATGTGCAAGAATTAACTTATTCAATTTAAATTGAAATAAATACAATCGATGCAAAGTAAATATTTTCCATCGTCACTCACATGCGATTAACATCTCACCCCACATTTAAGTGCGATATTACTCGCATCCCAACAAGTTCCGAAATAATATACATGGCAACCGTGCCAATTTAATATTAAGTTGATTTGCTATCATCAATTCCTAACACAAAGCCTACTATATTTAATTACCAACTCCTAAGGTATCCCCGTCTTATATATATCTCATGAAAATGGCATAAAATCTATTATGTACAACATCAGTAAGGGTCTGTAATTTATGTCTACATTCTTAGATAAGTTAATTAGTCTCATCTAATCCGGGTAATGTGTGTGTGTGTGTGTGTGTGTGTGTGTGTGTGTGTGTGTGTATAGATGTCCTTTCATATATCCGGTACGCAAAAGAATCTAACCATGGTGTCTTGTTCGTGCTCTATCAGCAAGTTTGGAAGAACCTCTTATCCAAGTCGGGTGTCACAAAACATACATAGGTGGGGCGGTCCCTACGCAATACACCAGTTCATGGACCATACCCAATGGTGACAAAGGGTCCCAGCATCAACACATTCCTCTCATAACTGACACTGCTACATAGTACCTACATGACCTACACAACGTCTAGCCCACATGTGCTGATGTGTGCTAAGGACCCGAAAGCGAGAAAACCCCAATCCAATAGGACCGTCCATGAACATTGGTATGTCAATAAAAATACACATAAGTACATGTTATTATGGGTACCTCGATTAATTATTTCGGCCCAGACGAGTAAGCCAACTAAGTCCGATTCAAAGTCTAGAGGCCTCTCGCCATAGCTGATTCAGTTGTGACCTATTCAAGTCCTAAAATCTCTCAAGGAGATATTCTCGGGATTATGGGATAATGTGGAGGAATCAAACACCCCCACTCTCTGAGAAACAACATGTATATATTAAACCCTCAGCCCGGGGCAAAGGGCATGTATTCTTTTCTGTAAACACTCCCCCGGAGTAAAAAGAAATAACAAACAGAGAGCACCACCGTGGATGTAGGACTTCTTGTCGAACCATGTATATATATTTTTTTTTTGTGATTGCAGTTCCTTTAAGTTCTTTATTTATTCTGGTGATTGCCTTTGCTTATTATATTGTGTAGAGTTTAATTTTCACCATAATTGGCGCCGTCTGTGGGAAGCATTTATTTTCCTTTGAGAAAGCCTTCACTAATAACAATTTGGAATGTGTGGACATATCAGCAATGCCCCTCATGCAGGGGATATTCAAGATCAACCTGCCCCTCGCAGGATCAGATCTAAAGTTTGACGTTCAAATCCTAGGGTTCGCCCAGAACGGAAATCTTTGGAGGAAAGTCAAGGACCAGCCAGTCCACACAGGTCTCTAGGATAATCGACGCCTATGAGGCCAGGCTCCAATAGCAAGAGGAGGCCACTCACAAGCAAGAAGCTGAGAATTCTCATCTTAAAAGAAGATTGGAGAAAATAGAGAGAGAACTCCATCGTAGCACCAGGCAACGTCAATATAGCACTCTTAGCCCTCGGACAAGAAAGACTTGTAGCCGAGGAAGGAGCCCTAGACATGGATCTCAAAGATTTGAGGAACACAGGTTAGATGACGACTTGCTAGAGCAATAATAACCAGATTGCTGTTACAGGAGACCATCTCGAGGAAATGATGACATACGAAATTTGGTCCGGAGATAAATGGAACAGCACCCAGCGCATCAGGGTGCCAGATCGACCAGAGAGCTATCCAGGCGAGCTCTCATAACCCAGATAAAATCCCCTTTCTTAAGGTAGATAGAAGAAGAAGAATCCCCCAAAATGTTTATGATTACCAGATTCAAGATCTACGACGAAAAGACTGATCCTATCAACCATGTTAGGTATTATAGGCAGGCCATGACCCTCTAGAACCATGAGGATGCATTAATGTGCTGGATCTTTCCATCGAGCTTGCATGATGTGGCCCATAAGTAGTTTAAGAAACTCCCTCACAGATCCATCAGGAGCTTTGAGTCCCTGGTAGAGCTCTTCACAGCTCGCTTCATTACCAGCAGCTCCCATCCAAAGAGGACGGATGTCTTGCTTACAATGAAGAAAATGCCCCAGGAGAGCCTTAGAGACTATGAAAAAATATATTAGGAGTTATTCAACGAGGTCGAGGACTACTCGGAGCAGGTCATTATGGCATCTTTTAATATTAGCCTACCCAACTCCTGCCTCTTGCACCAATCCCTCACTAAGAAGGAGGCCACAACCATTGATGACTTAATGGCTCATATCAAAAAATTCACCAAAGTTAAGGATGTGACCCACCTCAGTGCAGGGGAGAATGGTCACGCCAAGTTCGCTGTCAAGAGCAACAACAAAGCTGAGAACCAAAAGAAAGGAGGCAAAAATGGGGGCAAAAGTGGCTCCAAGAGCGGAAAAAAAATGATGCTTCAAAAGCATTTCAAGTAGTGAACATCATTTTTAAGGAACCAATCTACAAGATTCTAGCAAAGATCAAGGATGAGTCGTTCGTTAAGTGGCCCAGAAAGATGGGAGGAGACCCCTCAAAAAGGAACAACGCACTGAGATGTGATTTCCACAAAGAGGGTGGGCACAAACTGAGCATTGCAAGGCTCTCAAGTATCACCTTAAAGAGTTAACCCAAACCGAACATCTAAATGAATTTGTGGAGAAGAAGGCAGTGAAGGTCACTGCTAATGGAGACCCGAGGCCTGACAACGTGCTTGTGGAGGATGCTGGCCATGAGTTCGCAGTGATTCATAGGGCATCGAATCTAAAGAAGATTCAAGGAAACTCATCTCGAATGGAAATTAAAAAGCTTACGGCAGTAATGCAAGATTTTCAAATCGATCCAGCTAAAACACAGGCAGGAAAGCATTGGTGAGCAGATGACGTCGACTATAGCAAACGCATTGTGTTCATGGATGAAGACCTAGTGGGAGTAAGGACCCCACATCATGATGCCTTCATCATTACACTCAGGATAGTTAACTACGATGTAAAGAAGTTGCTCGTCGACTAGGGTAGCTCATCCGAAGTCATGTATCTCGACCTATTTAGAAAGTTGAAGTTAAGCGTCACCCACTTAAAGGAAGCCACTGTCCCTCTAGCTAGCTTCGCTGGAAAAATGACCATCCTTTTGGGAAAGATTATACTGCCAGTAAGGGCAGGAAGTGTCTTTAAAATGATCGAGTTTCTAGTGGTCGACATTGACTCGCCTTACCAGGACATCCTTAGTAGAGGGTGGCTATATGCGATGAAGGACGTCCCCTCTACCTACCACCAGAAACTAAAATATGTGATTGAGCGATGAGTGATGAGTGATGGAGATCCATGGAGATCAGGCAAAAGAGAGAATGTGATTTCTAGCAGCCATCCGCCCAAAGCTGGAGAACAAGGTCGAGAAGGCTAGGAGAAGGTTGAAGAATAGGAAGGTTTGATACCTTCCAAATAGCAGTTAAAATATAGAAGACCTAGAGTGGAGGAGACCAGGCTCCTCCCTTTTGAGCGGGTCATTGAGAACCTGGAGGAAGTCACAGCCGACGACAACAAGAAAGATAGGACGTTCTTTATCGGATCTTCTATCATAGACTGAGAGAAGAAGGAACTAACGGTACTTTTATGGAATAACTTAGACGTTTCCGCCTGGGAACCCTATGAGCTACCCGGGATTAATCCCAGTGTGGTTTGTCATCGGTTGCACATTGACCGACTTTCAAGCTGATCGCGTAAAAGGCATGGCGAACTGCACCCGAGAAGGCCAAGGTTACGGAGAAGGAAGTGGAGAAACTGTTGGATGAAGGATCCATACGGGAAGTTCAATTACCTAACTGGCTATCCAACCTAGTAGTGGTCCCCAAAAGCAATGGAAAATGGAGAGTTTGTATTGACTTCACCGACCTCAACAGAGTATTCCCTAAAGACAGTTTTCCTCTCCCAAAGATTGACCAGTTGGTGGACGCCACAGCATCTCATGAAAGAATGAGTTTCCTAGATGCGTACTATGGGTATCACCAAATCCCTCTACACAAGCTAGATCAAGACAAGACAGCATTCATCACCATAGTCAAGTTGTATTGTTACAAGGTCATGCCCTTTGGGCTCAAAAATGCAGGAGCAACCTACCAGCGGTTGGTCACCAAAATGTTTAAAGACCAAATGGGAAACACCATGGAGGTCTACATCGATGATATGCTAATCAAGATCAAGCATAAAGAAGAACACCTCTCAGACCTATCAAGGACCTTCGAAATCCTTAGGAAATACTGAATGAAGCTTAATGTAAGTAAGTGTTCCTTCGGTGTCCAGTTAGGGAAATTTCTCGGGTATATGGTTAGCAAAAGAGGCATTGAAGCCAACTCGGACTAGATTGACACCATCAATAGGGTGCAGCCCCCCCCCCCCCCCCCGGTACGATAAGAGACGTGCAAAAGCTCACAGGAATGCTCGCCGCCCTGAACCGATTCATCTCAAAATCATCCAAAAGGTGTCAGCCGTTCTTCTAACTTTTGAAGAAAAGCAAAAATATAGAGTGGAATGAGGATTGCTCGAAGGTGTTAGAAGGACTCAAGGCTTACCTCAATACACCACTATTGCTCCTAATCCCTCATGAGAATGACTCTCTATACCTGTACCTTGCAATTTCCAGTCTCGCTGTAAGTTCTGCACTAGTATGTGAGAGAATAGGGATCTAACACCCAGTCTATTATGCGAACAAAACCCTCTTGGATGTCGAACAGCGGTACCTACCCCAGAAATGCTCGCCTTTGCACTAGTGGTTGCCTCGAGGAAATTGAAACATTACTTCGAAGACCACTCCATCATCGTCTTTACATCTTACCCCCTTTAAGAAGATCTGTTCGATAGACGATTAAAGTGGTGAGTCGATATCTAGTAATTTGACATCCAGTTTTAGCCAAGGAATGCAATCAAGGGACAAGTCCTCATCGACTTCATCGTAGAATTTATAAGAGAAAATCCTTAGTCAAAGGGAAAACCCCTCGACACAAGGTGTTTGGCGACTATTCGTTGACGGAGCCTCCAACTCCAAAGGGGCAGGAGTGGGCATTTTACTGGTTACCCCTGAAAATGCAATCCTCGAATAAGGAATCAAACTTGAATTTGAAGCCCCCAACAACGAAGCAGAGTATGAAGCACTGATAACAGGCCTACATAAGGCACAGGCACTGGGGGCAAAGAAACTCCAGGTGTTCGGGGACTCACAACTGGTCTTTAACCAGATAAGTGGAGACTTCAACACGAGGGATGAGAGAATAGCAGCCTACCTTGCCACAGTGAGAAACTAATATCTAACTCCGAACAGGTCAGCGTTTAGTAGTTTACCAAATGACAAAACAGCCATGCTGATGCCCTAGCGTCCTTGAGCTCAACGATCAATTTTGACCTTAAGAGAATAATTTTGATCGACTTCCTTGCCCAGCCAAGAATTACCTAGATCAAAAAACTGCCAAACATAGGTCATGTTCTCCAGATTGAATTAGCCCCTAGTTGGATGGACCCCTTAAGGGATTATTTGAAAGATGGTGCCCTACCAGACGATAAGAAGTCCGCTCATCAGATAAGAGTAAAAGCTACATGCTTTCACTTATCTCCTGAGGGAAAATTGTATAAGATATCTTTCACCGGTCCTTACCTCCAATGCGTTCACCCTAAGGACGTCGAGCAAGTTCTGCACGAGCTCCATGAAGGAATTTGTGGGAGTCATATTGGGGGCAGGTTGCTATCTTTTCGAGCAATGAAGGAAGGTTACTGGTGGCCGTACATGCAGAAAGATTCTGTGGTATATGCTCATAAGTGTGAAAAATGTAAACTTCACGCTCCTATGGTTCACCAACCGTCCAGCGACCTAAAGTCACTTACTAGACCATGGCCTTTCTCCCAATGGGGAATGGACATCGTAGTCCCTATTCTTATCGTTGTCGGTAATCGCAAGTATTTATTGGTCGCGACAGACTACTTCACCAAACGGATAGAGGCAAAGCCGCTGGCGAACATCAGAGACGCGAATATGATAAGATTCATATGGAAGAACATTATCACCCACTCTGGAATCCCCATGACCATCATCACTGAGAACGAAACCCAGTTCGAAAGTGGCCTCTTCTAGGGTTTCTGTAACGACCACGGGATTAGGCACCATTTCAGCTCAGTGGCATACCCTTAGAGCAACGGACAAGTTGAAGCTTCCAATAAAACAGTGATTGATGGATTGAAGAAGCGATTGGAGCGAGCCAAAGGGGCATGGGTGAGCGAACTACCACACATCCTATGGGCTTATCGCACTACCCCACAACGAGCAACCAAGGAAACCCCATTCGCAATAACATATGGTATGGAAGCAATTATTCCCTTAGAAGTTGGCCTCCCCACCATGAGGTCCACCCTGGTCGACCAAGGTCAAAATGATGCAGCATTGATCACTGAACTTGACCTAGCTGAGGAACGAAGAGAGCTGGCTCTAGTGAAACTAGAAGGCTATCAACAACAGCTAGCAAAGAACTACAATAAAAAGGTCAATCCAAGAGCATTCCAAGTTGGAGACTACGTCCTAAGGAAAGTTCTTGGCAGCGCAGTAAAGCCATCAGATGGAAAGCTAGGACCAAACTGGGAGGGACCATTCAAGGTGATAAGGGACAACCTACAAGGAGCCTGTCACTTAGAAACGTTGGAGGGCAGGGAGATACCTCGAGCTTGGAACGCAGCCAATTTAAAAAAATTCTACTTCTAGTTTTCTGTGTTGATCTTTTATTACAATATTGAAACTTACAATTCATTTCTGATTAATAAAATATTGTTTGGCAGTGGCATTCTACAGAGTGTTGGTTTTTTCTGGAACACTTTATAATTTATGCACCTTTTCCAAGTTACAGGCTCTCCTTTTAACATATAAAATCAGGGTATTACCCTCCTCAGGTTTTCGTCATCGAACACGAACAACCTCCTAGCATTACGCCTAGTAATTTATGAAGCCCTACTGGGGACCCTTAGGCAGCTCAGCCAACTCAGGTTGGTCACCAAACTATGTTTGGCTAGAAAAAACCTGCGCGGATAAACATCCAACACCAGGTGTGTCCTCGCCATTACCACATTTAGGCCTAAGGGAGTGTGACGATATAACCTAAAAGGTAAAGTGAGATAGAATGTTATCTTATAACCATACTAGACTAGGGGGATACTCACTCAATAAAACAACTCTACCTATATCAATCTAGTCAGATAAGAAGAGACCAAGATAGTTGAACAAGAAATCAATGAAGTAAAAAATACACGTGTTTAGTCGGCGAATCCCCCAAAATATAATTTTTTATTACATCATTGTGTTTACAGAGTTACAAGTGCTGAGTTAAATAAATCCTAATGAGGAATAGGTCGCCGAGCAAGATAGTCAGCCACTTGCGCTCTTTGGCCATCATCTAGGTAAGGAGATAATTCCTCCTCGAATTCATTTGAATCTGGCTCCAATAGCTACCTAGGGATCGCATCTATGGGGATCCACTGATCATCCTTCCTGAATGGGTTAGGTATTAAAGTTGAGGGGCAGATCTCATGACGATACCAGAGTACAGAGTTCCTAGGGACCTGCAACTCCTTAAAAGCACTCAACCATCCCCTAATAAAGGATAACTCTTCAACTTCCCCCAACTTCATCGGAGCATCGATCCAACCCTGATCATAACTAGTAGCCCACACTCGCCGATGACCTTTCTTGAACAAATGCCTCAGCAAGGTAATATCCCTTTGAAGTCCGACATCTATCACGTATGCCCAATAAACATCACCTCTAAGCTCGACAATCTCCCTAACTGAACCTCTATCATCAATACCAGCTCGCGGTCCAGTCGAAGAAGAGGAACCATGTAGAACTCGAGGTAAAATGCTAGGCGCATTCTCCCTGAGTCACGAGACTTCTCTCCTCGAAGCATCGTTCTCTTACTGAAGTACCTCTCCAACCTGATTAACCTTGGAGGCATCCAAAAGTTTAGCCTTCAGAGCATCCACCTTTTCTTGAATAGAAGCGCCGATTTCCTCCATCTCTTGGATACTATCCTTTAGCTTGGCAACGATCTCTGAATAGTCCTTATACTCCCTATTCCTTGACCTAAGAGACTTACAGATCCTTACGAAGGCTCTGCGAACTTGATTGCTCGCATCAGGTCCAAGAATCTTTCCTAACTGAGAGGTAGCAGGAATATAATCCTCAATATCGATGGGCTACAAACCATATAAGCATTAAAAAAGTAAGTAAATTGGTACGCGAAAGGAAACTGAATTTTATTTTATTTAAATAAGGTTTCGAGTACATCAGCGAATATAAATAGTGATTGAAATATAAAAAAATACAAAGATCCCCTTAAAGAAGACTAGCTGGCAACCTCAGTCTACTCTAAGGTCACTGGTTACTTCCACTTATCTACAGCAGTAGTAGCTCCAGGCACACCTCCTTCAGACGGAGCTTTCTCCATCCCCTGGTCAAGGGGAGCATCTGCATTGGTGGTCAAAATATCAGGGGAACCTTCATTGGCAGCAAAAAATAGCACCTCATCAACGACAGGCTTGGGACTAGGGTCGTGCTCGTCAAAGAGGGTGGAGTCAATATCCAACTTAGCAGCGAGTAAGGCCTTGTCCCAACCCTTTTTAAAGTTGAGATGACCAATATAACCAATCTAGACCTCAGCATCCTCGTAGGCTGCGATCCATCCTGCATTGTACGAGCTCTCTTTAAGGGTGGACGCCTCGGATTCCATCTTCTTCACCTTCCCAGCCAGCACTTTGTTCTCCTCTGCCATAGCTAGCTTGCTCATGCAGACCAAGTCATAGGACTGCCTCAGTTCTTCAAGCTCCTTAGTCTTCGCCTCCTTTGCTTTTTTGGCTTGGGCCAATGCGAGGTCAAAAGTCTTTTGAGTATAACTGGCAGTCTTCAAGCTGGCCTCCAGCTCGACATTTTTCCTCTCTAACTTAGCATTCTTCTTCCCCAGCTCGTCGCCGCTGCGGTAGAGGACAGTGAAATTAGACACAAACTGCAGAGCAAAGGAAAACATCAACAGAGAAAGTATTAAAAGAAGCATTGCAAGAGAAGAAAAATGAAAATAGGCTTACCAAGGCTAGCCCCTGACTCGCTTTTAGGGATAACTGGTCGGTCCCTATGTTTGTCGACCTCTGGCGATCAACTGGCAGCACTGCCCTCTCAAGCACCATCGGAGCCAACTAAGGGGTAAGCGCAACAGAAGCCCCCTCATCCAGAGCGTACACAGGCACCAGAAACTTCCCCGACTTTGTCCTCACCTCTTCTCTCCTCTTCTCTTCTTCCCTCTCCTTTTTATCCCTATATATCCTCTTTCCCTCTTCCACCTTCTTCTCCTATTTCTTCTTTCTCTCCCTCTCTCTCACTAGTTCCTCCTCTTTCGTCTTCCTCTTCTGCTCGTGATCAATAGTCTGGGATCCAGTGGCGGCATCTCCATTCCCTGATTTCTGCTTCTTTAACCAGTGAGAAATAAGCACGTTGTCTTCATCATCATCTCAGATCAAATTCTTCCTAGGAGGTGCCATATCTTCCTCGCTGGAGCTACTTGATTCCCTCGAAGACTCCTGAGCCTTTGAAACCTCCTTCGGGATGGAATATTCTTAGCTACTTGAGCTCTCCTCACTGTAATCACCTTTAGCACCACCCCGGTTAGCCCCCTCGCTCTCTTCACTAGAGTTGTTTTCCTCCTCGTTCAATTGGATTGGGTCAGCAACAACCTCTTCTGTGATATCTAGCTGAGGAATGGTATCCATAGGCCATGCAATGAAATTGGACCAAATGTTCTTGTATTCCAGAAGAAATATCATTGATAGAGGATGCTCATCGTCAGCTAATAGTTCCCTGATTTTCCAAGACTTAACCAGCTCAGCAGCTCGAATCTCGCGAAGAGTGGGTTCTGAGTTCTTTGTCTTCGCTAAAAAAAGAAAGAGAGAAAGATATAAGAAAGACAATACATTAACAGAGGATCAATGAGCAGAACAAGAACTATGCCTACCTATATATTCCTCCCCATAAAAGGGAATCACGAATCTCCTGGACCTCGACCCTTCTGTATGGGGAGGGAAGTGCTAATTTCTGGTAATAAACCCCTCATGCCAGTAGCCTTGTGGGAATCAAGTAGATTTACTACCAATACCCTATTAAGACTCCTAGATTTGAGGTAAACAAGGACAGAGCTTATTCGAGAAAAAGAATAGCAATAGCAGATTTCAGCAAGCCTTAGATTGGTGTCATAGGGCTGATTAATTCTATGCACACCATTGATAATTTTCCATACATTTGCCGAGCACTGTACAGGAATTATATCGAAGTAACTAAAAAAGTGCAAAAATAAGCGATCTGGGAGAAAATTAAGACCCCCTGGGATAACAAAATAACATGTATCCAGTGACCTTCCTCAATATCTCTGACATTACGAGGAACAGGGGCACATTTGATGTCTACCCAATTTGGAATATTGTAGAATTTCCTAAACTCAGTTATTGACTTATTACCTATTTTCGTCATTAGAAAAGAGAAACCTTAGTATCAAATATGAAGAAATTCTAGAAGAAAAAGAAAGAAAAAATAAGTGAGAAGATTTTACGAAGTAAGAGTCAGCTTGAGACGATGCAAAGTCTCCATAAGGGATAATGAGAAGATAAGAAAGAAGCTTGAAGATGGAAGACGAGACCTGAGAGTGAGAAAGAAACAGTGGAAGCTTGGAGAAATCTAGAAAATACGAAGAAATCTGAAACAACGTTTAGGGAATGATCTCTCCAAGATGATTTAAACATTTCTAATCATAATGCAGAGGAAACGAATCAATCTGCCACCTAAATCAATTTGGGAAAGGCGCTTCAATCCCAAGGTGTTGCACGATTCACAAAAGTTCTATTAAGACAATCATTTAAAATTATTGAGCCCAAATTGTGACCTAAAAATTTTAGGGGCAATTGTGAGTACCTCGATTAGTTATTCCGGCCCAAACGAGTAGCCCAACTAGGTCCGTCCCAAAGTTTAGAGACCTCGCGCTATAGCTGATTCAGTTGTGACCTATTAAATTGCTAAAATATCTCAAGGAGATATTCTATGGATTATGGGCTAACGTGGAGGAGTCCAACACCCCCACTCTCTGAGAAACAACATGTATATATTAACCCTCAGCCCGGGACAAAGGGCATGTATTCTTTCCTGTAAACACTCCCCTAGAGTAAAGAGAAATAATATACAGAGAGCACCACCATGGACGTAGGCCTTCTTGTCAAACCACGTATATCTTGTGTTGTGTGTGATTGTAGTTCCTTCAAGTTCTTTATTTATTCTGGTGATTGCCTTTGCTTATTCTTTTGTGTTGAGTTTAATTGTCACCACAATTATTATTCCCATATAATATGAATAGATAACTACTATATAATTACCAAAATGTCCCACATGATATCCACAATTGTTTATTAATTAATAATTGACCATCTAGTTAATTATTAATTCTATCTTCTTTAATAATTTATTTAACCATCTAGTTAAATGTAATATCCCAATATACATATGCGCCACATTTTCATTTTTCATAAATTCCCCGTTGGCCCAAACACATTCCTACGAACTCATTCGGACTTCTAAAAATATTCCTAAACTAGACATGTCCCCAGCTCACTCAGCCCCCAGGGCCGAATCGATTCGGCTCTTGACCAAATTGATTATCTTCCAAACCAAATCTATTTGTACCAAGACCGAATCGATTCGAAAAGCGGCAGTGGCCCAGATCTGTTAGTTTTATTAAATACAAACTTTCTTATTCTTCTACAAGATTGATTATAATCATGATCCCTCTTTTGTAAACATATGAGTGGGTACTTAATACTTAGTTATACATCATGTGACCATTTATTCCATGAAACCACATCAATTACTACCCCCAATTCCCAAATTTCATGTGAGAATTTAAGATCTTTAATCCCATCTTTCTTCTCCAATCTCGATAATTTGAAATTCAATTTATGGGGGTATATATCATGGAATTTACATCAAGAGATACAGATGACAAACATGTGTTAAAGTCCTCTACATATGATTCCAAGAATTCCCAATTTCGTCTCAAGAACCCTAAGGTTTCTATCATCAAATTTCAAGAATAGATTCCTAGATTTTTGGTTTAACACCCTGCGTTATAATTAATCTTCTACATGTATGAGATTAAATCCTAACATTTAATCATCAAAGTCTAATCTAAAACCCAGAAATCACATGGGGTAATTACAATGCATCAAGAAACAAATTGGAATTGAAATTGAGAAAGAAAATTCTTACCTGGATATGTAGTTAAAGAAGTTCCCTTCAATTCCCCTTCAATTTCTTGCCTCTTTTCCTCTTTGGTTCTTCTCCTTTTCTCTCTTGAGGTGTAGCAGTTAAATTTAGGTTTTTAATCAGTAGTGGAGATTTATTACTCTTGACCTTAAACATATATTAACTCTAAATCCCAACTTGGGTTAAAATCCCAAATTTTGGGCCCCAAATGGACCCGAACCCATAACCAGACTAACCCAAAAGTCTCCCAACTTATGTACCTATGCCCTGGGACCATTTTTAAAGGTTTAAAACACCTAAACGACCCCGTATACTCCCCAAAATACATTCCATTTATTTTATCTCAAATTATATTTTTATAATTGTGTCACACTCTATTTATGATTTTCCTACTACACATGCAATTATTATAAACATTAACATAACACAAATCCATCACACATAATTATGACATAACAACAATTAATTTATCCGCAATAAATAATTTAAATTCACTGATTTACTCTAATTTTCACAAATTTTTATTTTATCCCAAAAATATAGTTTTAGTATTTATCTTAGAAAAATACGGAGTATTATATTCCTATTCATCAATTACTAATCTACTCATCCCAATTCATAATAAAAATACATGACTCAATTATACATCAATTACCCTAACACCTTCTTGTGAAGTCCTTAATTAAACCTGAAAAAATAAACTCACAAGAACAAGTGTACGATATTAAATAAAATGATAAATCATTTAAAATAATATATCATCAATATGATTCAAACATCAAGACAAATAAGAATGATGCACTCTCTCCCTCTTTTATCTCAAATTAATAACGGATAATAAAATCATAACATGAAGATGAATAAAATTTAACTACCACAAAATATATAACCATTTATAATTAAGTTTCACTCCTACATTAAACAATTTTAAGAGGTGCCTTTTGCATTTTTAAACATTTGTTCCCTAAAATCTCATAGGGCATATTACTATCATGATTAAGCCATGAAAACATGTGTATATGGCAGGATAATCAATTGATGCATATTCCTATAGTCATATAAGGAAATTCAAATCAAATATAATTAAGGGTAACATACATCATAGACATAAATTTAAAAAGATGAGCATAGTCTGGGTAATTAACAAACAACGATTTCCACCCCAACACCCCCACCCCCCCCCCCCCCCCACCCCCCAAAGAAAATGCTTTGGGTGAATAAAAACATTACCAAACATTCAAACCATAATAGGGGTCCTAAGTTCAAAATATATAGTGGAAACAAAAGTTTAACATCCACATTGGACATAACAATTAATTAGATTGGTAACATAAAAACATGATATCAACAAATTTATGGATCACACTGAAGACGGTTATATTTTATATTCAGGGATACCCACTTTGATACCAATTGAAATTTCTCCCATAAGCAACACTCTGATTTTATGAGAGTTTTTCTAATTAAATATATATTATAAAAACTTAAAAAACTTTGTGTTAGTTGACTTAATCATAATCAATACATGAAAAAATTAATAATCAATTAAAATTGATTTATTCTAATGTCAAATTAATAACAATCTGATTTATATCACATTTAGCTCAAAATATCACACATAATGAATTATTCAAAATTAATCACAATGACACATAGAAGGAGATGAGGCAAGGAAGATTAGCATGCGTAATTTTTTTAACTTGCTAAAATTCTGAACATGGTAGGAAAACATCCATGACTCCCTCTACAGAGTAAAACAGAAAATCCACTAGGAATGAATCGAATTTATAAATATATACACACTTAAAGATCAAATAGAAAAATAAATCTACCTAATAGAGAAACACCTCATAGGTAACATTTCTGCTCTTGTTATATATCAAAACTGCATTCCAGGAGTCCACAATTGGGTAGAGATTTATTTTTCAAATATTAACCAAAGATTCTAATGTGAAACTGTAACATATATAGTGCAGTTAAATGTTTAAAAATTCACATGTGCAAGAACTCATTCCAACACAAACAGTAACAAAAGATAATATATTTACAAAACAAGATTCATATATGATTCATTAGAGAAACATAATCATAATACATATATCAAGTAACTATGTTTTCTTGAAAAAACTTATAAAACGGAATTTGAAAAACTGATTTATAATACTGGTTCACATAGATTTCAAGATAGATAAACATTAAACATAAATCTGAAAAAACCAATTTAATCATTTTTCTTTTCAAAAAAACTTTTTTTATAAATCTCAAAAAATAAAAATAAAATATGCAATTGTCTATGCAAAATATTTCTCATAAACATAATACAGAAATATCATTATAATCATAAATTGACATAATGCAATAACAAAGAATGAATTAAAATATACACAAATTTTAATATCAGAAACATTCTTTTATTTTAAGTAATGTATAACACTAATCATGGAGACACAAAATATTTAATCACAAACGTGTTATGACTCTCACTAAAAATATACATTCGAAATATGAGAGTAGTGTTTAAAACAAGTCTAAAAACTTTCTACATTATTTCATAATATCACCCAAAAACTAACTATTCATATAACGCATTAATTCAAGATTAGTTTTCAAAATTTGATTTTACTCCAACATTCGAGAGAAAATAGATCTAAAAATATATTAAATGCAACTTTACGATCCGTACAGAAATCTGATTTTAACAACATATCCAACAAGTCACAAAATGAGACTATTAGATCTGAAAAAATATTCAACAAAAAATCAACTCTAACACTAATTAATAGAGTTTAGTTTTTTTTAAATATAGAAGAACATTAAAGCATAAAACTTTCTACTATAACACAATAAAACAATCTCTAATTCTAATATGAAGTGTTGTTTAAAATTATTGAGAGTTTCAATACAAAAACTAAATATGAAGAGTAAACAAGAAATCAAATACAATATTTGAAATATTACCTTTGTCTCACTCAGACTTTTTCTCTCTATCTCTATATTTTTCTCTCTGAATAATATCAACATCCCATTTATTTCTCACTCTAAACCTATGGCTAGCCAACCCTAATAAACTCTATAATAGGTTTTATATAGTAAGGGTTAGAAGAGTCTAGAAATACTAATAGAATGGAGCGCTAAAATGTATTTGTGACACTCGCCTAATTAAATACCGGGTGATCAGTCATTTATTAAATTAAAATCAAAGTGCCCAGTTGGTTCATTCTTAGCATCACTATCGAAAACAATTTTCATTATTAATCACCAAATAATTAATTAGGCTAAGTGTCAAAACAATTTCCCAATTAATCTATTAATAAATTCCATGCTTTAAGATATAAGTCATTCCCATTCCACAAGAGTAAATATTTAACATGAATCAAATACTAAAATAAAAGAGATTGGATAAAACCTTTTAGTTCAAAGTCTAAAACCAAAGTATCATAATACTCAATCCAACAGTAAGTAAATGCTAATAAAAATAAAATCCCTGAAATATTTAATCTGAAAGCGGGAGACACATGCCCTAAATTAAAGGTCTGAACTAGGAATAACATGAAGAGATAGCAGCGTCTAATATCGATAACCCACAGCTTCCACAATAGTTGCAGCTCATCGAACGATTCGCGTGTCTAAGTCTGGTGGTGACCCTGTGACTGGACACCTGGTATAATATATATATATATATATATATATATATATATATATATATATATATATAGAAAAAAAAGAGAAATAACAGGAAATGGGTCAGAGCCCGATTTGTAAAAATATTTGTTTTAGTAAGTATTTAAAACTATAAAGATGGACTTATTATGTGCATGTTAGTTCCAAACTCTCACTTAAGATTCTCACCCCTCCACTAATGTGCACACATAGCGTACGTCCAGCCTAACCTAGTCATCTATAATATTTCCAACTAGATCATTAACATAAACTCCTAAATATAACTCAATGGAGTAACCCCTATCTCCCATACAATACGCTAATAATAATCTTTTATGCATGTTACCCATTTTATATTCACTATTTTGATAGGAAGTCTTTTATCCTCTGGAATTACTTTACTTACCCATACTTATACATTTTCTAATTTCACACATTAGAATCATTCATTCTCAAGTATATTTATATACATATACATATAGTCACATCATCCCTATATATATATATAACATGTGCCCCTTGGTTAGGACCACTTGGCGCAATGCATACTCTGCTATCATGTTCCGGTGCATCACTCGATGCATAAAGGATAATTGGTTCGGCATCTCTCACGAACCGTAAATCTCATAACACAAATATTAGAGGTGAGCATACTCACCATCTAAATGGGTCACGCACATACCTATGCTCCCATTCAACCGTCGAAACTATCCTACGTAATAGATAGCACGTATCCAAGTTCATATGCTCTGGGTACAATTCAATATCCCCCCATCGGGTCACCCAGGATAAGACTGTCTGCAACGCGAAACCTCCTCTCGATAGCAAGCAACGTAGGTATGTTGTACACATAATAAATAAATACATAGGTATACACACAACCTATTATAATCTCTAGGTATTCATACAACTAAGTATCATGTCCTATTCATAGTATTACTATCACTTAATACTCTCGATGTGTTAACAATTATGATTATGATCTCTATCATAATTTTCTAAGGGTTATTCATCCCACATGTGCCCAAGTCTTAAATCACACTTGCCTTAATATATCATCACTTCAAATCTCAGTATACTTAATTAAAGTTCTTGAAATTCAAGTACCAAAGGATGTCCTAGAGGTCCATAATTCAATTCTGGAAAATACAGTAGGCCGGTCCAGACCTATTAAGGAAACGATCCGGACCCTTTTTTATGAAATGATTCGAACCTTTTAATGAAAAATAATTCAGACCCTTTTAAAGAAAAACAATCCAGACCTTTTAATGAAAAATGGTCCGAACCTATTAATAAAAAATGATCCAGACCTATTAAAAAGAGGTCGGGACCTATGCCTGTAACAAGACAGCCCTACCCAGATACGTTCTCTTCACCATTTCAACACCTACAACGTCTACGGATCATTCCTAATCACCAATCAACCATTCTAAATCAACTTCTTAACATGTTTGTATGATTTCCACTAATATAACATCAGTAAATCATCACCCATCATCATTATAATTCGAAATTCCCAAATTTAGATCATAAGAACCCTAGTTTCCTAATTTTCATTACAAAACCTAACCCAGATTCGTTCATCAATACAATTTTCCAATTTCATGATTACTCCTCTACATACATGAAGGAATTAAACTACTAATCAAATCAGTCCATAATCTTAAATTGAACCTCCAATTTTCACCCAATTTCATATGTAATTCATGATCAAATTCACCTACACTAACATGAGCATAATTGATGCTAAAGGAAAGCAAGTAATAAACACTTGCCTCAAATTTAAATGTTTGATCTGCTGGAGATGTTGGTATAGATGCGTTCCTCACTTTTCGATCTACACGATGGTGGCGATGGTTGTGCAAGGTGGTGTTAATTGGCCTTCCTCCTTTGGGATTTGCTCTCCCTCACCCTCTGTCGTTCTCTCTTGATTTCTGTGTAACTTAACCCTAATGGAACTCCCGCAACTGATATAATAATTATCTAATTTTTGTCCATTTTAATTCCCTAAAAATACAAATGACAAAACTACCCATACGGGGGGCCGGTTAGGCCTAAAATTACCCTGGAGTTCAAATAAATGCTCGGGTGGAGTTTTCTGACTATCTCAGCCCTTACGCACTCAATGGTGCACTCAAAATTACCATACGAGTTATACAAAATAATTTATCTTTTTACTTTATACAATTAGTCTTGACACGACTCACATGCGCGTCCTGACTTAAAATACCAAATTGTCGTATTTCGCACTCCGATAATTTATAAAAATTATATAATTACATATTACATATACCCACAGTAATAATCAATGATTTCCATCAATAAGTATTAACCCTTGGCACGCTAGTTAATAATTATTTTTAATTCGGATTAATAATTAAATTACTCTACCTTTTTAATTTAATCAATCCAGCAATAATAATTAATCCCATAATTATTTAATATAAAAAACGGGGTGTTACATACTTCCCCCTTACAATGAAATTTCGTCCCGAAATTCGGAAAAGTATACTAGGTACAAGCAATGCTGAATATATGTTGCGCATCGCATTATTTCACTCCCAAGTGAACTACTCTGTACCACCCGTATAGTACGCTATCGAATACCCTTAATAATGAACACTACACTTATATTTGTTCTAAACTCCGGGTTACCCTGTCACGTAGGTTCTTTCCCAAGTCATACCATTCAAGTTTCACTACTTAAACTTTATTTTAGATATATTCGTTGTCTGTCTATCTACTATTCGCACCTTAGTAGATTAATCGTTCTTTAGACACACATGATTTCATCTCGCAACAATTTGCACACGCGTCGATTATTGGCGTTGTATATACTTTACACACATTATATACTATAGATATCAACTCATCTCGAATATTCTCAATAGGATTTGTTTCCCCCACCTTTAACCAATGATCATGATAATAACAAGGTTTATCGTGCCATACCTCGACTGGCACCATTCTCAAAAGTTCACTTATGTGAGTTATTGTACACAACTTAACTTGTGGAAGGGACTACTCTCGTCCCCCTTAAGATCCAAGGGTACACATATAATTTATTTTCCCAATCATTTGATTAGTCCGCTTGTTCTGCCCATTTGTATGGGATGATAGGTCATACTCAACCACAACTCAATATCCAAAGTCTCGTGAACACCTTTCCATAATCAAAAGACGAAGATCTTGTCCCAATTTGACTCTATGTCAAGAGGTACCCCACCTAACCTAATTATCTCGATTATAAGGATCTGCGCTTACTGTCCTTTAGTATGACTAGTCTTTACTGTCATAATGTGAGCTATTTTTGTCAACCGATCCATTATCACCCATATAGGATCGTATCCCCTTTCACGATAAAACCCTTGGGAGTACTCTCCCATTCCTACTTCGGAATCCCTAATGGTTGAAGAAACCCTTACCGGTCTCGGGTGGTTCACCCTTTTTCCAACGGACAAGTGACCCATTGCAAAATGAATTTAGCAATATTTATCTTCATTAAATCCCACCACCACTGTTATTCATAACATGATACCTCTTATATTCTCTAAAATGTGCCTCTAACCGTGATCCATATGTCTTTGCCTTATCGTGTGTCAAAGGTCCTTCCCCCACTCTAATAATTGGTTTCTCGTGAGACGTAAGCCTTTGACAAATCTTACGGGATAAACTTCAACTCCCCGGGCTAGGTGTTGTCGAATTCACATGATAATCACAATCTACTGCCTAATACAATACCATTCTCATGAGCATACAATAAAATCCTGATATCTCCACTTCTATCTTCATTTGCCTTATCCCATATGTTTTGAACGAAAACAAAGTCATGATTCAATTACCTAGGGCGCCCATACACCCTATGCCTTATGCATTTTTTTTTCACCAATTAAATATATTCTCAAGTTATAGTGGAATTATCCACTCTCGATTACTCTCTTATATGTACAATTACTAAGGTACGAATCACATGTACTAACCTCCAAACTTCTCTTCGACTCCCGACATTCGTTAGTTTTATGCGTGATATGTCTCGCAAAGCGATTCCAAACAAGGAACCCCCTTCGATACACTACTACCTCACATTATTGGTCGTCAAGATCCGTAAGGCCCCTAGTCCATAACATGTACATTCCCACAATCTCCGCATGTTGACATAAAAGTATACTTATGTTTGTAAAAATATCATGAAACTTGGTACTATCACTATCCCGAGTTTCGGCTCTATATATAACAAGCTATTTTCGCTGCTTAATAAAGGACACAATGCATCCTGAGTCACATCAATATTTAAATTCCTAAGCACCGGGATCACATCTAACGAGATGACAAACTCACTGAAGTCTACGATATCATAAAGTTTTCATATATATATATATATATATATATATATATATATATATATATATATATATATATAGGTCGAACCCTATTTCAGGATGCACTTCACAAGAGTAATTTTGCTCACCCGGAGTATCCAGCAGGATAGTCTTTTAGCTTAATCTACTATCATTCAAACATTTGGAAATTATCACTACACACTACCATAATAAGCTCTACCTTGCTAACTCAATAGTAAATTATAGCAATAAAATATGCCTGTAGAGCCCACCCGAATCACTTACGGGTGACATTAGAAAGCCCCATTACCCATAGTAAATATGTTTGTAACCAGACTGTTAAAGCTAACGTACTCACTAAACTCGACTCGCACGCGAACTTTAGCGTTAACAATTCATATATGTATTGTGATACACTCATGTCACTTGACCTAATCCTTTTCTCATAAGGATGAAGCAAAACTTCATCAGGCTCGCCTAGTCGTAGGATCCCAACACGTAGTTGCCAACACAACCATGAGTATCTGTAATTTTAATACATCTAGTATTCCACCCCATAGTTTCCCCCTTTTTCCCGCGGGAAAATTTATTATATTCAGCGGCTTACACACCCATCACTGAAACATTGACCTAAATCTCAAGACCTCAATTATGGCCTTACTAGCCACCCTAATTCATCTTGGGCCCCATCGACCCTGAAGTACGGTATGCTACTATTACCAAGGACTCTCTTGGTCCTGCCTGAATCCACCACTTTCGGGTTGTAACTCCTTGAGCTCAATTCTCTTGACCCAATTCCTCCTCTGACAATCTCACTCCTCCAGTTGTTATGCCTAATTGACACGGTTTACTATCCTCAAATCTTATCGATTGTACTTCTCAACGTGGACATATTCAACATTGATAGTCCCACTCTCTATATATAGGGAAATAACCCAAGTCATTTCTCGTCACTGGTCCCACTGACCATTTTAGAATGTCCTTCCCTTAGACTGGTAGCTCTCAATGGTTCTCCCGTTGTCCCTGTAGCTATGCGGGCCTTTCGGGACTATAGTTGGCCTCTACAGCCCTAATTGACTTCATCGTCACTTTGTAGGAAATTAATCAATTGAAATTATCTAAATGAATTCCCTATTGGGCATACTCTCATGTGGTGTTTCACCAATACCGTTAAGTTCAGTTTTACTTTTCGATGAAATTATCTAACCCTCCTGGCTCACTTCTTCTGGAAATGTTTAAATAACTTACAAATGTATAACCTTGATGACATCAATATCAGTCATTCTAGCTATATTTATCATCCAACATCGTATTCTACACATGATCCCCCTTTTCTAGGTATGAAATTCGTTACGCAATTCAACCCATCTCTCATGATCGGTCTCTAGCCTACCCATTGTGTTAAGTTTAAAAATTTCCCTTGCATCTCTATCATAACATCGAATGGAAAATCTCACGGTCAAATCATACCCAAATTTTCTCTTTAAATTTCAAACATGTTTCTTTATACGTGGTGATTAACTCTAATCACTTTATGTCGCTTTTACGAGTTACAAATTTAACTCCAATTTTAATTTCGAGTGTCGCTGTACTCCACTTGACATAATTGCCTTCATATTTTCTACTTCCAATGGCCTGTTACACTTTCTCTTTCCCTTCTTCGCATCTTCACCGATGGCTTTTCAAAAGATTCTTTCTGATTTCCCCCTCGTCGACTATGTTAGGTGGTTCTGAAATCGCTCCACTCTTACCTACGACTCTGTCTGGGGAACCCTTTTGTTCCGAGTGATGATTCCATTATCACTTTCTTAACCAATACTCATGGTGACTTTTGTCACGTCCACCGTTCCCAAATTTCTCTATGTCTTCTATCGGGTTTCTTCTCCTGCAATCCTTCTTACGGCCCTCGTTGGTCGTCCTATAATGTTTGGTGCTCGAAGCACATACGATTTTGTATAATGAGTCACATTCATTATAATTCATAGAAGGATAACGTAAGGCGCATGCGTAAGGTAATACAACAATCCTATAGTAAGGCTCTACATCAAAGAACGTTATGCTGAAACGTGAAAAGCCGTACCGATCCTGAGGACACTAGAACCTGATATTTTGATACCGCCTGTGACACCCTACCTAATTAAATACCGGGTGATTAGTCCTTTATTAAATTAAAATCAAAGTGTCCGGTTGGTTCATTCTTAGCATCACTATCGAAAACAATTTTCATTATTATTCACCTAATAATTAATCAAGATAAGACTCAAAACATTTTCCCAATTAATTATAACCAATTAATCTATTAATAAATTCCATGCCTTAAGGTATAAGCCATTCCCATTCCACAAGAGTAAATACTGAACATGAATCAAATACTTAAATAAAAGACATTAGATAAAACCTTCCAGTTCAAAGTCTAAAACCAAAGTATCATAATACTAAATCCAACAGTAAGGAAATGCTAATAAAAATAAAATTCCAGAAATATTTAATCTGGAAGCGGGCGACACATGCCCCAAATGAAAGGTCTGAACTAGGAATATAATGAAGAGATAGTGGCGTCTAATATCAATAACCTACAGCTTCCACAATAGCTGCAGCTCATCGAATGATCCATGTGTCTAAGTCTGGTGGTGACCCTGTGGCTGGACACCTAGTATAATATATATATATATATATATATATATATATATATATATATATATATATATAGCAAAAAAAAGAGAAATAACAGGAAATGGGTCAGAGCCCGATTTGTAAAAATATTTGTTTTAGTAAGTATTTAAAACTGTAAAGATGGAATTATTATGTGCATGTTAGTTCCAAACTCTCACTTAAGATCACACATAGCGTACGTCCAGCCTAACCTAGTCATCTATAATATTTCCAACTAGATCATTAACATGAACTCCTAAATATAACTCAATGGAGTAACCCCTATCTCCCATACAATACGCTAATAATAATCTTGTATGCAAGTTACCCATTTTATATGCACTATTTTTATAGGAAGTCTTTTATCCTCTGGAATTACTTTACTTACCCATACTTATACATTTTCTAATTTCACACATTAGAATCATTCATTCTCAAGTATATTTATATACATATACATATAGTCACATCATCCCTATATATATATATATATATATAACATGTGCCCCTTGGTTAGGACCACTTGGCGCAATGCATACTCTGCTATCATGTTCCGGTGCATCACTCGATGCATAAAGGACAATTGGTTCGGCATTTCTCACGAACCGTAAATCTCATAACACAAATATTAGAGGTGAGCATACTCACCATCTAAATGGGTCACACACATACCTATGCTCCCATTCAACCGTCGAAACTATCCTACGTAATAGATAGCACGTATCCAAGTTCATATGCTCTGGGTACAATTCAATATCCCCCCATCGGGTCACCCAGGATAAGACTGTCCGCAACGCGAAACCTCCTCTCGATAGAAAGCAACGTAGGTATGTTGTACACATAATAAATCAATACATAGGTATACACACAACCTATTATAATCCCTAGGTATTCACACAACTAAGTATCATGTCCTATTCGTAGTATTACTATCACTTTATACCCTCGACGTGTTAATAATTACGATTATGATCTCTCTCATAATTTTCTAAGGGTCATCCATCCCATATGTGCCCAACTCTTAAATCACACTTTCCTTAGTATATCAGCACTTCAAATCTCAATGTACTTCATTAAAGTTCTTGCATCTCAAGTACCGAAGGATGTCCTAGAGGTCCAATATTCAATTCGGGAAAATACAGCAGGTCGGTCTGGACCTATTAAGGAAATGATCCGGACCTTTTTTTATGAAAAATGATCCGTACCTTTTAATAAAAAACGATCTGAACCCTTTTAAAGAAAAATGATCTGAACCTTTTAATGAAAAACGGTCCAGACCTATTAATAAAAAAATGATCCGGACCTATTAAAAAGCGATCCGGACCTATGCCTGTAACAAGATAGCCCTACCCAGTTACGTTCTCTTCACCATTTCAACACCTACAACCTCTACAAATCATTCCCAATCTCCAAACAACCTTTTTAAATCAACTTCCTAACATGTATGTATGATTTTCACTAATATAACATCAGTAAATCATCACCCCGTCATGATTATAATTCAAAATTCCCAAATTTAGATCACAAGAATCCTAGTTTCCCAATTTTCAATTAGAGAACCTAACCAACCCTGATTTGTTCATCGATATAATTTTCCAATTTCGTGATTGCTCCTCTACATACATGAAGGAATTAAACTACTAATCAAATCAGTCCATAATCATAAATTAAACCTCCAATTTTTACCCAATTTCATATGTAATTCATGATCAAATTCGCCTACACTAACATGAGCATGATTATTGCCAAAGGAAAGCAAGTAATAAACACTTGCCTCAAATTGAATGTCTGATCCGTTAGTGATGTTGGTATAGATGCGATCCTCACTTTTCGATCTACACGATGGTGGTGGTGGTTGTGTAAGGTGGTGTTAATTAGCCTTCCTCCTTTAGGATTTGCTCTCCCTCACCCTCTGTGTTTCTCTCTTGATTTCTGTGTAACTGAACCCTAATGGAACTCCCATAATTGATATAATAATTGTCTAATTTTCGTCCATTTTAATTCCTCAAAAATTCAAATGACAAAACTACCCCTATGGGGTGCCGATTATGCCTAAAATTACCCTAGAGTCCAAATAACATGCCCGGGTGGAGTTTTCTGACTATCTCGACCCTTTTGGACTCAATAGCTCACTCTAAATTACCATACGAGTTGTACAAAATAATTTATCTTTTTACTCTATACAATTAGTCTCGACACGACTCACATGTGCGTCCTGACTTAAAATACCAAATGACGTATTTCGCACTCCGACAATTTATAAAAATTATATAATGCCATATTACATATACCCACAGTAATAATCAATAATTTTCATCAATAAGTATTGACCCTTGTCACGATAGTTAACAATTATATTAAATTCGGGTTCATTAACAATTAAATTTCTCGACTTTTAATTTAATTAATCCAATAATAATAATTAATCCCATAATTATTTAATATCAAAAAAATATGGAATGTTACAGTATTCTACCAAATGGATTAAATCTAATGGCTAGGAACTGTGCTTAAAGATTAAACTACTAATCATAACAGGTCACCCAATTTATTGAACCTAAAGTATCCAGTTGACTAAGCCAGATAAAACAAAGAATAGTATTAAAAAACCAAAAAACATTTAATGAAGGTATGCAGGAAACTAAGGTTGGTATTTGGTTTTAAAGAATGCTTACAAATAGGGTCTAATAGTAACAATGCTACAAATCTCTAATGTTTTACGAATGGACATTTGACATATAACAAATGAGAGGAATTATAAGGTCAACCAGAACAAATGGTTCATAGACCTATAATCAAAAAGGCACTGGCGTTTAAACTAATGGGACATAACTTCTGGTAATGGTTATAATAATGGACGAACCTAAAGACCCTAAAGCTCCAATATAAAAAACATTGTATTATGTACTAAAAGTCCAAACACCAAATTACCTTGTCAAGCTGGTGAAAAGAATGATCGACAAAACCCAGTAAATGTTGGTGGTGCCTAAAGTTTTAGTGTAACGAGTGGCTAAAAAAAATTGTGGCCAAGAATACTTCCACGTGTGGGCATATCACATGTCAGTCAAACTATGCTTGGATCAAGGTCCTATGCAATAGATCTAAACCTCTTATCTACGGTCCTAAGAGCATTTGAAACAGATAATGTGAGTGTGTGAAAACACAAGCTGTGTTTGTTTTAAAAAACGAGCGCACAAAAGAAAATTTTCATTAGAATAGAAATACCGTTTAAAAAATTTGATTAACATTCAAATATATTCTATAAAAAATTATTTTAAAAAAGAACAAAGTAATTTTAAATAAAAAATTATCAAGTTTCAATTTAAGAATATTTTAGACACATTATGTCAACTAATCATAAATGAAAAGAATAAATGCCTAAAAGGTGTCAATGTGCATATGTGCATTCGTACCGTGTTTTAACCTTTTACCATTACTCGTATATAATCAGTAATAAATTCTGGTGTCTTGAATAGTCTCGACAATTTGAGATGATGTACCAAACGAGTGAACTCAAATAAAAAAGTGTTTTGACAAAATATTCAATTAATTAAAACACTTAAACAGTTTCAATATGAAATTGTGGTTTCTCCCATATCTGATGTACTTTAACCAAATTAGATCTTATGGTTAGGGAAGCTTCATCTTCTTATTCATGTATGTTGGATTGGACACATTTAATAGGAGGTGTAGGCATGCATTCACTTGTTCTCCTTACTCATTAGAGGATTCTTTTATTTCAGTACTTTCAGATTTTATAGCTTTGAATGTTGTAATTGGTATACACAGACCTTTGGATGTATCTTGTAGGTTGTAGCTCTAGACTTAACTTATTGGGGATGTGTATTTTTTACATGTTGATCTTGATTAGATAGACCTTAAGTTTCACATACACTGCACCCGACTAAATAACTATTGATTGGCTTGACAAGTTTTTCTATTGAGACCATTTGTTTTGGGATGGGCCTGATTACCTTGACAAGAGAGGGTCTAGTTGAGTGGACCGTGATGAAGAGGAGGAAGGCCTCCAAGTGGATGTCAAAGGTGACCTTCTCTTACCCTATAGTTCAGAATGTCTTGTTCTGTCTAACAACTGGACATGTATAATTCTTGATTCATTCACTCATGATTTTTATTCTGTCATAAAATAGAGAGAACAAAGAGAGAATTTAGAGGGAGTACTTCATTTCATTGATATGTCAATACTAAATGGGTATAACCCCTATTTATAGTACACAATAAGGTAATCTAATAGTCCCCTTAATAATTGAGGAATACCATTGGATTGGAATATAAGTGGACATCCACTTAATTATACATTTTACAACACTCCCCCTTGGATGTACAATATATCCGCCATCAATGATTGTTGCCTCATTAAAATCTTACTAAGGAAAAACCCAACGAAAAAAAATCAAAGTGAAGTAAAAAGAGTACAACTTTTGTGATCATTGAATTGGTGTTGGGCGCTCTTACGGTTGAATCCTTAAAACCTTTAACCGGAAAATCCAATGGGAAAAAACCTAGTTAAAAGAAAACGAGTACAATGCTCATATGTCCAAAACATCGTGTTCTTAAATTCTCCCCTGATCAAATGCTCCACCTAATTGGATACTCCCATTGATTACGATATTTCTCTGATGGTTGAGTTGATGCATATTCGTCTCATATACAACCTTCTGAAATATTTCTTTAACATGTTGAATAGATTTGATAGGCTGTGACTTTAATTTCATTTTTCTTCATAAGATCGACTTCCATAAGGATTGTTTGAAGAGAGATGGACATGTCACTTTATCAGATTCATTTAACTTCATCAACATAACTCTTCTAAAGTTCATGTGTTGCATAACTTTTCTTAAGTTCGTGGATGTAGAAGAACTAAAATGTGTTAGCCATATATCCCTTAATGTATCCTTTTTTAGTGTGGGCTTACAAGAACCATTATCTTCATAAGTAGTATGAGGAACATATGTTGTTTGAAGCAAGTCACAAGTTCTTTAATTGTTTCTTGTGAGGATGATAGAGATAATATGCATCTATATAACTAACTGGACATAAATGGTCAGATAAAAATATCACATGATATGATTGATATTAGTCCCACGCTATGCAAGTCAATGGTAATTATTTCTTGCCAAATATTGCCTGCAATTATAATATCCAGTATCAGGCATTGTGTATATACATAACTTACAAGTATGGTACTTCTGGACCAAATACTATAATAACATGCACATTTGGTACTTCAAAACCAAATTTATATTTGTCATCTTCTTTAGGATGATATGGATAATTTAATATCCAAATACCATAAACCAAAGGGTGTAATATAATTGCATGTTTAATATATGATAGAGCATTGCAGGACTTTTCAATCCAGTTGACTAAGGGATATGAGTGTAACATAAAATGTACTCGATCTGCAGGCCTAGACAAAACTAGTTACCCCAGGGTCATTCATTTTTGAATTTCTTATTTGGATATTTGTCATTTTAGTTGAGCTCTTCAGGAGCACATCCATTAAGGATATTTTTACATTTCAGCTGAGCTCTCTAGGAGCACATCCATTTAAGGATATTGTATAATGGCACATTTTCATATATGATTGTTTTCATAGCTTTTCTTAGACATATATTTACTAAGACGATTGTACGTATATCCATTTAGATTGCATGATGTATAATGAACATCTTAGTGCTTTTGAGTATGTACTCATTATCTTTGCTTCAGGCAAAGAAAATAATTCTAGGATTTGTGTACATATTCTTTGTCTAAGTCCCGTATATATAGGCAACTATAATATTCATGAGTCTCATATAATATATTTTAAAAAACTACTAAAATAATCAGATATCTGAAGAGTATTTATGACCAAAACGGGATGATATGTTTGCATATAATCAATTTTATTTCTTTAGAAAACCTTGGGCCATAAATCATGCACCTTTTGGTGAGTTTTAGCACTTCACATTCTTATAGATACCAATTCGTAACCTTTAGGGTTAACATTTTTAGGATTTACTATAGGTCCAAATACACCATGTATATTAAGAGACTCGAATTATGCCATCATGTCATTTTCTTATTTGGACAATATATCCTTTGTCGACATTTATTCAAATTCATAGTACGTGGATTTGTAGTATAATTTCCCTTTGATTTTTGTGTAGCTACAACATATATAATTATATCATCGATGATCATCTTTGTTGATCCCACTTTTCTCTTGTATATCTATAAAATATAGAGATATTATTTAATATTAGTTACCTTTTCCAACTTCAGGGTTTTATAGTCACATCAGGGACTTGTGTCTTTTCATAGACAATAACCTCTTCTGGAGTGTTAGAGAAAGTGGATATTTTATTTATAACCTCTTTTGAAGCAGTACGTATGACTTGGGCATGATTTTATTTAACCTCCACTTCTGGGGAGTCAAGTAGTTAGGACCTATAAGTTTACCATGCTTCTAGCATGTAATAAATTTATTTGTTGCCAAATTTATTTTATCCTTCGAGGATAATGATTTTGGCAGGAACATTTGCAACTGGTCCATGTGACATTTGATTTTGCAATATAATCTTTCATGTTATTTTCATATTGAGCGATATAGGGGATTATATGAGACATAGTATAAGTATTTCACGATAATTCTCATCGTTCTTCAAGAATGAACCGTTATTTAAGAATAATTTGTACTTCAGGTACATTCTATCCTCCCCCTAATAGCGAGAATAGTGTCTCATCAAAATAAAATTGCACATATAACATCAACATTGTATTTATCAATGGTTCAATGTAGATTGAATCATAAGCACTGGATATACCCTTACGATAGATATCATTTGCATTGACAACGTCTTATGAAAAATAATTAAGGTGACCAAATTGGTCATTATATAATAAATAATGGAACCACGGAGTTGTATGCTCATGATGAAATACAATTTTACAATGTTAAATATTGTATAGCATAACCCCTTGAATAATGTAATGATAGTTTTCTAGTGTAAGCTTCTAGCTTCTAACACTAGAATTAACGCAAAATTACTTTTCACTGTTTATTTCAATATGGTACCCATATATGCTAATGTCGATGAAATAAAGCAATTTACTTGAGGAATTTCTTTCATATAAATCATAGCATATATATGGGAGGGTGCCAAATAATATCACATAGGCTCTTCTAGAGATTTAGGTTTAACGATGCCTCAAACCTTTACTATATCACACACCAAGTCAGAAAAAAAATAACTTCTGTTTTTTCATAATAGTGTGAGTTGTTCGTTTCCTGCTAGAGAAATTTCATCACCTGGCGACTATTCACAATTGCCACTTTTAATAGTCAAGAATGGAAGATAAAGATACTTAAGAAAACAATAATATATTTTATGATCAAACATTTGTTAACCAATCTTTAAAATGTGAAAGTACTAAAAAAATCATATCAGATTTATCAGATATTCAAAAAATGGGATAGAAAATGACAAATATTTCGTTTAGAAAAGTAATGAGGACTCGCGGTTCTCTATTTAATGCCATATATATATATATATATGAATCTTCGGGTTCATATAAATTATCAAATTATAACTGTTGATGCAAAAAACTAGATACAATCTAATTAATTAATCACAGATAAAAATGAATAAATAAATAAGACAGTGGATTTTTAAAGTGGTTCGGCTATGAAAAAGGCCTACGTCCACTGTTGATGTATTGTTGACTATTTTCCTTAAATCTCGATAATAAGTTTACAATCAGATCCCAAAGTCCCCTTTTATGACTGGGTTACCATGTATTTATAGCCTTCAGGTTCTACATATGAAAAGGTAATGCGTTGTTATCTAGTAGACATATACATATGTACAATAATAATGCGCATTTAATGCGTAGTCACCTTTTGGCTTTCTTGATTAGATACTCTACACGCTAAGTAGCTCAGACCGCCTAATTAGCTCGGTACGCTTGAGTAGCTCGATGAAAGTATACATTTGCCACGTAGGTTGACACATGTCTTCATGTAATTTTTCCATGCCATCTGACTAATTTTTGTATCAACAGAAGCCCCTAATGTTTCACAGTTGAAGCTAAATAAGAAAGTGCGGAACATTTTGCCCAAAAGATTTTCGGATTACAGATCTCTAACACTTAGGACATTTTTGTTATATTTCTTTTCGTTTGAGTGCATAATGGCAAACTTGTAAATAATTTTGAATTTTTAGCAGCCGCTTTGATATTTGTGCCTTTCTCATGATTTAACCATAAAAAACGCAAATGTCTTTCTTGGTAATCATTTCTTTCTTCTTTTCCAATGCGAGGTATTTAAGAGCGACAGAACTCAAATCGTATTCTACTTTTAACAACCATATTTCTGAATTCTTTACTTTCTCTCCCTATTTCATACTATCGTTCTTTCGTCGTTCATCATTAGCAGATTTCTCCGTTCTATGTAAGATTTTCTTCCTTCATCTTTCTTTGTTTTAGTCATCATGGTTTACCTTGTTGAATCTTTAGATAAATTTCGGACTGATTTTTCAATTCCTTCTTGGGTTATTTTAGAAGAGCCTTCTTTTCCTTCTGATTTATTTTCTTTGGTGGAGGGACATTGGTTTCCCTCCCTTTTTGTAGCAGAGTGTGGCTTTTATTTCCCGCCAAATCCCTTGTGTTTGGAGTTTTGCCAATATTTCGATATTGTACCTGTAAGAGTAGCTCCAAATACATGGAGGGTATTTAATGGCGTATATAGGTTGAATCAAATTCATGGAACTCATTTGAGAATTCCAGAAATTATGTATTGTCATAAATGGGTTACCAGCGACATTACTTTTTATTTAAAAACTAGGTTTTCGAATAGAGCTTTAGTTGTCAATCTTCCCGATGCCAACAAGGACTATTTTGATCATGGGGTAGTAATGACAAATTGGCAACACCCCCTATTAAATAGAAATGACGTGTACCAAGGACCCAGATGTTCGCTCTATGGAAATGGGATAGGTTGTTTTTAATATTTGAATTTAGCTTTCTTTATGTTTGACAAAATGCGTCACTGACATTAATTTTGTTTGTTACAGTTGACAGTAAAAGGAAGCCCACAAAAGAGATTGACGTTAATATAAAAGATTTAAAACTTATCTGGAGCTTGCATCAATCAGTTGCTGGGGAGGACATTAGAGCTACTTCTTATTTATTGAGGTACAGAAATACCACCTCATCTTTCCTTGCTCCTCCTATTGCACCTCCTGCGGTAATCGATCTTAATCAACCGAAAACATCTCGAGGAAGTGTTAGAGAGTCCTCATCTGATTTGGATATTTCCATTATTGATTTGATGACGAAGAAAAGGAGAATGATGCCTGAGTTCTTTGTCCAAGATGCCCCTGGTGTTGATGGGTCAAAGAAAAGTAAAGGGGATGTCCCAGCTGAGGGGACGAAGAAAATGGACACTGATCCATCTAAGGGAACAACTACAACCATGAAGGAGGTGGGTAAGAAACCCCCAGTTGTTCCAAAATAGGCAACACCTTTGATTGAAGGTGTTGCTATTATATAAAGAGAGACATCACCTTTGATTGAAGGTGCTCCTCTAAGGATATTGAGAAGAGGTCTCACTAAAAGACCTACAGAAGCTGTTACTCAACCTTCTGATGTTGAGGGTCCTTTGAGAGCTACTGTTCCAGCTCTCATCGCTCTGAGCTCGGCCAAAGGTTTGATCAAATCTTGGATCCTTCCCGAATATTGAGCTGCTGAAGATTTCCTTTCTCGGGAGAAGCTCAATAATTTAGCCGCCCAACATATTGCATCAGTAAGTATCATCATCTTTATTAATTCCTCGTCTCTACCTATTGCATTCAAATTCTGAGTTGAGCTCTTTCCTTTTTCAGTTTATGACGTGCTTTAATAGCATCTTGAAGAAAGATGAAGCTATAAGGGCTTCCACTTCCTCGGATGGGACGGAAGAGGCTTTTACTGGTTCAACCCTCTCTTTAAATGAATCCCGTTAGAAGTGCAAGGAAGAAAAAAATTCTTGGGAGAATGAACTTCGATCTGTCAGGACATCTCGAGATCAAGCTATAAATGACTCCACAGAGTTAACAAAAATATTGAAGGACGTCGATAGTAAGCTTAAAGAAGTTGAACGACGTAAGAAAGAGCTTAAGGATAAGTTGACATCTGCTGAGGAGGTTGAGGCCAAGCTTAAAGAGGTTGAACGGAGTAAGAAAGAGCTGAAAGAAAAGGTGAAGCTTGCCAAAGAATGTGCTTCCTCGGAGAAAGTAAAAAGGAAAGCTACTATAAAGGAGTCTTTTAGCTCTGGGATAAAGGATGGAATAAAGCCTTAACTGCCATTACTTGTCAGATGGAATATGCCAGCTTGAAGTATTTTAAAGATGGATGGGTTGCATCTTTGAAAGAATTAAAGGTTACAGATGATTCTAAACTGTTTCAAAAACATACTCATGGCCCTCCTCCTGTTATTGGCGAAGAAGAAGAAGAAGATGAATCCCCCTCTGATGAGTCTTCTGTGATGGTATCAGAGCAAGTGCCTATGACTCCTGTTCCTCAGCCTTCCGAGAAAGTTCAATAAGCCAGCACTTCTATCGAAAAACTACCACTGCCTTCCGAGCAACCTACTCCTTCCTCCAAACCGATTGAAGATATTATAGGGAATAAGGAGAAGGTGTAAAGTTATTTGGTTCTTATGTTATTTTCTTTTTTCCTCGATTGCAACTTGGAATTCTTCCCTTTGTATGATGAATAAGAATTAACTTTTGTTATTTATCTCGTGTATTTCTTTAACATGTCTTATATCATTGTTGATGCCTTTTATTTTCTCCTTACTAGTTTGTGGCCAGGATGGAACTCTTATCAGCTAATGATACAGAGTTGATGAAGAAATGCAATGATTATTTCAAAGCTGGTCATGTAGACTTTACTGAGGCCAAAATAGTTGACATCCTTGGATCCGATCCCTATGAAAGAGCAATTGATGCTTACCAGTACTTGAAGTGTCTACTTGATCGTGTTGTAGCCAATAAAGTGGCTTATTACGAAATGATTGAAGATCTTCAAGGAACGATCGAGGAACTTCAACAGCAGTACAAAGAGTCCACCAAACTCCTACATGAAGGTTACGAGCAAAAATGCCAATAACTGAGCACTGATCGAGGTTACGATAATTATCTCTCTGCTCATAAGAGAAGAGAAACTGTTCTAAGTCATGAGGTTGAAGAACATAGGCACATTGCCAAGATGTTGGAAGAAGAGAATGTTACGCTGCAGGAGGAGGTAAAATGACTTAAAACGGTTGCCTCTTCTTCCTCGGGAGCCTTGATTCCGGTCAATGATGAGGACTATTCCTTTTTAGAGATTGAAAATGCTGCCTTGAGAGAAGAGCTGAAGACTTTGAAATGAGCCAAACCGATATCCTCCTCAAGGGGTAGAGGTAGAGTTGTTCGAAAAAGTGTTGAAGAGACGAGGACTAACCAAACTTTAATAAATCAAGGCACTCAGATAAAAGCCAAAACTCGAGCCCTGGTAGAAATGTCTCAGAAAATGCAAGTTCTCACCGACCAACTCTCCAACCAAAATTTTGCATTGGAAAATAAGGATCTTTTGGTAAAAAAGCTCCACGAGCAGCTTAATAGATTGACTTATCAATTTCACAAGCAGCCCAGGGAATTTTGGATGGCTGGGTATCATGAAGATCTGTATAATCTTGATGCTCGATTGCAGCAGTCAAATAATGAGGGGTACAAGTAGGGATGGTTGAATGTTATGTGCGTGTTGAAACTGGAACAAGGGCACTTTTTATGGGATTATTATGAGCCTAGAGTGCTTGATTTGCCCGTGCCTCCCTTTAATCTTAATCTTAGTTGGATTAAATCTCGTGCTATTCCTCGATTCCTGATCTCCAAGTATCTTGGTGATTATAGTCTTCATTCGAATTTTGAGATATCTCGTCCAGAAAATTTGCTTGATCGACCATCCATAATTAACGTTAGAATGCTGTGAGATATTAACTTTATAAACTCTCCCTATGCATTAGATGATCCTCCAGCTGGGGTAGAACCTGTTTCAAAAGTAGAGGGAAAGAAACCCATAGAATAGGACATTAGTATATAATGAATCAAATTTCATTTCGTATGTAATATGTTTGGTTTTAATCAAGAAAGAATTAGTCTCTGTACAATTTCATTTCTTTGGAAATATTTTATAGAATGTCTTTGTTATTCGTTAGTGAATATATATATATATATATATCTGTAGAAGGACGAAATGTCCTATTTTGTTTTAGATAATGGAACTTGTCCCATTTGTTGTCTGATTATAGTGACTTGTCACTCTTTGGTCCTAAGAAAAGGAATGATTTTCACCTCATGTTCCTTCTTTGTTGTAGTAATCATGCCAGAATTATCTTGTTGCCTAGATAGTGGATGCCCCGGGAGGTCACCCATCTTCTTGCCTAGTTTGGTGTCTCCCATGAGATCACCCGTGATACCAACATTGTTGGTTAAATTTATTATTACTGACCAACCGGAGTTAGTGGTTATTGTCGATCAACCGGAGTTGGTGGCTGTTGAATGCCAACTAATCGGAGTTGGTGGTTTCTAAATTACCAACCAACCGGAGTTGGTGGTTGTTGAATTGCCGACCAACCGGAGTTGGTGGGGACTGAACTGAATTTGTGTTTGTGTAGTGTGTAGCACTGATACTTCGAAGAAAATTCAATAAAAGAAGAAATATGGGCAAAACATCACTTTTATTCATATTGAAAAGAAATGTGTTACATATGAATTTTTATTACAAATAATACTTGCGCAGATGCTCTACGTTCCACACGTTCTTGAATTAAGTTTCAATTCTATATGTCCCAGGATGAACAACTTTAGTTACTCTGTAAAGGCCATGCCAGTTGGCCTTCAGTTTATTATGCTTCTGGATCACCTTTTTCAACACATAACCCCCCTCTTTCAAATTGCACTTCTTCGCCCTTTTGTTGTAGAACAAGGTTGTTCGTTGTTGGTAAGTTGCATTCCTAATTGTTACTTCTTCCCTAACTTCTTCGAGCATATCCAGGTCTAAACATCTCATCAAGTCGCTTACAGGGGAATTGAAATTAGGCACCCTATGTGTGGGTAGACCCAATTCTACAGGTATGACGGCTTCACTCCCAAAGGTCCAGTTGGTGTTCGTGGTGTAGTGCGATAAGCCCATAATACGGAGTGCAGCTCGTTAATCCAGTTTCCCTTTGCATCATCCAGCCATTTTTTAGACCATTTAGTAGAGTTCAGTTTGCCCGTCGCTCTGGGGATGGCCTGGCGCAGAGTGGATCTTCTGGACATTGGATTGGTGACAATATGCAGCGAACTCTTCGTTGTCAAATTGGGTTCCATGGTCAGTAACGAATGCATGTGGGAGACCACACCTGCAAATAATACTTTTCTAAATAAACTGATAGACCCTATCATACGTCATATCAATGAGAGGTTCATCTTCCACCCATTTGGTAAAATAATCCACAACAACTACGAGGTATTTGAATCTCCCTTTGGTCGTTGGAAGTGGTCCAACCAAGTCTATCCCCCACATGGCAAATGGCCAAGGGGACGTAATGGGTGTTAACAATGCTTGGGGAGTTCTTTGGATGGAAGAGAAATGTTGGCATTTATTGCACTTCTTAGCATAAGCTGCGCAGTCATCTCTCATCATTGGCCAGTAATACCCATGTGTCATTATCCTCTACAAAAGCATCAACCCTCTTACATGAGCTCTGCAAGAGCCTTCGTGAACCTCTTCAATCAAATCTTTAACTTCAGAGGGATGGACACATCTCTATAGTCCTGCTACAATGCCTCTTCTATATAAAATTCCACTGGTTAATACGTAACGAGCAACTTTAAACTTTAGTTTATTGGCTGCGAGTTTGTTAGTTGGCACAGCCCCCTCTTCGATATAGGCCCTGATGGGATCCATCCAGAATGGTTCCAAGTCAAGGGCAATGAAGTTCACCATTAAACCTTCGTCTATACTCCAATCTGCCAGGATTTCTATTGGGATTGTTCTTCGTAGTTCTGTGTGTGTTGCTGAAGCTAGCCGAGCTTGTGCATTAGCTCTTGCATTATCTAATCTTGGTATTCTGATCAACTAAACTACGGTAAAAGTTTATACAACCTCCATAGCTTTTGAATGATACTTGCACATTAATTCTCCCTTCGCTGCATATAACTCGAGAATTTGATTTACAATGAGTTGTGAATCACTGAATACAACAACCTGCTCTGCATTCATGATTTTGGCCAAACTTAGGCCTACGATCATAGCTTCATATTCATCTTCATTATTGGAAGTCTTAAATTAAAAATGTAGAGCATACTCAATATCAACTCCATCAGGACTGTTTAAGATTATTCCTGCTCCACTGCCTGTGGCACACGAAGAGCCATCCACATACAAATTCCATACAGGTATATTATTATCAAACTCTTGGTCAGACGGAGTTCCTCGATGGAATAATTAATACTGCCTTTTATCTTCCCCTGTCACTGGGCAATTACCCGACACTTCTCGCTACTCGTTGTTTATCTTTTCTTGCCTATTCCCTAATGGAAGTTGGTCAGAGGTTTTCTTCGATGATCCAGTAACATCTACGGGTTGGTCTTCATTTAGGTCTTGCTCTTCGGATGTGTGAGAGTGAGTAAACTCCGTGATAAAATCCGTTACTGCCTTCCCCTTAAGTGACGACCTAGGTTCATAAACTATATCATATTCACCAAGTTCTACCGCCCATTACATCAATCTCCCCGATTTATCCGGTTTGTGCAAAGCTTGTCTTAAAGGCATATCAGTATACACTACTATAGTTTGGGCTTGGAAGTATGGCCTCATACTTTTTCTTGCTTTGATTAGTGCTAGTGCTAACTTTTCTAGTCTTGAATATCTGATCTCTGCTCCTCGAAAGGCCTTGTTGGTGTGATAGATTGGTTTTTGCACTCCGTCCTCCACTCTTATTAACGCCGAACTAACTTCGTTATCTGAAACCACCAGATATAAGTATAGCCTTTCTCCCATTACTGGTCTAGATAATAATGGAGGTGTCCCCAAATATTTTTTCAACTCTTGAAAGGCCTCCTCGCATTCATCATTCCACTCAAAAGTTTTTTGAAGTGTTTTGAAGAATGGGAGGCATTTGTCTGTTGCTCTTGATACAAATCTGTTAAGTGCTGCAACTCGCCCTGTGAGACTTTGCACCTCCTTCTTCATAGATGGAGATTGTAGTTCCAATAAGGCCTTTATCTTTTCAGGGTTTGCCTCAATGCCTTGTTGGTTAACAATATACCCGAGAAACATGCCTTCTCGTACTCCAAATATACATTTGGTGGGATTCAACTTTATTTGATATTTCTCTAACTGATCAAAAGTCTGGCCCAGGTCAACTAAATGATCAACAACTTTCTTTCTTTTTGTCAGCATATCGTCAACATAAACTTCCATACTATGATCGATTTTCTCTTCAAACACTTTATTCATCAGCCGTTGATATGTTGCACCTGTATTTTTTAGTCCGAAAGGCATAACATTATAGCAATAATTTCCCTTGGGGTTATAAAAGAGGTACTTTCCATGTCCTCTGGTTTCATTTTAATCTGGTTATAACCAGAATAAGCATCCATGAAACTCAACAATTCATGTCCCGATGTAGCATCCACCAGTTGATCGATTCGAGGCAAAGGAAAATGATCCTTTGGGCAGGCTTTATTAAGATCGGTGAAGTCCACGCACATCCTCTATTTATTGTTTTTCTTCTTTACCATCACCACATTTTCCATCCAATCAGGATACTTAACGTCCTCAATGAAAAAGGCTTTCTGCAGTTTCTCTACTTCTTCCTGTATGGCTTGGTTCTTCTTTGGGCTAAACACTCTTCTTCGCTGCTTTACTGGCTTGACCTCCTTGTTGACATTAATCTCGTGGCACAGGAAAGTCGGGTCTATCCCTGACATGTCTTCATGACTCGATGCAAAAGTCTATTTTCTGCGCTTTAGAAATGCCACCAATTGTTGCTTTATTGATGCGTCCAATGACGCACCAATTTGGATTGTTCGTTCGGGGTGTTCATCATTCAGAATGATGTTATCTATAGCTTCCATGACCTGACCATTCACGAGCTGAGATTCGTCTCTAGGGTCTAATATTTTAATTTATGTATCTTCTATCTCATCCACTCGATACGTAGTAGTCTTCTTCTTGGATTCTTCCAACTATTCCTGTTCAGAAGATGAATAGTAGCATTCCTGAGCTACTTTATGGCCACCTTTCACAACTCCCACTCCAAAATTGGTTGGAAACTTTAAACATTGATGTACCGTGGATGGTACTTCTTCAAACTTTTTCAGACCTACCCTCCCTATGATGATGTTGTAGGATGATTGGACGTTTTTATCCATTATAAAAAAGTGTACTTTTTCTATTCGGCAAGCAAGCCATGTACCAATAAGCATGTCTAACTTGATCGTCCCAAGTGGAAAAACCTTTTCGCCAGTAAAACTAAGGAGGGGCCTATGATATGGCTCCAATTGGGCTAACTTCAGATTCAAGCTGTCGAAGCATGGGTAGAACATGATATGTGCAGAGCTACCATTATCCACCAGTACCCATGAAATCACCACATCCTTTATTCTCATCTTGATCACCAAGGGGTCATCGTGAGGATATAGCATGCCTACCAGGTCGTTCTTAGAAAAGCCAATGACCAGTTTGTCCCTATTCACCTTCCTTGGGCGATCATCTTCAGCCAAGTTTATGCGTTGTATGTAAGATCAAGCTTGGGCCTCATTGAGGTAGGATTTTCTCTCCGCAGTAAGATCTCCACCTCCTTCATCTCCACCTATAATGACATTACATTCAAATGATCCAAAATGGATTAAAAATACCTCACGTTCGGGCTGCCTTGGCCTTTTGGGGAGATCGGGATCGTCTTCTGGATCATTTTCGTGATTTCTCTTCTTGTCATCATTTGCTCGGCGAGGAGATTTAGATCTTTGCCTTCCTCTGTCGCTGGTTTTTTCACCACTTTGGCGATCAATGTACTTAGTCAGTTTTCCTCGCCTGATGAGTGCTTCAATTTCGTTCTGGAAAGCTATGTAACGTTTGGTCGTGTGACCATGGTCTTTGTGGAACTCGTAATATTTGGACTTATCCCTTTTGTCAGGATCTGTCTTCATTTTCTCCGTATAGGTTAACTCCTCGCTATTCATGATCTCCTCCAGAATATTATTTATATCTACCTTCAAGGGAGTATAATTCCCATACTTCCTCAACTGCTCCAACGTCTATTTGCCTTTTGACTATTTGCTGCCACCATTATTCTTCTGATCCTTCTTCTCAATTTTACTACCCTCAACTTTGGTCTCCTTAGTGTCTGTATTCTTCGCATCCATGGCTTCCTCTGTGTTCATGATCTTGGATGCCTTTGCCATCATTTCTTCTATGGTCTTGGGCGGATCCTTGGCCAAAGTATAGTATAACTTATTCGGTAACAGACCACTCATCAGGACAGTAATTATTGTCTTCTCCTCGTAATCAATCACCTTAAGTTTTTCATTATTAAAGTGAGTAATATAGTCCCTTGTGCTTTCTTCTGTCTTCTGTTTAACGCTCAGTAAATGTGCTACTCTTTTAACTGACTTCGCTCCAAAACAGAAATTCCCTATGAGAAGCTCTGTTAGCTGATGAAAAGTTAAAATCTTCCCTCGAGGAAGGTTGTTGTGCCACATCTGAGCTGACCCGGTGAGAGTTCCTGAAAACTCCCTACATCTCATCTCATCTGGAACCGCGTAGATATCAGCAGCAGCTTGGTATTATTCTATATGGAAGACAGGGTCACTTTTTCTATCGTATTTAGGTGTCACCATAGGAGCTTTGAATTTGGATGGCGTGGGAAAATCCACAATTGCCTGTACGAAGGGTGTCCCTTGGATAAAAGTTCTTTGTAGAGGGTTCTTGTCCTTAGACATTTTCCCTAAACTGTCTTCCAACCTTTGAATAGAACCTTTCCATGCATCGTTTCTCGCCTCGGGTCTATTTGTACGAGTGACTGATCGCGCTGAGTTTTCCTCTTAGAACATTTCATTACGGGTTGTCGGGTGTGATTGGGAAGAACCTTCCCTTAGAGAGGATGGTCGTTGAGAGTTCCTCAACGCAATCCTAGGAAGGTTTCTATTCCTCCTAGGGTCCAATCGATCAAAATGGGAGACTCTACTTAACCTTTCTAGAGCGCTAGTCTGTTCTGGATTTAGAGTGACATTCTGTTCAGAATCTGTAACTCGTACTGATGAAGTCCGGCCCGGTTGATACAAAGGATCACTAGATCTCTCTGTGCGATATGAACCAGTATGCCTAGATTGAGAAACTTCTGGGAACAACATTCGTCTAGTTCTTGAAGATGGCAGATGGGTATTTCTTTAAATGCTTCGTTGTCCTGACTGGGCAGGCGCTCCATCTCGAACAGTTTGTATAAGTTGACACATGGTTTCTTGCATGGCCGTTTGCCCTTGGGCTAAATTATCCATTATGCCGGCTAGATCTTGAATATTTGGTGGAGTAGAAGGGTTTGTGGGACCCCAACAGTGTTTAGATTATTGGATTCTGGAATCTTAGCCATAGATGATGAGTTTTTGGTAAAAACACTAAGTCTAGTCGTTCCCACAAACGGAGCCAATATGTTGATGTAAAAAACTAGATAGAATCTAATTAATTAATCACAGATAAAAATGAATATATAAATAAGACAGTGGATTTTTAAAGTGGTTCGGCTATGAAAAAGGCCTACGTCCACTGTTGTTGTATTGCTGACTATTTTTCTTGAATCTCGATAATAGGTTTACAATCAGATCCCAAAGTCCCCTTTTATGACTGGGTTACCATGTATTTATAGCCTTGAGGCTGTACATATGAAAAGGTAATGCGCTGTTATCTAGTAGACATATACATCTGTACAATAATAATTCGCATTTAATGTGTAGTCGCCTTTTGGTTTTCTTGATTAGATGCTCTGTACGCTAAGCAGCTCGGACCGCCTGAATAACTCGGTACGCTTGAGTAGCTCAGGACACTTGAGCAGCTCGGTGAAAGTATATATTTGCCACGTAGGTTGACACATGTCTTCATGTAATTTGTCCACGCCAACTGACTAATTTTTGTATCAGCAATAACTAAGGACTTCAGGTAGTATATTAAAATAACTCACAAAGTGCCTAGTGAGAATTATGCAAGAAACTTCAAGTTTTTTTTTTCATTTTGTATGTAATAACTTCTAGTTCTACACAAATAGTTGAACTTCAAGTTCAATATTACTAATGTCAAAGGACATTAAATTCTCTATCCTTTTATATCAAAACTTCAAGTTTGATTATGGGGTAATAATATCAGAGAATCTTCCAAACAAGTGTCAAATAATTTTTATTAGCTCTGACCAATAATAATCCAGCCTCTTTATTAAAAAATGAGGGGATTACTTTGTCACATTCTTAACACATTCCCAAGGCTACAATGTATATTAAGAAATTAGAATGTGAAAAGGAGTTAAAATTAAATACCATTAAAAGTAATTTGACATTCAAATGAGAAGCCCCCAAATTTAAAAAAAAAAAATCAATTTCCTTAAAGTGCGGAATAGGATGGTTAAACACAACACATGCAACCTTCAAATTTTAATTACTTTCAAATTAAAATTAAACTCAACTAAAGTGAAATAAAATTAATCCAACATAAATTTTCACTTAAACAAATTTAATTCAACCCAAGTTCTAAAAATTTTCCTAACATGATTAATTCATTTTTCTATATAGGCCAAACCAAATTTTATCAAATTAAAATTAATGACTTGAATTAAATTAATTAAATATTACCCAAATTAATTTTAGCACCAAATTAAGCATGAGTAGTGATTTAAACCATATTTTTTCTTTTAGTCCTAAGCATACATCTAGGTGATATAGAAAGATAAAATAAATCACAAACCACTATGCACCAATGTACGAGGAAAACCCAAATGGGAAAAACCTTAGACGGCCCTAGCCTTAAGTCCACTAAGTATGAATTTATTATTACAAGACAGATGACTTACTTCAAATGACTCGATTTCGTCCAAGTCTTGATGCGTCTTCTTGTAACTACCTCTACCTAGTCGACAATCTCAGACTCCACCAGAACCTTGGAATCCACCAATGAAGTTTTTGGTCTCCGTCAACCCGCACCCGAATCCTTTCTTCAAGTGGGAACACCGCAACACGCAAACAAACTCGTTTTGGGTGGAGAAGAACCTAAACTCTCTTCTTTAATGGTGTAGAGATGAACCAAAGGTGACAAACCAAACTCCAAACAAGATATATATATATATATATATATATATATATATATATATATATATATATATATATATGGAAACTTGGAATTTAAACAAAACTATGGGTGTGTAGAGTTTTGGAAGGATTTTACTTCATAAATTCAAAATCTCAAAACATGAACTTTTTGGAAAAATAATTTTTACTCTCTAGAGAATGAAAAACTCTCAAAAAGTTACTTGGAAAATTCTTGTTCCCGCACATAAAATGGCTGGTAAAAGTTAATGGAACAAGTGGGAAACATGGGGGGTTACAAAAGAAAATTGCCAAAAATTTGCCTTCCCGCCAAAGACATTCGAACGAATTTCCCAGGTAGTTCGAACGACATCGTTTGAACAGGATTTTAGCAGAAGAATAGGCTAAATTCTCGTTGGAAAAAATCGTTAGAACGAAACATCGAACGAAAAATCAAAAAATAATTGGTGAATCTCGTTGGCAAACTCATTCGAACGACAATCTCGTTCGAACGACATTTCGAACAAAAAAACAGACTTTCCAGAATTTCAATTTTAAGTCCAAAACTTTTATCCAAAGTTCTAAAATAATTTCTTAAACGCAAAAGTCATTTTAAATTAAAATTACACCCATAATAAATATTTCAAGTTTCCTATATATATTAAATGCATTCATACCTTTTAAAGACAATGGAATCCAATAGTTGTTAATGTAAAAACGAGGCACTAAACTCAGCAAAGAAGTGAACTTGAAATCTTGGCCGCCACATATTCAACTCAAGCAGGTCATAGGCTTAGATGGAAACAACTTATATCATATGACTCAAATTGTTTTGTCCGAAATTGAGCCAACACTACATAAGGCTCAATTGGAAATTTGTGTCCTTACAAATCTCCCCCTTTGGCTATTCCGGGACAAAACCAAACCAAAAATCCTAAAGGGCCGTCAAGCTCGTCTAGACACACATCCCACCCAAAAAGTGAAAATACAGATACTGACTCGACCCAAGGATGAATTGCTTTGCCGATATAAAGATGCCTCTATAGAATAAATTCATGCACACTTAAGCAAACCATTAAACGCATAGGGAATATCAAAATATTAAATGCAATTCAATTAAATACGCACCCTAAATTAATTCTCTCCCTTTATCAAATAATGACCTACTTCAAGGTGACGTCTCCCCCTAAAATAGATCTCCTAAACTAAAGGTTAAGATATCATGTCTCCCCCCTTTTGTTCAGGAATAGACAAAGGATAAAGAACTAAAATATTACTTATTTCACCATTTAATTTAAAGAAATTACATTTCTCCCCCTCAAAACTACACAATGGATATAAAATATGGGAAAACAAGTAAAGATATGATGGTGCATAAAGTGATAAGAACATTTAAGCATATGGACAACCAAAAAAAATAACTAATATACAACAAGGGTAATTAAATACTAACTTATGATGCGAAAAAAATGATACCAACTAAAATGTATTCAACATAAGCATGGGATATCAACCAAAATTAGCAATAATACAGATACCAATTATGAATTAAGAGTATAAATGGATTAGATAACTTGGCGAAGACTCAAAAACAAACAAAATATCATATATATGTATACACACTAGATACAAAACTAAGCATAAGTACACACATATAGATATAAAAACAAAAATGACACAAAGTAAAATAACATAAGTTTTTCGTACTCTTATAGCATAAATGTGTCATATGGAAACATAAGTAAAGGGGTGTGAACAAGATACCAATGAATTAAAACCCAATCATGTAAACATGTTCACGGAGTTCTCATTTGATTGCAAAACTTTATCAACTCAGATTTAGCCTTATGTGATAAGATAAATTGAACTCTATGAACAAACAAGCACAATACATACAAGCCTAGCATATTGATGATTTTACAAACCAATAGAGTCATGACAATGAAAGTGAAACTAGGATAAAAGGACATACCATCGAAACTCCTTCAAAATATGCATATACTACTTTTGAATGAATATACCAAACTAATCAAAATACGCCTTGGTAAATATTTTTCTTTTAATTCCATGTTATTTTTTTAGGCCTTTGGACCACGTATTTCTTTTAGGTCCATTTCAAACAATGGTTTACCCGCAAAGGATAATGTTTCCTTTCGGAGCCCTTCCCCGTGCACATTCATATATCAATATTTATCACACAAATATCACGTGCAATGGAATTAACATGCACAAGTCCTCACAGGTTACAAGATAAGTAGATGGCTAGATTGGTAGGAGAACACCTTACAAAGCTCAAATATACATGTGAAGTTAAAATTTCAAAAGAGCTCATGCATGTGTATTAAAGGCATATAAAAGTGAATCCATTAAGCAAGTCAAACTTAAAAAACTCCATCTAACCATGACAAAGAACATTTTAAGGATTAAAAATTTTTAACCAAAAGTTCTAGCCACATGGGAGCGAAACGATAGGATTCAACACAAACATATGCCACAAAATGTGTGTCAAACTAAAATTCACAAAAAAAACTTTTTGAATTTTTTGAAAATATTAACCAAACAAAAATTTACACAAAAGATAAACAAAAATTATTTTTTATTTTTCATTAAGCCTAAATTAATCATAAGGTAAAACACAAATGATAAACAAAATCTTTTTCATATTTTTTCAATTAATGCAAATTAAAATTGTAAGGACATCGTCCATCACATTTAGTATGTCGTATACCGCTACAAGTTTGTCGAACCATTGGAAAGCGAACATCTATAATGAACGATTCAAATTTCAAGTCATCTTAAACAATCGTGCCCAACAAGGAAGGATTTGGTAAATGTGATTAAGTTCCATTTACAATTTGCATAAAAGCCTTGGGATATTTTTATAAAAATTAAAATATTTTTTCCTTTTATAAAAAATGATTTTTGAAATATTTTAAATGGATTTTTATCTTTTCAAAAACATTTTTATCATAAAATCTTTTTGATAACTGTTCTCAGATTCGTAAGAGTGTTGGTTTCTAAGTCCCCAAATATTTTATCACTCTGTAAATCGAATCTAGAGATTTGTGCCTGGTCGTTCAAACGAGATCCTATCTCATTCGAATGAGACCAGACGTCGTTCGAACAACATGACAGTCCGTTCGAACGAGAAGTATTTTTTGTTGATAGGTCACCGCCTTAAAAGTTTTATAAATAGGGTGTCACACTTTATTATTTCGTGCGGAGAAAACACTAGTTTTAACATAATACGTTTTGAGCACTTTTGGTTTATTCTCCATCTTTTTGAGGGTTCAAAGTTTATTTTTTCAATTCACAATCACAATATCTTTTTGTGTGAGTTGTTTTATGGAACCCAAAACTTAATTTTGTTGGGATCTTTGCTTTTGTTCATCCTTGATGGGGAGATCTCTAGAACCGACAGTTGCGTGCTATTGTGGAGTGAGTCGATACAAGGTTTATGACGGTGTGTCATTGAAGATCTTCTGCTTGTTGATTCTTTACTAAAAATGTCGTGTCCTTATGGTGTTGCTACGCATAAGCCTCTGCTGATTTCTAGAGCGGTACTTTGAAGATTTGTTGAAGGCACCGCGCGTTACACTTGTGGGTGATTATCAAGTGGTATGTAAGTCAAAGGCCGTGCAAATTATTTTAAAGTTCTATGAATATAAAAGGTTTTGCCCCCGTGGAGGATTTTTCCTGAAACTTGTGCATATTTAATTTGTTTGGATACGTAGTTGCATATTTTAGGGATGAACTAAAATTAGGTTTAAAATTGGTTTTTATATGCTTTGAACTCTAATTGATATAAAAAAAATGAAAATTATTTGAAACCACCCCTAGGAAAATATTCTTGGGTTGACAAGTGGTATCAGAGCGGGTTATGCTAATTTATTGCGTTTGATCTTGTTTGCCTTGCATCTTGGGTAGTTTGTTTTAATCTCAATGGATTTGTGTAGTTTTATCAAAGAAAATTTTGAGATTTTGAAACTCGCACATGACTCTTCTATTACTATATCTTATAAATGATTGTGTCAGTTTCTTTTGTCATACGCTAGTTATACTTCATGATATATCCTTGCTAGTGTTATGCCGTGTGTACTTTTTGTATTATATTTCTTTTAGAAAATTTTAAAAAAAATCCAAAAAGATTTTTGTATTTTATTTGCACCTTATATGAATGCTCACTTAGTATGACCAAGTCACAACTTCATGCCATATCCATATGACTGTTTGATAGTGTTTTGAGACAATAGATTGTGTCATTCTTGTGCTTTATAAAGTTTGGAGTCTTTGAGATGCTATAATGTTGCTTCCTACACGTTTGACTCCTTTTATCCATTATTGCACACATGCACGGATTTGTTTGACGTTTGTCTTGTCAAATCACATGTTGGTTATGTGTTTTCATCTCAATTATGTCTATTAAAATGAACCAAATGCGATAAAACAAGATAATACAGGTGTGCATATTTTTACCATTTGCCGTAAGTTTGTGTGAATTTTATAAACGGTGAAGGGCTACAAAAGGTACACATTTATCTGTTGCCCATATTATACTCAAGAGGGGGGGGTGAATTGAGTTTTTACAAACTTTAAGTCAAAATTAAGATTTCAGAAAAATATTAATTTAAATCACTTAGACAAGTTTCAGATTAATTAAAATTATAAAGAATAAATTTAACAATATCAAATAAATGCAATCAACTGATTATAAACAACTAGAAATGCAGATTTTAACTCACTAGGAATATTAATTTAATTTTCGTATTTAATATTAAGTGATATTCTGAAATTAATTATTTAGTTCAAAAATAATTATTTTAATCTCAAAATTAATTTAGTCAAATTTCGAAATTAATTTATTTGCAAGATAGTGTGCTGAAAAATATTAACTCAAGCAAGCATATGCAAATAAATAAATATAAGTGTGGAAAATAAATGACACCGAAATTTAACGTGGTTCGGCCAAATTCCGGCCTACGTCCACGCCCCTAGAGCCCCCGTCTCCTTTGCGCTTCACTAAACCTGATCCACTTGCTGGTAGGATCAAACCACCGCGTACAACTATTTGCAAGCTAACACCGAGCTTCAAACCCCGTGGTCCACTTGCAGGTAGGAACCAATCACCGGTACAAACCGAAGTTTCAACAAAGCTTCACAACAAATCTGAATTTTTGTAGTACAAGGTAAAATACTGAAACTCCTTAAAATACAATTTGTAATCTGAGTTTCTCCTTCTTTAATGAGACTTCAATAAATGATGTTGAAGTAGGCACAAGTCTTCTTCTTCAATGTTTGAGCAGATGATAAAATTAATTGCTCTCTTGAATGTGTAGCTAAGTAGTAAAATAAATGCTCTCAATAATATTTCAAGTGTTGTTCATATTCTCATTCAAGTTGGTTGATCTTCAATGCAGCACTTGAAAGCTTTAAATGTGTCTTCCAAAAACTAGCTGTTAGACACATGCATTTTGAGCATTTAATGCTCCTGATTTTCTGAGATGAGATAACTGAAAATAATCTCAAAATCTGATATGCAGATCTGCATCTTTTATCTTCTCCATAAAAATATAGCTGATGTAGCATGGAAATAGACATCTGAAAATATATGTGATTGAAAGTGGCTAGGTAGGTGACCCATATATTTTCTGCAAAAAGATAGTTAGTCCAAGAGATAAAATACAAAGTTGATGTATTTATGTGGAACCAGTGTGTAAAGAATATAACTGATGTGGCAAGAGCATTATTCTGTCAAGAAGATAAATGAGACAAGTAAGTTCATGTATAACTCAGTCATAGGTTTGCAAGAATATATATGTAAGGTGTACATATATATATTGTACGAAAAAATATTTCTCGAACTAATATATATATAAAATTTCTGACTGATAAAAAATTTGCAAACAGATATATATATATATATATATATATATATAAGATTTTCGGAAAGAATAAAAATTTAGAACGGATATAAGAAAACAATTTTTGACAGATATATGTATCAGAATTTTCGGACTGAAATAAAAAATTTAAAACAGATATGTACGTTAAAAATCAATTCGGACAAAAATAAATATATTGATGAATTTTCGAACAGATATAAACGTTAACATTTTGGATCAAAAAAACAAAAACCAATTTCCGAAGCGGTAAGCAATCCATTCGTCAGATATAGCCTTAAGGCTAGTTAAGTGTATGAGTGAAAGGCAAGAGCCATTTCAACGCACATGACAGAGCATGGCCCCCATGACACGCCTGACAGCAAAACAGCTCCCAACATTAATTGTATGGAAACAAGTAACTGGAACAACGGTCTTGTACGAACAGATATATAAATTTTGCAAAGGCTTAGAACCCAAGATTGCAAAGGCTAAACAGCCTAGGACAACACGCAGGGGGTTCTTTCATGAGTTGACATTTGTGGGGCCCAAGAATAGTACCATTCGGCTAAAGAGATCAATTTAGAAGCCAAGGTCAAATCGTAACAGATATTATATCAATATATAACTTTTTGGCACGGAGCACAAGATCTGTAAAAAAATATGCGGACGAAATCAGATATGTGCAACAGGTGCCGTGCAGTCAGGTATCGCACAGAACTTTTGGCAGACGAACTGGGTGACGACGCACGCAGATCAACTTGGCAAGATACCTAGCTAAACTTTTAGCTGTATCCCTTAGTACACACTTTCGACCAAAAGAAATCAGCTTGTAAGTAATGATGTCATTGCACAAACTTGTAGAAGCCAAAGAGATCAGTATGTTTAAGCCAATGACAAATTGGTAACAGATATTGAGTATCCCATAAGGCTACTCAAGAGACTAACATCCATAATGCATACATACATATATATATATATATACATATCATATCGTATGAACATACGGCCAAAAATATTGTTTCGAAGGTTCTTTTCAGTAAAAAAATAATTCCGAAAATTATTTTAGAGTAAGACATTTATTTTTTAAACAAAGATACACCAGTTTTATAAAGCAATATTTTAACAAAAATTTCTTTTTGAAAATGTTTTGGCCCATGATTAATTAGTCACACCATATAAATTATATATGAAGATATATGCATGTGTGTCTAATGTGTCAAGTGCAAATGTGCAACCATACATGAATACCTTTACTCGGATATGTCGTTGTGTAAAGTCGAGGTATGTTGAGTAGGAAATAAACAGGATAATACCATAATAAATATTTATAGAATGACCTTATAAAACAATATGTTTGGAATCATCAAAATCAATATATTAAGTTAAACTAAAATGTACATTAATTAAACTAATTTAATTAATTAGGGATAAATAACATTTTCGTTAACAATCTCCCCCTTTTTGATGATGACAAACAATGATTCACAATGATCCATAAAATGTATAGATTAAGCACGCATAGTGAATCAGAAATATTTCTCCCCCTTTGACATTATCAAAAAGATATTTCTAATAAATTCAGTGTCACGGGTAAAATGTGAAGCTCCACCTATCAAAAATAATTCGTGCATGGGATTCAACCATAAGTCTCAAGGGACATATAAATGACATGAAAATTTTCAATACGCACACAAGTCATCATAAATTTTCCATAGCATGTATTTGAATGTGTAGATAGACAATAATATCATCAAATAATGCATAAGACATCAAGTTGAAAAACAATATATTCATATAAGATTACAGCTTAAAGTTGTTAACAAGATGACCCACATCTTTAGGGTTTCCCTCAATCGTGATTTTCTCAACAACAACTTTGATAGAATTTTCAGTATTGTTTTGAGAAGATGAACTTGCAACATTTTCATTAGTAGTAGAGGCATGTGACTGCATATATGGAGGCAAAACAAAGGGTCAAACAGGCGGTTTCACCCAAGGAGCATGCGGTGGAGATGAGCGAATGGTAATCATGGCGGCATCAAATGAGAAGTATTTTTTAATTGAGAGCCGCTAACTCCCTTGATTTGAGATTCACAATCTCCCCAAGTAGTGTAAATTCCGGGGATTTTTCCAACCCACACAACATAAAAACTCTTTGACATCTTAAAAGATAGATGAGAGATAAAATGTGAAATACACAAATGGGCTAGAATGTTGTGGTATTTAAAACCATAAAATTTTGTCGCGTAGTTAATAAATTTGCCAATTTCGAGATACGAGCCAAAACAAAATTCTTGGGATTATCAATACCATAAAAAATTATAATCATATGCAATAAATATTTATCTCCAAGAAAATTTTAATAACCATTTATCTCCCCCTAAGGGATACCAATTAAGGCAAATATGCATATAACAAATATGGTGCATCTATTTATGAAAAAAAATAATTTCAGCATTTATTTCCATAAGATCATTTTTGAAAAATCTCACAAATGATACTTGTGATACCAATTGTTGATCAAGTGGTTTCTCAATTCAAACATACATAACACAAATATTACCAACCCAAAAAAAATATTCATCGTGAATGTTACAAATATTCGAACAATGACATTAAACATGTAGTATGCAATAAAACTAACTCATAGAGATTAATATGACCATATCATCAAAGTCAACAAATGAATGTTACAATATTAACATGTAGCTCATATGACTAATAAATTTTAAAAGGACATTTTCGTTTCAGATTAATATTCAATAGAAAAGCATGAAATGATCCAATCTTATTATCCACAAAAATATGTCAAGATGTAATTCAAAAGATTATGAATTTTCACTTAGAAATTATCATCAAAATCAGGTGTTTGTGTCATATAACATAAAATCATCAAGAATAATAAATATACAAATTTACATGTGAATACTATCAACAAGCTCATATGATATAACAAATATTCTATGCATGGAAATATATCAATTATGAGAAAAATCAGTAATAAATATATGATATTTAAATTCAAGAAAGGTTCTCCTTACCATCTTACCAATACCAAAGATATATAAGCAACTTCTTCCAAGTGTGGCATTTTCAACATTAGGCAATGATACTTGAAATATGTAATATGACCAAATCATATGCCTTGAAAATCCACATTCCATCTCAAAATGCAACCTACACAACTTTGAAAATTTTCTCTTTTGGTACCCAAAATGTGTTAGGTCCATAGGGGTTAGTATACATCTTAGTTCCCTTTGGAATCCATGCAAATTTTCTGTTTCTAAATTTATATGGACACAAATATGAAAAATGTGTGTGTCTACCACAATAGGAGCATAAATAATTAGGTAGACTAGATGAGGCATCAAATTTCAATAAATTGGAATAAGTCTTTTTCTCATTTCCTTCATCATATCCAATACCATTATTATTAAATCGAATCCTTTGTGTCTCAACAATTTTATGAAAATATTCATTTCCTTTTGTAAAATTATCTAATGATTTCTTTAAATATTCAATCTCCCTTTTTAACTCAATATTTTCAATTTCAAGAGGAGAAGTGACAATAACAGATTTTTCCTTTTTCAAAGATTTAATTTCATTTTTCAAAGATTCATTTTCTAATTTCAACTCATCAAAATCATTTGACATATAATCATATTTAGTTGAAACTAATGAATGAGACTTCTTAAGTTTAATATATTTATTTTTAAGTTCTTCAAAACTTTCACATAATTCATCAAAAACGTTTTGTAAAACTTCATAATCATCAACTTCATCATTATCACTACCACTAGAGTTAGGGTTAGAATGTACCCCATTTTCCATAGCCATGTAACATAGATGAGCAGCTTCATTTTCATTCGAATCTTCATCGGAAGAGCTTGTGTCCGAGTCACTCCATGTTGTGTCTTTCAAGGCCTTCTTCACTTTCTTATATTTTGGACAATTAGGCTTAATGTGTCCAACTTCATCACAATGATAGCATCTTGGTTCAGATTTGGATTGATGATCATCATTGAACTCTTTTGAAAAATGTTTCTTTCTCCTATCCTTGGCTTTCTTTTTAGAATTGAGATATTTTTTGAAATTTTTAGCCAATAGGGAAATATTATCATCATCATCATCGTCATCTTCACTTTCTATATTTTTGCTTGAAGATTTGAGAGCAATAATTTTGTTTGCTTTTGGTTTCTCATCTTCAACAAATTCCTTAAGTTCCATCTCATGAGTAATTAAGGAACCCAATAACTCATCAAGAGAGATAGGTCTTTCTCTAATTGCTTCCTTGATAGCTAACTTTTTGGTCATCCAATTCGCCGGTAATGACCTGAGAATCTTATTCACTAATTCAGAGTCAGTATAAGATTTACCAAGAGATTTAAGGCCATTAATAATATTAGTGAACCTAGTGAACATATCTGAAATAGATTCACCAGACATAATCTTAAATAACTCATAATTATGAACAAGCATACTAATTTTATCTTCTTTAACTTGACTAGTTCCTTCATAAGTAACTTCTAGTCTATCCCAAATTTCTTTAGCAGATTCACAACAACAAATTCTGTTATACTCATTTACAGCAAGTGAACAATGCAAAATATTCATAGCTTTAGCATTTATTTGAATTTTTCTAATATCAACATCATTCCATTCATTTTCTTCTTTAGGGACAGAAGCATTATTTTCCATTTTAATAGGAATATAGGGACCATTCATGACAACTTTCCAAACTTCATAATCATGTGACTGAATAAAATATTTAATTCTATTTTTCCAATAACTATAATCTTTTCCAGAAAATAGAGGAGGTTTAAAAATAGATTGACCTTCACCAAGTGATGTAGTAACATATGCCATTGATCTTTAACTCAAGATTGTTAAATCTAAATATAAGAAGAGCACAAGCTCTGATACCAATTGTTGCCCAGATTATACTCAAGAGGGGGGGCGAATTGAGTTTTTACAAACTTTAAGTCAAAATTAAGATTTCAGAAAAATATTAATTTAAATCACTTAGACAAGTTTCAGATTAATTAAAACTATAAAGAATAAATTTAACAATATCAAATAAATGCAATCAACTGATTATAAACAACTAGAAATGCAGATTTTAACACACTAGGAATATTAATTTAATTTTCGTATTTAATATTAAGTGATATTCTGAAATTAATTATTTAGTTCAAAAAATAATTATTTTAATCTCAAAATTAATTTAGTCAAATTTCGGAATTAATTTATTTGCAAGATAGTGTGCTGAAAAATATTAACTCAAGCAAGCATATGCAAATAAATAAATATAAGTGCGGAAGATAAATGACACCGAAATTTAACGTGGTTCGGCCAAATCCCGGCCTACGTCCACGAGCCTAGAGCCCCCGTCTCCTTTGCGCTTCACTAAACCTGATCCACTTGCGGGTAGGATCAAACCACCGCGTACAACTGTTTGCAAGCTAACACCGAGCTTCAAACCCCGTGGCCCACTTGCGGGTAGGAACCAATCACCGGTACAAACCGAAGCTTCAACAAAGCTTCACAACAAATCTGAATTTTTGTAGTACAAGGTAAAATACTGAAACTCCTTAAAATACAATTTGTAATCTGAGTTTCTCCTTCTTTAATGAGACTTCAATAAATGATGTTGAAGTAGGCACAAGTCTTCTTCTTCAATGTTTGAGCAGATGATAAAATTAATTGCTCTCTTGAATGTGTAGCTGAGTAGTAAAATAAATGCTCTCAATAATATTTCAAGTGTTGTTCATATTCTCATTCAAGTTGGTTGATCTTCAATGCAGCACTTGAAAGCTTTAAATGTGTCTTCCAAAAACTAGCTGTTAGACACATGCATTTTGAGCATTTAATGCACCTGATTTTCTGAGATGAGATAGCTGAAAATAATCTCAGAATCTGATATTCAGATCTTCATCTTTTATCTTCTCCATAAAAATATAGCTGATGTAGCATGGAAATAGACATCTGAAAATATATGTGATTGAAAGTGGCTAGGTAGGTGACCCATATATTTTCTGCAAAAAGATTGTTAGTCCAAGAGATAAAATACAAAGCTGATGTATTTATGTGGAACCATTGTGTAAAGAATATAACTGATGTGGCAAGAGCATTATTCTGTCAAGAAGATAAATGAGACAAGTAAGTTCATGTATAACTCAATCATAGGTTTGCAAGAATATATATGTAAGGTGTACATATATATATTGTACGAAAAAATGTTTCTCGAACTGATATATATATAAAATTTCTGACTGATAAAAAATTTGCGAACAGATATATATATATATATATATATATATATATATAAAAGATTTTCGAACAGAATAAAAATTTAGAACGGATATAAGAAAACAATTTTTGACAGATATATGTATCAGAATTTTCGGACTGAAATAAAAAATTTAGAACAGATATGTACGTTAAAAATCAATTCGGACAAAAATAAATATATTGATGAATTTTCGAACAGATATAAACGTTAACATTTTGGATCAAAAAAAACAAAAACCAATTTTCGAAGCGATAAGCAGTCCATTCGTCAGATATAGCCTTAAGGCTAGTTAAGTGTATGAGTGAAAGGCAAGAGCCATTTCAACGCACATGACAGAGCATGGCCCCCATGACACGCCTGACAACAAAACAGCTCCCAACATTAATTGTATGGAAACAAGTAACTGGAACAACGGTCTTGTACGAACAGATATATAAATTTTGCAAAGGCTTAGAACCCAAGATTGCAAAGGCTAAACAGCCTAGGACAACACGCAGGGGGTACTTTCATGAATTGACATTTGTGGGGCCCAAGAATAGTACCATTCGACTAAAGAGATCAATTTAGAAGCCAAGGTCAAATCATAACAGATATTATATCAATATATAACTTTTTGGCACGGGGCACAAGATCTGTAAAAAAATATGCGGACGAAATCAGATATGTGCAACAGGTGCCGTGCAGTCAGGTATCGCACAGAACTTTTGGCAGACGAACTGGGTGACGACGCACGCAGATCAACTTGGAAAGATACCTAGCTAAACTTTTAGCTGTATCCCTTGGTACACACTTTTGGCCAAAAGAAATCAGCTTGTAAGTAATGATGTCATTGCACAAACTTTTAGAAGCCAAAGAGATCAGTATGTTTAAGCCAATGACAAATTGGTAACAGATATTGAGTATCCCATAAGGCTACTCAAGAGACTAACATCCATAATGCATACATGCATGCATATATAATATATATATATATATATACATATCATATCGTACGAACATACGGCCAAAAATATTGTTTCGAAGGTTCTTTTCAGTAAAAAAATAATTCCGAAAATTATTTTAGACTAAGACATTTATTTTTTAAACAAAGATACACCAGTTTTATAAAGCAATATTTTAACAAAAATTTCTTTTTGAAAATGTTTTGGCCCATGATTAATTAGTCATACCATATAAATTATATATCAAGATATATGCATGTGTGTCTAATGTGTCAAGTGCAAATGTGCAACCATACATGAATACCTTTACTCGGATATGTCTTTGTGTAAAGTCGAGGTAAGTTGAGTAGGAAATAAACAGGATAATACCATAATAAATATTTATAGAATGACCTTATAAAACATATGTTTGAAATCATCAAAATCAATATATTAAGTTAAACTAAAATGTACATTAATTAAACTAATTTAATTAATTAGGGATAAATAACATTTTCGTTAACATTATCCTTTGCGATTAAGCTGCCTTTTAAATTAGACGTAAAAATTGAGAAATTTTAATTATTCGAGCTCCAAAGAGGTTTAAAAGAGCCTGAAAAAGTTTCATTGCAATAAAAAGAAATATATGCCAATTATGGGACATTAGGTTTATTCACCAATTCTTCAATGTTTGAGATTTTATATCACCTCAAAAAGAAAATATATATGAGGGAGTTTGGTTGGAGAATTAAAACGGCTTTGCACGTCCTTAAAAAGTCTTGAAAAGGCATTGAAAATGTTTTAAGACGTTATTGGTATTAAAATCATGTTGACTTTGATTGTTGATTTTGATTTAAGACGATGTCATCTAAATTCAACATTTTAGCACCTAAGGATGCTTTTGATGTTCATTCGTTAGGAGTACCTTATGCATCATGCACATCTGATATGATTGAGTTGATTTTCCTATCGAAATTGTCACACACATTCATTTCATTTCCATAATTTAGTTATCTTAGTGTAAATTCATGGTGTGTGATTTTTGTAACATCATTTTTGTTTTTGTATAAAAAATTGAAAAATTAAAAAATCAAAAATAGTTGGTTTGTTCTGTTTAGCGTGACACCTCGATTTGCTTTATGTGATTTATTCTTTTCCTTGTCTATTTCGAACAAATAAAAAGCGAGAGAACGAATTATGATTTTATGGGGGAGTTTTAATTATGGGAGAGATTTGATTATGCTTTCATGTTTACGATTTATATCATTTCAAACTCGATATGTCACGAGCTTTTTGCTTTATCTCATGTGGGTAGGTACAACTGAAGATTTATGGAGTGCACACCCTAATGAGAAAACCATGGAGATTTGAAAATTTGATTGTTGAAGACAAGTTTGAAAAGTTTGAAGACTTATTCAATTTATCTTTCCACATTTGAGTTTATGGGAGGGTAGATTTGTATAAGTTATTTTTGAGTTTGATAATTCGGATATTTTTATTGTGTACCGACATAGACGTAGGGGGATATTTATAAGGACATTGCCCATCACATTTAATATGTCGTATACTACTACAAGTTTGTCGAAGCATTGGAAATCTCACATCTACAATCGATGATTCGAATTTCAAGTCATCTTCAACAATCATGCCCAACAAGGACGGATTTGGTAAATGTGGTTAAGTTCTATTTTCAATTTGCACAAAAGTGTTGGCATATTTTTTATAAAAATTAAAATATTTTTTCCTTTAATGAAAAATGATTTTTTACATATTTTAAATGGATTTTTATCTTTTCAAAAATATTTTTATCATAAAATCGTTTTGATAACTGTTCTCAGATTCGTAATAGTGTTGGTTTCTAAGTCCCCAAATATTTTAAAACTCTGTAAATCGAATCTAGAGATTTCTGCCTGATCATTCAAATGAGATCCTATCTCGTTCGAATGAGACCAGATGTCATTCGAACGACATGATAGTTCGTTCGAACGATAAGTCTTTTTTATTGACACGTCACAACCTTAAAAGTTTTATAAATAGGGTGTCAGCCTTCATTATTTCGTGTAGATAAAACACTAGTTTTAACAGAATACGTTTTGAGTGTTTTTGGTTTATTCTCCCTCTTTTTTAGGCTTCAAAGTTTGTTTTTTTCAATGCACAATCCCAATATCTTTTTGTGTGAGTTTTTTTATGGAACCCAAAACTTAGTTTTACTGGGAAATTTTCTTTTGCTCATCCTTGGTGGGGAAATCTCTACAACTGATAGCTACGTGCTATTATGGAGTGAGTCTCTACAAGGTTGATGACTGCGTGTCATTGAGGATCTTCTGCGTGTTGATTCTTTGTTGAAAACTGCGTGTCAGGGCTGCGTGTCCTTGTGGCGTTGCTGCACGTAAACCACTGCTGATTTCTAGACTGGTACTTTGAAGATTTGCTGAAGACACCGTGCGTTACACTTGTGGGTAATTATCAAGTGGTCTGTAAGTGAAAGGCCTTGAAAATTGTTTTAAAATTCTAGAAATATAAAATGTTTTTCCCCCGTGGGAGATTTTTCCTGAAGCTTGTGCATATTTAATTTGCTTTGACACGTAGTTGCATATTTTAGGGATGAACTAAAATTTGGTTTAAAATTTGTTTTTATATGCTTTGAACTCCAATTGATTTAAAAAAAATTAAAAATTATTTGAAACCACCCCTAGGCAAATATTCTTGGGCATACAAAAATAAAAGGAATATAATACAAAAGATATGCACAAATCATAATTCTAGCATGTGATTAATCATAGAGCATAGACTAGAAAAATGACAAACAAGAATACAAGTAACATGAACATATAGCATGAAAAACAAAAGTAGAGTATGCAAACAAAACTTAAAACATTCATCCTTTAAATTTTATAAGGGAGGTATCACGTGCAAGTAAATGAGATTCAAATGTAAAGAAACCAAGTCGGATCACCTAACCCAAACTAGTGAAGAGTGACAATCTCGGGATTTGGGGATCTTAGCTTCCTCGATTAACTTACATTTGGATTTCCTAGAAATTCTTTTAAGATCAAAACAAAATCTCCTAAGATGACCTTTTCGACCACAATGTGAGCAAGTAAAGACACGTCGAAAAGTAGTACCTAAGGATTGACCTCTAGAAGTGTACCTAGGTGATTCTCTCAAAAAGTTAGTTTAGCCTTTATCAGTGGAATCGCTACAAGAATCGAAAGCCTAAACCACAAGTGTCATTTTTTACTTGGACGGTTCCTAATAATTTGTCTTATTTAGTGGACCTACATTCCAAGTCAAATTTGACCTCACTAGAGTCTCTTAACTTTTCTTTCGACTCCAAAATTCTAGACTCTAGCAAGACATTCCTCTCTTCAAACATAAGAAGCTCTTTTTTCATTGATTCCACCAAACCTTTAAGTCTCTCTCTCTCTCCTTCTAAATATTTGTGACACCCCGCCTAATAACATACCGAGAGATCACTCCTATATCAAATTAAAATAGGAGTCTCATATGGTTCATTCTCAGCATCACTGTCGAAAACCAATTTAATTACTAATAATCTATTAGGTTGTTGTCAATTTTTTTAATTAACTAATCTTTTTAACTAAACCATTCAAATAAAATAATCACAACAGTTTATATGCAACAATTGAAATGAAATAAAATAAAATAACCGAACACTCATTACAATATAATACAACCAAATCGAATGTCGCACTAAAAGGCGGTAAAAGAATAAATGAGTACAGTTAGGCCAGCCCGAATGTTTCTACAATACATCCTATCTATATCTCAATGATAGAAGCGTATACAATAAACCTTCTTGCATCCACAGCTGCTGCATTAAACGTCTAACTCGAAGGAATCATCATCCAGGCATCCCTGTGTCTGGACACCTATATATATATATATATAGATATAGCAAGAGAGGGGAAAATAGAGAGACGGGTCAGAGCCCGAGTTTTGAAAACGTTTTAGCAAGTGCATAAAATACATATTTTAAAATATGATATTTCTCATATTTAAACTCGTATCGCACTCTCTTGAGATACACCTCACCCATCTTCTAATAGTGCGCAACTATCTCATACCTTTTTTTTAAACAACCTAGTTAAGCTACCCTGCCTAACTAAGGTATTTCACCCATCTTCCAAAAATCCTCATAAATTTGAGTACTAAGTACTAAGGACTAGACTTCTCCCAATTCCCAACATTACATTACGTTCTTGCGTGGGGTGTCTCACGAAGCAAAATCCAAATAAGGAACCCCCCCCCCCCCCCATACACTACTACGTGACAATGTTGATCATCGGGATCCATTAGGCCTTCAGTACATATCACATTTTATACCATCCCGTATTTATCAATAGTTCTTATTAGAACCTATGATCCATATACATATAAATTCGGATATAAATTTACCGGAAGGAGAATATCATTTTATTCATTCTTTATAAAATATTCCAAGCTATCGCCTGAGCTTATAAATCATAATCTCTCACTCATGATTCATCCTTACATCATGAATAACTTTCAGTAGTTATTTACACTATTCACATTTTGTGTTATTAACCTCGTATATAATATTCTGATATTTATATACGTATATCCCTATATTATTCCGGATTTTATACTCCCGAAAGATTCAGAATTTATCTCACATTCCATTTTTTATTATGTCCATATATATATATATATATATATATATATATATATATATATATATTTCACATCTCAAATATATATATATATATATACAATATACTATACACATCAAGTATATCCATACTTATATATCACACACTATATGAGTATAATAACCATCCCTCAGAGCTATAACTCAATGGATGCAGTCTCGCAATGCTATCATCTTCCATGGAATTACTCACATATCATCCTGGGTATCAGCGGTCGAACTCTCACACCGACTTGGTAAAAAACAAATCACAACGTATGGTAAGCGGTCATAGTTCCTCCCCGGAAATGAGAACGAAACATACCCACCACGTCTCACCCCTAATAAAAATCACACAATATAAAATGGACGCTATGACCTGGGGACTATACGCTCCCTGCTCCTCAATTCAGGGGCCTCACCCACATTGCGCAACTTCCCATAATAGCACTAGAGGGGGTATGCTTCACATAAATATACCATTCACACACTAATATATTCATAATTATATCATATATGTACTATCTCTCTCTCCATATATATATATATATATATATATATATTATCAAATCTGGTTATCCATGCCTATCTCTCGTAGCATTAGCCTATAACCCCGCATATACATATTCAATTTAATTCCATAAGTATTCACTTACTTAATCCAATTCTATAAGTATTCACTTACTTATAATATGAATATAACATTTCTTTTAAATTCAGAATATTAAGATTATCACCACTTGCCCGTATCCTAATTACATCCAAAATTCTCATTCGAATCACTAGGTCTTTATCCCATTAGACTCTTAAAAATCACAAAGTCTCACAACTTAAATTTTATGGCAAATTTCACACTTTGCACTAAAACAACCATAACTCACACCACAGAAGTCCAATTGACCTCAATAAAAGCTCATTAGAAAGATAACTTCCATACCGTTCTTTTCATCCATAAATGAGCATCTAATTAAAATCATACAGAAAATGGCATGCATTTGAATTTTCTACAAAATTTCCATAACTCATCTATTCTGGCAGCTTAAAGACCTTGCACTAAAACAGCTATAACTCACTCTACATAAGTCCAATTAATCTCATTCAAAGTTCATTAGAAATATAACTTCCATAACTTTCTTTTTATCCATAAATGAGCATCTAATTCAAATCATAGAAAAAATGGCATGCATTTGAATTTTCTATAAATTTTTTGATTTGATTCCCGAGCTAACTATTTCAATATCGGAACTGCTTCCTTAGAAAAATCATTATATATTAAAAAAATCAGAAAAATACGGGGTCAGCGCCCACGCGATCATATCGAAAAGACAACTTTTATGTTTTAACCAAGAGCTGAATCGGTTCCCGTCCTAGCCGAACTAGTTCGAAAGTGACGCTGGTCACTATTCACCTTCTTTGCCAAAAATCCAAACCTCCATTTTTGTTGTTTCTAATCTCATCCAACAACTCCATAAACATCTAATCTATGTTTTACAACTAACACATCAATTAATTTGGGGTATTAAACCATTTCTCTTAGATTTAAACTCTAAAACCATAAAAACCCCAACTTATCATTTTAACCCATTTCAATCCATTTATTCACTCCATTTACATGGATTTAACACTTGAAATCATTAAGAGTTTACATTACATCAATATGTAAACTCATATTCAAATTTTCCCAAATTTATTTTAAGGTTTCTAACCCAAAATCATATAGTTTACCAACTATAATATGAGATTTATGCATAAAATGAAATAAAGCAAGTGCACACTTGCCCGGAGGATGAAATCCGACGACCTCGAGTCGAATATGACGGAGTTTGGACGAAATCCCTCATTTATCTCTTCTTTTATCTTCTTCCTTCCTTTCTCTCTTTCTTTTCTCTCTTTTATTTCCTTTCTCTCACTCTGTCGTGTCTCTTATAAGAGAGAAAAGGGTTTATCCCTTAATAAACCCAAAAATGACTCATTTACTCAATTACGAGTCCCTACAGGTAAAAAAAAATATTCCTGAAACTTAATTACTTCCCCCGGATACTCTATTCTAACTATCTCTGCCATTCTGAGACCAACCGCGCAATTAAAATTTCCATCTCAGGTGCTTGACCGCAATTTACTAATTCGACCAAACACAACTTAATGCGGTTTTACAATTAAAATATTATCCTTTGTCGCTTTACCCAACTGCTACATATAATAAAAATGCTCCGACTCATTTACTTAATCCCAAAAGTAAATATAACATATATAAAAAATCATTAAATCCTTGAAAACCTCAAAAATTACTATTTAAGATAATTTCTTAAATTCCCAAATTACACTTAATTATTAAATTTAATTATCCATAAAAGTGTGGGGGTATTACATTCTCCCCCCTTACAACGAAATTTCGTCCCCGAAATCCGGATACGACCGGTACTACCAACCTTGGATCGCTAATCACACTTTATTCTGACATACTCAGCTATCTAGTCTCATTGCAACGCTCACGCATAAAGGACAACAGGTTCAAAATCTCAAGAACCAATAAAACATATACACATATTGGATGCGAACATAGTTCCAAACTGATGGGCTACGCTCATACCTACGCACCCATACAACCGTCATCACTATCCTTCTCACATATATCCCATACCTAGATTCCATGATCTAGTGGTACGACTCGAAATCCCCTGATGGCACACAAGATATGGTCATCCACAATGTGTTAACCCCCATTTGATAGCCAGTAGCTAGGTATGTTATACACATGATATTCCAAGTAATAAGCATGCACACAACTTATATACATTAATAGGTAATCACATAACCCAAATCACTACACCAAAAATGCCATTCTGGCACGCTTAGGGAAGGAGATTCTGGCACTGTTTAAAACCGTGCCAAAATCTGGCACGATTTTATCATAATATGGCACAGTTTGAAAAAGTGCCAAATTTTGGCACGGTTTTAAACAGTGCCAAATATGGGTACGCTTTGTTAAAAAAATAACACCCAAAATTTGAAGAGGGGACCAAAATTTCAAGACAATCTAACCCTAACTCACTCTCTCTCTCCCCCCCTCCCCACGCAGCCGGCTCCCATAATCTCCTCCTTATCTCCCCACGCAATCGGCTCCCATCATCTCCTCATCATCTCCTGATCATCGTTTCTCCCTCCCCACGGTACCGGCTTCCATCGTTGCTCCGAGTCGCTGCTCCTGCTCCCACGCTTCTGGCTTCATCTTCGTCAGGTATTACATCTCTCTTTCCCTCTCTCTCTTTATCTCTCTCTCTCTCTCTCTCTCTATATATATATATATATCAGTTGTTGCGATTTCGAGGTTGGTAGCAATTTTGGGGGTATATCAGTTGTTGCGATTTCGGGGGGTATATCAGTTGTTGCGATTTCGGGATTGGTAGCAATTTTGGGGGTATATATGTATATATTCGGGGGTATATATATATATATATATATATATATATATATATATATATATATATATATATATATATATATATATATCAATTGGATTTCAGGTACCGATTTTTAGAACCTGATTCGATTTCAGGGGTTCCGATTTAGGGGTGCGATTTCAGGTACCGATTTCTAGTACCTGATTCGATATCAGGGGTTCCGATTTCGGGTACCTGATATATATATATATCAGTTTACTGATTTCTCACTTTCAGGGGTACCATACATAAGTATTAGTTTACTGGTTTCTCAATTTCAGGGATTCAATTTCAGGGGTACCATACATATGTATTAGTTTACTGATTTCTCAATTTCAGGGGTACCATACATATATACATATATATATATATATATATATATATATATATATATATATATATATATATATATATATATATATATATATATATGTATTAGTTTCGATTTCAGGGGGTACCTATATATATATATATACCTATATATATATATATATATATATATATATATATATTTATATATATGTATATACCATACATATATACATACCGGTTAGGATGTGGTATATTCGGATTACAATACCTCATTGAACTAAAAATTGGTGGTTATTATTTTTCCAATCATGTCATAATTTTAGATGTTAGTTTAGTTTTTATTGGTGCTGATTATGTGTTATATTGGTAATACACTCGCCTGTTAACTTGAATTAATCAACATGTAAATGCAAATCGTAACCATAGTGTGACCATGAAATGATAAATCGTTGATTTATAACCATGAAAATTGATCTGGATTATGGGTTTTGGGTTTCTTTTGATATGGTATTTGGACGGTGAAGAACATCTTCGGTTTTTTAATTTCTTGGGTAAAAAAATTATTGTTTGATGAGGTCATGTGGCTTGATTATCATTGGCGTGGGTTTATAGAAGCAGGGTAGAATGTTTGGTTGTGTTTTTAGGCTAAAATATGAAGTTTTTAAAGCGGTTTAGGTTGGTTTTGTCCAAGAACACGAGTTGTTGGTCGTTATGTGTTCTTGACTAAAAACCTAAGGTTTGGAGGTTTTGTTTCTGTCTAATAACTAAAACGTAAGAATGGATGTTAGATCTTAGTCAACCCTTATATTACTTTAGGTTTCTGTGATTTACTCACTGTGTCAAGATGCAGAAAGGATCCACAGTTCCTCGAAACTATTACTCCTGTTGGAGAGAGAGCCCACAGTTACTTGAATACATATGGGACAATTTGGATAATTAGAATGTATTATATGTGATTGCTGTAATTTAGTAATTCTCCATAGTTCTTCTTGTTGAAATTTTGAAATGCTATTTTATGTGATGTGATCTTATTAACACATTCTGCATCCACATATATATCAGGATGTCATCGATGATCAATAAAGAGTGGATAAAGGAGAAAAACTTTGAGACCGATTCGTATAGAGATGGGGTGTTAGAGTTTCTGCAGTATGTGCGTAACACTATTCCCAAGGATATACATTCATGTCCGTGTAGGCGTTGTCGCAATGGGAAAGGACATGTTACTTTAGATGTTACTTTAGATGAAATCTTTGTCCATTTGATGGACTATGGTATGGATATAAATTACACCTTATGGCATTTTCATGGGGAGACGTCAATTCTTAATCCAGTCCAGCGATCAGCACAACCCGCTGCTCAGACTAATATTGGAGAACACATTGATGTGTCTAATATTTTGACTTTGGATAACTTTGTGAATGATTCTTGTGAGATGTTCATGACTGAAGCGTGTCCCAGTGCACCTAATTGTGTAGGTGGTGATGAAGGGCCCCAAACTTTTGATGTTCCGAAGGATTCTCACACACATACAGGAAAAGGAAAGAAGTATGAGCATTTACATCAACTCGTAATGGAGCCACTGCACCCTCCTACTGGTTCGTCATGCCATACGACCATGTATGCTCTTGTGAAGTTAAATGATATAAAAATGCAATTTAATTTGTCAGATGGGGCCACAGGTGGAATTCTTAGATTGTTGAATGAGTTACTCCCTGAAGGGAACAACTTGATAACTAGTTATGCCGAAATGAAGAACACAATTAGAGATCTTGGTATGGACTATGTTAAGTATGACATGTGCATTAACAATTGCATGTTATTTTGGAAAGAGCATGAAAACTGTAATAAATGTCTAAAATGCGGTGCTTTGCGATACAAGTATACTTAAAGAGGAGATGATGGAGAGGAAATTGTATATCCTAAGGGCTGAAAGAAGTTTCATAAGGTTCCTAAGAAGGTAATGCGACATTTTCCGTTAATCCCTAGGCTAAAGAGGTTGTATACCATTAAATGGATAGCCGAGAAAATGACTTGGCATGCTCGAGCAAGCTCTTGTATGGAATTTATGCATCATCCCCGAGATTCAGCAGAGTGGGTAAATGCAAACATTATGTGGAGACAATTTGCGAAGGATCCGCGAAATCTTCGACTTGCAATAGCAACTGACGGTTTTAACTTTAATAACATGTTTGGCCGTAACTATAGTTGCTGGCCAGTGATTATTCAACCTCTCAACCCTCCCCCATCAATGTGTATGAAAAGTGAGTTTTCAATGTTGACTGTATTGATTCCCGGGCCAAAGTCGCCATCAAGTAACATTGATGTCTTCCTCCAACCCTTAGTCGACGAGTTGAAGATCTTATGGTCTGTAGTCGAGGCTTGGGATGAAAATAAAAATGAACATTTTCAGTTAAAATCCATGTTGATGTGGGGTATTCATGATTTTCCTGCTTATGGGATGTTAGCAGGTTGTTCAACTCAAGGTTATTATGGGTGTCCTGTTTGCTCTACAAACACGCCTTCTGAATGTCTTTGCAAGTCAACGAAATATTGCTATCAACGATCTCTCATGTTCCTTCCCGAAAACCATCCTTATAGGTACGACATATCAAAGAAAACATTTAATGGTAAAATAGAGTCTGCTATGGCTCCACGAAAGTTAACAAGTGTAGAGGTTGAGCAAATTGTGTCTGTTATCGCTCGAGAAGGTGCCCAAAAAGAGGGAGAGGGAGAGTGAGTGGGGAAGGGGAAGGCTAAAGGGAAGGGGAAGGGGAAAGGGAAGGGGAAAGAAAAAGAGCCAATAGTATTGGAAGATGATGTGGATAATGATGATCATCCAAGTGAAGGTGACGACGAGGATCTCACTGGTACTGAGGGTTTTTCGAGGAGATCCATTTTGTTTGACTTGGAGTACTGGAAGGATCATGATATTCGACATAATTTAGACATTATGCATGTTAAAAAGAACGTAACAGCGACTCTTTTAGGTACCATTCTCTCATTGAAAGGATCGTCAAATAAAGATACAGTTAGAGCCCGGGAAGAGTTGAAGGTCCCGTTGAATCTTAAGAGAAAATTATGGATGCAAGATGTTGAAGGTAGTAATAAAAGGCGAATGCCATCAGCACATTTTGCATTAGGAAAGGAAGAGAAAGAAGCCTTTTATCTCACCTTTAAAACATTGAAGGTACCGATTGGATTTTCATCAAATTTCAGCAATAATGTTAACCTTGACCTTCCTGGATTAACCAATCTCAAGTCTCATGATTATCACGTCATTGTGCAACGATTGCTTCCTGCGTTGCTTATGCATTCATTTCCAGATCATAAGCCTTTGTTTAAAGCTATACAACAGATAAGCATATTCTTTAATGTTATTTGTGCAAAAGTGATTTTCAGGGAACATCTTTTGAAGGAAAAACAAGCATTAGTAGAGGCTCTTTGTGTCCTCGAAATTTACTTTCCACCTGCCTTTTTTGTGGTCATGATCCACCTCATGCACCATTTAGCCGATGACGCATTGACAGCTGGGCCACCTAGATATCGTGCAATGTGGTTGTTTGAAAGAGAAATAGGAAGATACAAAAGGTGGTCACGAAACAAGAGGTACATCGAAGGGAGCATTGCTAATGCATATTTATTACATGAAGCTTCTTTGTATGCCATGGAATATGTGTAGATTAGAGGTGAAGGAACTCGTAAGAGGAACCTTGAGGATTTTCTCGATGATGAGTTTGATGACTCAATGTGTCAACAAACATTGGGTAAAGGTAAGGAGTTAACCCTAAATACTGTGCAGTATGAACAAGTATGAAGATGGGTCCTATTTCAATACCATGGCGTTGATGAGTGGAGAAGGTAAACATGTGACCCATTACTAATTCATATTATTTTATTGTAATTGAAAATTTCTTAATGTCGAAATTCGTTACTTGTAGCAAATTTGGGTTAACTGGGACTACATCGATGCATAGAATTGATGATTTCATCCCTTGGCTAAGGAACGAGGCAAGTCTTTTTTATCTAGGTACTTGTTTTTTTTATCATAATTTTATTTCTATAAAAATATTAAAAAATATTCATTTCATTGTAGGCCTTAAGATCTAATGATATCGAAATTTTGCCCTATGCCGATGGCCCACTCCATAGGGTTACTAGCTATGACAAGTTCCAATGCAATGGCTATACCTTTTGTACTTCTGCATATGAAGAGAATCGCAGCTTTCAGAGTAGTGGTGTATCTATGAAGGCATTTAATAAGAAGGGGGTCCTCACAACTTTTTATGGAGTTATTAGACAGATACTCGACTTGAATTATATTGAGTTCACACATACAGTCTTTTATTGTGATTGGATGGACGTAGATGATAAGAATGCTTGCAAAGTTGACCCGACCTAAAAATTGGTGATGGTGAACCTTAGTAAGCTCACGAGTAAAAATTCAATACACGACGATCCGTTCATCCTTGCATCTCAAGCAATTCAAGTGTTTTATTGTAAAGACACCAAGTTCAAGGGGTGGTCGATTGTTTTGCACTCTCCCAAGAGATTGACAAAAGAAATAGATGCGATTGAGATTGATCGTACGATGTATGACTCCATTCTCGAGGAAAATGAGAAGTTGTTGGAACTTTTAGACAACTAATTCATGTAATGTAATGGCTTTATGTCTGAACCTGATTTGACTTTTTTACTATTTAAACTTTGGTATTTAGTTATTGTCAATCTATTGAATCTATTGAACTTGGGTATTTAGTCATTGTTAATCTATTGAAACTATTGAATCTTTCATGCCTGCTATGTGTTGAATAACTCCTGAACTTGGGTATTTAGTTATTGGGGCAGTGTTAGTACTGTCTTCAAATCTTATCGCAGCTGTACGGGTATTGCAACTGCAGTACCTGTTCATTCATTTAGTAAAGATGAGACTGTTTTCTCCAATGTAAGCTCTTGGGCACGCAAATAATCATAGTAACTGCTTTTCTGCATTCACTTTTGTATATAAACTGCTTTTTTGCACGCAAATAATCATATAAACTGCAGTTTGTATATATATATATATATATATATATATATACAGCAGTTTATATATATAAACTGTATATATATATACAGCAATTTATATATATAAACTGTATATATATACAGCAGTTTATACAGTATATATATAGTTTATACAGTATATATATATACAGTTTATATAAATCAACTGCTGTATACATATATGTATATATATGCAGTTTATAAACTGGTGTATATATATATATATATGTATATATATGCAGTTTATATATATAAACTGCATATATATACACATACATATACAGCAGTTTATTTATATAAACTGCATATATATATATATACATATATATAAACTATAAACTGTTTTATACATGTATATGTAATTTATACAGTAAACTGTTTTATACATGTATAAACTATAAACTGTTTTATACATATATATTTATACAGTAAAAAAGTAATATATATATATATAAATATATATATATATATATATATTTATATATATATATATGTATATATATATACACACACACACACACACACACACACACACACACACATATATATATATATATATATATATATATATATATATATATATATATATATATATATATATATATATATATATATAAATAGATATGTTTATATATACATATATATAAACAGATATATATATATAAACAGATCTGTTTATATATACAGTTTCTATATATAAACATTTTATATATATATATACATAACTGTTTATATATATATATATATATATATATGTTCTGTTTTATATATATGTTCTGTTTTAAACAGAATAAGTATATTCTCATTTGTTGTTGTTTATTCTGATTATTTATGTGCCAAACAATCTCTTGTCAGAGAAATAATGTCTCAAGTGGGTGATACTTCAAATCCGTCACCAAGTGGTGCGACAAAAGGATCAAACTCCCGCTCGAAGGTTGTTTCGAGGTCTTCGACAACGGGTGATGCACTTTCCACAAAGAGATTAAAATTTAACGAGCATGGCGTTTCGGTGGGGGATAATTCAGCTACACCCTCTACTAGATGGGGAGACCTCACCAGGACTCATATACCGGTTTCTTATATAACATGGAGACATGTAGACGTGCGATATAAGAATCAAATTTGGACAATGTTCAAGGTATACTATTTTTTCTCTTTGGCTACAATTGTAATTGTTACTAAATTTAATTACATAATGATAAATTTTGTTTCTTTCATATATTGTAGAAAGATTTTCCCGATGTGAAAGATAATCAAAAAACCATGTTTATGAAAAAAGCTAACGAGTCTTGGAAGAAGTTCAAGGCCAAGATAAGGGTAAATTTGAAGGGTGACGATGTTGCAAAGTGGAGGGATAATGTTCCTAAAAATGTTAAACCTGAGGATTGGGAGGCATTTTGTGACAATGAAGCTGCACAGGCCCAACGGGATTTGCGAAGAAAAAATAAAGAGATAAAACAAAATTGTGCGAAAACGACTACTCATAACACGGGTCGTTATGGTTATGCCCGAGCTGCAGAGAATTGGAAAAAGGAGCATGGACGTGAACCAACCAGTGCTGAATTGTGGTTGTCAACTCATAAAGTAAAAGGCGAAGATTATGCGCCTCATGATGAAGCATTTGCGGTAATTTAGCTTTAATGTTTTTCTTTTTCCTTCTTTTACCCAATATGTAATTTAAATGATAACTTTAATGTCTTTATGTACAGGATAAGGTTAAAATGATTCTAGATGTATACCAAGCGAGTGGTCAAGAGGAGACCTTGGATGCTGGGCCAATTTTTGATGTATTTGGGAAAGACACGCGAGGACGTGTTCATTGCGTTGGGTCCACGATTTCTAGAACAGCTATATTGGCGTCTGCATTTGCTCGAGAAATGCTTCAAGAGGTAAATGTGGACAACGAAGGTTGGAAGGATCAAATGGATAACCTCAGAGAAGAAATGGAGGGTGTGAAGTCTACACTCTCAGATTTTGTAAAGAATTTTGAGAGTGGAAAGTTCGTATGTGTTGGACATAATTCTCATGCATTACCATCTTCAAACACTGCAACTCCTTCCAGTCCTTTTACTCCCCCCACATCCCAAATTTCAAGTTTTAGCTCGATGGTGGAATGCAAAATACTATCTCACACTGGTCAAGTCGTCGGTTATGGTAGGAAATTGCCGCCAGGAGCTGTATCTTCAGTTCACTTCCATGAGTTAGGAAAGAGAGAACTGAAGATCGTACTCGACCTTATAAAAGTGCCTGAATATCCAGTTTGGGGTGGAAAACAAGGATCTTGTGAGACGTTGGGAGATGTGGGTAACAACGGATTTTTGTATTGGCACGATGACTTTCTCCCTCCCATTGATGAAACCAATGAATGATAAAGGTAATATTTATTTGAGTTTTCACGCTCTCTCATTCTTAATACATATTTTAGATTCCTCTTTATTTGATGCTTAAAATATATTTTAGTTCCCTATTGTTAATTTGAAAACATTTGGATTAAACTTAAAAACCAGACCCCAAACGACCCCGTAGGAGGCACGAACACCTCGCATGGGACCAATGTAACTTGTAGGAACTGACCTCGTAGTCTCGGGTCTCCCGGTTTGAGAGTGTGACGATAATTTGCAAAAATCACACTTAGACTTGAAAACAGGCCGTTAAAGGATGAAAACTCAAACCAGCCCCCAAACGACCCCGTAGGAGGCACGAACACCTCGCACGGGACCAATGTAACTTTTAGGAACTAACCGCGTAGTCCCGGGTCTCCCGGTTTGAGAGTATGACGATAATTTACAAAAATCACACTTAGACTTGAAAAAAGGCCGTTAAAGGGTGAAAACCCAAACCAGCCCCCAAAACGACCCCGTAGGAGGCACGAACACCTCGCACGGGACCAATGTAACTTGTAGGAACTGACCGCGTAGTCCCGGGTCTCCCAGTTTGAGAGTATGACGACAATTTGCAAAAATCACACTTAGACTTGAAAACAGGCCGTTAAAGGGTGAAAACCCAAACCAGCCCCCAAACGACCCCGTAGGAGGCACGAACACCTCGCACGGGACCAATGTAACTTGTAGGAACTGACCGCGTAGTCCCGGGTCTCCCGGTTTGAGAGTATGACGATAATTTATAAAAATCACACTTAGACTTGAAAACAGGCCGTTAAAGGATGAAAACCCAAACCAGCCCCCAAACGACCCCGTAGGAGGCACGAACACCTCGCACGGGATCAATGTAACTTGTAGGAACTGACCGCGTAGTCCCGGGTCTCCCGGTTTGAGAGTATGACGATAATTTGAAAAAATCACACTTAGACTTGAAAACAGGCCGTTAAAGGGTGAAAACCCAAACCAGCCCCTAAACGACCCCGTAGAAGGCACGAACACCTCGCACGGGACCAATGTAACTTGTAGGAACTGACCGCATAGTCCCGGGTCTCCCAGTTTGAGAGTATGACGATAATTTGCAAAAATCACACTTAGACTTGAAAACAGGCCGTTAAAGGGTGAAAACCCAAACCAGCCCCCAAACGACCCCGTAGGAGGCACGAACACCTCGCACGGGACCAATGTAACTTGTAGGAACTGACCGCGTAGTCCCGGGTCTCCCGGTTTGAGAGTATGACGATAATTTGAAAAAATCACACTTAGACTTGAAAACAGGCCGTTAAAGGATGAAAACCCAAACCAGCCCCCAAACGACCCCGTAGGAGGCATGAACACCTCGCACGGGACCAATGTAACTTGTAGGAACTGACCGCGTAGTCTCGGGTCTCCCGGTTTGAGAGTATGATGATAATTTGCAAAAATCACACTTAGACTTGAAAACAGGCCGTTAGAGGGTGAAAACCCAAACCAGCCCCCAAACGACCCCGTAGGAGGCACGAACACCTCGCACGGGACCAATGTAACTTGTAGGACCAATGTAACTTGTAGTCGTATATGCAATTTTTCTGCTTGTATATGCAATTTTTCTACTTGAATACGATTTTTTTTTTAAAATGACTTGGTTACTAATATTGTATCTTTTTTGTATCTTATTTTTTTTGTAGGATAACATTCAATCGCTAGCTTTTATCCACTTGGAACGCACGAAGAAGTCAATGCTTTACAACAGGGGGATTGTTTATTTAGTGTCGTTAATATTCAGGATTCTATTTTTTGTGTTATGGCCGAGCAGGCTTCAGTAGTTTTATGGTTTATTTTTATGGCCGTGCTCGCTGTAGTAGTTTTATTGTTGACATTTATGGCCGTGCGGGCTTTATATGGGCAGATTTTATGTTTAGCGGGTTTTGGAATGCTAAAAAAATAGGGGAAACTCTGCCCATTTTTTTTTTATATGGGAACTATTAACTCTTGTAATTTTTTGTAGTTATTGTCGACTTTTATGGTCATGTGCGGCTTTATATTGGTATTAACTCTTGTAATTTTTTGAAGTTTGTATGCACATTAGTTTATCAACAACCTGCGATATTCATAATTTGTGAATTTTCTTGATTTTTTTTTGCAAATAATAAATATTTTTCCTACCGAATTTGGAATTTGCAGATTTTCCAGATTTGTTTCCTATTATTATTTTTTTTAATCAACCGAAAAATCTGGCACGGTTTCAAACCGTGCCAAAACCGTTCCAATGTATAAAAATGAGAACGCTTATTAAACATTCTGGCACGCTTTAAAACCGTGCCAAAAGCGAGCTAGAAAATAGATAATTTGGCATGGTTTTGACGTGTGCCAAAAGCGTGCCAGATTTAACATCTAACACGGTTTAAAAGCGTGTCAAAAGCGTGCCAGATAAAAAACTGGCACAGTTTAAAAGCGTGCCAAAGCGTGCCAGTTTGGGAAATCTGGCACGGTTTTAAACCATGCCAGAAAATCTGGCATGCCTGATTCTGGCACGGTTTTGAACCGTACCAGATTGCGTCTGGCGCTGTTTTAAACCGTGCCAGTTTTCTGTTTTTGGTGTAGTGATTACAATAATCCGTAAGTAATATTAACACCATTACTCTCCACTATATCCGTATATATATTGCCTTTCTAGGACTTACATTCTCTCCTAGGTTTTCACACAAATTCGATACCTCGAGGACCATTACACCTTTAATTCCCTAACACTTTGGAATTTAAGCCACCAGTTACTCACGTTAGTTAATGCACTAGCTTGGATAACCCTAGGATGGTTTTCAACTCGAACGAACCCTAAAAACTCAATCTGGAATCTCGTTAGAAGTTTTGTTTCCATTTCGGGCGGTATATAAAATCAACTTACCAAGGTGTCCACACACCCTTTAATCCGTGCTTATCAGCACACTATTGCAAACATCAAAGACGTAACACTTTCTCTAAAAATAAGCTTCACTTTCCTCGGCCTGGTGCTAACACCTGGGTATTCTTAATAATCTTCTCAAGATTCAATTCTTCCTATACTTGGAAATCTAATCCTTCTCAAGGTTAACCCCCCAATCTTCTTGTGGTTAACTCACAACAATCTCCCTATATCATCACCACTAGGCCTATTGGCCTTACTTCATAGTAGTTCTAAGATCAATGTTTTTTCATACATACGAAAAATGAGTACTATTCTAACTATATCCCTAGTGCCCACGACCTCTCTCTCAACTTCCAACATTTGCTCGGTTTCATGCGTGGGACGCCTCACAAAGCGAAATCCAAACAAGGAACCCTCCCGTTACACTACTTCCTCGCATCGTCGGTCATCGAGATATAATGACCTAAGGCACACCATCGGGACGTTCTAAATCCTTCATCGTAATCGTACTAATGCACTTTTACCTCTGTGTCCTTCCATTTCAGCGAAATGGAACGTCTAACTAATCGGGGCGTCTACTCTCTGCAAAAGTTCTACGAACATTATACTCAAAAAACATATTTCCTCTAAATTTTCCTTCTCTTCAAGGCCTGGCTATAAGCCTCAAATCAATTTCCTTCAACTTGCCTCACCCACATACTTGCGGTGAGAGAAACATTTCCAGTGCTTTTCCACAGCACATCTACTTTTCATTAGCCCCTAATCATCACATGACTCTCGGCTAATTTATCATCAAAACTAACATCCTAGCAAACAATAACATCTACTCACCGAAGTTACATTTAAACATATAATAATTAGCGAGCTCAACCCATACCCAGGTGAGATATCACAAAAACAACCAGTTCCACCCTGGAACCACGAATACGATAGTCTTGCAATCATTAGCCTGATATCGCTCCGACTATTCAAAAACATATTATACAATCATTACTCATATAATATATATACTATCGACACCCCACATAAAATCTATGGTGCTGGCATACTCTGCTATCAAGTGCCTGTATCTCTCGTACTAAGGGAAATACTAGTCTAGAATCACTCTAGAGTTGTATTAACACAATACACATAAAATGGTGGTAAAGCATAATTTCAAGTCACTAAGAGGTCATCACATACCCCTCACATCTCTTAGGACCGTCTGACTATCATTCTCATATAGCATGTACCAAGGAATCCTATATTCTTGGGTACAAGTCAATATCCCCCATAAAGGTCACATTGAGATAAGACTGTCCCGGCGCGACAACCTCCGTGATAGCAAGTAGCGCGGGCATGATTATTCACAAATAGAATATTTATGATAAGCACACAGTCACACGGCCATATATATAAATATTCACATTTTCCAATTAAGTGCTCCCACGACCCATAATAATATTTTTAACCATACTCAATATAATCTTACCCATTTATTATGCATAAAGGATTTATCTCTTTTATCCTCAATTATAATCATTTCATAATTACTTCATATACTCTCTATAATATTACCCATACTGCCACAAAGCTCGAATTACACACAAGAATCTAACAAAATACCGTGACTCTATCTATCCACACAAAATATGCCTCCTTCATCTGAGTCGAAACTCATAACAACATTCTTGCCAATTACCCTGGCAGCGCCAAATGGTTCCTAGACACAATACACTTGTCTTAACCGAGCCAAAAACTACTTTTTTCACTGTCGGACCCTGACCGATCCTCATGTGAATAATTCAGGAACTCCATTCTCTTTATTTCTGATAAATCAAAGGAACTCACGGTTAAAAGAGTCCATAAGATTCCTTGATGAGCAAAACATTTTGCTCACTCATATATGGTGACCATAATTCTCACCATTTCGACATTGTTCCAACGAGTGAAAATTTTTCCTCAAATTTTCACATCTGGGCATTTCCATACCCTACTCTAAGCCAAATATTCTAAGACTTCTACTTCCACTGAATAAATCTACACTTCTTTTGTGTAACTTAAACTTCAACGAATGGTCCTTATCAAAGTCCCTTTCAAACTTTTTCCCAATTTAACTTCACTGGGTAATTTAAGTTTAGCACCACTCTCTACTATAGCGATAATTGGTTAAATATAACATACTTTAGTAGTCGTTGTAGCAATCCATAAAAATACCTCGAATGGAGTGACCTCTACTGCGGTCCTCGTCCCCAGCTTCAACTTACATCTCAAACTAAGCCTCGTCTCCTACTGCCCTTATAACGGCCTTCCATGGTCGCCCTTCGTAGATCATCACACGAATCTCAAATGAGCACGCAAAAGATTTACTATAATCTTACATAATAGCAGGAGAACGAAATCTCGCAAGAGCAAGCAATAATCCTAATCATAAGGCTCTATGTCAAATCAAAAGCAACGCCGAAAGCGTAGTACGTCCGCACAGATTCCTAAGGACACTAGAACCTGATGATTTAATACCACCTGTGACACCCCGCCTAATAAAATATCGGGCGATCACTCCTATATCAAATTAAAATAGGAGTCTCATATGGTTCATTCTTAGCATCACTGTAAAAAAAAATTTAATTACTAATAACCTATTAGGTTGTCGTCAAATTTTTTTAATTAACTAATCTTTCTAACCAAACCATTCAAATAAAACAATCACAACAGTTTATATGCAGTAACTGAAATGAAATAAAATAAAATAACCGAACACTCGGTACAATATAATACAACCAAATCGAATGCCGCACTAAAAGGCGGTAAAAGAATAAATGAGTATAATTGGGCCTTCAGCCTGAATGTTTCTACAATACATCCTATCTAGATCTCAATGATAGAAGCGACTACTATAAAACTACTTGCATCCACAGCTGCTGCAACAAACGTCTGACTTGAAGGAATCATCATTCAGGCGTCCCTGTGTCTCGACACCTATATATATATATATATATATATATATATAGATATAGATAAAGCAAGAGAGGGGAAAATAGAGAGATGGGTCAGAGCCCGAGTTTTGAAAACATTTTAGTAAGTGCTTAAAATCCATATTTTAAAATATGATATTTCTCATATTTAAACTGGTATCGTACTCTCATGAGATACACCTCACCCCTCTTCTAATAGTGCGCAACTATCGCATACCTTTTTTTAAACCACTGAGTTAAGCTACCCTACCTAACTAAGGTATTTCACCCATCTTCCAAAAATCCTCATAAATCCGAGTACTAAGGACTAGACTTCTCCCCATTCCCAACATTACGTTACGTTCGTGCGTGGGGTGTCTCGCGAAGCGAAATCCAAACATGGAACCCTCCCCCCCCCCCAATACACTACTACGTGACAATGTTGATCGTCGGAATCCATTAGGACTTCAGTATATATCACATTTAATACCATCCCGTATTTATCAATAGTTCTTATTAGAACCTATGATCCATATACATATAAATCCTGATATAAATCTACCGGAAGGAAAATATCACTTTATTCATTCTTTATAAAATATTCTAAACTATCACCTGAACCTATACATCATAATCTCTCACTTATGATTCATCCTTACATCATGAATAATTTTCAGTAGTTATTTACACTATTCACATTTTAATGTTATTAACCTCATATATAATATTCTCATCTTTATATACATATATCCCTATATTATTCCGGATTTTATACTCCTGAAAGATTCAGAATTTATCTCACATTCCATTCTTTATTATGTCTATATATATATGTTTCACATCTCTCTCTCTCACACACACACACACACACACACACACACACACACATATATATATATATATATATATATATATATATATATATATATATATATATATATATTATCAAATCTGGTTATCCATGCCTATCTCTCGTATCATTAGCCTGTAATCTTTCATATACATATTCGATTTAATTCCATAAGTATTCACTTACTTATAATATGAATATAACATTTTCTTTTAAATTCAGAATATTAAGCTTATCCCCACTAGCCCGCATCCTAATTACATCCAAAATTCTCATTCGAATCCCCGAGTCTTTATCCCATTAGACTCTTAAAAATCACAAAGTCTCACAACTTAAATTTTATGGAAGATCTCACACTTTGCACTAAAACATCCATAACTCACCCCACAAAAGCCCAATTGACCTCAATAAAAGCTCATTAGAAAGATAACTTTCATACCTTTCTTTCCATCCATAAATGAGCATCTAATTAAAATCATACATAAAATGGCATGCATTTGAATTTTCTATAAAATTTTCGTAACTCAGCTATTCTGGCAGCTTAAACACCTTGCATTAAAACAGCTATAACTCACTCTACATAAGTCCAATTGATCTCATTAAAATTTAATTAGAAATATAACTTCCATACCTTTATTTTCATCCATAAATGAGCATCTAATTCAAATCGTACAGAAAATGGAATGCATTTGCATTTTCTATTAAATTTCTGATTTGATTCCCAAGCTAACTATTTCAATCTCGAAACTGCTTCCTTAGAAAAATCATTATATATTAAAAATAAATCAGAAAAATACAGGATCAACGCCCATGCGACCGTATCGAAAAGACAACTTTTATGTTTTTACCAAGAGCATAATCGTTTCCCTTCCTAGCCGAACTAGTTCGAAAGTGACACTGGTCATTATTCACCTTCTTTTCCAAAAATCCAAACCTCCGTTTTTGTTGTTTCTAATCTCATCCAACAACTCCATAAACATCTAATCTATGTTTTGCAACTAACACATCAATTAATTTGGGGTATTAAATCATTTCTCTTAGATTTAAACCCTAAAATCATAAAAAAAACTCAACTTATCATTTTAACCCATTTCAATCTATTTCTTCACTCCATTTACATGGATTTATTACTAGAAATCATTAAGAGTTTACATTACATCAATATGTAAACTCATATTTAAATTTTCCCAAATTTATTTTAAGGGTTCTAACCTAAAATCATATAGTTTACCAACTATAATATGATATTTATTCATAAAATGAAATAAAGCAAGTACACACTTGCCTGGAGGATGAAATCCGACGACCTCGAGTCGAATATTGCGGAGTTTGGTCGAAATCCCTCATTTATCTCTTCTTTTTTCTTCTTCCTTCCTTTCTCTCTTTTTTTTCTCTCTTTTCTTTCCTTTCTCTCACTCTCTCGTGTCTCTTATAAGAGAGAAAAGGGTTTATCCCTTAATAAACCCAAAAATGACTCGTTTACTCAATTACGAGTCCCTACTGGTAAAAAAAAAATCCTGAAACTTAATTACTTCCCCCGGATACTCTGTTCTGACTATCTCGGCCATTTCGAGACCAACCGCGCAATCAAAATTTCCATCTGAGGTACTTGACCGCAATTCACTAATTTGACCAAACACAACTTAATGCGATTTTACAATTAAAATATTATCCTTTGTCGCTTTACCCAACTGCGACATATAATAAAAATGCTCCGACTCATTTACTTAATCCCAAAAGTAAATATAACATACATCGAAACTCATTAAATCCTTGAAAACCTCAAAAATTAGTATTCAAGATAATTTCTTAAATTCCCAAATTGCACTTAATTATTAAATTTAATTATTCATAAAAGTGTGGGGTATTACAATATTCAAGCTTCTCTCGAAGAGCTCTCTCATGTGTCCTAAGGTCTTCCACTAAGGCACTTTCATCAACGACCTTGACACGTTCCTTCAAACTAGCTTCTAACTTCAAATTTGTTCTTTTTAATTTAATCGATTCTTCATATAATTCTCTAAACGCAAATTGAAGTTCACTCTCATTAACCTCTCCATCAGTTTCACTTTCTCTCTCTTCTGCACTCCCAAAACCATAATCTTTTGGGGATTCACAAACAAACGCCTCGGAAGAGTCATGTACATGTATATCTTCATGGGAATATTCATTATCGATGCTCACATGACTTGCCATGAACGCGGTAAAGTTGCGCTCAATGGTGGAATCGGGTCCCTCTTCCTTTTCACTTTCATCACTAAGGGTGGAATTATAGGATATTGGTTGTTTTCCTTCTATCCTTAGTTTAGTGGGGCACTCTCTCGCCCTATGTCCATAACCCTGATAATCATAGCACCTATTTGACTCGTCCATATTAAGATTTTCATTATAAGTTTTAGGGATCTTTTCGGCTTTGTCATGCTTAGATTTTTTAAATTTCTTCTAATCATTTTTAAACTAATCTTTATTAAATTTAAGAAATTTTCGAAATTTTCTCGCAAACATAGGCAAGTCCTCTGAGTCCCTATCACTCTCATCAACCACAACTTGTTTTTCCTCCTTTTCGGCTTTCAAAGCAATGCCCTTATCTATTTTATTTTCATTTTTGGAGGGGAACATATCTAGTTCAAAGGTTTAAAAATCACCTACTATTTCCTCAAGTTTGGTAGAGTGCAAGGTGGGTAAAGAAGTTAAAATGGTCACTTTAGGGATAAACCTATCGGGTAGGGACCTTAAAATTTTCTTTACTACACGGTCGTCGGATATTTTCTCTCTCAAATTAAAAGATGAATTAACTATATCGAAAACTCAAGAATAAAATTCATCAAAGGTTTCATTTTCTTTCAAAGCAATGCCTTTATCAAATTAAAATTAATGACTAGAATTAAATTAATTAAATATTACCCAAATTAATTTTTGCACCAAATTAAGCATGAGTAGTGATTTAAACCATATTTTATATTTTATTCCTAAGCATGAATCTAGGTGATATAGCAAGATAAAAAATCAGAAACCACTACGCGCCGATGTACGAGGAAAATCCAAATGGGAAAAATCTCGGATGGCCCTACCCTTAATTCCACTAAGTATGTATTTATTATTACGAGATAGATGACTTACTTCACACGACTCGATTCCGTCTAAGCCTTGGTGCATGTTCTGGTAATTACCTCCGCCTAGTCGATAATCTCGGACTCCACCGGAACCTTGGAGTCCACCAATAAGGCTTTTGGTCTCTGTCAACCCGCACCCGAAGCCTTTCTTCAAGTGGAAACATCGTAGCACGCAAACAAACTCCTTTTGGGTGGAGAAGAACCCAAAATCTCTTCTTTAATGGTGTAGAGATGAGCCAAAGGTGACAAACTAAACTCCGAGCAAGATATATGTATGGAAACTTGGAATTTAAACAAAACTATGCGTGTGTAGAGTTTTGGAAGGATTTTAAGTTATAAATTCAAAATCTCAAAACATAAACTTTTTGGGTAAACAATTTTTGCTCTCTAGAGAATGAAAAACTCTCAAAAAGTTACTTGGAAAAGTCTTGTTCCCGCACATAAGATGGCTGATAAAAGTTAGTGGAGTAAGTGAGAAACATGGGTGGTTACAAAAGAAAACTGCCAAAAATTTTCCTTCCCGCCAAAGTCGTTCGAACGAGATTTCAGAAGAAGAATATGCTAAATTCTCGTTGGAAAAACTCGTTCGAACGAGTTCGTTAGAACTAGACATCGAACGAAAAATCAGAAAACAATTGGCGAATCGCGTTGGCAAACTCGTTCGAACGAAAAAATAGACTTTCCAGAATTTCAATTTTAAGTCCAAAAACTTTTATCCAAAGTTCTAAAATAATTTCTGAAAAGTAAAAGTCATTTTAAATTAAAATTACACCCATAATAAATATTCCAAGTCTCCTATATATATTAAATGCATTCATACCTTTTGGAGTCAATGGAATCCAATAAGTGTTTATGTAGAAATGAGGCACTAAACTCGACAAAATAGTGAACTTGAAATATCGGTCGCTACATCTTCAACTCAAACAGGTCATAGGCTTGGATGGAAACAAATTCTTTCATATGACTTAAATTATTTTGTCCAGAATTGAGCCAACACTATATAAGACTTAATTAGAAATTTGTGTCCTTAACAAATGAAGCGAAATGTTAAGAGATAAAAATTAAATGGTGAAACAATTAATATGATAGTTAAAGAGACATTTATTCATTTATAAAGTATTTAAAAAGACATTACATTTAATAAAGAAAATGAAAAGCCAAGAATTTGAAAAGATTTGTTTGAATATTCGAATTATTTTGAAACTAATCTCAAGAAGAAGAATATAGTTGGAGCTTCAGGTGAAAATTAAAAATAATTATTTGACAACTTTCAAAATTCATACCTTGTGAATAATCAAAACTTTGAGTTTTAATTTACGGTATATTTTAGTTGAATCTTCAAGTCCAAACAATCAGAATTAGCAAGAGAGTTTCCAACTTCACATTTTATGTCCCAATTCAAAAAAAAAATTGTGAACTTCTAGTCACAATATTGAATATGAATCTTCATATCACAAATTAATGATAATTGGGGTAATTTTACTCTATACCCTTTCTGTAGGTGCAAAAAATCTCACTCGTCGGGGGGGGGGGGGACAATTCATCACGATACAAGTATAAAAATAAATACGAGAGAGATAAGGATTTACGTGGTTCGACCATGAATGGCCTACGTCCACGGGGCTGCTGGTGTGTTTCATTAGAATGATCAGAGAGTTTTACATGAGAGTGTTTCTCTAACTTCTAAGCCCCCTTTCACAATGGGGGGTGTCCCCTTTATATAGAGTTAGTGGTTACATTAGGGTTACAAATATGGATGAGTAACATATATGGATGAGTCCTATCTTCGTGGAATTTGATTCTAATTCGATACTGCTCCTCGGTCTTCTAGTTTATCAAGGACTTTAGTCGTCCCTATCTTGTTGGAGTGTCTGTTGCTCGCCATCTTGACTGGGGTGCTCGCCACGTGTCATGCTATTATGTAGGTATATTTATTGCCCCCACAATGGCCCCACAGGTCGCAGTTCAGTTGAGTTGATTCTGAGATGAGCTGGGAGCTGGTTTATAATCTCTTTAAACATATGCAGTTATTGATGTGAATTGGACTGGCGTTCTTTGAGTTGTAGTTCAACTTTTAAGCGTTATTTGGTTGATCTTCTTGCCTTTATAGCTTTTTAGATGAATGCTTGGCTTGATTTGAGAGACGTTCAATTGATATGGAAACCAAACTCGAGAGTGTCGAGCTGCCTAAGTACCCTCATGGGATCAGGTCGAACGTAGTTCATTGTTCCATTTTATTACATGGCCCAATTCGTGAGGCCGACCACAGTCCTATTCAGAATTCATTTGTTGAGGCTTATTCGAGCATGCATCAAATTTAGGGCATCTCCCTGTATTTTTATTTTGTATGGTTCATTTGCTGAGGTCGACCAAAGTCTATGCGTCGAACCTTGCTCGAGCATGTACCTAGTAGGGGTAAGACCATGCATTAGGTTTTTCATATGGTTCAATTTGAGAGGCCGACTAAAATCCTATGCACCGAGCCTTGCTCAAACATGTACCTAGTTGGGGTAAGACCCTGCCTTAGGTTTTTCATATGGTCCAATTGGAGAGGCTGACCAGAAGCCTATGCGTCGAGCCTTGCTTAAGCATGTACCTAGTGGGGGTAAGACCCTGCATTAGGTTTTTCATATGGTCCAATTGGAGAGGCTGACCAGAAGCCTATGCATCGAGCCTTGCTCGAGCATGTACCTAGTAGGGGTAAGACCCTGCCTTAGGTTTTTCATATGGTCCAATTAGAGAGGCCGACCAGAAGCCTATGCGTAGATCCTTGCTCGAGCATGCACCTAGTAGGGGTAAGAACCTGCCTTAGGTTTTTCATATAGTCTAATTGGAAAGGCCGACCAGAAGCCTATGCGTTGAGCATGTACCTAGTAGGGGTAAGACCCTGCATTAGGTTTTTCATATGGTCCAATTGGAGAGGCCGACCAGAAGCCTATGCATCGAGCCTTGCTCGATAATGTACCTAGTAGGGGTAATACTCTGCCTTATGTTTTTCATATGGTCCAATTAGAGAGGCCGACCAGAAGCCTATGCATCGAGCCTTGCTCGAGCATGTACCTAGTTGGGGTAAGACCCTGCCTTAGGTTTTTCATATGGTCCAATTGGAGAGGCTGACCAGAAGCCTATGCGTCGAGCCTTTCTCGAGCATGTACCTAGTAGGGGTAAAACCCTGCATGAGGTTTTTCATATGGTCTAATTGCAGAGGTTGACCAAAATCCTATGCGTCGAGCCTTGCTCGAGCATGTACCTAGTAAGGGTAAGACCCTGCTTTAGGTTTTTCACTTGGTCCAATTAGAGAGGCCGGCCAGAAGCCTATGCATTGAGCCTTACTCGAGCATGTACCTAGTGGGGGTAAGACCCTGCCTTAGATTTTTCATATAGTCCAATTGGAGAGGCTGACCAGAAGCCTATGCGTCGAGCCTTGCTCGAGCATGTACCTAGTAGGGGTAAGACCCTGCCTTAGGTTTTTCATATGGTCCAATTAGAGAGGCCGACTAGAAGCCTATGTGTCGAGCCTTGCTCGAGCATGTACCTAGTAGGGGTAAGACCATGCCTTAGGTATTTCATATAGTCCAATTGGAGAGGCTGACCAGAAGCCTATGCGTTGAGCCTTGCTCGAGCATGTACCTAGTAGGGGTAAGACCCTTCATTAGGTTTTTCATATGGTCCAATTGGAGAGGCCGACCAGAAGCCTATGCGTCGATCCTTGCTCGAGCATGTACCTAGTAAGGGTAAGACCCTGCATTAGGTTTTTCATATGGTCCAATTGGAGAGGCCGACCAAAAGCCTATGCATCGAGCCTTGCTCGAGTATGTACCTAGTGGGGGTAAGACCCTGCATTAGGTTTTTCATCATGTGGTATGTAATCAGTATGCTTATCGTACTTAGGTCTTTCCCACAAGTCAATGTAATACCAATTACGTTTGCATTTTTCCATTTTCTAATGCCTCGCATATAATTATCCGCCTATTTTACCTTTTAGGTGTGCCGTCACACTTCTTTAGGCCTAAAAGGCGATGGAAAAAATGCACCTGGTTCAAGGGCCATCCACCCGTTCAGGATTTTAGCTGACCAACATAGTTGGCGACCAACATGAGTTGGCTTTTTGCCTTGGGATCACCCGTAGGGATTTTATTATTGCCGTGGCAACTCGTGAGGCCATTTGTGTTTCGAGATGACAAAGGCATGTGGATTTACTTAATTTAATGGGAACAAGCAAGAAGGTTGTTGTAATTAAATCAATCTTAGTCTTGATCATCATTTAAAAGACTAATTCTGGTGTTAACCATGTTGGAATCGATCTTGGGTTAACCTCTTCTATTTTTCTTTAAATGTTGTAGTGAATCTATTTACGTGTCATCGTTGCCATGGAGCCCCCAATCGGGTTGTGAAGAAAGGACTGTCCGATTGTCCATCGAGTCATTTGATCTGTATAATCGAGATGATAAGTGTGCCCAATCGTTCCTTGAGGCTTTGTTGTGTTGAAGAGTGTCACATTGATCATTCGTCGAGATGGATATAATTAAGGATTATCTTGCTCATATAGCTCCATGTAATGTATCGTTCCTCGGGGCGCACTTGTTCATCGACCATGCATGGTGATTTCGGGAGGCTTTGGAAGGCTCCATATAACTCGTGCACCTAAAAAAATTGATATGAGTTCAAAGCATCCTTGTGCAGAAATGTGGTGATCTGATATGGCGTTCAAGAAAAATTATTCCTTTGGAGTGGATATCTTAGTGTTGATGATGCGCTAATTCGTTGCTTGGTGATCGTCGATCACCATGGGTTGTCTGGCGATGTTGATCTATACATTCAGGGTGGTCTAGTGTTGTTATCAACATGTTTTGCTCGTTGACTATGATTTTGCTATATATGTGATTTCTTATAGGTTGGATTCATCCTTGTTAATAAATATAGTTGATCGTTTCTCTTCATGCTGCTTTATGTGTTATTGGATCTTTATTGTACAGTTCGCCCAACTTTTCATTCGACGAGGTTGAATTAAATAAGAGTTGAATTGCCCAACTATTTATTGGAGCTTGAGACGTGATCACACAATGTCAACTATCCATCGAAGCTGAGGGTTCGTGGAGGCAAAATTGCAAAGGACCTAGTAGATGTTGCGAACAATCCATGCCCGAGCCTCTTTCGGAGCATTGATAAGATAAATGATTCCTGAGTGCCTCTCGAGGCAAAAATTATAAAGGATCTGGTAGATATTGCGGGTGATCCATGCTCGAATATCCATCGAGGTAAAAAGGACTGAGCAAGTATTACGAATGATACTGTAGTGTTAGTGAAAACTAACTTTCCAATAAATGCAATGTTGATCATTAATACGCTGTGCCAACCATCTGTTGGGACTGAATATAAGAATTATCCTGACTAACCATTTATTGGGGATAAAATGCGACATGCGAGGCAAATATCTTCGGGACTGAATATATAGAAATATTTTGCCGATTATTTGTCGAGATGAGCCTTGAATATGCCTGATCATCCTGTAGGTCAAGAATCATAGAGCCAGATAACCCATTATGAAGTTCAAGAAATATCAACGTCCGATCATCTGTCTGTTATAAATAGTGTTGCCGAAGAATTTGTTGGGTCCAAGGTGGTGTAACGTGCTCGATCATCCATCAGAGCATTAACGAAATAAATGGTGCCTGGGTCGTCTGCTAGGGTAAGGTTATACATGTACAAGTAGATATAGAGAGCGATCAGTGCTCGAGCATCTATCGATGCATTAATAAGACTTCCAAGAGCTTAAGATTGTGGCAGAGCATTCGTCGGGACTGAATCTTGTACCTGTAGAAGTTAATAAGTTGCTCGACCATTTGTCGAGGCTAATACAAATAGAATTTATCATGCAATATGATGTGCATCTGTTCGAGCATGTGTTGAGGAAAATATTCGTAGTATTAAATGAATGACATGAATGATCCCATACTTTTCGTGATACGTTAAGTATAAGTAAAGATATTACACCGGCCATCCATTGGTATAACCAATAATAGCTAGACGACAATATTGAAAATTAAATGACCAAATAAATGACATGAGTGCTCTTTAAGTGTGCCCCAATATTTATGTGGACAAAATAATTGTAATAAAGTCGAATGAAAGATGCAAAATTTATCAAATATATCCAGATGTATGACACGGGAGTTAATTTGGAATTTCTGCAAATAGATTTAAGCAAATAATTAATATTAAGTTGGTTTCAAAAAATTGTTTTCACAGAAAATTTGTGTTGTGTAGCGGCAATTGTTTTTCTCATGTGAAGTATAGAGTATAGATAGCCCCCCGCTAAGAAATTTATGATGATAAAAATCGTGAGCATAATTTGTGAGCAAATAAAGTATTATGAGACGGAAACGAACAATGTACAAATAAATGTGTGTATCCATCAAATGGGGTTATGCTAAATACAAGAATTATCCTGACCAGCTATCCACTGAGGATAAAATGCGACATGCGAGGAAATTATCTTCGAGACTAAATATATAGAAATATTTTATCGATTATCTACCAAGATGAATCTCTAATGTTCCTAACCATCCTTCAGGTTACGAATCATAGAATTCGAGCTTCAGTCGGAGTAATAATAATTTTTCCCAAGCATTCCTTTGGATTTAAAGTGCTATAGTGTGCTCGACTCTTTGATCGGAGCATTAATAAAATGAATGGTGCCTGGGTAGTCCGTCGGGGCAAGGTTGTAGGATACCGAGTAGATATAGCGGGTAATTCATGTTCGAGCATTTGTTGAAAAATCGATGACATTTCCAAGGACCTAATATTGTTGCCGAGCATCCGTCGTCAGGACTGAATCTTGTACCTGTGGATGTTAGTAAATTCCCCGACCATCCGTTGAGGCTAAATCAAAATAGAAGTTATCATGAAAATGATATGTTCAGCAAAGTACATAATATATGCATCCGCTCGGCCATTTACCGAAGAAATAATTCATAGTAGCGTATGAATGTAATAAATGATCCAATCCCACTGCGATAACCGTGCCCGAGCATCCGTCGGGGCTGAGCTAAATAACCAATAATCTCCTTCTGGTGAGATTAAATTGTTGTAGCAGAATGACAATATTGAAAATTAAAATGTTTGAATAAATGACATGAGTGCTATATAATTGCACCTCACTTATTTATGTGAGCAAAATAATTTGTAATAAGGTCGCATAAAAAAGTGCCAACTAAATAGTTGTAATAAAATCACACGGTCCCTTAAAATAATTTAATTTTTAGAGAGAACCGAGCAATGCAAAAATTAATCAAATATATTCCAAGTGTAAGACAAAGATTAATTCAGAATTTTTGCAAAATTATTTGAAGTCCAAAGTGGATACTTAAATACAAGTTTGGTTTCAAAAATTTACTTTCACATGAAGATGTGAATTAAGATAAAAAAGGGGGGTGGTCTTGTAAACCAAGATAAAAGGCTTGTGAACCGAAATGCTTGGGTAAGAGCACACACGAGACAGCGGTGCAAAAAATCTCAGTACTATTTATTCTTGGCCAGCGAAGTTGATTGCCCAGTGATCACCCATCATGATGGGTTGTCTGGTGATGCTTCTTATACATTTAGGTAGGGGCAGATCTTTGTTGTTGTTGTCGACCAGTGATAATCAGATGGTGGCTCCAACCTTGATCGTCGCGCAGTGGTTATCGAACACTAGGTGTGGTCCGGTGATGTAGTGGTCGCCGATTATGAGGGTTTGTCCTACGATGTTCCTCTTCTTCGCATATGAACACCATCCAGCAGGGGTGAAGCCGATTGAAGTTTCTCATGTCATTCATTCAATAGCTGAATTAAAGCTTATCGATGAGGATGGAGGCAGGTCAGAGAGTAACCGGAGTGGAGACAAGGGATTTTGCTGATGCTCAATTGAAAGGATGATTGTGCTCGTCTTCAGCATCGACCAGTTATTTGGTCGTGGTGATCTCCTTCGAGCTTGTCACTGTGGCACGCTATTCGTCGACCTCGCATGGTGGTTCAAATCACTGGTTGTGCTCGGCAAGATGCGTATCTAGGTATTATCAGGTCGTCCTCATCGTGGATGTCGACCAGACAGAGGAAAGACGTTGCAGAAGAAAATCAGCTCCAGAAAAATTTTGCTTTACGCTTTTATCTTTTATTACCGATGCGTGATAATTGTGGTTGCAAACAGGTCGCCGACCACCTGGGGCTGTTCGCCCAGGAAGGTCGCAGGTCAGAGAGTAATCGGAGTGGAGAGCAAAAAATTATGCTCGATTGAAGAGACGACTATGCTGATCCGAGTGCGTTAGTTCTACCAAGAGCCAACCCTCTGCTGGTGGAGCTTGGCTGGATGACAGCCTTAAAGGACAGGTTGGAGATGACCTCAGACGTAGTGAATCCACTGCCCTAGTAAATTGTGTCTATCTCATCTCAGAATAAATTTCGTGAATGGAGATGTCAACCTTGAACTACGCGTGTGACCAGAACCAGTAAATATTTCTGAAAAATATCTTAGTGAAAGAAAATCATCAGATATGTTCATAAAGATGTGGTCAACATCTCTGTGAGAAAGGGCCTCTTTTAACGCTTATTTCGTGCCATAAAATATGGGATATGGGAATCATAATATATGATGTAACCCAGAAGATAACGTGTATACCCATAAAAACATCAAAAGAATCCATATTTATACGGGCTTGTTTAAAACTCATAATCATGAAATTCAATGTTATGCAGATTCGTCAAAAATAAATTGCGGTTATGCAGATTCACAGGTAAATATATGCCCAGTGTAAGGCTTATGAACATAAATGTTCGAAAACCATACACCAATGAAACGATGAATGTGCAGAACAAAAGATTGTGTATAAAATATATAACTGTTAGTGCATAGATTAAAAGATGAAAAATTATCTCTTGATTATGTGCGTGTAAACCATTGCGTCGCAATGTAAATCTTCATCTTGACAACAAGAAGGAAAGACTTTTCGTGTCGTTTCTCACAGACGGCGTCAATTGTAGGTGCAAAAAATCTCACCCGTCGGGGGGTGCCAATTCATCACGATACAAGTATAAAAATAAATACGAGAGAGACAAGGATTTACGTGGTTCGACCATGAATGGCCTACGTCCACGGGTCTGCTGGTGTGTTTCATTAGAATGATCAGAGAATTTTACATGAGAGTGTTTCTCTAACTTCTAAGCCCCCTTTCACAATGGGGGGTGTCCCATTTATATAGAGTTAGGGGTTACATTAGGGTTACAAATATGGATGAGTCCTATCTTCGGGGAGTTTGATTCCAATCAGATACTGGTTCTCGGTCTTCTAGTTTATCAAGGACTCTAGTCGTCCCTATCTTGTTGGAGCGTATGTTGCTCGCCATCTTGACCAGGGTGCTCGCCACGTGTCATGCTATTATATAGGTATATTTATTGCCCCCACACTTTCAATCTGACAATCAAAACTTCAGGTTTGATTATGACATATTTTCTTTTGACACTTAGGTTCAAATGATTTAGGAACTTCAGGTTCTAAAATATGAATAGGAAAAAATTCAATTTTCATATTTGGACAATGATTTGGAAACTTGAGGTCCCAATTGTAAATAATTAGTGCAACTTCATATCACAACATTAAATATATATGGACTTTAAACACCCGCCCAATTATATTCAAACTTCAAGTTTGATAAGGGGTAAAATTGTTTGAAACCTTAGGTCCAAATTATAAATAATCATATTGGATCATTCAATATCATCATCCTTATTATACAAATAATCAAAACTTTATGTTTGATTTCAAAATTATTGGAGCTTCGGTTCAAATTATTTATAATTATTATAGGACTTTTAGTATCACTTGCCTTATTATAGAAATAATCAAAACTTCTGGTTTGATTTTAGGGCATATTTCATTTTCAAGTCCAATAATTGAGAACTTCGGGCACTAATTTTAAAATAATTTGGGAACTTCTGGTCCCAAATAAGAAAATTTATATGGAATCTTCCGGTCCCAAATGAAAATTTTACATGAGAACTTTAGGTCCCAAAATTAATAACTATTTAGGAACTTCATGTCCCAAAATGTAGATCACTATTTGAAACTTCAAGTTTCTAGAAATAACAATTAAGAATTTGAGATCCCAAATTTTAAATAGTACAGAGTACTTCAGGTCCCAAATATGAATGATAATTAGTAATTTTGGGTCCTAATAAAAATAAAAATAAAACCTTTATTTTCATAATTTAAATGGTCAGACCACTTCACGTCCTAAATTTAAAGGTAAAACTTAAACTTCAAGTTTCAATTATTATAGGAAGCGTTAGTTTCCAATTTTAATTTTTTTTCGTATGCAAAAATTTAGGCGTAACATAGTAATTTTTCACAATTAATTATTCAAAATGTGAATATGTAAAAACTTTATGAATAATTAAAATTATGGGATCAATATATAAATAATTAAAAGTATAAGCACATGTAATTACCTTTGAGTGTTGAAACTTACACTTTGATGTTCACATAGAACAACATCTTACTCCTTCATATCCATAATATATAAATAATTAAAAGTATAATAATATTCAAGCCATGTTGTAGAAATGAGAGATCAAGTGCTTCATATCCCTTGTATTTTCATTAAATAATAAATTTGGGAGCACTTGTGCTGATAATGTGTCATAAAATAGAGGGACTACAAAGAGAATTTAGAGTGAATTAGTATTTCATTTCATTGTTCTGTCAATACTAAAGAGGTATGACTCATATTTATAGTACACAATAAGGTAATCCAGTAATTCCCTTAATATTTACGAAATATAAGTGGACATCCACTTAAATATACAATTTATATTATATTAATCTACTATTTTGACCTTATTTATTATTAGGCAATTTATAATTAGGTCCCTTGTTGACAACTTTTAAATATTTAAGGAAATTTTACTGTTAGTCCACTTATTATGCCACTAGCCTGGACTTTTACAAAAAAATAATTAGTGAATCTAAGCGTTTAAAATTTATCAAAATTCCTTTAGCATTTAAAATTTGTTTGCGAGGGATCAAATAGTACTTTACTATTTATTATTTATTCTTGAAGATGCACTTCTACCCTCAGAGAAGAGATTTTATTGATATGGGGGTGATACCTAAGTGAGACAATATTTGTTATCTAATGATATATGAGTTCTGAGCATAATGGTATTTAGACGAGCAAGTCGTTTGCCAGATTATGTTGCATGAGAATTAAGTTCCACTGGTTGATGCCTTACAATTGATAAGGGGGTCTCATCGATTTCTTAGCGAGGCACGTAAAAAGTCCATGGATGGGGAGTCAAACTATCTGTATCAATATGTGGATGTGGCAGGTGATCTTGACTATATGGAGTTTTTTTACCTTTTTTATGATGGAGCCATTAATAGTCAATGCTTGCATGAAGTTAAGGGAGCCTTATTTTGAGGATGTGGGTGTTCACTCTGCATCAACATAGGCTTCTGGATGTGGTGCTAGGACTTCGAGGATGGCTCCTCTGATGATATTTGAATCGGGGGTGCGTTAAAAATACATGTTTGCGGAGAATGTGATGGACTTAGTGAGGATTGATATTTCATATCATTCTCATGCAAAGCTTGATGATTTTCCCGATCTTCCTATGGATGTCATGTCACAAGGGGTATGTGTGACATCCCGAACTTTATATACCTTTATTAGGATAATTATCCAAATGTATGATAATATGCATAAGAATTATTAAATATAATTGATTATGAGAATGAATTTCTTGTGAGAAAACATGTAACATAATGGGAGAAGAATGATCATAAATCATCATCATCATCCTTGCCTTAATCCCATCATATGAGGTTGGACACATGGATTCTCCTTTTCCATTCTAATATATTATATCCACTATTATCATTCAAGTTTAATTCCTTAAGGCCTCTCCTAATAATTTCCTCCCATGATAGCTTAGGGCGACCTCTTTTTCCTTTACCCTTTATTTCCAACAATCTCCCTCTTGTTATGGGAGCATCTACTAGTCTACGCAACACATGTCCGTACCACCTAAGTCTACTTTCTCTTAATTTATCGCTAATGGGAGCTACTCCTAACTTTTTTCTCTCGTATTGGTTTTTAATTTTATCTTTTCTAGTAATTTCAATCATCCACCGGAGCATCCTCATCTCACAAACATGGAAACTTTGTTCATATTTTTTATTTAACGCCCAACACTCAGTTCCATACAGGGTCGCTGGCCTAATAACTATTCAATAAAAAAATCTTTTTAATTTATTAGTTATCCTCTTATCGCATAACACCCCACTCATTTGTCTCCATTTCATCCAACCAGTTGATATTCTACTCGTAACATCCTCATCAATATACCTTTGTAACATTGAACCCAGATAATAAAATTTATTACTTTGGTTTATCACTTTTTCTTCAATCTTTAATATTATGTTACTCGACGCCTCATTATTAAATTTACATTCCATAAATTTCATTTTATTTCTACTGATTTTTAGTCCCTTCGACTCTAAATCTTTTCTTCAAGTATCTACTCTCATCGCTAAACTTTCTTTTGAAGTGTCTGCTAAAACTATATCATCCGCAAATAGCACACACCATGGGACATCCTCTTGTATGTCCTTTGTAATCTGATCTAAAACTACAGAGAATCAGCATAAATCAAATAGGTTATGTGCATTAAGATAAATCAAATATAAAAGAAACAATGTGGAGGCAGATATGAATATCAAAAGATTATGAGGTTCTTACTTGAAATAAATAATTATTAGTTTTCTGGATGCATTATTTATTTTACATAAGTGACTTTTAGTTTTGGGTTGAAATTGGTGACATTTGGTAGCGAAAAGTTATATTTTAAAATTTCGAACAAAATACTAGTTTCATGTTTGTAACCTAATTCAACATAGTAACTTTATGATTTTAGCAAAAAATATTGTATATCTATAAGTTATATACGTGTGGCCACAAATGAAGGTTCAATCGGAGACTAGAATAGCAAGTTACGGTCAATTTACAAGCAACGCTCAAATCCACCTATGATTGAAATGTTTTGATTGGCCACCTATATTTTGACCAATCACACCTCACAACCATAAGATTAAGCGAATGGCAACATTTTTTACTATTATACAAGTATTTTTTTAGCATGACTTCATTAAAATAAGATTAGATTTTGGGAGAAACAAGACTTATGAGAGATAATTGAGGTGCTTAATAAGATATCTTTGGAAAATTATCATATATAGAGGAGTCCTTGAAAGGTAATAATCTTTTCATTAAATTTGTTCATACGAATGAGTTTCGCAACTTATATATTTTATATTTATGATTTGGTAAATAATGAAATGGTAATTATCTTGCCTTATTTGTTAAATTTGGAGAATAATTACTAGGAATTGTTCCTTATAACTCGGATAAAGGTTGTTTATAGTGTTAAGAGGACCAAGTCCATATAATTAGTTTACTAATCACCCTAATTACTTACTAAACGTGATTAAGGGTTTATTAAAGTTTTGAGATATTTTCCATATAATATTGATTAATTATCATTTATCAGAGCATAAAAAGAATGATTAAATAGTTATAATCACCCAAAATTTGACTATACCATTTAAAGTTATATAGATATAGGAAAATGTATGCTTAAGATTTGAATACTAAGAAATTGCAAGTGTTGTCATGTTAATAGCTAATATTAGCATTGTTATGTATTATGGTTAAAAGACATATTAGAACATAAGAAGAAGTATGTTATATGTTTATATGAATACACTTTTCCAAATATCTATGAGATTGATATGGTTATGTATTTCATAATAATAATAATCTAATGTTATTGGTTGAGATGGAATCCTAAAATTATTGAGGTGCTAGTTAAGGAAGCGGGACCTTCCGCAATGCAGGAGAAATGAGTTTGAACTTCGATAACAAAACAAACTTGAAGTGAGAGTACATTCAGTTCGATATTGTTTATACCTATATGAATGAGGTAGTATAATCAAATAACATGATATCCGTAGGGAGTAAGGATTTATATATATCCACAACATGTTTTATATTGGTTATCGTCAGCGAGATATATATTGAATATTCATAGCGTATTATATATATATATATATATATATATATATATATATATATATATATATATATATATATATATATATATATATATATATATATATATATGGAGATATTCAAAAGTGAACATAAAAGATAAACATTTTAATGAACCTTAACAAAACAGGCCCAACAACCCATTAATTTTAATTTCTATGTTGTAATTAGTCCGCGCCAACGACAATGAATACGCGTATTAATCGGATATTTTTTTTACACATCACCCCCCCACCATGGAAGCCGTTATGAAACCTGCTTCCATAATGGCTACCATGGTAGGGTGGGGGTGGGGGGAGGGGTTTGTTGGGGATCCATTGACACGCGTGTTCGTTGCTGCTGGCGCGGACCAATTACAACATAGGAAGTAAATATAATCTGTTGTTGGGTGTTTTTTGCTAAGGTTCATTCAAATGTTCATCTTTTATGTTCACTTATGAACCTTTCCCTATATATATATATATATATATATCCACAACGTAATAGCATTGGGATGTAAGTATTCAAATACAACTACAATGGTAAACTTTATACATTTTATATGTAAATTATATAGGGGTGTGTTGCACATTAAAAAGAATTATCTTACATGTATATGTTTCCATTTCAGGTTGGTAGGATACGAGTTCACTGCCAAGGTTGAGGTGATTTTAGAATCATGTATAGGGCCTTCCGTATGCGTTATTGTACATGTGTATATATTATGCCAGAGGTTGTGTAAAGGGTTATTTAACAATAATTAGTTGGTGTTAACTTATTTAGTATTTGATATTTTGAGGTTTGTTATGGAAAAAAATAATAATTATTAGTTTTATTTACGTGAGCTTGTATAATAATCTTTGTTCATATTCTCACAAAAAAAAAATTCAATTTTAGTGTCTTACATAGAATTTGAGGTGTGGAATATTTCTATGTCATTAATTACATCCATTAATCCTACCTATGAGATTAATGAGAATCTCCGGGTTGGGTGCGATAACGCTTGATATCATAGTGTAGTTTATTGGATTTTAGTGTTAAGTGAGAGTATAGACGTGGAGAAAACCAGGGTGCCAGTATAGTAATTATTGTTGACCTCCAGACACTTTGAAATGTGTAATTGTTGTTTATTGAGTTAATATTATAGTAAATTCATATGGAACCCGATGAAAAACATGGTAGGACAAAAGAGGATGCATATAATGCTCCTACTGTAGTAGGATTACAAAGGCAAGAGGAACAAGTTAAACCAGAAGTTTTACAACCACTCGATGTAGTAGAACCAATTTTACTAGATCTGACCCAACTAATGGAATAACACCAAAAACTTGAAAGTGTACACAACAATGCAATTAGAGATTGGGGTGGCACATGGAGAGAAAAGGAGAACTAGTCATGGAAAATTTATGAAGTTATCACCTCAAGAATTTCATGGACCTTGTACTTCGACAAATATACAAAGGTTTGGTGAAGAATATGGAAATGATATTCGAATTGATGCGGGTTTGAGATGAACATATGCTATCTTTGGGTGAAGCACGATTTTGGTGGGAATCTAAGAAAATATTAATGACAATGATGGCAGGAGGAGAACCTCTTGATATGCCCCAAGTGTAACCTCGGCCTAGAGACACCAACCTCGGCCGGTATTATGGCCGATGTTGGGCACCTCTTGGACATGCGATATCCCCCCTCGGCCATATCAAGGTCGGCCCAGGCCGACACTACCATGAGCCTCTCCAAGTGACGTCACAAGGATCGGCATCACTCTCGTATACCTTGGAATGGAAACCTCGGCCAGATGTAGGCCGAGATCGCTTCAAGCCACCAGCAACCTCGTCAAGCCACCAGTTTAACCTCGTCTCAGGCCGACCTTGCCCATTGTCTCGGCCACAATTAGGCCGAGACTTCCATGGAATCCTCGAACTGAACAGGTATCAAGACTCACCAACCTCGACCTCATCAAGGCCGAGGTCATACCCCAAACGCGATAGCCGAGCACCTGCTGACATTTAGATAAGGACACGTGGACACGAGTCAGTTATAACAAGATTATTCCCCACACGTGGGGAGAATATTGCATCATCATTCTCTACATGTGACAATGACAGATGGAACTCCCATATTGGTGAGGTAGCCACACACATGCTCATTGCATGCATGGGGGGTACATTACACCCCTTAGGTACTATATATAGAGGTCATCCTCTACCTTGCAAAAGGATCCCATATATACAACCCTAGTTGAAACTATGTCTAGATACACAGTAGAGAGAGAAAGCTTGAAAGATTGTATCCATGGCCATTAGTGCCTTATTGCAGTAAGGTCATTCACAAACACAGTGGACGTAGGCCAATTTAGGCTGAACCACTCATACCCTGGAGTACTCTCCCCTTCTCCTCATCTCATTCTCTTACCTTTTACATAACTACGCTGCCATTGTTGTTCTTAGATTGAGCTTGAAACACCTTATCTGGTGGTGCTAATTCCAGCATCATCATTTTGGCGCCGTTTGTGGGAACGAGAAGCTATCTCTTCCTCTTTTTCTGATTAACCTCACCGGAGACTCTGGTGGCTCCCCCTAGCGCGGAGCTGTTTCACCATTGAAAGAGGTCCAGTAAGGTACTAAGCTCATCTTCTACTCAAGCTCTATAGTGTTAACATATGGCACCAGACTTAACACCGCCTCTTCCGCCACCGGGGGGCGGGGGGCCTAGTTCCAGTCAGGCGCCTCCCCAGTCCGAAATGGCGGAGGTAGCTGCAGCCTTGAGATCTTTAGCTGCAACACAAGCAGCCATGCAAGAGCAATTTGCACAGCTCAGCCAAACTATGATGTGGCCACAAGGAGTCTCACCGGACATGATCACTCCGGTGGCAATTCAACCTCATCCTGAAGCCAGGGGACCACCCCAGGCACCAATGAAGGACCAGCCTGCACCCCCGCGGAGAAGGGATGTTGCTGACCCTAGGCGCTTGCGCCTGGGGAGGCAGGGAAACCCTTGCCCAGAGGACAGGTATGATGATCTAGAGGCGAAAGAAGCCCCGGAAGACTGTTGGGAGCCGTATGAGGTGTCAAATAACACTGTACGGCCTCTTAGGCAAAGCCAAGGCTGTGTCGGTCGAAGAGGTGAAGAGGCCCAGCAAAGAGGGTTAACCTTTGATAGGTTAAGCAGAGGGTCGGCCTTCAAGAGACTGGTCCCGATAAATGACCTAAGACAGAGACTGTCGAGATCAAGGAGCGCAGCAGGCTCTCAGAAAGGGAACAGGCAGGGTCGACCAGACCAAGGCCGACACTGTGAAAGAAGAGGCAGGGAACAAGAAGAGGTCAACAACCAACGTGTCTTGGCAGGGGAACCCTCGGTCCATCCTAGGGAGATGGCAGGGGATAACCTCGGCCAAGTCGATGGTCGAAGACCATGGAATGATTCTATCCAACGCCTTGAGGAGAAGATAGGAGACCTCATTAAAAGCACGGACCCATTGCAAAGGGGGTACTCAGAGGGCTCCCCATTTGTGGCTAGGATAGTGGGGTTCCCAACCCCAGCGAAGTTTAAGCCTCCTACGGTGTCTCCTAAGTATGATGGCAGCACTAACCCTGTGCATCATATCGAGATGTATCAATCGGCAGCAGACATCTACTCGATACCCGATGAGATGAAGTGTAGAGCCTTCTCTGGGACCTTAACAGGGGCTGCACACAGTTGGTTCACCTCCCCTCCGAAGAACTCAATTGAGAACTTCAAAGGCTTGGCTGAGCGATTCATCCACAACTTCTGCTTTGGGGTGAGGCCTCAAAAGAAGACTACCCACCTGCTGTATGTCAAGTAGGCTAAGGGTGAGAGCCTAAGAGACTACATAGCAAGATTCAACAAAGAAAAGTTGGAGGTCGAAGATTATGAAGAGAACATAGCCATGACCGCCCTTATAGGAGGTCTCCAGAAGGGGAAGCTATTGTGGAAACTGGCGGAAGAGCCCCCTAGGTCTATGGAGGAGCTGCTGGCAACCGCAGGGAAAGTAATGAATGCGGAAGAGGCAATGGCCGCCAAGTATGAGGATGAGAACCGCGGTGGCAGTGGAAAGCCCCAAGGCAAGAAAGATGGGAAGAAGAGATCGGGTGATGACAAGTTCGCTCACTATACTCCTCTGACTGTGAGCTGTGAGCACATCCTCAATGAGATTAAGAGTGACAGGGCTCTGAGATGGCCAGAGAAGCTGAAAGCCCCACCACATAAGAGGAACAAAAACCTATGGTGTGAGCTCCACCAAGATTATGGTCACGTCACAGATAGATGCTTCGCTTTGAAGGATGAGATTGAGAAGATGTTAAAATCTGGGAAATTGAGAAAATATGTAGACGGTAAGGTTCCTAAGAGTGGAAGAGATGACCATAAGAAAAGGAGGGATGACAGATGCCGTGACAACATCCCGGCCCGAAGAGACGATGATTCAGAAGGTGATGATGAAGATGATCCGGATCTCCCACCAAAGGATGACAACACCCTAGTGAAGACGGTTGGTATGATCTCTTTCGGTATTGGCACAATATGCGGAGGATTTGCAGGTGGTGGATCTGCAGTAGCTGATAGGAAGGCTCATGTAGCCGAGGCCAAATCAGTGGCCAAGCTTGAAGTTGTGAATCTAACGTCTTTCGATACAGTACAGAAGAGGAAGAAAGTAGACATGAACACCCTCGTAGTTGGGTTCTCCAGACTCGACTTCAGAGGTATCTTAGCCCCCCATGATGACCCTTTGGTCATAACGACAAGGGTGCATGGATATGCGGTGCAGAGGATCCTCATGGATGGGGGGAGTTTGGCAGATGTGATGTTTTGACCTTGCTTCAAGAGCTTAGGCCTTAGTAGAGCAAGACTGGTCCCCTATCACCACCCCCTGATAGGCTTCAGTGGTGAAAAGGTTCACTCCTTGGGCATGTATGAGACGGACGTACGGATGGGTGACTAATGGCCTAAGAGGTTGACCAGGAGGATTAATTTCTTCGTGATGGACGAGAGTGTCTTCTCGGCCTATAACCTCATCATAGGAAGGGTGGCCCTTAGGGAGTTCGAGGTTGTGCCGTCAACGGTCCATCAGATGCTAAAATTCCCGACTCCTTATGGAGTAGGGGGAGTGCAAGGTGACCAGACCACAGCACGAGAATGTTACTTCAACTCGGCTGAAGAGAGAGAAGCCCATAAGAGGGCAACCACCACTTATAGCATTGGCACTCTTGACCCAAGAGATGAAACAAAGTTGAAGAAGGGAGAGGCCGCGGAAGAGGTAGAATCCATCGTCCTTAATGAGAACGAGCCGGAAAAAACCGTCCAGGTCGGTAAGGCCTTAGAGCCAGGAACCAAGGAAAAGCTGATAAACTTCCTCAGGAGGAGACAGAGTCTCTTCGCATGAAGTCACGCAGACATGCCTGGCATCGACCCTGAGGTGATGAGCCACAAGCTCAACGTGACCAGAGATGCCAAGCCAATCAAGCAGAGACGAATAATCTACTCCAGGGAGAAATACGACATCATTCGAGAAGAGGTCAAAAAGTTGGAAGAGGCCGAGTTCATAAGAGAGGTTACCTACCCGGAGTGGCTCTCAAATGCAGTCATCATGCCTAAGGCCAATGGGAAGTGGAGAATGTGTGTGGATTTCACTGACCTGAACAGATCTTGCCCAAAAAATAACTACCCCTTACCTCGGATAGATCAGATGGTGGATGCTACAGTAGGACATGAGATCATGAGCTTCATGGATGCGTATTCAGGCTATAACCAAATCTTCATGGATGCCGAAGACTCAGAGAAGACAGCTTTCATTACAGACAAAGGGACGTACTGCTACAAAGTGATGCCCTTCGGTCTGAAAAATGCAGGGGCAACATACCAACGTCTTGTCAATAAGATGTTCGAAGAGCAAATAGGTAAGACTATGGAGGTGTATATAGACGATATGCTAACAAAGAGCTTGAAAGCTTGTACTCACGTAGCGGACCTTGAGAAGACCTTCGATGTTATGGACTCATACAGAATGAAACTCAACCCAGCAAAGTGTGTCTTCGGAGTAGGAGCTGGGAAGTTCCTGGGATTCATCATTAACCAGAGAGGAATTGAAGTGAACCCTGAGAAAATCAAGGCATTACTCGACATGAAGACTCCTAGGAGTATCAAGGATGTTCAAAGACTCACGAGAAGAGTGGCTGCCCTTAACAGGTTTGTTTCTAGGGCAACGAACAAGTGTCTTCCATTCTTTAAAGTTCTAAGAAAAGCCTTCCAATGGGACGAAGAGTGTAAAAAAGCCTTCAACCAACTCAAGTCCTACTTAGGGTCTCCCTTATTGCTGTCTCGGCCCATCGCAGGAGAAAGGTTGTCTGTATATCTGGAAGTCTCTGAATCATCCATCAGCGCGGCCATCATACGGGAAGAGGATGGGATCCAAAGGCCTGTATATTTCAATAGTAAGGCCCTTCAAGGGTCTGAATAAAATTATCCCCGCATTGGAAAGTTGGCTTATGCCCTAATACATACCTCAAGAAAAATGAAGCCTTACTTCCAAGCTCACTCCATGGTAGTCCTCACTAACTCCCCCACTAAGGCAGGTCCTGCATAAATTTGAGAAGTCCGGGAGATTGATGACCTGGGCCATCGAATTAGGAGAATATGATCTTACCTACCAGCCTAGGACAACCATCAAAGGGTAGGCCCTCGCAGACTTTGTTACAGAATTCACCTGGGAAGAGACCGAGACAGAGAAAGGCCTAGAGGATGCCGAAGAGACAAACCGTAGTGTCTTTCAAAATTCGGAAGAGACGGCACCAAACGTCTTCTGAGATCGGGAAGAGGTCATCTCAGGTAAAACCCGAACCAGAATAGAAGAAAATGAAGAGGATCGATACCTCTTCAAGCAAGGAGTTATGACAGAAGGGGTCTTCTCATCAGATACAGATGTCTGGAGCCTCTTCATTGATGGCTCGTCCTGTGATAGTGGAAGCAGTGTGGGGCTAATACTCTCGGCTCCAGATGGCGCCAACATTGAATACACCTTGAGATTCAACTTCCAGGCATTGAACAACGAGTCCGAGTATGAGGCCATGATAACAGGTCTCTTATTGGTAACAACTCTTCGCGTAAAGCGACTCCTATCCATAGCGACTCAAGATTGGTTGTCAATCAAGTACTGGGGATATACGAGGCCAAAGACGAAAGGATGGCCAAGTACTTAAAGAGGGTAAGGAGGTTGTTAGAATATTTTGAAGAAGCAAAACTGAAGAGAGTGCCTCGACTAAGTAACAACCACGCTGATGCATTGGCAAGGCTGGCCTCGGCAATAAAGACAGATATGGGAAGGACCATTCCGATCGAGGTCTTGAGAAAGGCAACCATCGAGGAGGAAGAGGTATGTAACCTTTGTCACAATTTGAACCTAAGAGACTCATGGATCGACCCGCTCGTCAGATACCTAAGAGAGGGAGAGCTACCTGAGTCCAAACTAGAAAGGAGAAAGTTAAGATATAGGGCTGCCAAGTTCTCAATGGTAGGAGACGTCTTGTACAAAAAGGGGTTTCTATTGCCTCTCCTCAGATGTGTGCATCCCAGGTAAGTTCCCCGGGTCTTACAGGAGGTTCATGAGGGTTCTTTCTCTAGCCACATAGGGGGAAGGCCCCTGGCCAAGAGGATCATCACTCAGGGATACTGGTGGCCTATCTTGTCCAAGGACGCTGCAGACTACGTGAAGAGGTGCGATAAATGTCAAAGGTTCGCCACTATCCCTCATCAATCCCATCAGTCTATGATGTTAATCTCTTCTCCATGGCCATTTGCGGTATGGGGAATTGACTTAGTAGGACCTTTGCCAAGAGCTGTCAACAACTATAGATTCTTGATAGTTGCCATTGACTACTTCTCAAAGTGGGTGGAGGCAGAGTCGATGATAACAATCACAGAGCAGAAGACCTTCTAGTTCATTTGGAGGAATATCATATGCAGATATGGCCTCCCAAACACTCTCATCTCGGATAATGGGACCCAGTTCAAGAACTCCTCCTTAGAAAAGTATTGCCTAAGAGTAGGGATTAAGCAGTTCTTCTCATCTCCTGGTCGACCTCAGGCAAATGGTCAGACCGAGGTCACAAATAGAACTATCTTGGACGGAATCAAGAAGAGGTTAGAAGATGCGAAGGGGAGATGGACTGAAGAAGTCTATGCTGTGTTATGGGCCTACAGAACCATGATAAGGACACCAACAGGAGAAACCCCGTTCATGCTGGCACATGGCTCAGAGGTCGTCATACCAACGGAAGTAGGACTCCCAACTCATCGAATTCAGACCTACGACCCTGACAATAATGGAGAAGAGAGGAGGTTAGACCTAGATCTTATCGAAGAAAGAAGAGAGGACGCAGAGGTCAGACAAGCAGCCTACCAGCAGAGGGCAGCGAAATTCTACAACCAGAGGGTGAAGTCAAGACCCATTGCAGTAGGAGACCTAGTGCTGAAGAAGACCCTACAGAAAGCAAAAATGCTTCACCCAAACTGGCATGGCCCCTACAAAGTGATAGAAGAGGTTGTTCCTGGCACTTACAGGCTAGAAAACCTAGAAGGAGAACCTTTCACTAACCCATGGAATGCTTACCACCTAAAGAGATATTACATATGATGTTGCATAGAGTTTTATGTAAATGTACCTTCTTATTGTGAAGAGGTTATTAATAAAGATCAGTTCCCATGACAGTTCTTACTTCATTCTTAGATCATACCCTAAACATCATTAATTTGGTGAAGACCCTTAACATCATTAATTTGGTGAAGACCCTTAACATCATTAATTTGGTGAAAACTTAATATGGGGGTAACATCTTAGGTGATGACCTCAGACCATCATAACACCATTCAGTGGTGACGAGATCTGAGCTCAGACACCATAATGAGATGACCTCAGACCCTTAACATCATTAATTTGGTAAAGACCCTTAACATCATTAATTTGGTGAAGACTTATTATGGGGGTAACATCTTAGGTGATGACCTCAGACCCTCATAACACCATTCAGTGGTGACGAGGTCTGAGCTCAGACACCATAATTAGATGACCTTAGACCCTTAACATCATTAATTTGGTGAAGACTTACTATGGGGGTAACATCTTAGGTGATGACCTCAGACCCTCATAACACTATTTAGTGGTGACGAGGTCTGAGCTCAGACACCATAATTAGATGACCTCAAACCCTTAACATCATTAATTTGGTGAAGACTCTTAACATCATTAATTTGGTGAAGACCCTTAACATTATTAATTTAGTGAAAACTTATTATGGGGGTAACATCTTAGGTGATGGCCTCAGACCCTCATAACACCATTCAGTGGTGACGAGGTCTGAGCTCAGACACCATAATGAGATGACCTCAGACCCTTAACATCATTAATTTGGTGAGATTAATCACGAGGCTAACCTCTTAGGTAATGACCTCAGACCTTCATAACACCATTCATTGGTGAGAAGGTCTTAGCTCAGGACCATTGGTTGAGTTTAAACAAGACCATTGCAAATTTATTTTAGCAAACACCATAACAATGGAACTAAGAATGAAAGACATCACATGACATTCAATAAAAAGGAAGTGAAGATGGTCCTCATCAGAGATTGGTATACATTCAGAAATAATAAGATGTTCAATGATTACAGATAAGTTCCACAATACAGTCAAGTTACAAGCAGTGATCAAAATATCCTAAGAGTCTGAGGGGGAACGTTGACACCCTCGGCTTGATTAGTCACCTCGGTCGCATCATCGCAAAGGTCTGCCCCTCCAACCTCGGTGACCTCTAATGTAGCAGTTTCGGCAGGAGCGACAACCTCTTCCTCAACCTCTTGGAGAGCTTGGGCAAATTGAGCATCAGCAAAGCCGAGACCAACGAAATCAGAGGCCTTCAAAGTGCCGGCCTCTCTCTCCCTGACATCTGCCCATTTGATAGTGGCTTTGATACCTATTTAAAGGTATTCAAAGCCGAAGCCCATAAACTCGTCAGAGGCCTTGTAGTCAGCAATTATCTTTTCAGAGGCATCCTCAAGGGCGGCCCTGACAGCTGAGTTGACCTTTTGTTGCAGAACGTCGTCCTTAACCTTTAGTGCAGCAGCATTATCCTTGCCGAGCTGGGAGATGTCCTTATCCAACCCCTTCACATTCTCCTCAGAGTCCTTCAGCTCAGACTTGAGGCGCTCGATCTCTGCGTTCAGTGTACTCTAGACTTTCTCGACCTCTTGCCCCTTTTGAATGAGAGGCAACTTCCTCAGAGTCCAGTTCGATAAATGGTGCATAGTGGTCAAGCCCTGCATATTTAGTGATTATGAGTAAGCTGAAGAAGAATCAGAGGTTACACTTAGAAGAATTTCTGAAGAAGGATCAAATCATACCTGAACGGCTCTGTGAAGGCCGAACTCAACCAGCAATGGGGTGTCAAGGGACCTGAAGAAGTGTTTGTCAGCCTCGGTCATTACAGAGCCGATGGCATCCAGGCCTGCATACTGTGGCCGACCACACTGTCGATTAACTTCAGCTGATTTAGACGAGCCGACAGGGTGTCAGCTGAAGAGATAGGGATAGCAGGCTCAGTAGCCTTCTTCTTCGGCCTCTGATCCTCAGGGGCATGATCTTCGGGGGCCCTCTTCTTTTTTGCTGGGGGCTTAGAGGCAGAGGGAGCTGGGGGAGGAGCGTTAAGACCTGCTTTCTTGGTAAGTCTTATCAAGCTTGGTGCATCCATCTCCCAAAGCTCGTCTGGAATGTCCTTTGGTCGCTCTGTAAAAAATTAGTAGACCTGAGTTAGATAATCAGATATGAATAAACTCAGAGGTTAAACTTGCAAAACAAAAATGCTTACCAAGCTCGGCAAGGGGACTTCCACCCAGACCTGTCCCAGAGAGGAAGTGGGGAGTCATAAAGTGTTCGAACCTGACAAATAGACCATGTACCCCCTGATCTTGAAGAGCTTTCATCTTCTCGAGGTTCTGTAGACTTAGGCCAGGGTCGGCCCTGGCAGACATGGTGACCTTACCCCATCTCAGGGGCATCCTCTGCTCCAAATTGGACGAGGGAACACATGGGCCAAACTCCCATGGCCCTGAAGCAAAGAAGTACCTAGGCTTCCAGTTATGGTTGGAAGTCTGGGTCACCTGGAGTAATTTCTTCTCAAGCCTCCGAGCTACAAAATGGTAGCAGCTCGGATGATTTTTGGCCGAGGAAGGAACGTAACAACCTACGAAGACCTGAACTGGAAGGTCTGAGTGGTGGACAGCCTTCCATAACACTATGGCCCCTATTAGGATTCTTCAGGCATTAGGAGAGAGTTGGGAGGGGGCCAAATTAATATAAGAAATGATGGACTTGATAATGGGGTGAATGGGCAGACGGAACCCCAACTTGAACATCGGCTCGTACAAGCAAACCTCACCGTCTCGGCCGTGATAAGCCCTCTCTTCCCTCAGAGGTCTCCTAAGTTTTATTGAGAGGCTGATAGAATACAGATATCTAAAGCAGAGAAGGTCTACCTCAGTAATTGTACTCTCGATCTCGGTCGCCTCAGAGACGTCGAGATCGCTCTCAACCTCATCATCATCCAACTCAACGTCGGCCGGAGCAGATGTTGATGGGTAATTATGAAACCTCTGAGCAAACTCTGCCCCGGTGACGGCCGACATAGGGATGGCGTCAATTGGTGGTGGAATGGCCACACTCGGCTCAAGAATCTCAACCTTTGAGGACGACCTTGAGGTGCTTAAGTGGTTATGGGACGAGGCTCGGCTGGAGACCTCGGCCTGATCAGGGGCTTGATCAGGCCTAGGCGTGAAGTCCATGGCCTCTTAAAAGGAATCCACAGACATGGGGTCTGAGGTAGACGATTCAGACTCAGACATAGGTATGGGATTAGTAGGAACCTCTGTCTGATAGAAGTTCTCCGGGGTGGCAGGATATATCACCTTCAGGGGTGGTGGAAATATGGGTCTAATGGTAAACTCTTGCGATCTACGAGCCTCCTCTTGTGCTCTTTCTATTTGCCTAATCTTTTCTAAAGTCTTCTCTCTCAGAGAGGGGAACTCCTGAAGAAGCTAATATAAGGGTCTGAGCATCAGAGGACGACACTACACTTAGGGATTTTCCTAAACTCCAAAAATTACAAACAAGGCTGGCTGATAAAGCAAAGGAATCTAAAGATCAAACTACTTAAACTTGGCAAGAATAGGTCGCCTGAAATTATGGTGGTGTCGCCGAAAAACTAAGAAACTCGCCGGAAAATACGAAAATAAGGGTGCTTGCAGGAAAAATGAAGGAAAAAGTATGGTAGACCTTACCTGAGGATGAAATGGTAAGGAAGAGAGGAGAAGACGCGAGAAATCACCACCTAAAAGCCTTGAACCAAGATCTTTCTAGAGAGAGAAAAGCTGCAAGAATGAGAGTGGATGAAATGGAAGAAATGAAGAAGAAAGAAGGAAAGAAGGGTTCAAAACCCTTATATACTCAGGCACAACTCCCAAGGCCCATCATTGCCTTGAGAGCCCCAAAGGGCGGCTGACAGCACACGCCTACCAAGCAAGCATGTTCCAGCATTGGACAAGTATCAAGCAAGTATTGGCTTGTAACAGACAGGCCTCGGAGGTGTAGTAATCCCCTAGTCACTTGCTCTCACATAAGACTAAGGGATGGGGGGTGATTGATATGCCCCAAGTGTAACCTCGGCCTAGAGACACCAACCTCGGCCAGTATTATGGCCGATATTGGGCATCTCTTGGACACGCGATATCCCCCCTCGGCCATATCAAGGTCGGTCCAGGCCGACACTACCATGAGCCTATCCAAGGGACGTCACAAGGATCGGCAGCACTCTCGTATACCTTGGAATGGAAACCTCGGCCAGATGTAGGCCGAGCTCGCTTCAAGCCACCAGCAACCTCGTCAAGCCACCAGTTCAACCTCGTCTCAAGCCGACCTTGCCCATTGTCTTGGCCACAATTAGGCCGAGACGTCCATGGAATCCTTTAACTGAACAGGTATCAAGACTCACCAACCTCAGCCTCATCAAGGCCGAGGTCATACACCAGACGCGATAGTCGAGCACCTGTTAACATTTAGATAAGGACACATGGACACGAGTCAGTTATAACAAGATTATTCCCCACACGTGGGGAGAATATTGCATCATCATTCTCTACATGTGACAGTGACAGATGGCAATCCCATATTGGTGAGGTAACCACACACATTCTCATTGCATGCATGGGGGGTACATTACACCCCCTAGGTACTATATATAGATTTCATCCTCTACCTTGCAAAAGGATCCCACATATACAACCCTAGTTGAAACTCTGTCTAGATACACAGTAGAGAGAGAAAGCTTGAGAGATTGTATCCATGGCCATTAGTGCCTTATTGCAGTAAGGTTATTCACACACACAGTGGACGTAGGCCAATTTAGGCTGAACCACTCATACCCTGGAGTACTCTCCCCTTCCCCTCATCTCATTCTCTTACCTTTTACATAACTACGCTGCCATTGTTGTTCTTAGATTGAGCTTGAAACACCTTATCTGGTGGTGCTAATTCCAGCATCATCACCTCTAATTCCAATATGAATAACTTGGGAACAATTTGTAAGGTTATTTTATGAGAAGTAGTTTTCATACATTCAATGACATTAACTAAAATAACATTTTATTTTTCTAACTTAAGGGAAAAGGTCGGTGACGGAGTATGAAACTAGAATCACTCCATTATCAAGATTTCCCCCATATTTGGGGCGAATAGAGGAGGTCAAATGTAGGATATTTAAATAAGGCTTTAAGAAAAACCAATTAAATCAACGATTTAAATTTACAAGTTGCAAATTATATATACTTGATGAATAAAGCTAAAATATCATAAAGAGATTTGAAAGAGTAGATGTGAGGAAAGGAAAGAAAGGAAAGGAAAAGTCATCTCAAGTGAAGGGGGAAGATGTATTCCTTCAATTGGAGGGGGGGGGGGATAAGGGGAATATAGAGGCCAAACATATACTTATGATAGTGGAAAATTCTTGAGGATATATGGAATGGGTTATTCCAGTGGTGAATTCTCTATTGTATGGTTTAATAATAACTATTATCTTTATAGACAGTAAGTCCATATATAGTATAATTGTTTGATTGCTCAAGTATATGTATGTTATCATTCCATGAACCAAGGAAAATTAAGAGATCTTAGACTATGTTAGTACAACAAGAGTGATAGAAAGTGTAATTCCACAATAAGAGGTATGGGTTCAATGGGAAACAAATTGTGGGGTAGTAGACGTGGATAATGGGGAGGTAAATCTCAAGGTCAATGGAGATTATTTGCCTTAGCAAAACATGATGAACAATCAAGTTGTGGCATGTACGATTTTTATTAATGGTAGATATTCATACGTGTCGATATACCTTGGATCTCATTCTTTTGTGGAACTATAATTTATTGCCTATCTCGAAAAGCATGTAGATTATTAGATTACACACTTGATGTTACTACACCGGTGAGGGGATTAGTTTTATTAGATCATATATATCTTGATTTTGAATTGAAGTTGGTACAGAGTGAGAGTCAATGTTAACAAGATTATTTCATAAAATTTTAAGAGAAGGAAACAGGTCAGATGAGTGGAGGAAAAGCACCATAATACCTTTGTATAAAAATAAAGGGATATACAAAATTACGGTAGTTATAGAGAAATTAAACTGATGAATCATACTATGAAAATATGAGAAAAGGTAATTGAACAAAGATTAAGAAATGAGTCAACTATTTCGGATATCAATTTGGATTTATGAGAGGCGATCCAACACGGAAGCTATTTACTTATTAAGACAGTTAATAGATAAATGTAGAAGGAAGAATTTTTTTTAAATATGATCTTTATAGATTTAAAAAAGGCCTACGATAGAGTACCTAGGGATATAATTTGGTGGTCACTAAGGAGTAAAAGAATCCCTATGAGTTATATTAAAGTTATTTAAGATATGTATGATAACACAAAGACTAGAGTAAGGACTATATGTGGAGGAACTAATGACTTTAAGATTAAAGTGGGTTTACATCAATGATCAACCTTAAGTACTTCTTTATTTACCGTAGTTTTGGATGAGATTACTAAGGACATATAAGAAGATGTCCCATGCTATATGTTGTTTGCGGATGATATAGTTTTAGTAGACACTTCAAAGGAAAGCTTAGTGATAAAAGTAGATACTTGGAGAAAAGCCTTAGAGTCTAAGGGACTAAAAATCAGATGAAATAAAATAAAATTTATGGAATGCAAATTTAATAATGAGGCTTTGAGTAACATAATGTTAAAGATTGAAGAAAAAGTGATAAAACAAACTAATAAATTTCCTTATCTAGGTTCAATATTATAAAGTAGTGGGGATATTGATGAGCATATTACGAATAGAATATCAACTAGTTTGATGAAATGTAGACAAGCGAGTGGGGTGTTATGCGATAAGAGGATAACTAATGAATTAAAAGAAAAAATTTATAGAACAGTTGTAAGGTCAACGACCCTATATGGAGAGGAGTGTTGGGCGTTAAAGAAAAAACATGAAAAAAGGATATGAGGATGCTCTGGTGGATGATAGGAATTACTAGAAAGGATAAAATTAAAAAACCAATACGTGAGAAAAAAGAACTTTTTGGTGATGGCAGGCCACGTTGGGGTCAATCCCTGGTAACTCGTAAGGCTTTCAAGCGAAAACATATATGTTGCTTTTAAGAAGTGTGACAAACTCTTTTTTCTCTTGATCGGTGAGAGCAGAACATTCTCTAGGTCAAGTTGTCATCGACCACAACTTCCTCCAGGATTTTTACGACCCTATCAGCGGGGTGGACCCAATTTTCTTCCACCCCTAGTCGACCATACCGTAGTTGATATTTGGAGAGAACAACCCCTTCCTAGGATTTTTCCTGGGCATTCTTCGATTCTTTCTTATTTTCTTTCTTTCGACGGATAGCTGCAATAAAGCACTTTTTGGTCGTAGCCTGGTCGCCACAAATCTTGACCACTCCTTAATCTATAATGCACTTCAGATTTTGACGATAGGTGGATGGCACAGCTTTCATAGCGTGGAGCCAACCTCTACTCAAAATAGCATGGCATGGGGATTCGATGTCCACCACTAAAAACTTAATTGGCTTTGAGATGTATCCTGCCCTGACCAATAAGATTATCTTTCTTAATGACATTGTGATCCTTCTTGCATATCCGACCAATGAAACAGTGGATTCTTTGAGTTCGACGACATTTATCTTCAGTTTATGGAACAATTCAATGTACATAACTTCTGACGAACTCCGCTGGTCCATAAGTATCTTGTCAGTTAGCAATTCTGATGCAATCACTAATGCGTTATGATATGGGATCCTTACCCCAACCAAGTCTTCTTCGATGAACACGATGTGCGTGGTGTAATCGACATCTTCTGATAGCTAATTCTTTCTATCCTGGGATTTGGCAGGGATAATTCGAAAATCTTCCATCACGGCAGTCACCTTCTTGAGTTCCATCTTGACGGTGTTGCCCTAATCCGCTTAAAGTCTGATGCAATATGGATTACTACAAATTTGTGTCCTGTGTCATTATCGAGGACGTTGTCTAGCTTTTGGTCGCCTTTGGCTGCAACCTTCTCTATTTTATTTTCAACATACTAACTGAGGTGTTCTCCCTGAACTAACTCTTCTAAATATGACTTCAGAGCTTTGTAATTCTCGATTCAGTGACCGCCCTCCTTATGGAATGCGCATCTCAATGCGTTGTTCCTTTTAGTTGGATCACCTCCCATCTTATTGGGTCATCTGATGAAAAGTCTCATCCTTGATCTTGTTGAGAATTTTGTGAATAGGTTCCTTAAAGACAGTGTTATGTGACACCCCGCCTAAAATAATAACGGGTGACCAGCCCTATACTATATTAAATCATAAGTTTTAGATGGTCCAGTCTCAACATCAACTGTCGGTACTATATAATATAGGACTAACGACCCGATATCATATAAGCGAGATGTTAAAATTAAATAAAATATGCACCATACCACAAACCAACACTATAACACTACTAATAAAGGAAAGAAAGATGCATGAAAGAACTATGAGAAATGAAATGCTAGACTAAAATGAAATAAATAACTACAACTGAATGTACCACAAGGAAGAAGACCCAAATAAGCTGTCGGGTCATAGCCAATACAATGACTGAAATGAAGTAAATATACACATCTATAAATATCCCTTGGGTATAAACCCGATATACAACATGAATCCTACCAAGATTTTTAAAGAAGTAGGAAACGACTATAAGATACATCCCGCAACAGTCCGCACATATCACGGCTCCCAAGACTCTGGATAGAAGGTCATCCGGCATCCATGCGGTAGGACACCGATAATAATATATATATATATATATATATATATACAGGCAGGAGAGAAAAGTAAATGGGTCAGAGCCCGAGTTGTGAAAAATATTTATCAAGTGTGTTAACCGTGCATAATAAATATCGGTGCACTTATTTCATAATTAAAGTGGAATCGCACTGCCGTGGAACCCTAACTCACCTCTCATCTAACGGCGCGCACCTATTCGCGTCCTGAGATTTTAGTTAAATTACCCCCCATTTATAAGGACATCCTAACTTAACATAGGCCCATCCTATACCCATGAGAATTGCCTTCCTATCATAACATAAGAATCCACTCTTTCTTAACACTTAATTATTTTTACAAATAAATATGCCATATTAGGCTTAATGGATTCCGATTTATAATTTATTCAATTTAATTCTTAACACGTTACCCGTATATATTTGGGTTTAATCATATGATTTAATTACTAAGAACATGCATAGAAGTTATTATTGACAAAACTTCTCTCCAATCTCAACATTGTACTACGTTTCGTACGTGGGGTGTCTCGCAAAGAGAAATCCAAACAAGGAACCACCCCGTTACACTACTCCTTGACAACGTTGATCCTAGAGATCCATTAAGCCACACATAAATATTTGACAGAACTTTTCTCCAATCTCAACACTGCACTACGTTTCGTGCGTGGGGTGTCTCGTAAAGCGAAATCCAAATAAGAAACCATCCCGTTACACTACTCCTTAACAATGTCGATCCTAGAGATCCATAATGCCATACATACCATATTATACTACTACTACTACTAAATTTTAGACTACAACATGAAAACAACTAAAAACCTCCAATAATATCCTTGGGATGATGTAACTGAAATATTCCTTAAATGCGATACATCAACCCCCATCAATCTAGTACACCATAATCATCCAAGATGTACTCCACAAAGATTCCATATCCTTTCATCTATAGGATATATAAATATATATAGGCATTTTATTCTAACCATATATATATATATACCATCATCCATACCCATGACCAAGTGTATATATCATATCTGATGTACAATGGCCATGCACATAATATACCCGGCTATATATATCGCCGATAAAACTGCACCATGCTATCATCTTCCCAGTGCCCGGATCACGTAGCAATATTGCGGACCACCATGGTAGTGCTCAATGAAACCCATCTCGTGGTAAACTCACACACATGACGTCCCGAGAAGCAGTCATAGCTCCTAACCGGCAATGAGATGAAACATACCCACCACGTCTCATCCCAAAAATATAAATCACATAATAACACACGGGACGACTATGACCTGGGAAATATCCACACCCTGCTCCTCGAGCCAGGATGTTCACCCTCTACGCGGAAACTTCCCAATGATAGCATGAGCGGGGTATGCTTAACCACATAAGTATGTATATCGTTCACATGCACAATATACATACATCCATATGATCCCATCATATGATCAAACCCTAAACCATCATATACGGTTTAGATATCCATACCATGTATGTCCACAACATAAATATATCAATATATTCATATCTATATAGATATATATACATATATTCACATATCCATTATATCTATATATACAAACTAATTCTCGTTCATATGTATAAGATATATATATATATATATACACTCGGCTATAAGTATACATAATCCTTAATATACAAGCCGTCACCACAACTCATTTAATTTACCTCGATATGTGAATACAATCCCTCACTTGAAGCATATTCACCCATTTTTTTCTATGATGAATAGTCTCCCAAAATCATATGTATATATATACATATATTCAACATTAGGGTTATCACCCAAAATTTTGTGTAGGAAACCATCACTACACATACCATCTATATCCGAGAGCACATTAGAGAATCTAGTAATAATTTCAACTATTGGTATATACATAACTAATAGTCTATAAGCCTCAAGTTTAATCTAATTTTAATCAAATAATCCCATTTCTTAGGGAAAATACCCAATGTAAATCACACACTGATAAACAACATCTAACCCCAACTAGATTTACACACTCTACTCTAGTTGGTAATATGATCCCATCGCTCTCGATTTCGACTACGGTTCAATCACTTTTTTGAATCCCCTAGTCTAAGATCTCTCTGATTCATTTCTTAAATTTTATCATTACTAAGGGTATGAGACTATTCTTTTCTATTTGGCCCCAAATTATATCTTAATAATATCCTATCCTTATAAGGATTCGACATAAAGGTTGGCCTAGAATTTCACAACATACCCTCGCAACTCTCTCTAAGAGTTATTAGCCTCCCATCACATTTATAATTACTTTTGGTCTATAAGTAGGATTCTCAATCCTAATGAGGTTTCCCCACAATCTCTATACACAACTCCAAATACATACATGTGTATATTTTTCCCAATTTGTCCCAAGAAGTCCCCATAATCACAATGTGTGAGAAACCCCTTTAAGTCTCCAAAAAATATCTCTTACATCTTAGAGAAAGCCTAGAATCAATAAACCCAACCAAAAAGGGTTTGAAATCACCATAAAGAAAATTCCTCAAAATGCCCTATTCCTGAATCGATTCAGCCCTATTCTGAATCAATTCGGTCTAGCGAATCTATTCGGCCTCCAAGGCAAATCGATTCGGGTCTAAAGACCTGGGCTTCTGTCTCAGGCCGAATTGATTCGGCTTGGGTCCGAATCGATTCGGTCAATGCAGACCTGCCAATCTTCCCTAGCCGAATCGATTCGCTTAGGGGGGCGAATTGATTCGAGTTTGCAAATTTTGAAGGATTCTTTATCTCTAATGAACCCACGAATTTTAAACCCTAAAATTTCTATTATAACCCCCAAACCTTCATCAAATCATGATTCGAAGCCAACAAATCAACCCAAAGTTGATCCCAACCATTTCTACACTATTAAACCCATATATAAACATTGATTTCAAGATTTAAACCCAAAAAATCTAGGTTTTGATATTAATACCCCAAAACCATTTCTTTAACACACAAATTATGAAATCAAATACACAAATGACTTATTTAGCAAGATTAAACACTTGCCTCATATTGTAGAGGTTGGATCATCCTCGATGTCGCGGTTGGGCCGAAAATCTCCAAACTTTTCCCCCTCTCTCTCTTCCTTTCTTCTTCTTTCCTTCTTATTTTCTCTCTTCTTTCTCTTTCTAGGGATTTTTCTCTCTTCTCTCAAATGAGAATGGCTTAATCCGTAAGCCTCTTAAGTCTTTAAAATATAAGTCCCAATTTTAATTGTTAATACACATATTAAATGACTCGTTTACTCCAATACGAGTTAAACTGACTTAAAAATATTCTGGAGCCGAAATAAAACCCAATGACAGTCATTTTGACTATCTCGACCCTTCTGGGATCGATGGTACCCTCAAAATCATCATCCGGAATACTTTAAAATGTCCTCTATTTTTGGACCTCAATTTCAAATTTTAGAATTCTCCAATTTAATTAAATTTTATTTTCTCAAAAATTTAATTTCTCAGTCTCAAAAATCATGGGGTGTTACATGTTAACAGTCTAGAATTCTTTGAAAGGGTCAAACTTGTTTCCATTCTTGCCCCCATCCTTGCTTCCCTTCTTTTGGGTATCGTTCTTCTCCGTTCCCTTATTTACCTTTGCTCGATCGTTATCCCCTCCACTAAGATGAACGACGTCTTTCACCTTAGCGTATTAAATGATACGGGTCATACGATCATTGATGGTGCTGGCCTCCTTCTTACTGAGGGATTGGTGTAGCAAAGAGGTGGTCGACAAGCTAATTTTAAAGGATGGTTTGGAAAGATGCTCCGAGCAATCCTCAATCTCATTAAAAACTTTCCAATATCTTTTAGCGTAGTCTCGGAGGTTCTCCTGTGGCTTTTTCGTCATTGTGAATAGTTCATCCATACACTTAGGATGGGAGATGCTAGTGATGAATTGTGCCATGAAGGCCTCCTCTAGGGCCCCAAAATTCCTGATCAACCTGTGAGGAAGCCTCTTAAACCACTTCTGTACTACATCAATAGAAGGGAAAATCCTACAAAAAATGCGTCGTTATGGCTCCATACGATCATTGCCTAATAATATTGCCTGACATGGTCTATAGGGTCTGTTATCCCGTCGTAGATCTTGAACCTGAGGGCAATGAATTTCTTTATGGGCTCCTCCTACTCAAATTCCCTTAGAAAAGGGACTTCATCCGATTGTTGAGACCTTTCTTGGATAGCTATCTGATGGTCTGGCTCATCGATATGCTAGATATTAGTCCATATCCCTATGGACCAGAATCCTTATGTTCTCGTTCTGCTGATCATTGCTTCGGTGGCGTCGTTCTTGTTAGTCATGTTCTGATCATCCACGCTCTGGCCTTCCACGTTCAGTCCACTCTTGGTCACGCTGTATTTTATCCCTCGACTGTGAGTGTTAATTGCCTGAGGACTAGGAGTCATAGTACGATGTTTTCTAGTGGCCCTATAGAGATCTCTCTCCATCCTTTTAAGTCACCCATGTAGGTGTGCATTTTCTTTTGCTTGGAGGCATGCAACCTCCTCTTGTTCATGAATCCTAGGTTCATAGGCATCGACCAGCCTAGAAATCTGGGTGATCCAAGGTGGCCCCTAGATCTCTTTAGATGGTTGTCTGTCTTGGAGAAACCTAGGATTTGTATGCTGGCGAATCTCAGATCTAACCCTACGAGGAATTGGGTCTTCTTGAACGTCATCGGCTTGGGGGATGTTGTTGCTGTAGTGAGACATTATGGGATTTATGGTAATGAATGTTTTCTTAGTAATACAAGTCGTTTCTCACAGACGGTGCAAATTATGAGTGCAGAAAATATCACAATAATGTTTATATGAAAGCAATCACAAATGGCCGAAAGAAAATGAAATCACATGCATGATAACAATTTACATGGTTAGACAACTTGCTTACATACACGGAGAGGTTAATTATTCTTATTAAGTGTCTCTTGAAATCTCTAATTTTAATCCCTTTGCCCTGGGTTGGGGTGTATAATTTATAGGTATGTGATTACAGAGTTTGAGTTGTTTAAGGAACTCACTATCGTGTGGATTAGTCATAAGGTACTTGAATATCTTATTCGAGATTTTTGGTACCTGATTTGACAATATTTGTAAGTGCTATTATACCACTAAAAATACTCATGTGGAAATTAAGTCATGATTTGGGCGGGGCCAAATGTTAATCTATCAAGACTTGGCCAGCTACTCTCATGGGATATAAAAAATGGGTTCCCACACTTCCAATAAAAACATTTTTGAGAAAAATAAAACGAAAGAAGAGGCGAAGGAGAACGGTGAGAAAGATGAAGAGGTGAGATGTTTTGAGTGTGAGGGAATAGGGTACAAAGCATTTGAATGTCCCATTATGCTAAAGAGAAAGGGAAAGAAATTTGCTATGCCAGTCACTCTTAACGATAGTGACATTGAGGTGAATGATTTGGGGGATGAATCATCATATGGTATATGTGTTGCCTTTTTGGCTAGTCACGTGAGCACACCTAGTTTGTCCCACGTCGATGAGGATACTTGTATACGTGAGATCCCCGGTGATGATTTGAGTATTTTGAGTGAGTGTGAGAGTGAGACTGCAAGTGAGGGTGAAAGCGATCTCCAAAAATCATTTAGAGATTTGTACACTGAGACATTAAAGACGAAGAAGTTGAATAAAGAGTTAGGTCTTAAGGTGTTAGATTTTGAGAAAGAGATAGGAATTTTGAGGGAGTATGAGGCATCGATGAGTCAACTCGAGAATGTGAGAGTTTATTTATGTGTGGAGTTGATCGTCTTAAGCCGGGATAAAAGTGAGCTTGAAGTCCGTGTGTCCCACCTCGAGAGAGATCTTAAACGTGCTCGGGAAGTCAAGATCACTTTAAAGGATACATCTAAGAAGGTTGTAAAGATGCTCCTCGATCCCGCTTTGGGTAATGTTAAGAAACTAGGAATATGTTATGACGGTGCGTCTACTTCCCATGCTGCACCTGAGTCAGTTCCCGAATTTATGATAGATCCATTTGGCTCTCGACCTAAACCACCTAGGCGTCTATTTTCTCATAGGAGAGCGCATCCTAGACATTTTGAGAGAGGTTTTCCTAGACCCGTTTATGCTTTCTCCCATCGCAAGAAGAGAGAACACCATAAGAAATTTTGTTTTAAGTTGGCCAGTGTGTCTCATAAGTTTTTGCCTCATTATGCTACTACACGTGTTCCCACACGCACACCCACACATGATACTTTGCATGCTCCGGCACATCATATTAGAGATTTTGAGCGCTTTACCGAGTAAGTTGAGTATTTAGTCAAGAATTCACATGATTTGATGGATGCTTTTCATAGGATGCCACTACCTTTGGAAAACGCCTCCGGACTTAATGATTAAGGTTTAGACTATTTGCTAGCATATGATGATTTTCATAATGATATTTTATTCCTATTACTAGTGTGTACCACCTTTGTATTTATTTTTTTCATTTTGATATATTTTTCGAAGAACCCAAAAAGATTTTTGTTTTTGAAATTTTTTGGAAAAATACAAAAATATTTTCTATTTTTTTGATAAAAAATTTAAAAAGACAAAAAGATTTTATATAGATAAAATTCTTGGAAAAAGACAAAAAATATTTTTTTATTTCGTTTTACACCATTTATGGATGGACATTTAGGATGACCAAGTCACAAATTCATTACATAACCAATGTGTCTATTTGACAGTGATTTGAGACGCATCATCATTTCATTTTGTGCTTTACAATGTTTGTAGTCATTGATATGTAATTAGTTGTTACTTCCTACATGTTTGACTCATGATTTCCTTTAATGCACACATGCATGGATTTATTTGATTATTTTACCTGTCTATCACATGTTAGTCGAAGTGTTTTCATCTCAATTTTATCTTTAACACAAACCAAATGTGATAAAACTTGACAATGAAAATAATGCATGTAAGAACCATTGTCCGTGAAGGTTTGTTTAGAATTGGAAAAAATAAGAGTGTACACAAAAAAGGGCCGCGAGAGAATAATAATCTAGTCATGAAAGCCACCGTTTGAAAAGAGACCAAGAAAAAAAGAAGGCAATAAAAAGTATAATATGTCCAAAAAGGGCCAAATAGTTTAGTTTGATCACCGCAATAGAAAAATAAAAAGAATTATTATTTATGAGGGAGTTTGGATAAAAATAAATCAACGGGTTTGCACGTCCTGACAAAGTCTTGAAAAAGCATTACATAGTTTTAGACGTTACTGGTGTGAAAATCATATTTTCCTTTGATGTGTCGATTAGATTAAGTCAATTTCACATAAATCCACATTTTTACACCTAAGGACTGATAATACAAATATATCCCCCTGCCGCGGACCTTATCAATGTAGGGCGCGGTCAAACTGAACTTGGTGTGCAACCCTACAAGTACTGGGTGCGGAACTCACCCCTTGTCTTAAAATACAAACCGTGGCCCTACCATGTACAGGGCGCGGCACCTGCGGCTCTAGCCTCATGTAGGGTGCGACACTTTGTGCTTGCCTTATAGGCCGCATCCCTTTTTACTACAGCAACTCCGGACTTACGTCACGTGCTCAGGGCACGTGACAACTCACATACCTCTTATAAATAGAGGATTACACCTCAAAATAAGGGATCGATTCCATACGACCAGAGCAGTCTCTACACTTCCCCTCCATACAAATCGGGAATTTCTCATCCATATTGCAGCGACCTCTCCGTCACACCGGGATCATCAGTCATCATGTACTGTCCTTTTATTCTCATGCTTGTACGCCTCTTTAGGCATGATTATATTGTACAAAACAATGAATATAATGAGAGTAGAGCACCACAGTGGACGTAGGCCTATTTTAGAGGCTGAACCACTCTATATCTTGTGTTCATATCTCCTGACTTGCTTTACTTATTCATCACATACTTTATTCTTGACTTGCTGGTACGAGAATGACAAGTGGACGATTTCTCGTACCATCAATTTGGTGCCGTCTGTGGGAAGCGAGATATTTTGATCTTGTTTCTCTATAGTTCGAGTTCTTTAACACCTTATGTTATTCGTGAGGATCCTTTGGATCATTGTCTCACGAGTAGATTCAGGTTATTGAGCTCTGTTTTGTAATTCACACCCTTAAATGGGTAGTTTGTATATTCAGATCTGTTCTAGTCTCTCTTTTATGACCTTTGATCTATCTTACATACCCCTGTGATATCATCTCATCTAGATAGTGCTGAAAGCATGATGGGCTTTACCCCCAAAGAGATGAATGGTTAGGGAAGAACCATGTTTACACTCACTTTGTTGTTCTTTGTCTATGATCTAGGGGTTTATCCTTAGAATCGTGACATTATGTGCACCGAGAGGTTATTCTCTCGTGGATAGACCATAGTAGGCATCCTCTCCCCATGTTTTGGGAGAAAAACTCAGTTTCTGGGTTTCAATTTTGGGATTGCTCCCCCCCCCCCCCCCCCCCGCGCCTAGCAAGGGATACGACAGGTAGTATAAATACCTTCACGCCGCGGCCTGTACTAGTGCGGTCGTGTTACTGAACCTTCAAAACATCAAGGAATGGACTCAGGAGGTCTTCAGTTCAACCTTGGTGAATGTCATACAAGGGCCATGACAGTGCACTTAGGTGCTATACTGGCCGCGACACCTTTCAACAACGCAGTACAACGCTGCATCCCATTTCCAATTTAGTGTTTCTGTGATTACTCACTTTTACTAGTTTTGTCCCAGATTATACATATACTCTGTAAAGACTAACAAAATCAGAAAATGGAAGAAGAGTCCAACGAGAGCACAGAAATCAAAGATGAGATTGTGCAGCTGTACAATCCCCTCAACCACCTCTACGACAGTCATGCCTCACTCCAGACCCAGGTCAACTACCTGACTCAAAGGGTGCTAATGCTCGAGGCCGCAGCCTCTCCTAATGGGGGTGTGGCACCTAAGATCATAGCTTCAGCAACTTTTGATGCTGCGGCAGTTAAAGAGGACTGAACTGTGGAAGCAGTCAGCAGGTGCCACAAAAGGAGAGCGGAGAAGGCAGAAAAGAAATCTAGGCCCTATACTCCGTTGGCCTTCCCAATTGAAGAGGTCCTTGGGTTCATCAAAGAAGACAAGCTGTTGAGGTGGCCAGAAAAGATAAGAGCTCCACCCCACAAGAGGAACAAAGCTATTTGGTGCAGATTCCATTAGCACCATGGCCATGACACTGGGCAATGCTATGCTCTCAAGGACGAAATTGAAAGGCTGATCGGGCAAGGGATGCTGTGGAGGTTCCTCAAAGATATTTAGGGGATGCAGCCTTATCTCACATGCCGTATGTTTATTTTTCATGCTTATGTCTTATATTCTATCTGTCTCTACCTTACAGTAGCAACTCCTCTTATGCTGCTTTAAATTAAACTTTGTGTTATACTTACAAAGTCTTATATATGAATAGTTATAAAATCAGGTGCACTATTATAGTGTCATATTTTGATTCTCATTTCCATGAAATGTCATCTTACAAAGATCATTTTTGTCTTAAATAGATCCCGATCTGAGACAACATGTTATATTGGGAATGATAATATCTGAAGGGGCCACAATGCCTGAGAGGATGCCTGATCATCCAGAAGTTAATGATAATTGAAAGTGGCGAAAGCAAATATTGGAAGAAGTTATCCAAATTAGACTGCAACATCACTCGCAAGGGATTCCGATGCCCGCTCTTAGCTTCCGTAATGCTTCATTCGCTACAAGGGCTTACAATGCCCGCTCTTGGCTTTTGGGGCGCGCCATTAAGTTGAGAGACTGGTAATACCTAGCCAGAGATGGATTTAAATATATTTATAGCTGTGGGTGGCTTAATAACATAACCCAGCCTGAGGAGGCTTGAAAATATCCTATATGTTAGCTGTGGGTGGCTTAATAACATAACCCAGCCTGATGAGGCTTAAAAATATCCTATATGTTCGATGTGGGTGGCTTAATAACATAACCCAACCTAAGGAGGCTTAAAAATTTCCTCTATGTTCGCTGTGGGTGGCTTAATAACATAACCCAGCCTGATGAAGCTTGAAAATATCCTATATGTTAGCTGTGAGTGGGTTAATAACATAACCCAGCCTGAGGAGGCTTGAAAATATCCTAAATTTTAGCTGTGGGTGACGTAATAACATAACCCAGCCTGAGGAGGCTTGAAAGTATCACATATACGCATAAAGCCTCATGTTCGGATATAGGGCCAAAAATCTACAATAGTCCTGTTAATACAGCTGCAATCGTTAAAAGCAACTTTTAAAAAGCTTCAGACAGTTAAAGCGACTAAAGGGGTAGCCGTGGGAAAAGACAACGTACCTTATATGTTCCATTTTGGTCATGGGATAAAAACAAACAAAGCTACAAGATGGGTTTTAAACACTTGAAGGTGCCGTGACCTTATTCAAGAGGTCGTACTTCCACGCTTTGGTGCAAGGGCAGGTTCCAAAGGTTAACATGCCGTGGCCATGACCCATGCAAGGTGCCGCAGCCCCTAACAATTAATTGCGAAGGTTCATGGGCATTACTCGAGGCTGCTGGGGCAGTTCAATCAGAGTGGTCATTGAAGAAATATGTTATAGTGCTGCGGACGTACTTCTATAAGTTCATCAATAAGGCGGTTGTATTTAAGTCGTAAGAGGTATACAAAAAATATTCAATTAAGCATGGAAACGAGCAAAAAGAAGATGCAAGAGATACAAGAGAATGAAGCCAAAATAATTAATTATTAAAAGGTGGTCGCAACCTTGATATCATCAGTTAAAGATTGCAAGCCTATGGACTGCAACCACTATAAAAGTAAATTAATAGAAAGGACGCAACCCTATATCAATGATAAAAAAAAAATAAACAAATTCAGGAAGCATCATCATCATGCTCATTAGCCTCCTCGCCATCCGCGACCATTTCAGTCTCTTCCTCTGCGACCGCTGCCTCTGCTTCCGCTCTCAGCGTGGCTTTCTCCTCCTCCACGGCCTTTAACTCAGCAATGCATTCTTAGTGTTCAACATCACTGAGTCTCCAAGCAAAAACCTTCACCTTGGTCTCGGGGAAGTTCTTTATAGTTCTATGCCTTAGCTCCTGGTAGCCGCGGAGATAGCCTCTATTATTCACAAGGAAGAAGTCCCTAAAGCCTTTGAATGACTCTACTTCATGGTCAATGGCCAGCTGGAGGGCATCACCATGTTCTGCCTCCATCTTCTTTATTATTGCGGCATGGTCTATGGCATCTTGGGTGGACTTGGCCTCCAGCTCTTCGTACTTCTTTTATAGAAGTGCGAGCTTGTGATTTGAAATTTTCGCGGCCGGTACAACTTTTGCGGTCTGAGCCTGGGAGGCCTTGAGGGATTACGCGGCCTGTTTGAAGTTTTCCTCCGCCTCTTCCCTCTTATTATTGGCAAAAGTCAGTTCTAATTGGGTCGCCTTAAGAGCCGCGATAGAAGACTATTTCCTGGCCTCAAATGATGTAGTCCGTGCAGCCTCAAGATCCGCAGCATGCACCCTCTTCTCGTTCTCTTTTAATTTTTAAAGCGCCTTGTACTTCCTTTTATGGGCTACGATGACATCTGGGGCCTAAAATTAAAAAAAGTTAGTTGCAGTATACGAAACAAAAGAGAAAAATGAAGACAAAGCACTTACCCTTAGAAGACTATGGAGGCCGCAGTCCTCCAGACCGCAGCATCAAGGGCCCTCTTCATTCTCCGCATAGCCTTCGCGGTAGTGTCCCATGAGGACTTGGGGTCAGGTTGTCTCAACTGAGGTCGCGGATGACCATCGGGACCAGAAGTGCCGCGACACTGAGGAGGTGCCAAGTTTGTATTAATTGCAACTATAGGTGGCGGCGGTGGAGAAGTTGTGTTGAGGGGAACATCATCTGACATCAAACCTGTCGCGGCCAAGTTAGCCCAAATATCGTCATCAAATTCAGGTTGTGGTTGGGCCGCAACGCTAGTTTTCTCCGTGGTAGGAGTTGAGTTCGTGGCTGGAGTGTCCAAATCATTTGACGAAGTCGCGGTAGGCGCCTTAGCTTTGGACCTTTTCCTCTTCCTGCTCCGCGTAGTATTGTTTAGAACGACTGCATCCTTGTCCATTTCCGCCAATTGCATGGCCAGCAATTCCCTATCAACCTCCTCACCTGAAAAAGCAACAACAAATATTGGAAATGGAATTTAGGAGTATAAGTTACCGCGGAATAAAAATCATGAAGGTCAGGTATTACCTTTCGCGGCCATAACTTTAGGAATGGACTTGTTGGGAAAAAAACCTGATTCAAATATGGTCGCTGATGTAACAAGTGTGCTGAACTTTTTATGTTCAGCAGGAACTGCCGAGGCCTCAGCGACTCTCCTCTCTTGCCGCTTGTTCAAATGCAAATTGTCAAGAACTGCAGAAAAGACAATTTAAAGGTTAGTGGAAGTTAATATACAAAATATGAAGAAAGGACGCAGCTATAGTCTTAATACCTAATTTAGATGGAGACCCCCATTGTCGCTGCATTCTATACGAACTTTCCCTCACGTTCTCCTCGGGGTGAATCTCCCAACCTTCTCCGGAGATGTAAAAATACTTCCCCTTCTAGTTCTTCACACTGGTCGGCCTCCCAGTGTAAAGGGTCTCGTCCCTGTCGCTGACAGAGAAGTAGTAGTACCCTACGAACTTCACTGAGTTCTCCTTTGGGAGGTAGAAATGAAAGAACTCCATGGGAGTGATGTCCCTTTTGAATATACTCTCCCAAAGGACAATCGCAGCAAGAATGGCTCTCCAACCATTAGGATCTAACTGGGCTGGGGCCAGTTTCATTATCTGAAAAAGGAGATGGATGGGAACAGGAATAGGCAGCCGCAGCTCGTAAATAAAGTCATGAAGTGGGAAGCAAACTCCATCACCAACCAGAGCTATGCAAGGTCTTTGGTTCGCGGCAGGTGCCGAGCACATCAAATTTTTTGGGAAATTCGAAGGCCTCAACCACCTGCTCAACCCAGTCTTGGGTCATGGCGCTGAGGATATCAAGCGTAGCTAAGGGTCTCTCAGTCCTCCCAGATGTACCAGTTGGGTTATCTCTGACTTCCGCGACATCGTTTCCTACACCCAATGGATGATTACTTGAATTGGCTTCTTCTTCCATTGGTGTAGATGGAAAATCCTTCTTGCAGGCAGATTTCGTAGAGTCTAAGTCTAGTATCACGCAGTTAGGGCAATCCCTCAGTTGGTAAGGCCCTATTGATCTCAGAGGGGGCACGGAAGTGAGTTCAGAAGGAGAGGTTCCAAAGTGATTTTCCCAAAAGCCTCTCAAAAACTTGTCTGGGTCAAAGCTCATGTCGCTGCAGCAGTACCTGAAAAGAAGAGTCCGCAGTTAGGCGCCGCAACCAGTATGGTTTGGAAGAGACTTTAAGAAGTCGCGGGAAGATTATATATGAATAGTAAATATTTTGTTATTGGGAATTATTTCCCCAGGATAGTTGTTAATGGGCCAACTCTATTACTTGAACCTAAGGGATCATCGTCTGGCCCTACTGGCTGCAGCCACCTCCTAAATTAGCTAGGGAACATACACTGCGGCGGTAACAGGCTCAAATGGATTTAGATATCTTGTGTCCTATCCATTTCTAAAATTACTAAAGTCCGACTCAAGAAATTATAGAAACAATCACAATTATTTATCATGGATGTATATTTATCATGGATGTATATTCAGAGCCTTAGAAAACCCCACCGTCGCGGCGGATTAAGTAGATATGCATCAAAGCATCGCGGGGGATAAATCTCAGAACTTAAAGGACCGCGTCCATCACCCACGTTATGCCGCAGATAAACAGTTCAAGGGAACAGATTATTGAAAGTATATTATGTCGCGGTCTCTATCTTAAACAGTTTCATACCTAATGTTTAATCATTTTAAGATCAAATTCACAGAATACGAAGAGTTTTACTATGAACAACAAGAACAACTATATGATTTTCATGGCGTTTGGAAGATCAGGGGTCAAGTACAGCATATGAAGATGGATCCTAACAATTACTGATGTTCTCAGCGTTCATGTGTGTTCAATTATAGGGAGATAGCAGATTATGCAATTTAAACACTAGTTTTCTATCAAGCAATGAAGAAACTCGTGTGTTTATGTGTTCAAAGAGGAAGTACGAGCAACGAAAATAATTTACAAAGGTTGGTTGAAAAGTTACCTGGAAATGAAGAAGTCAGCAATGCTCAGTCTCACACCACCTTGGAACCACCACGCACAGCCTCTAAGGGTCGCCGGAAAATGGAAGAAGATGGACGCACAAGAAATTTGCTCTCGATTTGCTCTCAAGGTTTTGGAAACATAATAAAGTCGACGGCCATAAATAATTTATATAAGAGAGCGCGGAAGACGAATCGTCGCTTTGAAAAATACCGCGTCACGTAAAGTAACTAAGCCGCAGCCCCAATCAAATTCTCTTAGCACTACGACTTGGGGGCTTATTGATAATACAAATATAGTACCCTACCGCGGACCTTATCAACTTAGGGCGCGGTCCTACTGAACTCGGTGTGCGGCCTTACAAGTACTGGGTGCGACACTCACCCCTTGTCTTAAAATACAGACCGCGGCCCTACCATGTATAGGGTGCGACACCTTCGGCTCTAGCCTCATGTAGGGTGCGGCACTTCGTGCTTGCCTTATAGGCCGCATCCCTTTCTACTACAGCAACTCCGGATTTACGTCACGTGCTCAAGACACGTGAAAACTCACATACATCTTATAAGTAGAGGACTACACCTCGGAATAAGGGATCGATTCCATACGACTGGAGTAGTTTCTACAGAACCGATTCGCTCTACACTTTCCCTCCATATAAATCGGGAATTGCTCATCCATATTGCAGCGACCTCTCCAGCACACCGGGATCATCAGTCATTATGTACTCTCCTTTTATGCTCATACTTGTACGCCTCTTTAGGCATGATTATATTGTATAAAATAATGAATATAATGAAAGTAGAGCACCACAGTGAACATAGGCCTATTTTAGAGGCTGAACCACTCTATATCTTGTGGTCATATCTCCTAACTTGCTTTACTTGTTCATCACATACTTTATTCTTGACTTGCTGGTACGAGAACGACAAGTGGACGATTTCTCGTACCATCAAGGACATTTTTGAGTTCATTCATTAGGAGTAACCATATTCGTCGTGAACATATGCTATGTTTGATTGAATTGATTTTTCTATCGAATTTATTCACACCCATTCATTTCGTATCCACGATTTGATCATCTTAGTGTAAATTCATAGTGTGTATTGTTTGTTTATTTATTTTTTAAATGAAAAATCAAAAATAGTTTGTGGAAGCCTTATGAGCATATCCTTGCATGAGTGTATTTGATATATTTATGATGATTTGCTATGCTTGTCATGACACTCCATATTTATTTTGTTTATTCTTTTTCTTATCTATCTCGGACAAATAAAAAGAGGAAGAACGAATTATGAATTATGGGGGAGAATTGATTTACTTGATTTGATGTATATTTATCTCATTTCATACTCGATACGTCACGAAGGTATTTGCTTTGTTTATTGTGTGTAGGACTTTGATGATCATTTGAAAACCACACAAAAGAAGAGCACGAAAAGCAAGACTTGAAGACGTTGAAGATTTTTGTTGAAGACTTGCATTTTTAGTATTTTTTCATTTTTAGGTTCATGGGAGGGTATTAGATTTTTATAGGATATTTGATTGTTAATTCAGATGTTTTTATTTTTGTACTGCTATAGACATAGGGGGAGATTTGTAAGGACAAAATTTCCATCATTCGTAGTTTACATTGTGCATGTCGTGTACCGTTACAACCATCGAAGGAAGTTCACGATCATATGTTCAAGACGAAGGATCCGAATATCAAATATCTTCAACGACAGACATCTACAAGATTGATTTTGGTAAGGAATGTGTTTAAGTTTTGAAAACGTTTTATGACAGTATTGGGTTATTTTTCGAAACATTTTTTTTTTATCAAAATGGGGCATTTTTCTAGGTCAAAATAATTTTGAAAAGCCTGTAGGTGAGCTTTATAAAATAATATTTGTTCACTTCTGTCGTTCAAACGACAAGGTAGTGTCGTTCAAACGACTCATTCGAACGACATCACAAGACGTTTCTTAGGTTGTGAGATAGGTCATTCCTTTATTACTTCAAACGACCACGCATTGCTTTGCATTTTATCAGGACGTTCCTTAGGTCATTTAAACAATATCTAATGTCGTTAAAATGATAAGACAATCTCATTCGAACGACTGCGTCGCCTCAAGAATTTTATTTTGCTATAAATACTTGTTTTGTGAGACTTTTTCATTAATACTTTTGCTACACGAAAATCGCATATTTGTAGACTTTTAGTCTTCACATTTTAGGGATTTTCTATGTTTTTTATTCACACAAAACATCACATATACGTTTGTGAATCATTTTGAAATCCAAAACACTTCTTTGTAGAAGTTTCACTTGTAGAGAAGGATTCTCTATTGCTGGATCGATAGTTTTAATGGGAGCTATTTGCTGACGAATGCGGTCTTTGGGGGTACTCGAGGGTATTCATTGCTGAAGAAGGCGCTGCGGTTCTTGAGGAAATCTTTGCTGGTCTAGGCTGCGATCTATGTGAATTTTCAGCGGAAAATTCATTGTAGATTTCTCTATGTAATTATAAGTTGCGATTTACAGTTAATAGTGAAATAAAGAGTTTTGTCCTTTCGGGGGATTTTTTTTCTGAATTTTATCATCCCTTGATTTGTGTTTGGATATTTGATTTTTTCACGTAAATGCATGTTCAGGGTTTAATTAAATTGAATCTATGATTGACTCTAACTAAATAAGTTTTAATTTTAAAAATTTATTAATTCTATAAATAATTGATATCACACGTTATCAAATTGGTATTGAAGCTTTTAATTTAGGTTTGCTTTGGGCTACAACCTAGATTAGTAAAAAAAATTAATTTAGCAATTATTCGAAGGTGAAACCATTGGATAAGGAGACGATTGAAATGATGACATTATGGGGAATTAGGGCGTCCGGATCTTGAAAACTTTTAACGCCCACTCACAAACCATTTGTTGTGAAAACATTTGATCAATGGCTTCCCCCACCCTCCCAATCTCCAACAACCAACCTCAAACCCAACCTCCCATCAGCACGCCCGCCTTCCGGTTATTCCTGAGCCGCCTCTCCTCCACCCTCCGCCACAGCTTCTCCCAACGCCGCCCCTGGTCCGAACTCATCGACCGCTCCTCCCTCTCTCGACCCGACTCCCTGTCCGAAGCCGCCTCCCGCATCCGCAAAAACTACACCTACTTCCGCGTCAATTACGTCACCCTCATCACCCTCGTCCTGGCCTTATCTCTCCTCTCCCACCCTTTCTCTCTCCTCGTCCTCCTCTCTCTCCTCGCCGCCTGGCTCTTCCTCTACATGTTCCGACCCTCGGAAAATCCTCTCGTTTTGTTCGGACGGGTTTTTTCGGATCGGGAAATTTTGGGTATTTTGGTGGTGTTAACTATTGTTGTTGTCTTTTTAACTAGCGTTGGCTCGCTTTTGATAACGGCGGTTTTGATTGGGATGGGGATTGTTTGTGCACATGGCGCCTTTAGGGTGCCTGAGGATCTCTTTTTGGATGAACAAGAACCAGCTAATTCTGCCTTTTTATCTTTTCTTGGCGGCGCCGCCTCTTCTGCTGCCGCCGCGGCTTCTCCGGCTGTTGTGTGATTGATGTCAAATTGTATCGCTTTTTGTTGGTAGGTAAGGATTGGGAAGAAATTGGTTAGGGCTTTGGGCCTACATTGGCTCATTTGTTAATGGGCTAGGCTATCCCCACACCAACCAAGTCTTCCACCACACCATTTTGGTGTCAAAAGACAATTATACCCTTACACATTTACAAAATCTAAATGTTTCAACTAAGATAAATGCATTTCAAAAATAATTACAAATTTGTATTTTCAATAAAAAATATTTTTTTTATAAAAAATTTGTTTTTAATAAGAATCTGTTTTAATTTTTTTTTAACTTTTCATAAATGATTTAAAAAACATTTAAATTGTTTAAAAATTTGTTATATGTTTTTTAAATTAATTTTTTTTTATAAAACATAAAAAATGCTTTATATAAAATAAAAACTGTTTTTACAAAATAGTACCTTTATGTAAATATTGCTATTATGTAAGTGTAAAATTAAAAAAAAAATTATAAACTTTATTTAAAAATTCAAAAAAATACAAAAAAGAATTCTACAAAATTGAAAAAAGCAAAAAAAAAAAAAACACTGAAAATACTAATAGATATTAAAAAAAATATTGTCTGTCAGGAAAAAAAATGTTTCTCGCCCAAAAAATGATTTCCAACAACAAAAAAAAATCAGCAACAAAATGCATTTCAAAAAGAAAGAAAAATTGTTTTCAACCAAAAAACGAATTCCAACAAATCAAAAAACTATTTTCTACTCAAAAAATGGCATCCAAGAGAAAAATAATAATTTCCAACGAAAACAAATTATTTAAAAAAATTAATTTCCGAACTAAAAATTATTAAAAAAAATTATTCCAAAACAAAAATTTAATTTTTTTAATATCTACTAGTATTTTTCAGAGTTTTTTTTGGTAAAAAATAATTTTAATATCTATTAGTATTTTTCGGTGAAAAAAAAAAAAAAAATTTGGGTGAAAAACAGTTTTGGTTTTTGGGTGAAAAACACTTTTTTACTGTTGGAAATCATTTTTTTTGATAAAAAACAGTTGTTTTTTCCTGCTAGACATTATTTATTAAAGGCACTACTTACTTTTCAAATGTACATAAAGGTACTATTTTGTAAAAGCAATTTTTATTTTATATAAAACAATTTTTATGTTAGAATTCGTTTTTTGGTTGAAGACAGTTATTTTCTTAATTATTTTTTAATATCTATTAGTATTTTTAAGAGTTTTTTTTTTATTTTTCAATTTTATAGAATTACCTTTTTTGTAATTTTTAAAATTTTTAAATAAAGCTTTATAATTTCCGTTTTTTTATTTTACACTTACATAAAGGCACTATTTACTTTCCATATGTACATAATAAAGGTACTATTTTGTAAAAACAGTTTTTATTTTATTTAAAACAATTTTTTATGTGTTATAAAAAAAAATTAATTAAGAAAACATAAAACAAATTTGATAAAACAATTTAAATGTTTTTTAAATCATTTATGAAAAGTTTTAAAAAAATTATTTTTATAACGGATTCTTATTAACAACAATTTTAAAAAAATATATTTTTATTGAAAATACACATTTTAATTGTTTTTCAAAGGCATTTATTTTAGTTGAAAGCAAAAAAATGAAGGTTTAAATTTTGTAAATGTATAAGGGTATAATTGTATTTTGGCATCAAATGGTGTGGGGGAAGACAGTTTGGGAGTGGGGATAGCCACTCCCTTGTTAATTCTTAAATCATCAGTTATTCATTGACATATATCAAGAAAGCCTTAGTTATGTTTCTCGAACCAAACTGATTTGCTTTTTTTGGACTGGCATAAATGTTTGCCCTATTTGGTATGTTTGTTCTTGTTTAATAGGATGCTAATTACTTTGTGAGTTACAGAACAGGTAGTCAAACTCATTTGCGGATGTGTATTTTGTACTTGTTCTCTTTTAAGATATCTTGGCTACGGTTTCTGAATTGTCTTCAATTAGCCCTTGGTCAATATTTTTATCTTCGTTAGCCAACCAATACCCAAAAGAAATGCCAAGCAAATGTGCATTCGAGCTAGAAAAATTGATACACTGAAACAAACAAGGCGCATTACATTGGGTTGGATTGTTTTTTTCAGCTTGGGTTCCGAAAATTCCAAAATCGATATTTTTGCTTTAATTCACGATTCCAGGACAAACCCAAACCAAACTGAACTGAACCATAAACCAATCCAAAATCGAACCTAGAACTTGAACCAAACCGATCCCATCCTAGCATACTTTTTAAGCTTTATATATAAGAAAAATGTTCTCTTTTGTTTTTACTTCAAAGGGTCTAAATTAGTTTTGATTTTTGGTATTTGAAATGCATTATAATGTTGGGGTATGTACCAAATAATTTTTCGAATTTTTTTTAATGCATGTTTAGTCAAAGTCTTTTTATTTTGCACCAAAAAGTTCTTTGACATTTTGGTACAAAATAAAAGGGTTGGACTAAGTGTAATGTTTGAGAGACTTTTGGTATTTGATCTTATAAATTGTTTGCTTATAATGTCTTTTTTTTTAAGTTATATTTTAGGAAAATCTATTGTTTTATTTACTTTTTATATGAATATTTGGAATCAAGAACCGATTCAAATAACTCAAGAACCATTTGTTTGGATTAATGCGATTTTGGATATAATTGGTTCCAGTATAAAAATGTGAAACTAGTCAACCTTGAAACAACTAGAACCGTGTTCACCCCTAAGAGCATCCACAGGGGAGAGAGACTCACGAATGGTAGTTTACAAATTAAAAAGTGGATTTACCCTTTCATGGTCACCTGTTCTCACAGTGGTGAAAGACTCAGAATTTGCAAAACCATTCCTACGAACAATAAAAGTTCGTAGGAAACAAAATTAAAACTTCTTACGAACAACAGAAGTTCGTAGGAATTCTAACGGACTTTTGTTGTTCGTAAGAACTCAAAAATATGATAAAAATGATTATTTATATTTTCTTACGAACTTTATTTGTTCGTATCAATTGCTACGAACAAATGAAGTTCGTAGGAACCCTTACAGAATTTGTAACCATTCTCTAAACTTGGAGAACGCTTACAAATTCTTCTACAGAATTTGTGTTCATTTTCGTCCACCACTACAAGCGTCAAATTCTGTAAAGTTACTTAATTTCTTGTTTTCTTCTCCCCCCATTGTGGATGCTCTAAGAGCTATTACAAAAGCTATTCTAGATATACCAACAACCACCATTTCGATACAACTCTTCATATCCCTTATTGTACCTAAAAAAAGCCATCATGATTATAGATTTGATTGAAATAATCATCATTCTTGTCTTAATCTCATTAGGTAGGACACTTCCATTCTTTATATTGTAAGCCATCTTATCTATTGAACCTAATTCTATATGAGCTCATCTTATGATTTCTCCCGAGATACCCTTTACCTTTTTTTCATTCGATTTCAATTAGTAGCCCTCTTTTTATTGGTGAATCACTGGCCTACGCACAACGCATATTATGTCCATACAATCTAAGTTTACTTGTTCTTATCTTATCTTATCACTAGTGAGAGTTACTCTCAACTTCTCTATATGATATTTGGTGTTTACTTTTGTTTGTTATAAGTTATTTTCTTTTTATTCAAAATAAGAGATTTTGATTTCATATAAACAAAAGTAAAATGTGGGACTTGAAATCCAAAGATACAATTCAACTCTATAAAATTTACATACTTCATCTGTCCCAAATTAAGAGTCCACTATTCTATTTTGGGTTGTCTCAAATTAATAGTTCACTTTTTCTTTTGGGACATAATCAACGAATCAAGCTCCACGATAGTTACCAAATGTTGATCTTGACCATTGATTGAGTATATATTTAATTTATGTAAAAAAATAGACACTAACTCTTGATTGAGGACGGAGAGAGTATAAGAGTTCAAAAACTAATAATGCTTCCCCACACATTACAAAAGGGGGAAATACATTAACTATGTATTATAAACAATTGTTCCAAGACATAGACATCAAAAAACATAACAAACTCCATCAAAAGAGGGATATAATAAAGCCCATGATGTACCCCACAAAGTGATACTCTCTCATAAGCTCCCCTTTCTTCTGCTCTATACAAAATAGTTGACCCAATGACTTGTTCGTAGCTTTCCTTTTAATTTATGAGATATTCTCTTGTCATACAAGACTTCACTAGCCTTTCCCTTCAATTTTGTTGCTATTTTACTAATTATATCCACATTTACTTTTACCCCCATTGGTTGCAAATTGTTTAATTATGTGAATTGGTTCAATTGTGAATTAGTGAATCCTAAATGAGTCAATTTGAAATGAGTTTAAATTCAATTTTACACGATGTTTGATAATTTGAAATTGATGTAGGTTCAATTAGAAAAAAGTTCAAAATGAATGGAGACTGAGAGAGAGAGAAAGTGCGCTACCTAACGAATAGGGATGATAATCGGGATGAACTTTATGTAAAATGCTCCTAATTCAAAATGGATGCATTTCACATTTTTTGTGAAAGGCTCTAATTTCTTATTTTACACTACCATGTAGGCCACGCAATGTGTGACCGACTTAATGCTTAACCCATCCGCAGTGTATATACCTGTAACTAAAATTTGTAATTCAAATATAATTACATAACAATGAGATAAACCAAACTGGTGTAACTACTATACATGTTCAATTCAACACTTAAAATGCCTTGGTTACTTTTCAGTTACTACATTATAAACCATGCAAAGAAGTATCATCATAAAGAGGTATGAGATATTTGGTGGGGATATGGCGTGAAAAGTGAGAATAAAATAGCATAAAAATACAAATCTATAATTATAAACTTATAAGAGAACACAAATATAATAACACCATTTTACACTGTTAAAAAGTATAAAAGCAAAAGAAATCTTAAAACGATGTACGAACTACGGTAAACAAAATAAAACATGGTGTAGTTTCTCCAATTTTAATTTTTTCTTAACATTAAAATTTCAGAGCACCTAGTAGAACTCCAAAAATAATGTTGGTGGAAGCAAGCAGTTCAATGGAGTAAATATAACACATAAGGAAAAAAATAAAAACATAAATAAACTCTGGTAAAAAGCTTGTTAAAAATAAAACTCTACACATATTCAATGGGGTAGTTTATCAAACATGGCAATCAAGTTGCACTATAAAAATGTAAAGTAGTCCATGAAATAACTTTACCTAAGCTTTGAAATGACAGTTAGAGAGGGTAATCAAAATGCACCAACTGCAAGGCCTATTTAGTCCTAAAACTCAAAATCTTGAATCCATCATTCTTCCCCCATAATTTCAAGCATTATTTTCAATACTAAAATTAAAAACCAATTGAAACTAACCCATTCAAAATCATGTACTATTACACCATTTTGATATAAAAATAAAAGTGTATACTTGAGATTATGAGAGATGGGAGAGATAGGAGAGAGGGTGAGGGAAAAAACACAAAGTTAGTAAATGTAAAATAGATTTAAGACCTTATATTTAAAAAAACAATCAAACATCGATCGAAGACGAATACCAAGAATGATGGAGATCTCGGTAATAAAATCTGACTTTGACAGCATCATTTCGACTCCCCATCAAGAATAAAGAAGGATCATTATATTTGCCAACCAACTTCCAAATAAATCTAACCGTGACCAAAATGATCAGAAATGGAATTTCGATTGGAACAAAAATGCTCTTTTTTACAGCTCAAACACGGATCTGGACCAGATATAGAAGTTTTGTTTGTTGGGTATTTAAATAAAATAAAATAAAATAAAAACAACAATTAATCATCAGTAATTTGAATCATGAGATTTTAAATGAAGAAAGTCGAAATCCTAAAAGGAAAAGGTTTGTGGGTGAAAATGATAGAATTACCTACAGCGGTACCAAAGGTGGTGGAGTGTTCAGAAAGAGTAGAAGCCAAATGACGACAATGTTGGTAAGTTTGGAGCCATGTGTTTTGAAGGGAAGCATGGAGTAGTGATTTACGGTGAGGGTGCACCAGAACTCTCTTTCCAGAAAGCCCGGTGGTGTTAGGGTTGTGTAGTTGGCTACTTTTTTGGGAGATCATCTATGTCTCTCTTTACAACCATTTTTCTCTGGAGCTCAATGTCCTATTCTTGTACAAATACATCCCCAATTCTACACTACTATATATACACAAATATATCCGTAAAATGCCACTATTTTGGAGAAGAGAGAGAGGTAAGGATTGGAGTAAATAGTGGAGATGAAGTAAATGGGAGAGAGAAGATAGACATTGGGTGAGGATATCCAAAAGTCAATAAGATAAAAAGTCATACATCCAAATAAAAGGGGTAAGTTCGAATTTTGGGACATAATAAAATAATTGAAATATAAAAAGTCATGCATCCAAATATATAAGGTCTCTTCAAATTTTGGGATAGAATAAAATAATTAAAATATTTATGAATTTTACACGTGTCATCATGTGTGCGTGAGAAATGCCATCACCGTATTTCTCTGTCAATTTTAGTTTTATATTATAATAGGAGCTAAAATGGGTCAATTAATGAATCATTTCATTAATGAAACCAAACACAATTAATGGGTCAATCTATAAATGAGCCAATTTATAATTTTAAAACCAGCAAACAGGGCCTTGCCTTCGCATTACAAAATCTAGATAATGAAACCTATTATTTTGGGTTAGAACTCGTTCTCCAATTTCATCAATATATTATCTTCAACTTCATCTTTTAATTTACACTAGTATGCAACCAGCGCGATGTACAGACAGTTACAATAATATATATAGCTAATGTAATTTTGTATTTTAACATTGGTATAATTTCTAGCACGCTCTCCTAAAATTACTAAGCAACACTTAAACCACTGACCTCCAAAATTCAAAGTTTTGGAAACCTGAAAATATGTTCTATGTATCCCCATTGCCAAGAATAATGAAAATAAATTGAAATAAAATCACGACATAGATCGAAACGCTAAACAAAAAACAAATTAACACAATGGTTATTATTATGCCAATAAACAACCAAACAAAAATGGAACGAAAGATTTTGCAGTGCCTAATCAACTAAAGTAACCAGATTTTGAAACATAACATGGAGAATCAAATAACTTGGTTAGGTCAATAAGGAACAAAAAATCAAAATGGGCCTGATCCAAACTAATTACTAAATAAAAGTGTAAGCTAAAAAAAATATTTCTCTAGATTTTTGCCATTTTTAGAGGAGAGAGTGATCCTGTGAATAACCTCCTTCTGCTCCTCTAGACCTGTCTTAGTGGGTTTCATTGCAGCATACACCATTTTTTTTTCTTTTCTGTACATAACAAACAACAATCACAAAACTATTAAAATGGTTACAAAAGTCTAAAATGAATGAAGATCCACGACAACAATTGTAAGTATAAAATATAAATATGTAAAATGTATCCCAATACCTTCTTCATATAAACAATAAATACATTTATCAAACATTATATCAAGCTGTTGTTTTTGTATATTGGAGAAAAGTGTTTAGCGTGCATTAGAATGTCAAAGTTAAAAAAAAGATTTAAGTTTTTAACCATCGGAATGACATTTTCATAATTGAACAAATTGGTAAGAACCCATAGAATTTGTAGTGACTTTTTAAACAAATAAATCCCAGTCTCATACTAGATCCAATAACAACATAGCCCAAGAATTTTTCGAAAATGAAAAAAATAAAAGAAGCAATAAAATGAACACCTAAAAGGGAGTGAGCAAATATGTTGTTCACTTTTTCGATAATTTTCTCAACAACCAAAAAGATTACATAAATAGAAAAGGCTTACCTGGTTTTGATGATTCAACATATACACATGGTTCTCTCCAATTCTCTTTATTTGTCACTTCATCCCTCCCTTTCAAATACACATGGTCTGGATGCCAAAAAATATGAAATGAAACATACAAAAAAAAAATCCATTAAGTAATAGAGGAACATAAGACAATAAACATACCAATTTTTTGGGACTTCAAGCATTGGTAATTACATTAAACCAAAATCAACTAAAACAACTAAAAATTAAAATAAATAATTTTTCATTAATAATATGACAAAAAATTTCACTTGAGTGGATGCATCACATGGAACTTCTATCAAATCACAAAAATAAACCTTATTATTTAAAAAAAGGAAAAAACAAATACATAATAAAAACAACCCAATCAAAAATAATAAAAATTCGAACCTTGAGGAACCAAATCCGGACTAAACGTTGCTGATTGAACCTTGGATTGTGGATGATCTAGTCATCATTTTTAAAGTTGCAGATTGAACCACATATTTGATTCTTTTTTTCTGCGAACCTTAAAGAGAAAATAATCAAATTTTGTAGATTGAAGCACATATCTGATCCTTTATTTTTTGCGAACCTCAAAGATAAAAGAAAATAATCGAAAAAAGAAGAAAAAGAGTATGATAGGGAGACTGAGAGAGAATCATGGGTTTGATATATTCCCTTAGCAGTATAATGAATGATGGGTTTAAAAGGTGGTGAGAATAGTGGTTTTGGAGAGGGATTTGTGTTGTAAGTATGGTTTTTAGATTTGGAGATATAGGGTTGATTATCATGAGAGAGAACGAAAATGAGAAGGGGGATAAATGGGTTTTGGATCTCAGTAGTCACATATTTTAATATTGTAGGAAACTGTTTGTGTTCTTATGCTCTATTAATAAGGGAAGATGTAAGGTTAAAGTTGCGTGTGGTTGTATAGAGAAAAAGTGGGGTACTATAATGGATGTTTTATGGTTTTAATGATTTATTTATTAATTAAAGATGGTAATTTCTTTCATTCAGTGTAATGAGATAGGCATAAGACATTAGTAATTCAAAAGGCAATAAGATAAAAGAGTCATGGAGCCAAATAAATAGGGCCTACATTTATGAATTGTACACGTGTCGGCATGCACATGTGATAAATATCGTCATCGTGTTCCGATGTCAATTTTAATTATATATTATAATTCCACATATTAGTTTAACTAATTCTTAATACCTTTGAGAGAGAGAGATTTGGGTTCATCTTGTTTCATTCTAGGTTATATCGTAATCTTAGTCATTCTGTTATTTAAAGTTGTCAAATCGTGAATTTTATTGCATATAGAAAACTGATCGAGTGGAAAACCGAGCGTTCGTGTAAATACGCTAATCGTTGTTATTGGCTTCCGACCACAATACAAAAAAAAACTAAACTTTAACTACATTCTTGAGGAGTATAGTGGCGAGTCCGGGTATCGAATCCATAGGGAATGTTTGATAGATTTTAATTGATTTATTACTTCAAAAAATAAAGTGTAGAAGATGATGATTGAGTGAGAAAGGAAAAAGGGAAAAATAAAGAAGTTAACTAAAACTAATTGAAAAATTAAGGAAGAGACACAATACCCCAACCCTAGAGTATTGATGGTATAAAACTAATCGTAAATTTAAGTGATTAATTAGACCCAGAATTTAGTACTCCCAAGCATTACGTATATGAGGCTCAAGCCCGCACCATACTTAATCAGAGGACGAGTAAATCGGTATTGCAATAGTTACACTCGAATTGCATTCTGAAGCATCCCGGTTACCCTGAAGCAAACGAGATTCTAAGATCTATAATTGTCGCATTTCTACGCAATACGGTCGTAATAAATCATTAAATTTAGAGGACTAATTTTATACACATGCAACTACCACATCAGGTTGGGTTTATGCATCCCAACCTTTAAAAACCTAGCATAACATGAGAAATAATAATAAAAGTGCTGGAAATAAAATTAACCAAGATTGAAGAACAAGAACATGCAAGAAGAAATCAACGATTGAAGAAAAACCGGAAAAACTCTTGAATTAAAGATGCAAAATATGTGAATCCTTCTCCTAGATGTTCCTACTTGTTATGGAGCTTTTACATCAATGAAATATGAATAAAAAAAGTCCTAATGACTAAATATATAGGCTATAGGTCGTTTAGAAGAGTCCTCAAAATATAAAACTCTTTTGGCTAAAAGATAAGTACAAAATAAAAATCCCGTATTTGTCAATTTGTCACACTTAGAAAGCGTGACTAATTTTGTAATGGATCTGAAGCGTGACAAATGGGCGGACCAGTTCTTTTTCCTCAGCTTCGGTTCGATTTGGGCTTGACAGCTTTTTTCTTGGATTTCTTCTCAACTTCAAATGGGCGTAACTTCTTCACCGTAGCTCAGATTGAGGTTCCGTTTTTTTCCAGTGTTCTTGTAGTTGAAATATCTTCAACTTTCCATTTGGCCCCACCTCCGAACTAAGTCTGCAAAATTATGAAAATGCCCTTTAACTCCCCATTTCTTGGTTTTCTTTCAGTGTTTTGAGTTCTCTTTGGCACTAACTTGCATGAAATACCTGTAAAACACTTAAGAGATACAAAAAATATGAAATACTTGCCAAAAAGGGTTAGTAGCATAAATATGAGACAAATCCAAGCTATTTACACCGCACGGGATCATAGAAATATCGAAATTAAGGGGATAAATGTGAAGAATTTATGCCTAATCAAAAACCTATACATTGCATGTCCTATAATGCAAAACATAAAATTATAAATATTTGGAAATTATGATGAGAAATAAAACACGTTGTCCTCTAAAATCTGTCTTAAGATATGATGACATTGTCTAATAGTAAAGCTTTTGGCTTAGTGATAAAACACTCTGTTTCAATCTACCTTTTTATTATAAGAATATTATAATAGAAGAAAAAGAAAATAAGCATATAATAACCAAAATAAATATTCATGTAAAATAAATATTCTTTATAGATTTAATAAAGGCATATGATAGAATACTTAGGGATATAATATGGTGGGCCTTAAGAATGAAAAGAATCCCTGTGAGTTATATTAAAGTTATTGAAGATATGTATGATAATACAAAGACTAGAGTAGGAACTATTTGTAGAGAAACTAATGATTTTACGATTAAAGTGGGTATAGGATCGACTTTAAGTCCTTATTCATTTTTTCGTAGTTTTGAATGAGATTACTAATGACCTCAGACCCTCATAACATCACTCGGTGGTGGCGAGGTCTGAGCTCAGACACCTGGGTTAGATGACCTCAGACCCTTAACATCATTAATTTGGTGATATTTATTATGAGGCTAACCTCTTAGGTGATGACCTCAGACCCTTATAACATCACTCGGTGGTGACGAGGTCTGAGCTCAAACACCTGGGTTAAATGACCTCAGACCCTTAACATCATTAATTTGGTGATATTTATTATGTGGCTAACCTCTTAGGTGATGACCTCAGACCCTCATAACATCACTCGGTGGTGACAAGGTCTGAGCTCAGACACCTGGGTTAGATGACCTCAGACCCTTAACATCATTAATTTGGTGATATTTATTATGAGGCTAACCTCTTAGGTGATGACCTCAAACCCTCATAACATCACTCGATGGTGACGAGGTTTGAGATCAGACACCTGGGTTAGATGACCTCAGACCCTTAACATCATTAATTTGGTGATATTTATTATGAGGCTAACCTCTTAGGTGATGACCTCAGGCCCTCATAACATCACTCGGTGGTGACGAGGTCTGAGCTCAGACACCTGGGTTAGATGACCTCAGACCCTTAACATCATTAATTTGGTGAAGTTGGTTATGAGCACAGCATATTAAGTAATGACTTCAGAGCCTAATAGCATTCAGAGATCATATAGCATTCAGAGGCATTTATAGATCAAAATAAGAGGATTGGCATTCAGTAAAAAGAAGAGATTACATATGATGTTCATTCTTACAAATTTCAAATTACAAAATGTTTGTTGTTACAAATCACTCCTGGTTGGGGGGGGGGGGGGGGGGGGGGACATTGACAGTCTCGGCCGGATTGGTTTGCTCAGCATTAGTAACCTCGGCCACCTCATCAACAGGATATGTCCCTCCGAGCTCGATCCCTCCCAGAGTTGCAGTATCGGCTGGGGCAGTGGCCTTGACTTCTACCTCTTGCAGTGCCTGGGCAAATTGAGGGTCGGCAAAGCCGAGGCCCACAAAGTCAGAGGCCTTTAGAGTGCCGACCTCCTTCTCTCTGACCTCAGCCCATTTGGTAGTGGCTTTGATACCTCTTTCGAGGTATTCAAAACCAAAACCCACGAACTCCTCAGAGACTTTGTAGTCAGAAATTATTTTCTCCGAGGCATCTGCAAGGGCAGCCTTCACAGCCGCGTTGACCTTCTGCTGCAGAGCATCGTCTTTGTCCTTCAGAGCCTTAGCATGGTTTTTGACGAGCGCAGAGATATCTTTTTCCAAACCCTGGGCCTTATTTTCAGAGTTCTTGGCCTTATTATCAGAATTCTGTAACTCTGACTTCAGACGGTCAACCTCGGCATTCAGGGCGCTCTCGACCTTCTCAGCCTCTTGCCCCTTTTGGATGAGGGGTAATTTCCTCATAGCCCAGTTAGACAATTGGTACATGGCAGTCACTCCCTGCACATTTAATGAAGAGGTTAAGTGGGAGGAAATTCAGATGTTGCACTTGTAAAATTTTGACAAAAGAAACAAGCCATACCTGGACGGCTCTGTGAAGGCCTAACTCAACCATCACGGAGGTATCCATGGCTCTATAGAAACGCTTATCTGCCTCGGTCATTACAGAGGCGAGTGCGTCCATGGCCTGTCTGCTGTTGCCGACCACGCTGTCGGTTAACTTCAGCTGATCCAGACAAGCCGTCAGGATGTCAGCTGAAGAAATTGGGATCGCAGCCTCAGAGGTCTTCTTTTGTCTCGAGGACGGCCTCTGATCCTCAGAGGCCGGGACCTCAGGGGCCCTTTTCTTTGAAGCTTGTGATTTGGATGTAGTGGGAGCTGGAGGAGGAGCGTTCAGACCAACCTTCTTCGCAAGCCTTGCCAAGCTCGGAGCTGCCATTTCCCACTGTTCGTCTGGGATACCTGGTGGTCTCTCTGCAAAAGTTAAAAGATAAGGGTTAGAGATCAGATATGAATGAGATCAGAGGGTAGACTTAAAAAAGAAAAATCCTTACCAAAGTCAACAAGGGGGCTCCCACCCAGGCTCGTCCCTGAGAGAAACTGAGGGGTCAGCAAATGCTCGAACTTAACAAACAAGCCGTGTGCCCCTTGATCTTGCAGGGCCTTCACCTTTTTGATATTTTGAAGACTTAGACCAGGATCGGCCCTTGCAGACATGGTGACCTTACCCCATCTGAGGGGTATCCTCGGCCCAAGAGTGGAAGAAGGAACAGATGAGCCGAACTCCCATGGCCCTGAGGCAAAAAAATATCGGGGGTTCCAATTGTGATTCGAGGTCTGAGTCACCTGGATCATCTTCTTCTCAGGCCTCCGAGCCACGAAGTGATAGTAGCTCGGATGATTTTTGGCCGAGGTAGGGACATAGCAACCAGCAAAGACCTGAACTGGGAGGTCAGAGTGGTGGACTGCCCTCCACAAGATGATGGCCCCAATAATGACTCTCCAAGCATTGGGAGAGAGCTGCGAGGGGGCCAAGTTGATGAAGGAAAGAATGTACCTGATGATGGGATGAATGGGTAGACGAAACCATAACTTAAACATCTGCTCGTACAAGAGGATTTCTCCATCTCGGCCATGATAGGCCCTCTCTTCCCTCAGAGTTCTCCTTAACTTGATGGAAGGACTAATAGAATATAAGTACCTAAAGCACAGGAGATCCACCTCGGTGACTGTGCTCTCGAACTCGGCTGCTTCAGAGATGTCAACATCACTTTCAGCATCCTCATCATCGTCAAGCTCAACGTCGACTGGAGCAGACATAGACGGGTGACCAGGGAATCTCTGAGCGAACTCAGCCCCTGTAATGGCTGATAGAGGGATGGCATCAAGAATGGGTGGCACAACCACATTTGGCTCAACAAGTTCAACCTCTGAAGAAGAATTTGATGTGCTTGAGCCATTTTAGGACGAAGCTCGGCTGGAGACCTCGGCCTGGTCAGGGTCCTGACCAGTCCGAGGTGTAAAATCCATGGCTTCTTGGAAAGAGTCCACAGACATGGGGTCTGAGGTGGAAGACTCAGACTCAGACATCGGCAATGGGTTGGCAGAGACGTCTGTTTGGTAAAAGTTCTCAGGAGGATCAAGATATACCACCTTGAGAGGTGGGGGAAAGATAGGTCTAATAGGAAACTCCTGGGACCTACGAGCTTCTTCCTGAGCTCTCTCTATTTGCCTAATCTTTTCTAAGGTCTTCTCTCTAAGAGAAGGGAAGTCCTCAAGAAGCTGGTACAGGGGTCTGAGCATCAGAGGACGACCCAAAACTTGGGACGACTCTAAACTTGGGAAAAACTCCTAAAGCTACAAACACGTTTGGCTTATAAAATGAAGAAGCTTAATGATCAAACTTAGAAATTTCAAGAAAATGCAGCTCACCGGAGTTAATGAAGCTCGTCGAAAAACGTAGACCTTCGCCGGAAAATGCAAACAAATATCAGAAACAAAGGAAATAGAAAGGGAGAAATACCTGGAGAAGGAATCGATGAGTGAAATGAAGGAAACTTGCAAGGAAATCGACGAAATCCTCTGCAGAAGGAACGACTGAGTAGAGAAGCTTTGGAGAGAGAGAATTCGCAAGAACAGTGCGCGGGAACGAAATGAAGAAGAAGAAAGAGAAAGGAAGGGTTTAAACCCTTAAGTACTTGGGCACACTTCCCAAGGCCCATCATTTCCTTGGGAAACCCAAGGGAGAACTGACAGCACACGCCAACCAAGTTTGCACGCCCTAGCTTGGGACAGGTGTCATGCAGGTATTAGCCTTGGGACGGACAGGCCTCGGAGGTGAAGCAATCCCCCAGCCACTTGCTCTCGCATATGACTAAGGGGTGGGGGGTGATTGATATGCCCCAAGTGTTACCTCGGCCCAGAGACACCAACCTCGGCCGAGATGATGGCCGAGATATTGATCGACCCAAGATAAGCCATGGGCCCACGATATCATCCCCGCCCAGACCAGGGTCGGCCTAGGCCGACACTACCATCTACACTTCCAATGGACACTACGCGCATCACAGGCATCAACAACATTCTCATATACCCGGGTATGACAACCTCGGCCGAGGGTAGGCCGAGGTGACAAGGAGCCTTAATAACCCTCAACTTGGAACCGGTTCAACCTCGGCTTGGGCCGAGGTCACAAGAGGCCTTAGTAATCGTCAGCATGGACTATTCCTACCTCGACTGGGGCCGACCCAGCATAATGTCTCGGCTGGGATCAGGCCGAGACTCCCTATGACTCATCTCGGATTGAACGGAGATCATGCCTTTACAGCTCGGCCTCTCTTAGGCCGAGGTCATCCACCAACTTGGTGGCCGAGCATCTGTTGAACATTTGGATAAGGACACATGGGCACAAATCAGTTATAACAAGATTATTCTCCACACGTGGGGAGAATATTTCATCATCATTACTTACATGTGGCAGTGACAGATGGCGCTCCCCCATTGGTGAGGCTACCACACACATGCACATTACATGCATGGGGGGTACATTACACCCCCTAGGCACTATATATAGGGATCATCCCCTACCTTGCAAAGGGATCCAATGATTAAAACCCTAGCTGAAACTTTGTCTAAATATACAGTAGAGAGAGAGAGCTTGAGAGGTTGTATCCATGGCCATTAGTGCCTTCTTTCAGTGATATTGCTCACACACACTCACAGTGGACGTAGGCCAGATTGGCTGAACCACTTATATTTCGGTGTGATATCCACTTCTTCTCACCCCATTCTCTTCTCCTTTATATAGCTGTGCTGCCATTGTTATACTTATATTGAGCTTGTAAACACCTCACCTGGTGGTGCTGATTCCGACATCATCATATATATATATATATATATATATCACATTGAGGACTATGTTAAGTTAAGTTGATTTGATAGCTTACAGTATAACTTATGTTATATCATGAAAGATAGGTGATAGTCACGAGGATTTAGTAGATGGGTGAAGAGATTAGTTAGGCAGGGTAGCTTAACTAGATTGTTTAAAGGTATGCGATAGGTGTGCACTATTAGAAGAGCGGTGAGGTGTTTCTCATGAGAGTGTGATACCCGTTTAAATATGAGATATTTCATATTTTAAAATATGGCATTTATGCACTTGCAAAATATTTTTAGACTCGAGCTCTCACCCGCTTCTCTATTTTCCCCTCTCTTGCTATATATATATAGGAGAATGCTCACCTACATCATGCTCTATACATCATCCATCCATCACACCTAGTTATAGGTCCTAAAAAAAAAAATTTCTAAATTTTTTATTTTTCTTTTGAAATTAACCTTCCAATAAACCCATGTTCAAAAAATTAGGTCAAAATATGTTTTGTAGCTATTTTTAAAATATTCACAAAAAAATGTTCAAAATACTTTATTAATAAGGGTCTGCGCCAACAGTTTTTTGTGGATTTTTTAAAAATAGCTAGAAAATATATTTTGGCCTAATTTTTTGAATATTGGTTGATTAGAAGGTTAATTTCAAGGAAAAAATAAAATATTTGGAGAAAAAGTTTCTTAGGTCCTAGAACTAAGTGTGATCTATGATGTGATGCATATCCTGGTGTAGGTGAGCCTTCCTCTCTCTCTCTCTCTCTCTCTATATATATATATATATATATATTAGGTGTACAGACACAGGGATGCCTGGATGATGATCCCTTCGAGTCAGACATTCGCTGCAGCAGCTGTGGATGCATGCAGGTTTATTTTAGATGCTTCTATTCTTGTGATCTTGATAGGAAGCATTGTAGTAACATTCAGGCCGATAGCCCAATTGTATTCATTTATTATTTTACTGCATTTTTGTGCGGCATTCGATTTGGTTGTATTATGTTAAATCGAGTGTTCGGTTGTTTTTATTTCTTTTCAGTTTCGTATATATAAACTACGTGATTGTTTTACTTTGTTGGTTTGATTAAAAATATTAGTTAATTAAAATTTTGACGTCATCCTAATAGGTTATTAGTAATTAATTTTGTTTTCGACAGTGATGCTGAGAATGAACTATATGAGACTCCTATTTTAATTTGGTATAGGATTGATCACTCGGTATTTTATTAGGCGGGGTGTCATTGATGGTATCAGAGCATCAGATTCTAGTGTCCTTAGGAATCGGTGCAGATGTACTACGCTTTCAATGTTGTTTTTGATTTTTTATAGAGCCTTATGATTAAGATTGTTGATTCCTCTTATGAGATTTCGTTCTCCTACTATTATGTAAGATTATAGTAAATCTTTTGCGTGCTCATTTGAGATTCGGGTACTGATCGATGAAGGGAGACCAAGGAAGGACATTACAAGGGCAGCAGGAGGTGGGGCTTAGTTGGAGCTATAAGTTCAAGTTGGGGATGAGGGCCGCAGTCGAGGTCACTCCCTTTGTGGCATTTTTATGAATCGCTGCAACGACTACTAGAATATAGTAGGTATATTTATTTACGTACTACTATAGTATAGTGAGTGGTTCTAAACTTAAATTACCCAGTGAAGTAAATTGGGAAAAGTTTGAAAGGGTTTTTGATAAGGACCATACGTTGAAGTTAAGTGGAAGTATAGGGCTCAGAAGCTTTGGCTTAGAGTGGGGTATAGAAATGCCCAGATGTGAAAATTTGAGAAAAAAAAATTTCACTCGTTGGAGCAATGTAGAAATGGTGGGAACGATAATCACCATTTTTGGAGGAAGAGGATGTTTTGCTCATAGAGGGATCTTACGAATGGTTTTAACTGCAAGTTCCTTTGATTTATCAGGAATTAAGAGAATGCAGCTTCCGAATTATTCACATGAGGATCGGTTAGAGGGAGATAGTGAATAAAGAGTGATATGAAGAAGTGAACCTTGTACCGAAGTAAGGTTGGTACGATGAAGAAAGAGTCCTTCAGTGAAATCATAGGCTCACTATAAAGTGTTGATAACACTTATGGATAATTTGTGTTCGTGGAACTCCATTGGTGGACATCCACCCGAGGAATTCATCGAAATAGGGATGTTGAGGCCGGTAGTGGAGTTTTTTTTAAACGAAGAAGTTAAGGGAATTATGAAGTTGATTGTAAGGATCGAGGCTATAATGTTCGGGATATTGATAACCTTAACATGGTTGGGGTGGCCACGGATGGGGGATGTTGCAATGTGGAGTATAGAACCACACGGTTAGTCATGGACCAGTAAGACTTAAAGGACGAGAATAGGGTGCCGAGATAGGGCATCTATTAAAGTAGTTTTGGTTCAGTTAGGACAAGTGTACTATGTTCGGTAACTAATTCGAGAAGTTAGGGAGATTGGCGAAGTTATTGTTATGAGTTTCACCTCAGCTGAAGGAGGTATATTTTGTGTGGCAAGATTGAGTCGCAATATTTTGATTAGCCCTAGATTTGTGTGTGAGTTGAGTTTACTGGTAGTATCGGTAAAATTATATAGGGTATATCTATATGTTTTTCGCAGTAGTGGGATTCTATTTTCTTTATTCGTTATGAAAATGGGTGTTGGTATTTTGAATTTATATCTGGTCTGTACTGCTCGTTTTGTGTGTGTTATACGAGTATGGTACTATTATAAATGTAACGTATTTGTGGATGATCGGGGCGATCGCATGCTAATAATTGTAAGACTATAGTATCCGCGGTTCCAGGGTGGGATTGGTTGTTTTTGAGATATCTCACCCGGATACGGGTTGAGCTCGCCATTTATTACATGTTTAGATGGAACTTTGGCGAGTAGATGTTTCACTAGCATGACTTTACTGCACGGGGACCTTATAGATATGATCTAAGGTATGCAGGATTTATTATTTTACATGTTTTACGTTGACATATCTCCACAACCGACAAAGTAAAGTAGTAGTGTATCGGAGGGGTTCCTTGTTTGGATTTCGCAGACACTCCACGCATGAACCACAATGACATTAGAAGAGGAGAGATGTTACTGTATTCTAGGATGTTGGTTTTGGTGAAATTAGCTGAGAGTCATGTGATGATTAGGGGCTAATAAAAAGTAGATGTGTTGTGGAAAAGCACTGGAAATGTTTCTCTTACCACAAATGTATGGGCGAGGCAAGGTAAACGAAGTCGGGTTGAGGCTTATAGCCAGGCCTTTAATAGAAGGAAAATTAAGAGGAAATATGTTTTGGGTAGGATGTTCATAACACTTTTGCGGAGAGTAGACGCCCTGATTAGTTAGACTTTTAATTTCCCCGAAATTAAAGGACATAGTGGTAGAAGAGCGTTAGTATGTTTACGAGATAGGATTTTAGAACATCCGGGTTGTGTGCCTTAAACCGTTATATCTTGATGACCGAAGATGTGAGGAAGTAGTGTAACGGGAGGTTCCTTGTCAAGATTTCACTTTGTGAGACGTCCTACGCATGAAACCAAGTGAATATCAAAAATGGAGAAAGTTCTTGGGCACTAGGGATGTAGTTAGTATAGTACTCATTTTACGTGTGCAGGAAACACATCGATCTTAGGGTTATTAGGAAGTAAGGCTAGTGGGGCACGTGGCACTTTTTTCGGAAGGTTGTAGTGAGTTAACTATGAGAAGATTGGTGGGTTAACTTTAAGAAGGATTGGGTTTCCAGGAATAGGAAGAATGGAATCTCGAGTAACTTGGGGCACTAGACCGAAAAGAAAGTGAGGCCCATATTTAAAGAGAGTGTTACGTCTGTGACGTTTGCAGTAGGGTGCAGATAAGCACGGATTATAATCTGTGCGCGCAACTTGATAAGTTGATTTTACATTTATCGTCTGAAATAGAAGAAACGTATTATATAAAGCTGAAGAATATGCTTTGGGGCAGTTATAAATGAGATTGGAGTTTGTTGGATGGAATGTCGTATGGGGTACACAAGAATCCAATTGTATAGGTGCACTAAGAGGTAACACGCCCAAGCTAAGCAATGAAACTGACAAGAGTAGTCAAGCGTTAGTGTAATTTCCTTTTTGAGGGAAATTAGATGTACTGATGTAGATGAGTGGACGCCTAGTAGTGGATCTCCCATGGGATCAATAAGTTAGAGCGGAGATTATAGGCTCGTTTTCTTTATAGGCGATTATAGAAACGCCAGGTGCGATGTGACGTTGTGATAGTCAACCTTACACCCGAGGTAGTGTTGTAGCATATAGAGATTTAATTAAGCTTGTTGTTAAGTTAGTACGTTAGAGTATAAGCCTTGAGATAGGTGGGTACTGTGAACGAGTGTATGGTAGAGTGCCATTGGGTTAGTACCATTTGACTTCGGTGTTCTAGGATATAGTGTGATTAACGATCCTAGGTGGGTTTATATCTGAATTTGGAGGACAAAATTCCTTTGTGAGTGGGGAAGTATGTAATACCCCGTACTTTTATGGATATTTAAATTACATAAATGGATGTAATTTGGAAATTTGAGAAATTTCTGTGAATAATAATTTTTGGAATTTATGAGTATAATGTGATAAGTTGAGAATTTAAAGTGAGAAATAAATATTAGTTTGCTGGTGTCGGATTAATATTTACATGGATTAGATTTTCTTACGGGACTAAGTATATGAGTTGGATTATTTTTATTACATGTCGCAATTGGGTAAAGCGACGAAGGATAATATTTTATTTAGAAAACACGCGTAGTGAGATGTGTTGGTTTAAATAGTGAATTTTAGTTAAGTAACTCGAATGGAGATTTCGATTGTACGGTTGGTTTCGGAATGGCCAAGATAGTCAGAATAGAGTACCCGTGGGTAGTGTTTAGGCTCCGGAGATTTTTGGACTAGTAGGGACTCGCAAATGATTAAACAAGTCAATTTTGGGTATAATAAGGGATAATATTTATAAACCCTTATAACCCTCATTTCTCTCACAAGTCAGCCCTAAGAGAGAGAAAAGGAAGAAGAGAAGAGAAGAAGGAAGAAAGGGGATTTTCGAGCCAAACTCTGCGGGATTCGACTCGAGGTCGTCGAATTTTATCCACGAGGCAAGTGTTTACTTTCTTTATTCTTTTAAGCATATATCTCATATTATAGTTGGTAGTGATAAACTATAAATATTCTTGGGTTGGGTTTTCTTGAATCGAAACAGTTTTTTCGGAAGTTGAACGATTAAAATCAGATAAAATCTCATATTAGGAAAACTTTAGGATTTCTAGAAATTAGTTGTTGATTATTGGCTCTAGGATGTTTAGAACCTATTTTCCTTGAATATATATAGTTGGTGGTGATTAAATAAGGTTGGGATAAGAAATAAAAATCTTGGAGGTGTATTAATGGAGGTTTGGGATTTTGGAGAAGAATGTGAATAGTAACTCAGCACACATTTCGAACCGATTCGGGCCAGATGCGAATCGATTCGGCTCTTGGTCAAATAATAAAGTTTGTTGATCTTTTTTATACGGTCGCGTGGGCGCTAACCGCTTATTTTTTATTTTTTTGAATTAGTAATGAGTTTTCTACGGAAGGGTGTTCGAGGTCAAAATCGTTAATCAGAAATCCAACCTGACATTGGGAGAAAAGTAATTGATGTGGTAGTTAGAAATCAGTGTTAGGATGATTATAGTGATGTTGCTTGAGGTTTGAAACCATTAAATGGAGAATTAGTTGATACTTGAGTATTTTGGAGAAGATGAAATCGCCAAAAAAGTGCCCTCCGAACAGGGCGAATCGATTCGGGTCTAGACCGAATCAATTCACATAAGGGGACCTGTAAGGCTATCTCAGGTCGAATCGATTTGGATTGAGATCTAATCGATTTTCCTTTGAGGACCTGCTTACAGAATACTTTCAGAATCGATTCGGATGGAAACTGAATCGATTCGCTAGCCCGAATCGATTCGTATTTGGGGCAAATAAATTCGCCTTTGTTGAATTTGGCAGTTTTCCTTCTTGGAGTTTAGGGAGAGTTAAATTGCAATTGGAGATTATTATGGGGGATTCTAGTTATGATATTAGGACTACTAGATGATGGTATTTAGGGTGAGTAAACCTTGGAATAAAAGAGAGAACATTGGATTAGTTTAGTGTACAATCCGGGGTATGGACTTAGTGAATGTTTGGGTCGAACAACGTTCGAGAGAGGTCTTCGGCAAGTGTGTATAGAGAATACTTATGGGTTTAGTATTTTAAGTATATGAATGCTTATATACTATTACGAATGGGATCATTAGAGGTTATTGGCTATCGCTACAAGAGTTTGGCAATTATAGCCATATATATATATATATATATATATATATATATATATATATATATATATATATATATATTGAGAAAGGATATATATTATATATACGGAAGTTGTTATAGTATATATATGATATGAATATAAATATAAATATATCTATATGTGACTGGTATATTTGTACTTATGAGACTGGTTCCACAGGCTTCCCCGGGCATAGGGATGGACAGCTAGGCTATATATTTTCTTTAGTTTGATCCAGGGAAGTTGCGCAATGTGGGTGAATCCCCTGGCTTGAGGAGCAGGAGAGTATACCCCAGGTCATATCATCACGCATACGAGTGTGATAGTTTTATTGAACTTTCAGGAGGGAATATGACCACCTCCACCGTTGTGTATTTTTACCATGACCATTAGTGACTTTGGCTTGGTACTGTGGTCGATTGAGTAAACCCGGATACGGATAGTCACTATGAGAATGAATCCTCGAGTTATAGCTCAGTGGGATGTTTATTATACTTGTTGTGTATAGTATATTACTTGTATATGCAGACGAGGTATCATATAACTTTAACTGGTGCAAAGAGTAAAATGAAAAAGGATTTATTCCCATTCCGGGAGATTATATCCGGATTTAAATTGTGATTCGTATATTAAATTGAGAACTACATATATACGGGATTTTATATACTAAAGTTGAAATGGTATTTTAAACCAACGAAAGTCATGGAATATGAACGACATTATTACTATTATTATATATATAGATAAGAACTATATATATATATATATATATCACATTGAGGACTACGTTAAGTTAAGCTGATGTGATAGCTTACGGTATCACTTATGTTATATCACACAAAATAGGTGATAGTCACGAGGATTTAGTAGATGGGTGGAAGAGATTAGTTAGGCAGGGTAGCTTAACTAGATTGTTTAAAGGTATGTGATAGATGTGCACTATTAGAAGAGGGGTGAGGTGTATTTCATAAGAGTACGATACCAGTTTAAATATGAGATATTTTATATTTTAAAATATGGCATTTATACACTTACAAAATATTTTTAAAGTCGGGCTCTGACCCATTTCTCTATTTATATATATATATATATATGACACCTGGATGATGATCCGTTCAAGTCAGACATTCGCTGTAGCAGCTGTGGATGCATACAGGTTTGTTTTAGACGCTTCTATTATTGTGATCTAGATAGGAAGCATTGTAGTAACATTCGGGTTGATCGCCCAATTGTATTCATTTTTCTTTTACATCCTTTTAGTGCGGCATTCGATTTGGTTGTATTATGTTAAACCGAGGGTTCGATTATTTTTATTTCATTTCAGTTTCGTATATATAAACTGTGTGATTGTTTTCCTTTCTTGGTTTGATCTCTCCCTAGATTACTCGTAAATCGACTTAGCTTACTTATAGAGACTATGTTTGGTCGTGTATAGTTCATGATATACATTAAACCATCGATAATATGAGAATATTCTAGTTGAGATATGCTTTTACCATTATTTCTTGCTAGATGTAACTTTACATCTACTAGTGTCTTAGTGGGACTAATATCATACTTCTTGAATTTTTCAAGTGCTTTCTCTATGTAATGAGACTGAGTTAATATAAGTCCATTCGATATTTTAGAAATTTTAATTCCGAATATAACATCGAAAATGCCTAAATCTTTCATGTCAAATCGACTACTCAACATATATTTTGTTGTTTTGACAATTTCTAGGTTACTACCCATGATTAGAATATCATTAACATAAGGGCATATAATGACATATCCATTTTGAATGCTTTTAAAATAAACACATTTATCACACTAAATAATTTTGAAACCACTTGATAACATTGCATTATCATATTTTTCATGCCATTGCTCATGTGTTTGTTTTAATTCGTTAAATGATTTCACAAGCTTACACACTTTTTCTTCTTATCTAGAAGCCTTGAACCCTTCAGGTTTCTCCATATATATTTCATCGTTTAGTTAACCGTTTAAGAACGCGATTTTTACATCTATGTGATGTATTTCAAGTCCATTAATAGAAGCTATTGCTATTAACATTCGAATGGACCTAATTCGCATTACTGGTAAGTATATGTCGAAGTTATCCAACCCTTCCTTTATTTGTAGCCTTTAGCCACAAGTCTGGCTTTATATATATATCAATTGATCCATCGGCCTTCAATTTCTTTTTGAAGATCCATTTGTAACCTAATGGTTTCGAATCTGGTGGAAGATCCACTAGTTCCCATGTATGATTTTGCAAAATGAATTCAATTTTTCTATTAATTTCATCTTTCCAATTAGAAGAATCGGGCGAGGATATCGCTTCTTTGTACGATTAAGGTTTATTTTCTAGAAAATATTTTATAAAATCCGGACCGAATGAAGTCGAGGTCCTTGCCCTTTTACTACATCTTGGTTCATCTCTATTGATTCAATAACTTGATGAGTACAATTTGTAGTAGCTTGATTTGTCCTTTTAGAATGACCAGATTCTCGGGTCATGTTATATGAAAATTCTTTTTTTAAAAATGAAGCGTCCCTCAATTCCATAATCGTATTTACTTGAATATCCGGAATTTCAGCTTTACAAACTAAGAAATGATATGCACTGCACTTTATAGCATAACTGATGAATATACAGTTAACGGTCTTGGGCCCTATTTTTACCTTTTTAGGTTTAGGAACCATCACTTTGGCTAAGAATCCCCACACTCGTAAATATTTATAGCAAGTTCTTCGACCTTTCTAGAACTCATAAGGCGCCTTGTGAGTTTTCTTGTGTGGGACTTTGGTAAGAATATAATTAGCGGATAATAAGGCTTCCCCCCACAAGCTCTAGGGAGCTCCTGAACTTATTAACATAGGGTTCATCATTTCCTTCAATGTACGCTTTTTCGTTCAGCAATGCCATTCGATTAAGGAGAATAAAGAGTGGTGGTTTGATGGATAATTCAATGTTCAGAAAAAATTCCTCAAAGGGTGATTCATATTCACCTCCTCTATCACTCCTAATAGCCTTTATCTTTTTGCTTAATTGATTCTCAACTTCATTCTTGTATATTTTAAATGCATCAATAACCTCATCCTTACTATGTAATAAATACCATAGCAATATTTTGTGCAATTGTCAATAAAAGTAATAAAATACTTTTTTTCACCTCTAGTTTGTATAAATTTTAAATCACAAATATCCATCTGAATAAAATATAATGGTTCGGTGATCCTTTCAATAGAATGAAAATGTAATCTTACTAAATTTGATTCCACACATATATCACAATTATGATTTTTATCAATATTAAATTTTGGAAAAAATTCCAAGTTAATTAATCTACGCAAGGTATCAAAATTAACTTATCCTAATCTAACCTGCCAAATATCAGATGACTCAATTTCATTCATTGGGGATGCTTTTGGCACATCAATGCCATTAAATTCATTTTAAAGAGCCCTTCAGACATGTAGCCCTTTCTCATGTACACATCATTTTATAACAGCACAAACTTATCATAAACAAACACAAGTTTAAACCCATTCTTGCTTAAAAGCGATCCGAAAATCAGATTTTTACGGATGTCCGACACATGAAACACATTGTTAAGAGTAAGATCCTTTCCCGGAGTCATCCTCAGAATGATCTTTCCTTGTCCCACGACTTTAGAACTCGAAGAGTTCCCCATAAAAAGGGTCTCCTCATTTTCCAAAGCCTTATAAGTAGTAAGCATCCATTTGTTTGCAGAAATATGGCGTGTAGCCCTAGTGTCCACCCACTATTCCTTAGTATTTTCTACCAGATTGCATTCAGAGACAACAACAAAAAGATTTATGCCTGCAATACCATCGAAAATGTTCTCACCCTCCGTCACATTTGCTTGAGCACTGGTTTGTTTAGTATTCTTTGGTTTGCGACACTTGCTTGAGCGGTGTCCTGGCTTGCCGCAATGGTAGCATTTTCCTTTGAATTTCTTTCTTTGCTTAGATGTGCCTTCCCCATCACACTTACGTTTGGATTTAGGACCTTCAATCACATGAGCCTCAGACTTCATGATGTTCTTTCCACTTTTCTTTTGACATTCACGATTGTCTTCTTCAATCCTAAGTCGCACTACCAATTCTTCGACATTTATCTCCTTGCATTTGTGCTTGAGATAATTTTTGAACAAGTTCCAAGATGGAGGAAACTTTTCAATTATCCCCCACTACACCAAAATGGGTAAATTGTCATCCTTCAAGCGCTTAGCCTTATCAAGGTCAATGACTGTGGCAACAAACACGCGTTTTGTGTCACGTTCATTGACCTTGACAAGGTCGTGACAAAGTATTATCACGGTCAATGACCGTGACACGACCGTGACAAATGTCGCAGTAAAAAATCCTTTCCGTTTTTTCCCCTCGCCGTTCTTCCTTTCTTTTTTCTCTCTCTACGCTACTCTCTCTCTCTCTCTTCCATATATATATATATATATATATATATATATATATATATGTGTGTGTGTGTGTGTGTGTGTGTGCGTGTGTGGTGGGTGGGGGTGGGGCAGGGTGGGGGGGCTGTGCGCGCGCGCGTGTGTGTGTGCGTGTGTGGTGGGTGGGGGGCGGGGAGGGGGGTGGGGCAGGGTGGGGGGTGGCAAGTGTGTACTAATGGAGATCATAGGGGAGAGATAGAAAAATTATCTTAATTAATTTAAGAATTTTATCTTAATTAATTTATTATTAATTTATTATTAATGCAATAAATTATATATATATATATATTATTGCAAGTTTAAATGGTAATATAGCACCTACTTCGCAAATAATTGATACATTATACATCGGTTGTACACATAGAATAATTTGCATTAAGTTTTTAACGGAAAGAAACCGTTGGTTAACAACCATGTTAAAAATTTAGGGTTAACATTGTAACTTTTGAAATGTCGAGTCTAAATTGAAATTAACCCCAAACTTCAAGGTTTAATTTGCATGTTTTCATAATAATAATAATAATAATAATAATAATTATAATAATAATAATAATAATAATGGTACTTTGTGTTTTTGGTTAAGTTATAATTAAGTTTTCCCCCTACAAGAGTTGAAAAAAAGCCCATTTGGATTTATGAAAATATGGCTATTTTGGTGTTAATTTTTCAAATTACTTATGCTGGTATAATTATTGTGGTACGTGTAGTTATTGTGCATGTGTGTGTGTGTGGTGGGTGGGGGGTGGGGTAGGGGTGGGTCAGGGTGGGTGGGAGGGAGTAGGGATGGGTGGGTGGGTGGGTGGTGTGGTAGGGGTGGGGAGCTGCGTGTGTTTGTGTGTGTGTGTATGTGCACGTGTGTGTATATGTGTGTGTAGTGTGCGTGTTTGGGCGTAATGTCCCTTGTAAACGAATTGATTGATTGTTCCTCCTTGTAAATTATTAAATTAATATATGATTAATTATGAAAGTAGTATTGCCCCTCATTTTAAATTAGTAAATTAATAATTGTATACTTTAATTGATGAAAATAATTAATTGAGTAGATGAATTATAAGGAGTACGGGATACACATTTGTTGTTGACATTGATGTTGGATTATAGTGGATCGATGTTGGGTTGGTTAATTTTAAAAGTGGCATGACCACTAGAATATTGTCCATATGAAGGTGGGATTTTTCAACTTTTTTTTAAAATTACTTTGTTTATACGCTTCGTACCTTTAATATACGCTTCGTACCTTTAAAAGTGGTATGATCACTGGATTATTGTCCACTGAGGTGTTTAACAGTAACAATTCATTTTTATTTGTAGTAATTGTACATATTTGCATGTCTTCTTTTAATTCATTTTGATATGTACTAATAATATTTTTTTACAGCAAATGTCTCCTTCAGGTATTAAGGCGAGGATGATGATGTTAGTTATGATGATGTCGTCTGGGCTCGGTGGTAGCGAAGACGACGAGATATCCTCGACCCATAGTCTCCCCAAATATGGCAAATTAGTGATGCCCATCGGGAACAAATCGGGACTATTAGCGAGATCCCTCGAGCTGGTAAAGACGATCATCGGCACGGGGTACATTAGTTGGAAGGAGGTACCATATGAGCTCAAGTTAGTTGTTTGGGTGGTACTACAGGCAATAGATTTATATTTATATGAATATTTCGATTTCAATTTCAATTTTGATTTCATTTTATATTTATATTTATATTTATTTGCAACTAATATTGTATTTGTTGGACATGAACAATTCAACCTGGATCCTAAACTACGCGATTTCGTCTTGGAGCAGTTGAGGGAGCAACACAAGACGTGGAAGAAAAATATACGGACCCGATACTTTGGGAAGACACGAGAGTCCATTATCCAATGACGTGAATCCGTCCTGCCGAAGGAGATGTCCCATGCTTTATGTTGTTTACGAATGATATAGTTTTAGTAGACACTTCAAAGGAGGCCTTAGCGATGAGAGTAAATACTTGGAGAAATACCTTAGAATCTAAGAGACTAAAAATCAGTAGAAATAAAACGAAATTTATGGAATGTAAGTGTTGACGCCACTAAAATGACAGTGGCCATTTTCTGTTGAATAAAGCCTACGTCCACTGTTATTTTATTTCCAGGGGTTTACAATAGCACCATATGGTGTAGAGAGAGAAAGGATGTGTATCTTGTGTATGGTGTTTCTAGGTTCCCTCCGATCTCTCCGGATCCCCCCCCTTTTGGCTAAGGGAATACATGTATTTATAGTGATGGGAGATAAAGAGATTCATTGTATGTAGACATTTATGTCTACATTCAACGAATCTAATTGTTGAATTGCTTGGTATAGGTGTTGTCATCTATTAATACAATATAAATGTACATTAAGGCTCATTAAATGCGCTGCCATCTTCATTAATGCACATTAAATGCATAGTTATCCTTTGATCTTCCTGGTTGGTATGCCGACCAACTCTCCTCGGGTGCCGACTAACTCTCCTCGGGTGCCGACCAACTCTCCTCGAGGGCCGACCAACTCTCCTCGGGTGCCGACTAATTCTTCTCGGGTACTGACCAACTCTCCTCGGGTGCCGACTAACACTCCTCGGGTGCCGACCAACTCTCCTCGGGTGTCGAATATTGCCACATAGGATGACATGTGTCCTTTTCTGATTGGTCCTCTTAGATGGAGAATTTTTGCGTTAACAGTAAGTTTAATAATTAGGCATCTGATAGCATAATGTTAAAGATTGAAAAAAAATGATAAACAAAAGTAATAAATTTCGTTATTTAGGTTCAGATATCTAGACCTGATATAGAGGTCTTTTTTGCTGGGTCTTTAAATAAAATAAAATTAAATAAAAACAACAATCAATCATCACTAATTTGAATCATTAGATTTTAAATGAAAAAAGTCGAAATCCCAAAAGGAAAAGGTTCATGGATAAGGTTTGTGGATGGAAATGATAGAATTACCTACCATGATACCAAAGGTGACGGAGTGTTTAGAAAGACCATAAGCCAAACGACGACAATATCTATATGTTTGGAGCCAAATGTAATGAAAGGAAGCATGGAATAGTGATTTACGGTGAGGGTGTACCAAAACTACTCTTTCCAAAAAGCCCGGTGGTGTTAGGGCTATGTAGTTGGCTGCACTTTTGGGCAGATCATTTATGTATCTCTCTACACCCATTTTTCTCTGGAGCTCAAGGTCATGTTCTTGTACAAATACAACCCCAATTCTACACTATTTATATATATACAAATATATCCGCAGAATGCCACTATTTTGGAGAAGAGAGAGAGAGAGGTAAATATTGGAATAAATAGTGGAGTTGAAGTAAATAGGAGAGAGAAGAGAGACATTGGGTAGGGATATCCAAAAGTCAATAAAATAAAAAGTCATACAGCCAAATAAATGGGGAAACTTTGAATTCTAGGACATAATAAAATAATTGAAATATATAAAGTCACGCATCCAAATAAATAGGGTCTCTTCAAATTTTGGGATAGAATAAAATAATTGAAATATTTATGAATTATACATGTGTTATCATTTGTGCGTGACAAATGTCGTCATCGTATTCCTCTGTAAATTTTAGTTATATACTATAATAGGAGCTAAAATGGGTCAATTAATGAATCATTTCATTAATGAAACCAAACACAATTAATGGATCAATCTATAAATGAGCCAATTTATAATTTTAGAACAACCAAATGGGTCCTTTGCCTTCGTATTAAAAAATCTAGCTAATGAAACCTATTATTTTGATTTAGAACTCCTTCTCCAATTTCAACAATATATTATCTTCAGCTTCATCTTTTAATTTACGCTAGTATGCAACTCGCGCAATACGCAAACAATTATAATAATTTATATAGCTAATGTATGATAGCATTTTAACATTGGTACGATTTCTAGGACGCTCTCCTAAAATTACTAAGCAACACTTATACCACTGACCTCCAAAATCCCAAGTTTTGTCAACCTGAAAATAAATTCTATGTAGCTCCATTGCCAAGAATAATGAAAATAAGTTGAAATAAAATAATGCCATAGATCGAAACGCGAAACAAAAAACAAATTAACACCCGTGGTTATTACTATGCCTACAAACAACCAAACAAAAATGTAACGAAAGATTTTGCAACATCTAATCAAATATAGTAACAAAATTTTGAAACATAACATGGACAATCAAATGCTTTAGTATCCTAAAACAATACCCCAACTTGGTTAGGTTAATAAGGAACAAAAAATCCAAATGGGCCTGATCCAAATTAATTATTGAATAAAAGTGGAAGCTAAAAAAAATATTTCTCTAGATGTTTACCATTTTTAGAGGAAAGAGTGATCCTGTGAATAACCTCCTTGTGCTCTTATGGCCCTGTCTTAGTGGGTTTCATTGCAGCATACACCTTTATTTTTCTTTTTTGCAAAGAACAAACAACAATCACAAAACTATTAAAATGCTTACAGAAATCTATAATGAATTTAGATCCACAACAATTGTAAGTATAAAATACAAATATGTAAAGTTTATCCTAATACCTTTTTCATACAAACAATAAATAAATTTATCATACATTACATCAAGCTTCTTTTTTTTTGTATATTGGAGAAAAGTGTTTAGGGTGCATGAAAATGCTAAAGTTAGAAAAATGTTTTATGTTTTTAACCATCCGAATGACATTTCCATAATTGAACAAATAGGTAAGACCTAATAGATTATGTAGTGACTTATCAAACTAATATATTCTATTCTCATGCTGGATCCAACATCAACATAGACCAAGAATTTTTCAAAAATGAAGAACTAAAAGAGGTAATAAAATGAACACCTAAAAGGGAGTGAGGAAATATGTTGTTCACTTTTTCGATAATTTTCTCAACAACCAAAAAGATGAAATAAGTAAAAAATGCTTACCTGGTCTAGATGATTTATCATATACACATGGTTCTCTCTGATTCTCTTTATCTGTCACTCCCTCCCTCCCTCCCTCCCTCCCTCTCAAATAGACATGGTCTGGATGCCAAAAAATATGAAATAAAACAAACGTACAAAATCCATTAAGTAATAGAGGAACATAAGATAATAAACATACCAATTTGTTGGCACTTCAAACAATGTTAATTACATTAAACCAAAATCAACTAAAAATTAAAATAAATAATTTTACATTAATGATATGACAAAAAAATTCACCTTAGTGGAGCTATCACATATATATACCTTGTTATTCACAAAAAAGGAAAAAAATAAAGACATAAAAAAACAACCCAATAAAAAATAATAGAAATTCGATCCTTGAAGAACCAGATCCGAACTAAACATTGTCGAGTGAACCTTGGATTGCGGATGACTTAGTCGTCGTTTTTGAAGTTGTAGATTGAAGCACAAATCTAATTCTTTTTTATGAACTTTAAAGAAAAACTAATCGAATTTTGCATATTGAAGCACATATATAATCCTTTTTTTTTTGCGAACCTCAAAGATAAAAAAAAAAAGTAATCGAAAAAAATGAATAAAAAGTGGATGGGAGGGAGACTGAGAGAGAATCATGGGTTTGATACTCCCTTAATAGTATGAAGAATGGTGGGTCTGAAAGGTGGTCGGAATAGTGGTTTTGGAGGGATTTGTGTTATAGGTTGGTTTTTAGATTTGAAGATATTTGGTTGATAATTAGGAGAGAGAACGAAAATGAGAAGGGGGAGAAATGGTTTCTGGATCTCAGTAATCACATATTTTAATATAGTAGGAAACTATTTTTGCTCTTATGATCCATTAATAAGGGAAGATGTATAGATGCAAAAGCTTAAAGTTACACGTGGTTGTATAGAGAAAAAGTGTGGTACTATAATGGATGCCTTATGGTTTTAATGGTTTATTTATTAATTGAATATGTTAATTGCTTTCATTCAATGTAATGAGATAGGCATATGACATTGGTAATCCAAAAGAGAATGAGATAAAAGAGTTATGGATCTAAATATATAGGGCCTCTTCAAATTTCGGGACAGAGTAAAATAATTAAAATATTTATGAATTGTACACGTGTTGTCATGTATTCATGATAAATGTCGTCACTGTGTTCTGTTGTCAAGTTTTTTTATATACTATAATTCCACATATTACTTTTACTAATTCTTAATACCTTTGAGAGAGAGAGAGATTTGGGTTCATTTTGTTTCGTTCTAGGTTATATCATAAGCTTAGTCATTCTGTTATTTAAAGCTATCAAATTATGAATTATATTACATATCGAAAACCTATACATTGAATATTATATATTACAAAACATTAAACTCTAAATATTTGGAAATTATGATGAACAATAAAACATGTTGTCCCCTAAAATGTGTCTTAAGATATGATGACATTGTCTAATAGTAAAGCTTTTGGCTTACTGATAAAACTTTTGTTTCAATCTACCTTTTTATTATAAGAATATTATAATAGAAGGAAAAAAAATAAGCATATAATAATGAAAATAATATTCATGTAAAATAAATATTTTTTATAGACTTAGAAAAGGCATATGATAAAGAAAATAAGGGATATAATATGGTAGGCTTTAAGGATGAAAAGAATCCCTGTGAGTTATATTAAAGTTATTGAAGATATGTATGATAACATAAACACTAGATTAAGAACTATTTGTGGAGAAACTAGTGATTTTACGATTAAAGTGGGACTACATCAAGGATCGACTTTAAGTCTTTATTTATTTGTCGTAGTTTTGGATGACATTACTAAGCACATACAAGAAGATGTCCCATGGTGTATGTTGAAATGTACAGTTTTAATAGACAATTCAAATGAGGCCTTAGCGATAAGAGTAGATACTTGGAGAAATGTCTTAGAATCCAAGAGACTAAAATTAGTAGAAATAAAATGGAATTTATGAAATGTAAATTTAATAATGAGTATGTGATAGAATAATGTTAAAGAATGAAAAAAAAATGTGATAGACCAAACTAATAAATTTCTTAGTGATATAATGTAATTAGGATATTGATGAGGATGTTAAGAGTAGAATATCAACTCGTTAGATTAAATGGAAACAAGAAAGTGGGGTGTTATGCGATAAGAGGATAACTTGATAACTAATAAATTAAAAGAAATTTTTTATAGAACAGTTGTTAGGCCAACAACCCTCTAAGAAGCGGAATGTTGGGATTTAAATAAAAAACATGGACAAAGTCTCCAGGTTAATGAGATGAGGATGCTTCGATGGATGATAGAAATTACTAACATGGACAAGATTAAAAATCATTATATGAGAGAAAAGTTAGGAGTATCTCCCATTAACGATAAATTAAGAGAAAGTAGACGTAGATGGTACATACATGTTTTACGTAATTAATACATGGTTCCATTTTTACGCTTTAGTTGCAATCCGTGTGGGAGATTTTGGATATACCACCATTTTTGTAACGTTGCCCATCATAAAATCTTCTAGAATTGAATCACTCCTTACAAGGAACAAATTATTTTTTTAATTAACAAGTTTAGAACACCCAAGAATTATTAATATTTCATTTAGTGAATAGATATCCTAAGTATTGGTAGGTTAAACGATTTGCACATAGTTAATTAGAGCAAAATTAGTAAAAACATTGGAAATTCAATTCTGCTCATTAAATTAAATTTAAACCACATAAAATTATACTCATTCTTATATTCTTTATTTATGCCGAGTCTTTCGAAACTAAGAAACAAAACAAAGGTTTAGCTATGTGAGTTTTAGACTTAGAGAAGGAGTTGAGAGAGTCAAGATAGAGTGACTCCTCGGTGAGAGAATTTTTTTTTTAAATGAGATTTAAATGAAATTTTTATGTCAATTCATTGGATCATGAGTTTCCTAATCACAATAAAAAATTACATGCTTTTACTTATATATATATATATATATATATATATATATATATATATATATATATATATATATATATATAATAAAGGAGGAGGGTGTTTTTACTATTCATGCCAAGTCATACCACAAAGGCAAAGGAGTTTTGCCACATCATATAAAACTCATGACATGGCAAAGGAGTTTTGTCAACATCGGTCGTAAATGATGTAAAGTTGAAAAGATTATGGAGACAAGGGGTCATTTACACCTCTGATCAGCACATGACTCGAGGTCAGAGCACAAGGCTCGAGAGTCTCTCTCCATCACTCATTTTATGTCCCCTTTCTCTGCACTCCTTTGAGATAACAACCCTTCACTCCACCTCCATTTGAAACATCCCACTCCTAAAACCGTACTCTCTCTCAGACACTACCTTGGCCACTTGAACCGAACCTCAACACATTTTCTCTCCGACACTACCATGACCACTTGAACCGAACCTCAACACAAAGAAAATGTGAGGTTTTATTTCAGATCATATCTCCGGTGAAGAAGTGGAGAAGATGGCCATGATTGGTTGTTGACGTTCGATTTCATTTTGGTTTGTGGTATGTTTGTTATTTTTGCTTCCAATTTCATTTTATCTGCCCCTTTTCGGTTTCATTTTTGTTCTATGTCCGCTTTTGTATATCATTTAAGAAAGATGTTAGACCCAATATTTGTGTTGTTTTTGTTTTTCTTCACATGATTTTATTTACAGATCTGCATACACTGTTTGGGCTAAAAAATGACTTTCTCTACAGATCTGCATACACTGCTTTGGTTTGTGGTATGTTGGTTATTTTTTCTTCTACCCCATTTGTTTTTCTTTATAACATGATGGTGCCTTTATTTTGGGGCTGTTCATTTGCTTATCAGTCTATTATTTCGGTAATTAAAATTGGGCCCCGAGAGATAAATGGGGAGCTCTACAGATTTTCTACAGGCGTACCCATTTCTACAGGTTTTCCAGTGTCAGTCAGGCATACTGGCTTTTTTTCTTGCCGATAGTTCTAGCGCTTTGTTTGTTGCTGGTAGTTTTCCGGGTCTCAGACTGTTCGTTTGGCTCCGATAGAACCCGATTGGATCTTGGTCCCTCTATAGTGTGCTGAGATTTGGTTGAGCCGAGGTTTTCATTTTTTTTATTTAATGTTGGGTTTGGTATTTTGCTGTTGGGGTTTGGGTTTTTGGACATTTTTTTTTGTGTGGACATTGTAAAGATGTTGGAGATATATTATATTTATGGAGATATATGATATCGTTCACTTGGTTGTATCTATATCATTTGGAGAGATACAAATAGTAACGATATACGATATCATTCACATGTTATTTTGGAAAATAGAAGAAAAATATTATGTTTGGAGATGTTCATCAATCATGATTCATCATGTTATAGTCAATTATTTTAAATCATGTTGGTTTTGACATTTTAATACTCTTAAAAGAGAATTGAATTATATGATATTTATATGAAGGATATAATATAAATCATGTTGGTTTTAACTCTATAACGATTAAAACTAACAAATTTGTGAAATAATAAATTATTAAAATATTTTCATTAAAATACAAATTTAAATTAGTTCCAATAATTTTTGTTATATAAAAAGTATTTTTTACTTAAATTATATACGACTGAATTCTTTGAAAAATAGTGTAAAATTACATTGTAAAACATGCAAATAATAACCAAAGTGATGTATTATAAAATTATTTAATCAAACTAATTGGTCAAATGTCAAATGATCTAATATTTTATTGGCACCACGTGCACCCTTGGTAACAAAAATGAGGCGTGTCATTACCCGTTGTGGGTAAATTAACATTAAACTACGAAAAACTTTTTAGCCCAATAATTTTTCTTATTTATGATTGAAGTGGGTCGCGCAAACTCTACCAGTTAACTATCGTATCATGTTATCACTATTACTAAATATTTGTGCCATCGGTACGCGTACTCATGGCAACATCTATGATTTTTTTATTCGCAATAGATGGAAGCAAAGTTTTTTTTTGGAATTTGGATATCTAATGGTTAAGTATTAAAAATTTATCAGAAGTTTTTATTATTTAAAAAAATGAATTCAATTTTTTATGTTATATATTATGTTAATCTATCTATAAAATACTAACTCACTTAGACCATTAATACGAGTCAAAATTTTGAAATGAATATGACACGCTCATGTAATTAAATCTCTTTATAAAATGAACATGACACGTCAGAATTCAAATTGGCACGGGTACAAAACATTACGGGAACAAATTTGTCGTCGTGCCATCGGCACGGGTACACCCTAGTATATATATATAGGGAGAGGATCACAAGTGAACCTAAAAACTGACAATGGGTTCGCGCCTTTCTTCCTCTATTATTTCTTCCTCTATTATTTTTAAGAGTAATAATAATTCCACATTATTTTTAAGATCCTCACCTTTCTTCCTCTATTATTTCGAGGGCTTTTGTACATGAATGTATTTTTTCTCACATGTACCTTTGAAAATTTCATTTACTTTTCTAGATCTGAACTTGGGGTTCCCCATGTATTTTTTCTTATATTTTCTTTTATTGTGCAGGTTTCTTATAATAAGACCTCCATAAGAAGGAGAAGCTTCCACGGATGTGACGTTGTATGAGTAAGACATATTCTGTAGCAGTTTGGGACTGACGACCAAGCTTAAATCGAAGGTATGCCTTCCTATACTAATTTTTCTTATATTTTCTTTTAGGTATTTTTTGCTGATATAATTTTTGTGTGAGTTTTGATGTTTATGTTTTTTCTATCAGATTGAAACATAATCAGCTATACATTATCTCCCTCTAATTGGAACTTTGTATTTTTATTTTTGGTTCAAACTAATTTTTTGTAGATCTAATTTTTTTTGTGTGTTTTGATGTTTATTTTTTTCAGATTCAAGCCTAATCGGGTATGGGGACATTCTCTTACACCGTCTCCCTAGAGGTAATCTCCATCTCTCTTACACACACACACACACAAAATCACACCATCAGATGTGATGTTTGTCTGTGTTTGTTCCATAAACTAATGTATGGAATATTATGGATTGAGTTCATGTGATTGCAAGCTTCCATGTGATTGAGTTCACGTGATTGCAATCTTCACTGTTATGAGTAGTAGTTAGAATGTTAGTTTTAATTCATATCGTTATTGGAGTTTAAATTTTTCAACATCTTTTGATATGATGGTTCATGAACTTTATTACTGCGTGGTATTTCAGGCATGGGATTCCACTCTGGTTTTTTAATGATTGGGTTGACTATGGTAATGGCCAAATATATCTGCGAGGCATTAATATTTTCTTTTGTATATGATGTTTAATTATGAAGTATGTTTGCATTATCGAATGATTAGTTTCAAGGCCCTATATTTAAGTGTACTCCCACTAGCTTATTCAGTTTTCAACATATAGTGAAACTATGTATTGTATGAATTTTTAATATAGTAAATATATGAGTTACCAAAAATATTGCGCTTTATCTGTATTATGTATCACGACGATTAAAGCTTTTTATTAACTCAGGGTAGGAACCAATCACCGTGGTCTTTTTAGTAACTTCATTTTTAATTAAACTTAACGTGGTCTTTTTATTCTCTAATGGATGGTCAATTTAAACAATAACTCACCTCAATTTCCAAGTGTACCAGATGTGGACCTAAAATTCATTGGATAAATATATATTGTGACCTATATTCAAGTCTACCATATGTAGTATTTGTGTTGTATACTATGTTGATATTGGTTATTTTGAGGTTCTCTATTGAGTTTCACTATTTTTATTAGAGGCTCAAATGAAATTGATGTGAGTCCATGGATGTTTGATTATGTCAAAGTGTGAGTACACAATTTAGTTCTGCACTATCTGATATTTGGATGAATTTATCCTATGTTCACAGGTAGAAAGGATAATTTTTATCCTATATGATTCCTATCTGATATTGTCCTATCTGATATTTCCATTTTTTATCCTATGTTCTAATGGAAGAATTATTCTTATCCAGCCATGATGCTTTAAACCTAAGATCATAGCGTCTTTAAACCAACTTCATGCTGAGACAGAGGCTGAGACTACTTCTAGCGAGGCTATGGTGGAAGCCTAGGAGGTGGTCGAGGTCGCTGAGGTTGAGGGCGAGAATGTAAATGATCAGGAGGGGGATACCTGATTCAAATAATTTCCAAGAGTGTGCTATTTGTTTCAAGGGTGTGCCATATCTTTCAAGAGTGTGAAAATGATCAGGCGGGGGATACCTATTTCCAAGAGGGGGATATCTGTTTCCAAGAGTGTGCTAGATTAGTTTCCAAGAGTGTGACTTAACTATTTTGACAGGTATTACTATATAGTTTGACATTGTACCTTTGGACCTGTAATTCAGTTTTTATCTAAAGCAATTGTATCCATTTATATATCTTCCTTCTTTTTTTTCTTTTCATTTCTAAAGGATGGTATCAATGATTTTTAAGCATCACCACCTCTACTTATGTGAATAATGTGGCAACCAACTACATGTGGCATATAATTTGACATATCTGATCTGAATGTGTTTTCAGCAAAAGTGATGCAGCTCCTATGGTTTATGAAGAGCCAGAACCGTCTGAAACTAGCCTTTTCTTGGGAAAATGCATAATAGACCCAAATTAAACTGCAGTCAAGCAAGTCAATCCAATTGTCAGCCTATATAAAATCCCAAAGTTCAAATTGTCAACGAAAGCTGCCACAGAAGATGTTCTGGCGCAAAAGACTAATATTTAATGGTGATTTACCAACCCAATAATATTTGGTATCAAAGTCTTTTATAATGGAGTTATCCTAATCTTAATCACATTTTTACTATTACGTACACATCCATTGACATGAATGCACACGATTTTTTACTATAACGTACACATCCATTGACATTTGGTTGTATATACTCTAAAGCATTGCATTTTTTCTACCTACTTAGTTTAATTTTGGTAGCTCTAAAGTCTGCGGAGGATCCCTACAAGTTTCTTTATATACGAGTTATTTATCTTATGTCTCTGTTCTGTTTTTAGGTACACCTACATGTTGAAGTAGCTAACCACATCCTTAAGGTATTTTTGGTTTGTTGTAAGTTTTCAAAGTATTCTTCAATTTCCCTTTAGTTTTATTTGGTTCATGTTTTGTAAGTTGTTATGCTATATTTAGTAAGTGAGAAGTTTCTATGCCCTGTGCCCTATTTAGTAAGTTCATATGCTTTATTTAGTAAGTTACTCTTGATCAAAACATGGCTTTGGTCATTTCGGAGAATCCCCAACAATATGCCGATAAAAGGCCAATCCATGGGTAAATGAGTTCTCCCCCAAGTGGTCCATATCCTTCTACAATATTATATAAAAAGGAAGAAATATAAGAGAAGTAAGATCACATCTTGGCATCCAAAAATAGACAGGTGTCGTTAACACTGTGGCAGAATGCGAACCTAGCAGGGAGTGCATGGGAAATGATATTATAAACCAGTGTAGATTTAATGGGATTATTCTAAGGAGTGGGAATGATAACGAGTGCCACGATTCTAGGTGGGTCGAGAGTGACACTGATGTTATAAATGTTGCAATTTTATTTTGGATATTATGAAAGATCTCATGTTGATTACGGTATTTTTCATACTGTTTTGGGTTCGCTATAAAATTTAATTATTATAAAGGATTGACTTAAATTTTTATATGGTTTTGTGTCAATTTCCTTTATATCAATACGAGGGGCATGGATCCTCATTATATATTTAGGTAAGAACTGTGTTGTTTTGTTTATGATTTAATTTGATGTTGGTACTAAGTATTTTAGGATTTAATTTGATGTTGATACTAAGTTTATGTATACTGAATTCCCCTCCTTTACAAATTATTGCGAAAGGCTACTAAATTCCCCAGATGACGATCTACTAAGGATTATCTCAACATGACCGTGCTTGACAGTTATTTCTTCCAAAGTAACACTCTAGAGATGGGATGCCAACATAAAATGACTAGACTTCCCAACATATCTAGAGATGGGCTGCCAGCGGATTAGAAGTATGATGTAAGCTTTGAATAAATCCCCTGTGATGATCTACTCTCTGCTGTTGGGGGCCAAAATTTTGGTGAGAACCATCTCTATGAGGATGCAGACCACGGAGATGGTAAGAACTGTGATGGTAACTGTGATGCAGACCCATGATCCTGATCTTACCTGCCCATATAACTGTGATGCAGACCACCATTTCTCTTCTTAACAGTTACGTTGTTGTTGGTGATTGCTCCCGCTAGGTGATTGCTCCCGCGAGGATTCAGACTACAGGGAATGTGTTGGCAATTTGTTGAATATTTGATGTATGGATATTTGAAGTGTGCCCTGGTAAATAAGAGTACACAATTCAGTAGATACAAAGTAATTCCATTATTCTCCTAGACCTGGGAAATTGCGATTTAAATCCTTTCTTTTCTTATGCTCCAATTATTTTTGGTTACACAAAGTGATGTATCCACATTTTGTTTAATTCATCTCCTTCTAGAATGATGTATTTACATGTTTTGAATATAAATTTCATTAAGTTTTTTCTAATATTTTCTTCATTTAAAAAAAAATTGTATGGAGTATAACTTTACGCGATAATATGTTTGATGAAAATGACATGGACGCAATTTTTGTTTTGTTTAATTCATAAGGTATGGAGTATAACTTTCGCCATGAATATCTACAAAAAACTTGGTTTCCAAGTCGATAGTCTAATAGAAGGTATGGAGTATAATTTGTCGTGGTCATTTCAATCATAAAAATAGTTAAAACAGTTTTTTAAAGTTGAAAAGATTTTATAAAGGTTTTATATATTTTGTTGATAACTTTGAAACTCTACACGAACTGGCTCTTTTGACCCCCCAAGCGATTTAAACGGGGGATAATGTGGTAGAGCCACATTAATAAGCGTCCCGTTTGAAGTATGGTATTTGTGGAGAGTTTCCAACGCGATACCTTCAGCCTAAATGATCCGCTCCTTACCACTGGAACAACCTTGAAAATATTTTTTTTGGCAAAAAACTCTAAAAAATATCGTTTTTTTTTTCAAGGAATAAAAATTCATCTTTTAAAAAACAAAAAATATTTTATAAAAGTAAAATACTCTTTTTAAATTTTATAAATAACTCTTTTCCGAATAAAACTCTTTGGAAACATTATCATTTTCTTTAAATATAGTCTTGTTAAGTTTTTTAAACAAAAAAACGTGGGGTTAATATCATGGAGGTGAAATGATTTTTTTTGAGTGGGGGCCATTATTGATCTTGGCCATAGGAGTTCATTACACGACGGTTCTTGACTTAGAAAGTTACTTGGTAGACTCGATTCCGAGGAACTTCAACTCGAGTGAATATTTTATTTAGTTTATACAAGGTCCACGAGTGACTATTTATTTGGTTGTTGAAGTATTTTTTGTATACCTTAGACAAGTGGATAGTTTTATAATTAGATCGGGTTGTTTTGTTGTTACTATGTTAAATTGTTAACTATTATTTATTTTATAAAAAAATATTAGACTTATATTATACATGACTTGATATTTTGAAAAAATTTCTTCGCGCCTTGAGTCAAAAGGCAATAATCTTAACTGCATGATCTTAAATAGACGGATGTCGGTTTGCTTATCCCCATATATGAAGAAACTGCTCCCGTATTTTGAACCTGAGACAAACCGTAGCTTTGGCGAGGGCAGTCACTATCACACCAAGGCACGACTTTATGCTTTTTAAAATTATCAGCGTGCCTTCAGGCACGGGCATACCCTAGTAAATATATATATGTAACAGCTCGTAAGCAACACACATATATTTCTGCACACACACACACACACACACACACACACACACACACACACACACATATATATATATATATATATATATATATATATATATATATGTAATCGCTTTATAAAATTATGTGGAATGTCCTATTTTTATACAACTTTCAGTTAGAATGGACCTTTCCCCAAACTCCTCCAAAAAAAAGTAGTTAGTATTAATTTTACCCATATGGTAATTTTTTAAATTCTATTGGAGTGTTCAATGCTTATGTTTAATATATGATATATTTGTTGTAATTAAAAAGGTGCTCATACAATTTTTTGAAAACTATTAGATATGGAAATTAATGAAGATTAGGTCATCGCATATATGATGTTCCAAGAGTGGGTCAATTTGTTCATTGTTGGGTATATGTTTTTTTATGATTATGTATGGTAGTGAAAATAGGCACTACCAAAAATATATGTTAAAGAACAGAACATTTGTTAGGTATGAGACATGAGTAGAGCATATAAACCGCCTTGTGTGTGAGAGTGATGTGGCATGTATAGATCAACTAAGAATGAATAGGCGAGCTTTTGGTATTTTATGTGAACTTCTTCGTATGGCTGTCCAATTGAAAGAAATTGGAAATTTCATAATAGAAGAAAAGGTTAACATGTTCCTAAATATACTTGCCCATCACACGGAGAATTGTGTGATAAAATTTCAATATCGGAGGTCGGGAGATACAATTAGTAGGTATTTCAATGAAGTCTTAAATTCAGTGCTGCGAGTACAAGGCCTATTACTTAGAGCACCTGAACCAGTACCAGAAGATCGTACTTAAGAAAGGTGGAAATATAGCCATGCCTATTATTTCTTGTTGCATGCAATATAGCCAGGTTGCTCTATTGATTTTTCAATTTTAAATTTTAGTTTACTTCATTATGGAGGTACTAACAAATAAGTTGAGTTAAAATAAGTGGTAACAGAATATTATTGTATTTTTTAAAATATTAAATACAAAATAAGGGTATTCTTGGAAAACTGGAGACAAATTAATCATATCCGGAGCATTTCAAACACGGGATTGTATTATTATATCTCATTCCATTTTCTTATCCGAAAGTGTTCTAAACATAGTATTGGAATAAGCGTTATATGACTCACCCTCATCCTATCCAATCCAACTCTTATCCTATCCTATTCGGACCCCTTATACGGCACATCAAACGAGGCCTTAATAATTTAATAAACCCATAATATTTAATTTCCATTACGTCACACGTGTAATTTAAATTAAACCGAATTAATTCATTTATTTTATTTCCTAAAAATATATGGGTTATTACATATCCCATTGCAGTTGTGTCAAATTTCTTTGTCCGACCTTTCTTTAGATTCGAACTATCTATGGAGTGCTGGGTTAAATGGCTTGTAGAGTATGGAGCCCGGTGTCTTCGCTGGTAAGTGCCATGGTGGGGGACTTACAACCTGTCTTACAACTTAGAGAGTATCGGCATGTGCGGTTGGTGGGCCTTTGGCAGACTTCCTTTTATTTTTCGAGGCGGCTTCTGCGCCAAGTTGGGTGGGAAGAAATTGTGCCCTCTCACATAACAAACTTCTTCCCGGTGGAGGATTTAACTGAATCACTGAGGATGATGCTAGGATCTTTGTGGTAGCGCTGTCGACCGTCTATCCATCCATCACAATCTGTGGAAGGGGCCTGGTATGTGTCTAGGGACTACCTGAAGTAGTTATGGAAGTGGGTAATATAGAGAATTATGGCTCAAGAAACTGGGCAGATATGTTTCTTTGCCTTCGATACCATGGAAGATGGTGTTGTGGTTCTGTCTAGGCTTGTCAGGGCGTGTCGCTCCACAGAGCACATACGGAATGTCAACCATGAGTGGAAAACTTGGGGACCTCCAGGGGCTGGTAATGATGATTAAGTGGGGCCATCGAGTAGTTGAAAGAAATATTTTATGAAGCTTGGGTGATTATTTTGTGAAGTTATGGTGGTTTCGATCTTTTATGTTTTTTGTCGGTGAAGGTGGGGCTTTGAATAATTTTTGTGTGGATTGGTTTAGGGTTAAAATTATTTCATAATGATTTGGTCAGCAGAAAGGGGTGGTTGGTTTAACTCTCTTCGCCAAGACTTAATGTAACAACGTTGTATTCCTTATTAAAAATAAAAATTGATTTTGATCATATTTTGTTGTTCCTCTTAAGGAGTTTTGCATTTTAAAGCATATATAATCCCGTTATTCATGTAAATGATAAAATGGACCACCGTTCTCGAAGGTTAAAAAAGAATAGCATTTTGTGAAAAAGAAAGGGATTGGACTTATATATGGCGTATAGGCTGCCTACGTACCTATGGCGATTTTGAAAATTGTCATGAATTTCATTTTGAAAAGGTTTTTGAGAGGATAAGGTACCACATAGTTCTAGTTAGGGTAAATGAAGATTTATTTAGAATATAAGGGGTATGAGAAGAGTAGTAGCTCACCGAGACTTCGAACTAAGGGTAAAATTTCTTGAGACAGTCCAGGTTGAGTGAGATGCGCCATCTCTTCTCCATCGAGGTTTGTGAGCACAATGGCGCCTCCTAAGAGAATTTTTGTCACGATGTAGGGGCTGCTCCAATTCGGTTTGAATTTCCCTCAAGGGTACCAGACGGGTTCTATGATCTCTTTGACGGCAAGGTCTCCTTCTTAGACACCACGGTTCTTGACTTTTCGATTGAATGATTGCGCTATCCGACGGTGGTACCCCTGTATATGATATAAAGCCTTTAGTTTCTTTTCATCTAAGAGTGATAATTCATCAAAGTGGCTCTGATGCCATTCTTCTTCGTTAATTTTTCTTTCGAGTAGGACGCAGAGGGAAGGTATTTACAGCTCAACGAGTAGGATTTATTCTATTCCGTACACTAGAGAATAAGGGGTAGCCTTAGTAGGCGTTCTGATTGAAGTGTGGTAGCCCCAGAGTGCGTAAGGGATCTGGTCAGCCCAATCTCTACAACTTCCAGTTATCTTCCTAATTATGGGTTTGAGGCTTTTATTGGTGGCTTCAACAACACCATTCGTTTGGGTCCGGTAGGGAAAAATTCATGTCTTTAAATATCGTACTCGTCAATTAGTTCTATGACCTCTGCTTCGAACTGGAGCACATTATCTGGCACTAACTCGTGGGAGACTCTGTATCGACATATGATGTTCTTTTTTATAAACTTGTCCAATTTCTTGGCATTTAACATTACATATGACTTGACTTAGACCCATTTAGTGAAGTAATCAATGGTGACCAAGATGAATTCGTAACTGTTTGAATATTTGGGAGTAACCTTTGCAATGATGTTAATGCCCCAGGTGGAGAAGGGCCAAGGAGAGGTCATATTGTATAGTTCTTAGGGAGGCAAGTGTTGGAGATTGGGAAATTGTTGGCATTTAAGGCATCTTTGGACATAGGCAATGCAATCTTGAACCATGGTGGTCCAATAACACCTTTGACGGATGATCTTTTTGGTTAGCATATGATTGCTCATATGGGGCCCACATTTCCCACTGTGGATTTTTTGCATCATTTCTTCCATATCACCCCCTGATATGTAGTGCAAACGCATTCCATCAAAATTTCTTATGAACAACACTTTGTTGTAGATGATATACTGGGCAACTAGTTTACGAAGGGTCGCACGGTCTTTCTTATCTGCATTTTAGGGATACCTACTATGAGTGCACGAATTATCACTATGAATAATAAAGAAAGTAATATCAATATAAAAGAAATTAATCATACACAACAACAAATATGCATGGTTTGGTAACTTGCCTATGTCCACGGATAAGTTACTATATTCTTATTAGTTTCTCTCAATGCTCGAGGTTATATCCCATTGCCACGGGAGAGTGTTTACAATTTATAAATGTGGAAAATAAGAGATTGAGTTGTACAAGTAACTCAATTAGCTCGTGGATAGCTCATGGTGTCCCTGAATATCTCCTCTAAGAATGTTGGTAACCGATTTGAGTATATACGTATTTTATTTAAGTGTATGTTAAATACATGAGTCTTTAATAAATAATTGATTTGGGTCGGGCAATCCACTGTCCATGCTGAGCTGGTCGGCTACTCTCTTATGCTGAGATAAATGAGCCCCCATAATTACCCTTAAAAATTTTGGATAAACATTTTGGCCAATATATTTTAAGTAAGTCCAAGGCCCATGGACTAAAACTATTTATAAAATCGGAATGACAAGATTGTAATATTCGCAAACATAAGAGGGGATGCTCGTCCGAGGTCAAACACCATGGAAGATTTGTGATTTCATTGAAGAACTAGGGGTATGCTAGTCTGAGCAGGCATTTGGAGTGACAAAATTCTCATTGATACTTGTGCTCTATCATTCGCTCGAAGTCCAAACCCAGATACATCACTCGCAACCATCATTTTTCAAACGCTTCTCGTTCACGAAACTTCTAGCATTTTCTTCTTCAGTTCTTCATATTCTAGAGCTCTTCATTCATTTCTGTAAGTTTTTCTTCACTTCTTTGACCGTTCCTCTTATGTTTTTAGAGATTTTTTTTTTATCATCCATGGCGAAGCTAGATAATAAAATGATAGAAGAATTTAGGAAGTCTTATAATATTCTTGAATGGGAGGAAATTGACTATGACCCTATCCCTAGAGATGTTCGTGACATAGAAGGGGGCACTGGATTTGCACCCTCTTGATCACACATGGGGTTTGACATTTCCTCCAATCCTCTTTTTCTCAAGTTCTTCAAGTACTTCGATGTCTTCCCCGCTCAATGCACTCCAAATGTTTTGACAAATTATAAATGGGGTCTATTGAATAAATGAATTGCATGGGACCAACTTAGGACTTATTGAGCTCTGCTACTGCTACATCTGGTATGCACCAATGATGGTATTTTTTACTTGACGATGAGAATACCTGATGAGTTTTAGTTGTGAATCTCCCCCACTCTCATAAATATTACTGGGGTCACGTATTTATTGCCTAAAATTGACAACATCCTCCCCTACCTAAGGGCGAGAGATATTGAGGTACTTAAATATCTGATTTGGGGGAGGATTATATAGATCGATTTTTTTATGTTTTCTTTCTATTTATCTTTCTTTTGTTTCTTTCTCGCTACATCTATTTCTTGTCATTTGATCTATAATTTCTTCCTTTGTTTTGTAACTCGCGACTAAAATAAAGAACTTGACTTGAGCGAGGTGAGGGTTGCTGATCTCCTTAAAGCTTGGAGAGTTCAAGAGAGACTTTAAGATGATGAGCATCGTCGTTCTATAGCTTATCTTCTTGAGTACAAGAATACCACCAATAGTTTTATTGCTCAACTGGTTGATACAGTCCTTGCCTTTGAAAATTTTAAAATAGGACCCTCTGAACCAGTTGTGTTAGAGGAAGAGGAAGAAGAGGAGGAGGAGGAGGAGGAGGAAGAGGAAGAATAAGAATAAGAATAAGAAAAAGAGCAGGAGATGGCACCCCCTGTAAAGAGGAGAGCGTTGAATGTTGATGATGACTATCATGCTATATTTTTTTATCGATTAAATCTTTGAAGAGAACAAAGGGGGATTCCCTGAGGGCTAGTGGCTCCATCCCAGGAACTAAGGGGAAGGAGAAAAGGAGAAGATAAGAAGAGGAGATGAAGAGAGAGAGAAATAAGGAAATAATAACAGAGGAAGAGGGAAGAGGCCAAGAAGAAGCTGACCCCGAAGGCCCCTGCTGCCCCTTTTTTTACTACTAATGCTGAGGGGTATAGTGGCCAACACTCCCATCATTGACCCTGACCTGCTAAAGGGGGACGTGATCATGATCAATCGTGAGCACTCTTCACTTTTAGGTTCGGGCCAGCTGGCACTCATGTTTGCTTAAGGAGTTGCTCTGGTGAGTCTCCTCTTTTTTCTCTTATCTTTTTTCTAAGTGTTCGTGTTTTTCATTTCAATCTTGCTCTTTCTATTTTGCACAGTTTTTGGCTGACTTCACTACCCTCCTAGATGGTCACGCTGACCAATCCAAAAATAATTAGGAGCTGAAAGATTCCCTAAAAAAGTCTGAGAAAGACTTACCTGATGCCCACACTGCTCTGGAGCAGGAAAATGAGAGTTCCACAAATGCCTACGTCAATCTGTAGGAAGCCAAGGACTTGGTGGTCGTCGAGAAGGAGAAGCTCGCTCAAGAGAACCTGGTCTTGGTAAAAAAGGTTCAGAACTTGTAGGAGGAGCTCCCGGACGTGAAGGACATTAGTTGTTATAATGGTTGGGATGAAACATATGATGATGCTAAGTTCTAGATCGTGTATGCCAGAAGGTATCCTTAAAAAAAGGATGGGATTAAGCAGTGGGAGCAATGAGAGTCCCTCCAGATTCTGAACTATTCTAGCTTTATCCTCCTGGACCAAACCCAATTGCAGAGGAAGAGCTTCTTACTGGTCATCCTACCGACCACACTGATAATGAGTCTACCGAGGTTATGATGACTGCCAATCAAGAGATGAGGGCTGTTGAGAAAGATAAGTCAATAGGAAGTTTTGAGCAGGTGAAGAAATACATCTTCTTAGCTATAGGTATTTTTCCTCTTTCCTTATTTGTGCCTTGTAATTTTTCTCTTCCAGTTGTATTAGAATTCGGCCTCCCCTTATTAAATCAATGAAAAGGACTTTGCTTTTATTGATGCTCCCTACCCTTTTAATTATGCTGATATTTGTTGCATTTCTTATTTGTGGTGTTATTTATAGCCCATCACCTTAGAAGAGTACATCCCCTTGACCTCAGTTGGGGTGGATTTTTAGACCAGACATCAGTAGCCAAGAATATAAGGAATTTATAAGGCTCTACAAGTAGTTGCATACGAGGACTAAACTATACAAGGACTAGACCGAGCTGGTTGCCAAGCTGAAGGATAATCTCCAAGTCATGGAGGACATCGATTCCTCAGTGCAAGAATAGATAAATGGTTTGAGGTCCCAACTCTTAGAGAATAAATTTTTGATCCAAGTAGGAGAGATAATCCGACCTGAGAATGATGCTCTACGGAAGGAGGTCACCGAACTAAAAAAGGACATCCAAAGGGGATATGTCATTGCAGCCGGCCTCTAAAGAGATATTACAATATTGAGTCACTTGTTCATAATGGGCCCCCGAGAAGCATGGGCGGAAGGTTATGATGAAGTCTAGACTGATGTACTAGTAAGGCTGAAGGAGGCTAAGGATGTCGCGTTCAAGCGTGGGTGGTTGACTGCCCTTCGGGAAGTCAAGACTTCTAAGGAATCAAACCTATGTTATAAGTTTGGTAGATTGACTTGCTTACATCACAATCCCTTAAAAAATAACGATAAATGGATCCCCATCGATGTAATTCCTACCCAACTCCTAAACCATTATCTTGAAGACGATGTAAAGGTGTTTGCTTCTAACACATATGATGGACGAAGAGCACGTATAACAAATTATCTTTCTCGCCATCCATAGTTGGTCTAGGTCCTTGTTTAGTCTTTATCTATTTTATCTTCGTGTAATTGTTCTCTCTAATTTTTGTCAATATATAAAGTTTAATTATCAACTTATTCCATATTTTGAGCTTGTGTTGACTAAATATGAGTTAATATCTACCTTCGTATTTTGACTGCTAACTGGAAAGAGTTGACATTTACCGATAATTTATGACCTTTGCTGACCATATAATACTGTTGATCATTTTAGGCTTCTTACTGATTAAATGAGTAAGTATTTAAGATGAATCAAGAATAAGTGTTAGCAATTTTGGGCCCCTGTCGACTAAATGAGTTTGCTAAATTATATTAGAACATTCTCTCAGTCCAATATGCCTTAGCAGTATCATTCCATATGCCTTACCTTTTAGGTTGCGTCTCACGCTCCCTTAGGCCTAGGTGAGATGATGACGAGAATGTAGCTAGTTAATGGGACATCCGCCCGATTAGTTTTTAATGACCAACATAGTTGGCGACTAACCTAAGTTGGATTTTTTTCCCTAAGGATCTCCTATAGGGATTTTGCTATTGTCGGGGCAACTTTTGAGGTCTACTATGTTTATGACAAAGACGTGAGGGTTATAGATATTGAAATACTTTAATGATTTATTATAATTATTGTAAACCTTGCTCAACATAATGAGATCCCTTAATTGAGGTAAATTGAATATCTTATCATAATTGAAGGGGCTCTGTTTTATACGTGAAATTTCCTTGGTTGAGATAAGTTGAGAACCGTATTGTAATCGAAGGCATTTTCTCTTTGTGGTTGAGGGAGTTATCGTTTGTAAATGGTGCATAACATAGAGATACATAAAAATTAGAGGCAACCAATGTACAAATAGAAATATGAGAGCCAATAGGCCTTTATTCATTGGATAATAACTTGCAAGAGACATAAGTATGAAATAAAAATTTGCATAAATTAAATGTGCTGATAAAAGATAAGGAAGAATAAAAGTAGTAATTTTTAAGATTGGCTACATTCCATGCTCTTCGTATATCCTTTTACTTTAGTGTTTCCAAGTAATATGCTCCTTGAAGGTCGTCCCTGATTACCTTAAAAGGTTCTTCCTAGTTTGGTCCCATCTTTCCATCTGAAGATCTTACGACATTACTGAGGACTTTCCTTTGGACATAGTCCCCCACTTAGAATCTCCTCGGTTTGACTTTTTTGTTATACTATTTGGCAACCTGTTGTTTATAGAGAGCCAACTTGATTATGTCCTATTCTCTCTGCTTGTCCACTAAGTCAAGTTCAGTGCTCAATGCATCGTTATTTAGGCCTTGATCGACCAAAGAGGTTCTCATAGTAGGTATACCAACTTCAAGTGGTATAATAGCTTCCATTCCGTCGATGAGCGTGAACGGTGTTTCCACAATTGGTCTCCTAGGAGTAATATGGTAGGCCCGCATGACATGGGGGAGCTCATCCATCCAGACACCCTTTTCTCTTTCCAACCTCTTCTTTAGGCCATCGAGCATGGTTTTGTTAGAATCTTCTACCTGACCGTTGCTTTGGGGATATGCCACATAACTGAAATGGTGTTGGATTCCATGCTCATCACAGAAACCTTGAAAGAAACTACTTTCAAATTATATGTCATTGTCTATGATGATAGTTATTGGTACCCCAAATCATGTTATGATGCTTTTCCAAATGAACCTAGTCGTGTCAGCATCACAAATGTTTGTCAGTGGTTCTGCCTCTACCGATTTGGTGAAGTAGTCTGTGCCGACCAATAGATACTTATAATTTCTAGGTACAGTAGGTAGTTATCCTATAATATTCAGCCCCTATTGCACAATGGCCAAGGACTTGCTAAACATTCAGGTCGCTGGCTAGTTGGTGGACTATATGATAAAATTTATGGCACTTTTCACATTTACGAACTAGGTACTTGCGTCCTTTTGCATGTGAGCCCACAAGTACCCTTGCTCGAAAGGAAAATGACCTCCATCTTACGTGACCCATAAATACCATCATGAAGTTCACTGAGAACTTTCTTAGTATCGTGCGGGTGGCGCACTGGGGATAAGGGCATGTGAATGATCTTATATAGAGATTTTCCTTTGGGGCTAGGTAAAAATGGACTTTTTTTACCCTCATTTGATGAGCCAATCTCCTATTTTCCGGCAACGCATCACTCCATAAATAGGCAATGATGGGATCCATCCAACTAGGATCCCACTCTATGAGGAGGACTTGCTCGGTGTCCACCGTCTGGTCAATGCTTGGATGGGCTAGGAACTCTATGTGGATAGTTCTTCTGAGATAGAAGTCCACTACTGATATTAGGGTTATTAAGGCATCAATATGACTGTTTTCCCCTGAGGGGAACCTTTGAATATTAACCTTCTTGAACCCTACCAAAATTACTCTTACTACGGCAAAGTAGGTTTCCATCATGTTGTCTTTTGCATTGAAATCTCCACTTACTTGTTTGAAGACCATTTTGGAAACATCGAACACGTTGAGGATTCTTGCCCCTAGGAGTTGGGCTTTATATAAGAAAGCAATCAATGCCTCATATTCAACTTTGTTGTTGGAGTCTTTAAATCTCAACCTGATTCCTTATGAAATGACAATGTCTTCGGGTGTGACGAGGATGATTTCTACACATGTCCCCTTGCAATTGGAGGCTCCATAAATGTAAAGGGTCCAGTCCTTAGACTATTCTTCCTTGTTTGTTGACAGATCCATTTCCTGTTAGTCGATATGTTGGATCCCTCTGAACAAGGTGATAAAATTAGCAGGGACTTGTCCTTTAATTGTTATTATTGGCTGAAAATAGATATCAAACGTCTCGAGCTCGACCGATCACTTAGAGAGTCGTCTAAAGAGGTCAGCTTTTTAAAGAACCGTTTTGAGGGGATATAAAGTGATCATTGTTATTGAGTGAGATTCGAAGTAGTGCTTCAGTTTCCTTGAGCAAACCATTAATGCATAGGTTAGCTTTTCTAAGGGCAAGTAACGTTGTTCTGCATCCAGAAGCATCTTGTTAGTGTAATAGACGAGGTACTATTTGCCTTCTTTCTCACATACTAGAGTCGAGCTAACAGCATGTTCTGATATTATAAGACAGAGATGCAGAGGATATCCATCACTGGGAATCACCAATAGGGGCGATTTGTTGAGGTAGGACTTGATCTCCTCCAAAGATCCTTAGCAGTCAAAGTTCCATGTGAGGCCTTTGTATTTCTTTAGAAACTGAAAGAATGGTTGATAGCGTTCCGAGGAGTTGGAGATGAAGCAATTGAGTGCTGTGAGCATATCAATAAGCTTTTGAATATATCACAATGTCTGTGGGAACTGGACCTTGGTGATCCCATCAATCTGATCTGGATTGGCCTCAATTCTTCTTTTACTGACTAAATAGCCTAGAAATTTGTGTTATTGGAAACTGAATTAACACTTACTTGCATTAAGTTTCAACTGGTAAGTTTGTGATGTGGTCTTCTCTGTTCTTGGTATTGACTAGCATGTCAATGATGTAGACCTCCATTGTTTCTCCCATCTGTTTCTTGAACATCTTCATGACCAGCCTTTAATAAGTTATCCTTTCATTTTTTAAGCCAAATGAAATTACCTTGTAACAGTTTAAACCAATCAGGGTTATGAAGGATGTTTTATCCTAGTCATGGCCGAACAACAGAATTTGATGGTACAATAAATAGGCATAAAAAAAATCATTCTTTCATGTGATGTCGTAGCGTCAACGAGCTGGTCAATCTTAGGCAGTGGGAAGTTGTCTTTGGGGTAGGCCCTATTAAGGTATGTGATGTCAATACAGACTCTCCAACTATTGTTGCTCTTCCTTACTACCACCGGGTCAAATAAAACTAGACTTCCTTAATGGATACTATGTCCAAAATCTTCCATACTACGTTCTCCACCCCTTTAGCCTTCTCAACGGTTGTTCGACGACCTTCTCAGTGATCGACTTGAAGGTTGGGTCAACATGAAAATAATGGCAGGCTAAGTCGGGATCAATCCAAGACAAATCATATGGCTCTTAGAGAAAAACATCCAGATTATTTCTCAAGAAGGCAATCAACTCTTTCTTTTCGTGATTGGTGAGTGCAGTTTCGATCGAAAAATTTCTCTCTAGAAAGCTATCACCAGTCCTAACTTCCTCCAGGCTTTCAATGACCCTGTTAGTGGGGTAGACCCTGGTCTCCTCCACGGCTGGTCGACCGTACCATAGTTGCTATATAGAGGGTGTATCCCCATTATGGGCTTCCTCTGGAGAATTTTTTAATTCCTTTTCCTTCAGCTTCCTGGGGTGGATGGCCGTGATAAAGCACCTCCTTGTAATGGCCTGGTCACCACGAATCTCGACCATGCCATCGTCGGTGATACACTTCATATTCTAGTGGTAGGTAGATGGTACGACCCTCACAGCGTGCAACTAGCCTCTGCCTAAGATGATATGATATAGGGACTTTATGTCCATCACTGATATGATAAATATATCACCCTGCCGCAGGATGTATACAATGGGCAAGTGCCGTAGACTTTCGATTGTTGCCTAAAACTTACAGGCTGCGGCCTTATCCATATTTGCCTTACTGGTCCACTTTCACAGCAGTTCATACTCAGGATGCAACCCTTACATCTCACAGGGTGGGTGCGATCCTAACATCACTTAACAGGCCGCAAACCCTTTCACCCAGCAACAACTCTCCTATAAATAGAGATCCACACCTCTAAATAGAGGAGCAGATTCCATTCCCCACCTGATCCAAGATCATTCACTTACACTAACAACTAGTTCAGAGCTGATTATTCTCTCTACCCCGCTCAACTTGGCTTGGGGGCTCACGCTTGGACATCTCAGCCCGGGCTCCGGTACACTCAGAATCATTTTTATCATGTATTATCCTTTATTTTAATACTTGTACGCCACTTTAGGCTTCATTATATTGTACTACGCAATGCATATAATGAGAATGGAGAAACACAGTGGACGTAGGACTATTTTTGAGGCTGAACCACTCTATATATTGTCTTTTATCTCTCTTTACTTGCTCTCTTTGCTTATTATGCACTTTATACTTGATTTGTTGGTACGAGAATGACAAAGTGGACGATTTCATATATCATCAATTTGGCGTCGTCCGTGGGAATGAGGTATTTCAATCTTATTTATCTATGTTTTGAGTTCTTAGACACCTTATTTTATTCATGGGGATCCTTTGGATCATTATCTCATGAGTAGATTTTGGTTATTGAGCTCTACTTTATATTTACACCCTTAAATAGGTGTTTCATATATTCAGATCTGCTCTTGGGTCTTCATTTTATGACCTTAGATCTATTTTACATACCCGTGTGATATCATTTCATTTAGATAATGCTGAAAAGCATGATGGGCTTTAGCCCGTAAAGATGAGTGATTATGGAAGGGTTATATTTACTCCCTTTTTGCTATTCTTTGCCTATAATCTAGGGTTTATCATTAGACTTGTGCCATTTTGTGCACTGAGATGTTATTCTCTAATGGATAGACCCTAATAGGTATGCTCTCCACATGTTTCGGGAGAAAAACTCAGTTTCTGGGTTTCAATTTTAGGATTGTTCCCTTCAATGCCTAGAAAGGGATGCTGCCTGGTAGTTCAACTGACTTCTTTGCCGCGGCCTCAACTAGTGCAGTGGCATTACAACAGCTTCAAATCATTGGGTAATAGACTCAATTGGTCTCCAACTCAATCTTTGTGAATATCATTCAAAGGCCACGACAGTACACCTATGTGCTTCACTGGACGCGACCTCAGCAGTAATATCATGCAACAGTACAAACGTTGCACCCTAACTTAATACTTGGTTTTTTCTATATTTATTTCTCACTTCTACTAGTTTTGTCTTAGATTATATATATTTTTAAAGAGTAACAAAGCAGAAAAGGGAAGGAGAATTCAGCCAGAGCACAGAAGTCAAAGATGAGATTGTGCAATTGTATAATCATCTCAACCATCTCTAAGACAGTCATGCTTCACTCCAAACCCAGGTTAACTATTTGACCCAGAGGGTCCTCATGCTAGAGGCCGCAGCCTCATCCTATGTGGGTGAGACACCCAGGATCGTTGCTGCATCAACTATCACTATCGCGGTCCTAACATCAGAAACCGAGGAAATATCCAAGCTAAAATCACTGGCCGCAGAAGGAAAGGCCGAGGCCAGGACCCTAAAGAGGAAGATGAAATAGGAAGAAAGGTTCTTTGAGTCCTACACCCCATTGGCCTTCCCAGTTGAAGACATCTTTGAGTTGACAAAAGAGGAAAAGCTACTGAAGTGGCCAGAGAAGCTTAAAGCTCAACCCCACAAGAGGAACAAAGCCAAGTGGTGCAAATTCCACCAGGATCACGACCACGACACTAAGAAATGCTATGCTCTGAAAGATGAGATTGAAAGGCTCATAAGATAGGGGATGCTGCAGTGCTTCCTCAAAGATGCCTAAGGGATGCAGCCTAGTCTGACAGGACACATTCTCCTTTTATGCCCATAATTATTTTTAATCTATTTCTGCTCTTAGTGAAAAATCCTTTTAAGAGGTTCCATTCTAACTTTGTATTGAACTAGAAAAGTCTTGAATGTATGAACAGATACATGAAATTAAGTTCACTTTATAGTGCCATATTTTAATTTCTCGATTCCAAGAAATTTCATCTTATAAAAGACTTTTTGTCTTAAACAGATCCCATATGGAGACATCTTATTATATCGGGAATGATTATATTGGATGGGCATGAAATGCCTTCATGATGCCAAGATGTACGATGGCATATGATAATTACAAATGGCAAAAGCAACTATTGAGAGCAGCTATCTAAATTTGTCTGCAACATCACTTATAGAGACAATATTCCAACATATTATGGATATATTCTTGAAAGCATTTATCAGAAAGCGTTATTTACTGCAAGGGTTTACAATTCCCGTTCTTAGATTTCAGGATGCATCATTAGTTGCAGGGGCTTACAATGCCCGTTCTTAGCTTTCGGGATGCGTCTTTAGTTGAAGGGGCTTACAAAACATCATTAACTTGGTGGATAGAGATAAAACATGATTCAGTTGGTGATCTCACCCCAAAAACATCATTAACTTGGTGGATATGAGACTAAACATGATTTAGTTGGTGATCTCAGCCCAAAAAAATTATTAACTTGGTGGATATGAGACTAACATCTTTCAGTTGGTGATCTCAGCCCAAAAACATCATTAACTTGGTGGATATGAGACTAAACATCATTCAGTTAGTGATCTCATCCCAAAAACATCATTAACTTGGTGGATAGAGATAAAACATCATTTACTTGGTGATCTCACATTAGCTTGGGGAAGCTTCATAATACTTAGCCCAGGGGGGAGATAATAACCCAATTGAAGCGACTTAAGGAAAGTCATGAAAGGAAGTTGAAGCGACTAAAGGATGTTGTGTTGCTGTCATCACGAAGAATGCCAACGATACAGAAGAAGGATGTCCCCAGGCCAGTATGCTGTCATCAATTTCTTGGTAAAGGATAGAAAGGAGACGCAACCTTATAATTGTGGTCGCGGCCATGAAAGAAGCCAATCTCAAAGAAAAAATGAAGTAGGCCACAACCTAATTTGAGCAAGTGAATCCAGCAAGAAATTCAAATGTAAAAAGCATCAATTCAAACATCAAAGCATTGAAAGAATAAGGTATGCAAAGTACATAAGTTGTGGCCACACCCCTATCAATGTGGCCGCAACCATCAAGGCCATCCATTTAGAAGACAACAGCAGATAATGAATTGGAAAGTGTTTCAAACTAGCCGTAACCCCTGAAATACAATTATGGCTTGACAAGTGTTGAAAAAATTAAAGAAGTTGAGCCAAAGCTCCAAGGACATATTCAATTGGCACCGCGACTATGGGGGTTAATAATCATATGTGCTGAGAAAAATTTGAATCCTTTGGTAAACTATAGTTGTGAAAAGTTCGAGGCAAAGCGTAACAGCACACAACTTTTTTAGAGAACATTTATGTATTGTTGCTGCGACAATAATTCAAACATGAAAGTAGTAATCATTCAAATATAAATGCAGACAACAAAGAAATAAGAAAACCAAGAGGGTGAGATAATGGATATAGATTGATTAAGGCTACATCCCTATGCAAAAGGGCCAGACATCTTCAAAGTTTAATAATCAAAGGTAGTATATTAACACAAGTGCGAGAAAATTAAGAGGATGCAGACTATATTGAGGCACAACTTACAAAAAAGGGACGCAACCCAAATGAATCAACAGTTCAGAGATTGCAAAATTATTCATAAAAAATACATCACAGCGCAAGCAAAAGAAGAGAAAAGATGACTTAAGATGCCGCATCGTCCTTTTCCTCAGCTTCATCTTCATTAGTCGCGGTCTCTGTAAAATCATCTTTCGCAGCCTCTTCAACCATCTATCTAACTCTTTCTTCCGCGACAACCCTTATTTTAGCTACGCATTGGTCATGCTCAACATCGTCTAATTTCCAAGACATGATTTGCTCTTTGGACTCCGGGAATTTTTTCGATGACCCTATGCCTCAATTCCTGGAATCCACAGAGGTAGGCTTTGTTATTCATGAGGAAGTACTCTTTTGAAGTTTTATACGCTATGTCTGCCTTATCCACAACCTCAATCAAGGCCGCGGTATGATCCTCGTCTTTTTTAGCTATGGCTAAGGAATGATCCAAGCCCTCCTATATCTTTGTTGCTCTAGCTCATTGTATTTTCTCTGAATTAGCTCAAGTTTTTTATTTGAGGACGCAACAACCTGAGCAGCTTCAGCAAACTGTGCCTTGGTAATTTTTAAGTCCTTCGTAGCCTTTGTAAAGTTATTCTTTGCAGTCTTCTTAGCTTCAATCGCAACATTAATTTGGACGTTGACAATCATCTTATACTCCTCCAAGGCCACGACACTTGATTTATTACCAGCTTTAAATGAACTACTCCTTGCTGTTTTAAGATCAGTTTTGTGAACAGACTCCGCAGCCTGTTTGAGCGTGTAGAGGGCTTCATATTTGGCAGTCTGTGACATGATAACCTCCATGGCCTGAACGATATGCAAACGTGATCAGTATGAAGACAACCAAAATTTAAGTTCAATTAAGAGCTTACCCTCAGCAGGCTGTGGAGACCATACTCCTGCAGATGTTCATGGTCTTCCTCTACAAGACGATCTAGATCAATTTTGTCTGCGACTTTCTTTATCTTGTAAACTGCTCTGGAAGTCATATCCCAGGAGGATTTCGGATTTGGGACCCTCAGTTGAGGTCGCGAATGACCATGAGGCCCCACACTTGGGTGGCTTTATGGAGGCAGTAGATTGGCATTAACAACCATTACCCTCCGCAGAGGAGGGGGTGAAGGAGAAACTTGAATAGGGCTATGCTCACCCTGGTGGACTATCTCTGTGGGAAGCAGTTGGCTGCAGCTAGTTGAGGGGTAATGTCATCATCAAAGACTTGCCTTGTGTTATCAATATTGGCCGTGGTATCACCAAAATTATCATCTCTTGCCGCATCCTCCAATGATGGAGTGGCTGCAGCACCCCCAACAGTAATGTTTGGCTCAGGAATGCCAACACTGGGATCCTCTACCGTGGCATTCATGGCTTTGGACCTTTTTCTTTTTCTCCCTTTCTTAGCAGCATTGTTAAGGACGACAACTGATGATGTTGAAAATAGCACCACCCTTCAAGGTGTTTGTAAGCTCAATTCAATGTTAACAATGACAGTATAAGGGTATATAGTAGAAGGAGGTGAGGAGAAAAGGATTAACACCGAAATATAAGTGGATCAGTCAATCAGGCCTACGTCCACTATGCAAGTGTGTGATTAATATCACTGTATAAGGGCTCTAATGGCCATAGATACAAACTCTCTTACTTTCTCTCTCTACTGTATATTTCGAATCCCTCACCAAGAAAGAGAAGACAAGTATATATAGTATGTGGGGCGTGTAATGCACCCCCTATGCATGCAATGAGCATGTGTGTGCTGATCTAGCCAACCTGATGAAGACATCTGCCACTATCACATGTAGAGAATGATGGTGAAATATTCCCCCCATGTGAGGGGATTGATTTGTTTTAACTGATTATGTACACGTGTTCCCAACCATATATATGTTAATAAATGCTCGGCCATCTGTGATTGGTCCTAACCTCGACCTAGAAGAGGACGGGGTTGGTGTGGTCGGGCAACTGCTCGATCAGGGGTGACCTTGGCTCAGTGGGAGAGACGAGGTAAGGAAGGTGGAGATGTAGCATCGGCCTGGGCCGAGGTAATGGTGGAGTAGCAGGAACGTCGACTGATTCCCAACCGAGGCTAGTTACGATGATGGAGTAGTCCTTGCAACCTCGGCCTGCACCCAACCGAGGTTGCCAGCCTTGGATGACCTGATGAATAAATTCCCCTGTAGATCATGAAGACCTCACCTGCTGTCTGATTGTGAGCTAACTAGTAACGTCGTCCATGGCTGACCTTTCTTAGGATGAGACCGCTTGTTGCCAATCTAAGGTCGTTCTAACCTCGGCCATCTCCCTGGCCGAGGTTGATGTCTCTGAGCTTTTGGGTACATTTAGGGCATATCAATCACCCCTAGCCCTTAGTTACCTATGTGACAGGTGCCTAAGGGGTATGTTTGTTCGAGGTTGGACTTCCTTAGGTGTTAATACCTTTTTGACAAGTGTCAGCTATTGAAGTAGCTAGCGTGCCTGGAGAGTTAATTGATTGCAGTCTTTTGGGCTCCCAAGGTAATGATAGGCCTTAGGATGCGTGCAATAGGTTTTGAAGGTTTTACCCATTTCCTTTCTCTTTCTTCCACACTTCTTCATTTTCTCGCCTGAATTTTCTCTGCTCTCTCTCTGTCTCTACAAGAGCTTTGTTAAGGCGCATTTGGTGGCTTTTTCTTACAAACCTCTCTCTTTCTTCTTCACGTATTCTCTCAGGTATCGTCTATCACCCCTTCTTCTCCATTTGTTGCATTTTTCTGCCTTGTTCTTCCATTTGTTCCATTTTTCAGCGAGTTTATGCATTTTTCGACGAGCCTAAGAGTTTTCCAGTGAACTGTTCTTTAATCGTTCTTATTTAAAAACCCAGTTTGATCCTTAGTCAAATTTCCAATCCTGTTTATTTAGAAGAGTCATAAGTTTAGGGTCTGACTTATATGCTCAGGCCCCTTTATCAAATCTTAGAGGAATTCCCCTCTCTTAGGGAGAAGACCTTAGATAAAATTAGGCAAATAGAAAGAGCCCAAGAGGAAGCTCGTAGGGCAGAGGCATTCCCCCTCAGACCTATCTTTCCACCCCCTCTGAAGGTCATATACCTTGAGCCAGCCGAACCAGTTAAGTCAGCGGAGGTCCGAGATGAACCTACTCCCATGTCTGAGTCTAAGTCGTCCACCTCAGACCCTATGTCTGTGGACTCCTTTCAAGAGGCCATGGACTTTTTCGTTCAGCAGGATCAGGTCCCTGATCAAGCCGAGGTTTCTAGTTGGGCCTCGTCTCACAAGAGTTCAAGCACATCACACTCTTCATTTGACGTTGAAATTGTAGGACCTAGCGTGGTTGTTCCACCAATCCTTGAAGCCATTCCCCTGTCAGTTATCACAGGAGCTGAGTTCGCTCAGAGGTTCCCAAGTGGTGCCCCATCGTCTGCTCAGGACGACGTTGAACCGAATGATGATGATGGTACTGAAAGTGATGTTGACACTTCTGAGGCAGCCGAGATAGAGAGCACTGTCAGCGAGGTCGACCTTCTAGCCTTCAGACATCTATATTCTATAAATCCCTCTATAAAACTCAGGAGACCTCTGAGGGAAGAGAGGGCTTTCGACGGCCGAGATGGTGAGATTTGCTTATATGAGCAGATGTTCAAGTTAGAATTTTATCTGCCCATTCATCCTATCATCAGGGCTATATTGTCCTATATCAACTTAGCTCCTTCCCAGTTGTCACCTAATACCTGGAGGGTGATAATTAGAGCTATTATCTTATGGAGGGCAGTCCATCATTTAGTCCTTTCTGTCCAAGTCTTCATAGGGTGCTACGTCCCCTCATCTGCCAGGAATTATCCGAGCTATTACCATTTTTTAGCTCTAAAGTTAAATAAAAAGATGTTGCAGGTTACCCAAACCTCAAACCATAATTGGAAACCGTGCTACTTCTTTGCATCAGGGCCATGGGAGTTTGGTTCCTGTGCCCCCTCTTCCTCCCTAGAGCCGAGAATACCCCTGAGATGGGGAAAGGTGACAATGGCTGCTATGGCTGACCTTGGGCTAAGCCAAAATAATCTTCAGAAGGTCAAAGACCTTCAGGATCAGGGGGAGAATGGTCTGCTAGTCAATACGAGGATTCGATGACTCCCTACTATCTCTTCGAAACTGGCCTTGGGGGGGGTCCTTTAACCGAGCTCCGTAAGTTGCTCTATTATTTCAACAAGTTATACCTCTGAATTTATGTGTCTCTGATTTTCTGACTCAGACCTTTCTATTTTGCAGAGCGCCCAAAAGGGATTTCCGACGACCTCTGGGAGATGGCAACCCTTAGTCTCACGAAGCTTATAAAGAAAGCAGGTCTAAATGTTCCCCCCCTCCAACTACCTCAAGGGCTGAGGCCTCCAAGAAGAGAAAACTTGCCGACCCTGCCCCTGAGGATCAGAGGCAGAAGAAGAAAAACCAAAAGGGGGATCGTGCCATCCCCATTTCTTCTGAGGACGCATTGATTGCTCGCTTGGAGCAACTGAAGATTGGTTACAGTCTTATCGGCCATAGTCTGAAGACCCTGGATGCAATCGGCGATGCCATGACCGACTCTGACAAGCGCATCTGTCTGTCTCTGGATAGGACTCTGTTGGCTGAGTTCTCCGTCCATCGCTCTATCCAAGTAAGACCTTGAACTTCTGCTTTTGCCACTGAATTTTATTCAAGTGTAACATCGGTTTTGATCTATACCGGACCTTAGAATGACATCTATGCACATGTTCTACAGGGTCTCCTCATCATGCACCATTTTGTTAACTGGACCTTGGGGAAACTTCCTCTGATTGTCAAGGGCTAAGAGGCCAAGAAGACCGAGGCCGCTTTGAACACTAAAGTGGAGCGTCTGAAGGCCTCTTTGGAGAAGTCTGATTCCAGCGTGAAGATGTTAGAGAAAGACATGGACAAGATGAGGAAGGATCATAGCCCCGCCCTGAAGACTCAGCCTGACTCTCTTCAACATAAGGTTGATGTGGCTATGAAGGCTGCCTTGGATGATGCTTTTGAGAAGATCTTGGAGGAGTATAAGGTCTCTGATGAGTTTGTCAGCTTCGACTTCGAAAACCTAGAAAGGGGTGTAAAGGCCACTGGAAAATGGGTTGCCATGAAGGAGAAGGAATCAGGGTTCCTCGCAGCCTCTAACTTCATTGGTTTGGGTTATGCCGACCCTCGGTTTGCTCAGGCCTTACAAGAGGTAGAGGAGGAGGGAGGTGCCGCACCTACCGAGACTACCCCCCAAGATGACACCAGGATGAAAGATGATAGTGCTCAGGATGAAGGGGTGGAAGTAACGACCCTCAGCTAGGGAGATGGAGGCATGGCAACTAAACCTGAGGCTGCTGACACATGACCATTTTATGACAAACTATGTTCCCTTGTAGTTTATAACTCTCAATTTTAGTTTATATCAACCTCTGAGGAGGGTTTTATTTCTTTAGTTGCTGAATGTTCCTTGAATAATTTTTTATATCTGAAGTCTCAATATTATCGTCTAAGGTCATAGGTCATCCAAGTATGATGTCCTACCTCAGACCTCGTCACCAAATTATGATGTTATAAGGTCTGAGGTCATCACCTAAGATGTTGTCCACATAACTAATTTTTCACCAAATTAATGATGTCTAAGGTCTGAAGTCATCAAAGTATAATGTATTACCTCAGACCTTGCCACCAATTATGATGTTATTAGGTCTGAGGTCGTCACTAAGATGTTATCCTCATAACATATTCACCAAATTAATGATGTTAAGAGTCTGAGGTCATCCAAGTATGATGTCTTACCTCAGACCTTGTCACTAATTATGATGTTATTAGGTCTGAGGTCATAACTAAGATGTTATCCTCATAAAATAATTATTCACCAAGTTAAGGATGTTAAGGGTCTGAGGTCATCCAAGTATGATGTCTTACCTCAGACCTTGTCACAAAATTATGATGTTATAAGGTCTGAGGTCATAACTAAGATGTTGTAAGCTCAATTCAATGTTAACAATGGCAGTATAAGGGCATATAGTAGAAGGAGGTGAGGAGAAGAGGATTAACACCAGAATATAAGTGGTTCAGCCAATCAGGCCTACATCCACTATGAAAGTGTGTGATTAATATCACTGTATGAGGGCTCTAATGGCCATAGATACAAACTCTCTTGATTTCTCTCTCTACTGTATATATGGACAGAGTATTAACTAGGGTTGCTAATTTCGGATCCCTCTCCAAGAAGGAGAAGACAAGTATATATAGTATGTGGGGGGTGTAATGCACCCCCTATGCATGCAATGAGCATGTGTGTGCTGATCTAGCCAACCTGATGAAGACACTGTCACTGTCACATGTAGAGAATGATGATGAAATATTTCCCCCACGTGAGGGGATTAATTTGTTATAACCGATTGTGTACACGTTTTCCCAACCATATAAATGCTAATAAAGGCTCGGCCATCTGTGATTGGTCCCAATATCATCCTGGAAGAGGACGAGGTTGGTGTGGTCGGGCAACTGCTTGATCAGTGGTGACCTTGCTCAGTGGGAGAATCGAGGTAAGGCAGGTGGAGCTGTAGCATCGGTCTGGGCTAAGGTAATGGTGGAGTAGCAGGAACGTCAGATGATTCCTAACCAAGGCTGGTTACGATGATGGAGTAGTCCTTGCAACCTCGGCCTGTACCCAGCTGAGGTTGCTAGCCTTGGATAACCGGATGAATAACTTCCCCTGTGGATCATGAAGACCTCACATGCTGTATGACCGTGAGGTAACTAGTAACGTCGGCTATGGCCGACCATGCTTAGGATGAGACAGCTTGTTACCAATATAAGGCCATTTAAACCTCAGCCATCCCCCTGGCCGAGGGTGACGTCTCTGAGCTGTTGGGTACATTTAGGGCATATCAGCAACGACCTTATCCATTTCAACAAGTTGGGCAGCCAAGAGTGCCCGATCAATCTCTTCATCTAAAAAATAAGAGTTAAATAGGGGCTGCAACAAACATATACGTTACAAAAGAGTGATTTAAAGTTACCTTCCGCGGCCATAGGAATGTGCTTGCTAGAAAATATCCAAAGCAGTGGAAATTTGCTGAGGTGGCTAAGGCGGAAAACCTCTTTGAATCATTGCTAAAGTTTTCCGTATCCTCAACTCTTTTTTTTCCTCTTCTTTTGAGTTTCAGATTATCAAGGGTTGCATCACAATATATGTATCATTATATGCCGCGACATAAAAATTATAAGTGGCAAAGTGTTTAGAAATACTACAAAAGCAAGTACAAATATGAAATATGGAGCATGTCGTAGCCAGAGAAACTACCTGTTCTTGAAGATCGCGCCCACTAACGCGGCATCCTATATGATTTTTCTCTCTCAGACTCCTCTGGATGGATTTCCCATCCCCCTCTAGAGATGTAAAAATATTTTCCTTTCTAGTTTTTCATACTGATGGGTCTCTCAGTGTACAAATACTCTTCATAATTACGAAGAGCAAAGTAGTAGTACCAAGAAAACTTGACGGAGTTATCCTTTATTCTATAAAAGTGGAAGAACTCTACGGGAGTTATATCTCTGCCGGGAGTTATATCTATGCTGAACTTATCTTGCCAAAGTATCAACGAGGCAAGTATATCCCTCCAGCCATTTGGGTCAAGTTGGGTTGATGCCAAGTTCATGGCACTAAAGATTCTCCTGATAGGAACTGGAACAGGTAAGCACATCCCATAGATGAAGGCATGAAAAGCAAAGCAAATTATATCATTAGAAACTGCGGAACATGGTCTCTAATTCGCAGAAGGAGCAAAGCAAATAACCCTATCTGGAAATTCGAATGTCGCGGACACCTGTTGACCCATTCCTCTATCATTATAATACGGAAATTTAATGTTACAGGAGCCCTTTCAGTATTGTTTGATGGGCCAACTAATTCATCTCTGGACGTGAAGGGCCCAAGAGATGCACCCCTAACTTCAGGAGGGTGGATGCTAGAATTTGTATCCTCCATTGACGTGATAAACAAGAGTCCCTATAATTGGTGGAGTTCGCAGAGTTAGAATCCAAATCTAGAATGACACAATTTGGGCAGTCTTTAAGCTGGCAAGGCCCTATAGTTTTTAAAGTACACATAGAAGGAAGTTTAGGGGGAGAGACTCCAACGTATTTTCCCCAAAATCCTCTCATAAATTCGTCAGGGTCAAATTTCATATGGTAGCAAAAATACCTTAAAGGCAAAAAGTTTGCAGTTAGGTGCCGCAGCCATTATGGAAATACCGGCCTCTTAGAGGACACGATAGGAATAATGAAATGAAACTTGGCTAACTACAAGTGTTGGGCTCTAGAATCCTAGAAATCAAATTCTTCCGCGGCATATTGGGGAAGGAGTATATTCTTACATGCCGCAACAATTTGATTTATTAGCAAAGTGCTGCGGACATTAAACAAAGAGACATTATACGTGTCGCGGAGCAATTATTAAATAGGTTAGTATTTAATGATACCTAACTTGAGGCTAAACCCTAAGCACGAATGGATATTTTTTACATGAACAATGACATGAGGCCGTAGCCAAAATAACACTAGAACATGCTACCTGCCGTGACCAAACTTCTAAAAAGCTTAACTCTCAAGATGCCTATTCTAAATATCAAAACCCTAGAATTTGAAAATTTTATTCGAAGAACAGAATCTTGATTTCATTGATTGAAGATCGATTCAATTCCATACTATTTATATACTACAATCCATTCAAATTAAGGGGGGTTTAATGAGTTCATTTTAACTAAGACTAGCAGTGCAATTCAAATATGAGTTCAATTCAATTCAGAGTCCATTTCAAAATTCAATGTTCAAAGAAATCGGGACTCAAATATGAGTTTGTATGGATCATTTGCTAGTAAAAACCCAGAACAAACAGAAAAGCAACAAATTAAAATTAGAATTCAGGGAATATTGAGATAGAAAATTAGTTGGAGATTGAAAAGAGAGCTTGGGTGTTGCTCAGCTTTGTAACAATAGTTGCTCAACCTTAAATCGCTTGATCAACCACCAAGCGCTACCTTGAAAGGACGTCGAAAAACTCAAGAAAAATGAATAAAAGAGGTTCGCTTTCGATTTGCTCTCAAGAGTTGGAAAACGTAATGAAGGCCACGACCAGTTGCCATTTATATAAGAGGCCACGAGAAGATGAAGCGTTGCCTTTGTAATGTTGCGGCATCTTCAGAATACTTGACTACTCAACGGCAACCCCAATCACTATATCTTGTCACTACGACTTGGAGGCTATTTGATATGACAAATATATCACCCTTCCGCAAAATGTATACAATAGGCAAGTGACAAAGACTTTCTGTCATCGCTTAGAACTTATAGGCTACGGCGTTATCCATATCTGCCTTACTGGTCCACTGCCGCAGAAGTTCATACTTAGGATGCAGTCCTTACATCTCACAAGGTTCGGCCCTAATGTCACTTAACAGGCCGCAACCCCTTTCACCCTACAATAACAGTCCTATAAATAGAGGTACACACCTATAGATAGAAGAGAAGATTCCATTCCCCACCTGATCCAAGATCATTCACTTACACTAACAACTAGTTGAGAGTTGATTATTCTCTCTACTCCGCTCAACTTGGCTTGGGGGATCATGCTTGGACATCTCCGCCCGGGCTCCGGCACACTCGGAATCATTCTTATCATGTATTCTCCTTTAATCTCATACTTGTATGCCACTTTAGGCTTGATTATATTGTACTATGCAATGCATATAATGAGAATGGAGCAACACAGTGGACGTATGCCTATTTTTTAGGCTGAACCACTCTATATCTTATCTTTTATCTCTCTTTACTTGATCTCTATGCTTATTATGCACTTTATACTTGATTTATTGGTACGAGAACAACAAATTGGACGATTTTTCGTATCATCAACCACCAAGAACTCAATCGGCTTCGAGATGTTGCATGCCCTGACTGGAAATGATATCTTTCTCAGTGGAATTATAATCTAACTTATGAACCTGACCAACAAAATTATAGCCTCTTTGAGGTCGGCTAGGTTGAGCTTAAGCTTGTGGAATAACTCTAGGTACATCACCTCTAACGAGCTTTCGTAATCTACCAGTAGCTTTTCGACGTCCCAATTTACAATCTTTAGAGTTATCACGAGTGCATCATGATGTGGAGTCCTCAATTCTATATTTTTTTTAGTGAGGACGATGTGTTTGGTGTAGTCGACGTCCTCTGGTCTCCATTGCTTTCCAACTTGGCTTTTTGTAGGGTCAATATGAAATGCCTTCATAACAGCAATGGCCTTGATTAGTTCCATATGAATATCATTCCCTTAGATCTGCTTTAGGTCGAACACTCTATGGATGATCGTGAACTCCTGTCAAATGTGGTCATCGAGAACATTGTCTAGTTTCTGGTCGCCATTAGCTGCGACCTTGTCAATTTTCTTTTCTATGTATTCATTGAGAAGCCTAACTTGGTCCAACTCTTCCAAGTGTGACTTCAGAACCTTACAATTTTTAGTCTCGTGGCCTCCCTTCTTATGGAATTCGAATCTCAATGCGTAGTTCCTTTAAGTTAGGTCACTACACATCTTCTTAAGACACTTGACAAATGATTGATCCTTGATCTTGATCAAGATCTTGTAGATTGGTTCTTTAAAGACCGTGTTAACATCCTAGAATGCCTTTGAAGGATCAACCTTGCTCCCATTCTTAGAACCATTCTTGCCCATGTTCTTGTTCCCTTTCTTTGGAGTGTCACTCTTGTCTCCTCCTTTGCTCGCCTTTGCTCGATCGTTGTACCACGTGTTAGAGTGAACCACGTCCTTAACCTTGGAGCATTTCTCAATACGAGCCATAAGGTCATCGATGGTGCTGGACTCTTTCTTTTTTCACGGACTGGTGTAATAGAGATGTGGTCAGCAGAACAATCTTGAAGGATGCAATGACAACCTGCTCCAAGCAGTCCTCCACTTTATTGAAGACCTCCCAGTACCTCTTGTCATAATAACAAAGGATTTCTTATGGCTTTTTCTTCATCGTGAACAATGAATCCATTCTCTTGGGGTGGGATATGCTGGTTATAAAGCGAGCAGTGAAGGCCTCTGCTAGGACCTTGAAACTCTTGAAAGACCTACGGGGCATCTTTTTTAGCCAATTTTGTGCTATGACTTATAGGCTAGAATGGAAAATTTGACACATCAAGTTTTCGTTGTGGCCCCACATGGTCATTGCCTACTTTTACTGTCGAATGTGGTCTATAGAATCCATCTTCTCATCATAAATCTTGAACCTCAGAATATCAAACTTATTTAGGGGTTCCTCTTCTTCAATTGCCCTTGAGAAAGTGAATTTCATCTGAGTATTGAGAGCTCTCTTGGTTAGCTCCCTAGTGAACCTGGCTCCTCGATGGGATGGATGTTGGTCCACTCTCTACGGACTAAAATTCTGATGTTCTCATCCTAAAGATCATTGCATCTATGGAACCTCTCTAATCAACCATATTTTGATCGATCAAGCTTTGGCCTGCCACGTTCAGATCTATCTTGGTCGCGCCTGAAGCTCCTTTCTCTGTTTTGAGAATTGTTCGCCTAAGGATTAGGAGTCCTATCACGACACTTATGGTATCTCTATTGAGATATCTTTCTATCCTTTCAAGTTTCCTTTACAGACCATCATCTTCTTCCACTTGGAGGTCCATGGCCTCCTTTCGTTCTCGAAGCCTAGCTTCGTAAGCACCGACCAATCTAGAGATCTGGGTAGACCTAGGTGGTAACTGACTTTCTTCATAAGGCTTATTTTTTAGTGAAACTTGGAATTTCGTTGCTGACGTATCTCTGGCCTGACCCTATATGGGACTAGGTCATCTTGTACATCGCCAATATGGGGAATGTTTCTGCTGTGGTGAGATATCACGACCTTTTTGTTGACGAATGCTTTTATAGGAAAAAGAATCATTTTCCATAGATGACGCCAATTACCAGTGTAAGAACTATCACAATGAATGATTAAGAAAGCAATATCAAGATGAAAATAATGAATCACACACAACAATAGATATACGTGGTTCAAAACTTTCTTACATCCACATAAAGGTTACTATGTTTTTATTAGTGTCTCTCAATGCTCGAGGTTATATCCCATTGCCCTCGGCCAGGGTTTATAATTTATTGATGTGGAAAATAAGAGATTGAGTTGTACAAGTAATCGATTTGAGTATATCCTATTTTATTTAAGTGCATGTTAAATACATGAGTCTTTAATAAATCATTGATTTGGGTCGGGCAGTCTACTGTCCATTGTGGGCTGGTCGGTTACTCTCTTGGGCTGAAATAAATAATCCCCCACACCTACCATATTTGAGGAGGTGCCAAATTTCATAGTATAATAACTCTCCCATGTCAGAATCTTCTTTAGTAATGAGTTCAATATGGTAGCAATGGGTAAGCATAGCTTGTGTCTGAACCAAAAAAGGGGCCATTATTATTCCTTTAGGGATGTTGACTATGGAGGCCAGGGTAGCAAGGGCGTCAACTAGGTTGTTCTTTGCATGAGGTAAATAGTGGAAGGTGACATCTTTAAACTGGGAAGCCAGTTCTTCTAGGTGGACATGAAAGGGTATGAGTTTATCATCTTTTACATTCCATTTTTTGAGGATTTCACTAACGAAACTTCTAGGTGCCGAATTCCTTTCTTGAGGGCGATATTGAGGCCTACATGAATGCCTCACACTTAGTCATATTGTGCAAAGGAAGTGTATTTTGATGACAATTGGGGTGTGAGAGTCATTAAGGGTGTTAGGAGTATCCTAATGTTGTATCCTTTCTTATTAGAAACTCCATCAAAGAACATTTGCCATTTGAGGTCCTCTTGAGAGGTGCAGAGAATATCTTCACCCGGGAATTTAAAGACCCAAACATCTACTTCTTCCATGGCGTAATCAACAAGGTAGTCGAAGATGAATCTCCCTTTTATAACTTTCTGGGTGACGTAGATAATATCAAACTCGACTAGAAACATCAACCACTGAAATATTCGGCTAGATTAAGTGGGCTTCTCTAGCAAGTACTTGATGAGATTCATACGGGACACTAATCTGATGGGGAAGGCAAGCATGTAGTGTCATAACTTTTGTGTGACCCAAACCAGGGCGACACACGCTTTCTTTAAAGAAGCGTAGTTGATTTCATACCCAACTAATTTTCGACTGGCGTAGTAAATATCTCTTTCCTTACGAGACACTTCAATGTATTGAACTATCAAAGCCCTTGTTGTAGTATCTATGAAGGTCAAGTATAAGAGGAGAGGGAGACCTGGTTGCGGAGGCATAGGCACCAGAGGTTTGGTAAGGTATCTCTTGATTTGGTCAAAGGCTTCTTAGTAGGACTCATTCCATACTTTAGTCGAATCTTTTCGAAGAAGTTTAAAAATGGGTTCCCATATAAAAGTTAACTAGCTGATGAACCGACTGATGTACTGTAATTTGCCAAGGAATCCTCGAAGTTCCTTTTTGGTGATGGTGGCATCTTAAGTACGAATGGTCTGCTTTGATTTCTTTCTCACTGACCACGAATCTGATGATTTTCCTTTTGTGATGCTGAAAACATATTTCTGTGGGTTTTGCTGCATTTAGTAATGCCATAGTTGCTCGAAAAACTTTCGGAGGGCACGAATATAACATTCTCAAGTTTAGACTTGATAATATTGTCGTCTATATAAACATAGACCTCCTTGTTAATATGGTCATGCAAGATGGTTATGACACCCCTTTGGTAGGTAGCCCCGACATTCTTGAGTTTGAATGGCATGACAGTATAGTAGATGGCTCCCCATGGGGTGATGAAGGCAGTTTACTCTTGTTTCTCAGCGTTCATCTTGATCTTGTTATATCCGGTGTAGTTTAGTAACATATTAATGTTAGGTAATGGGTAATCATCCTTTTGGGATGCTTTATTCAAATCATGGTAATCGATGCACATGCATAATTTTCGTCACGGCTTCAGTACATGGATGATATTGGTGAACGATGTAGGATATTTGACTACTTGAATCAAACCCACGTTTAATTGCTTGACCACTTCCTCTCTGACTTTGAGTGACCATTTGGTATAGAACTTCCATAGCTTCTGTTTGATCGGTCTATATTCTGGAGATTTTGGGATCTCGTGATGAGCTACTTTTGAATCAATGTCGAGCATTTTGTCGTAGGACCATGCAAGACGTCCACGAATTCTTTTAGTAATTCTTCAAATTACGCACACTTATGCTTTTCAAGGGTATACACTATCCTAATCTCGAACTAATGGCTACTAGAACCGAGATTAATAACAACAATCTCATCATCATTAATTTGAATGCGATTATGTTGTTTGTTATTCTCCTTATTAAGATCAGTTAAGAATTATTCATTTGCAAAATCATCATCATCAAAGGTTTGATTAAAATCAAGATAATTTATATAAAGCAGAGCAAGATGCTCGAAATCTTTATTTATTCCATTTTTGGGAAAAACAACATTGAGAAACGTGTCAAAAGAGGCTCAGTTACATCGATATGAGAAAAAGGAACAACAACATTAAGTGAAGAGACTTTGATAGGGTAGACACCAGGTTCAGGTCGAATCTGCAGACAACATTATAGTTGAGGAGAGGCCTGTCAGCAGCTTTGATTTCAGTGGACGGGTCCGACGACACGACATCTGAGTGAATCATGTAGAGACTCTGCCCAAGTGTCTGAAGGTTGAGTGAGTTTTTAGAATCACTTTCCTCATAATCCTCGATAACTATCATGGCTTTCTCGGTGAGAGGTTGCACTTCATGTTGGTAGTCTTCAGCCTAAGATTTGTTATCTTAAAAGAATATTTCCATCCCGATTTTATATTCTTGTCTGTAAGGCCATAATTTTATGAATGTCCGTCACAATTTATTATGTCGTATACCGTTACAATCTTCGAAGAATTGAAGAAGTTTTCATCTATAAAAGACGAATCTGAATTACATGTTGTCTTCAACATTCAAGCCCAACAATATAATCTTTGGTAAGATAATGTTTTAAAGTTTCATTTACATTTCATATTTAGAGTGTTGGGATATTTTTAAAAGAAGTCCCAACATTTTACATAACAGAAAAACTACGAAAGCAGAATTCTTTTGGCTTCCTCCTTTTATGGTTTAATCCCTTTTTGTTTACAATTCACAAAACTTCCATATGCTGTAGTGAATTATTTTGGTGTTTAAGGAACACACTTTGCTGCTATTTACTCTTGTGGGGAGGATAACCTACACCGAGAAGACTACATGTCTACGATTGTAGTCCTTGTGGTATATCTACGTGTGAACCATTGCTGTTTTATTTCTAGCCGTTGCTTTGGAGGTTTATCGAAGACACTGTACGTTACTCTTGTGGGAGAAAGCAAGATTGTATGTAAGTCAATGGTCTTGTAAACTTGTTAGAGTTCTAGAAATAAAAAAAGGTTTTGCCCTTCCGGGATTTTTTTTAAACTTGTGTCGCATGCTTTATTTATTTATGGATTGACACACGTACACACATAGTTTCATGGTTTGGGGCTGATTTAAGTTTGTTTAAAAATAGACTCTAATTAAATAAGGTTTAATTTAAAACTTTCGAATTTATTTAATCAATTACGACACACCGCATTTATTATAGTTTTTCAAATTGGTATCAGAGCGGATTACGCTAATTTATCGCGTGATCCTAATTTTTCAAGGATTTTTTTAATACAATTTGACTTCTCGCGTCGTCAAATTGGTTTCAGAGCGGGTTACCCTAATTTATCGCGTGATCCTGATTTTTCAAGGATTTATTTTTTTGATACAATTTGACTTCTCATGTCGTCAAATTGGTATCAGAGCAGGTTGCACTAATTTATCGCGTATTCCTATTTTTCGCAAAATTTGTGTGATATTGATTTATTTTTTTAAATCAGTTTTGTAGAAAATCGCAATTTTTCCAATGGAGCACTTATGTAATCGGTTTCCCCCCTTTGATGACACGAGTCAAAGTTTTGATGATATAAATCGTTTAAATTTGACGTTTGCTAAAAGAAATGAAGTTTTGGAAAAAAAAAATTCTCGTTTTAAATCCGCGATGGATCTTTTGTATACGGTTCAAAATCAAAGAGATTTTTATCATGAGAAACTTATTTCCTTGGACCATGACTTTTTTGCTTTAAAATTATCCAAGAAGGAGAGTGATGATAGGGTCCTATTTTTAGAAAAAGAATTGGAGGACCTTAAAAATTCGATGGTTTTTGTTTGTGCCAAAGATGAAAAAAATATCTTAATCAATGAGTTTGTGGAACATTAAGAGACTCTTCAGGAAAAGTTTGCTTTAATTGTAGGAGAGTGTGATAAACTGTTAAGTTTAATTGAAAATTTGAAAAAAAGCGTCCCTTAAATTGGAAGAGTCCAATTCTTTGCTTGAGTAAAAAATTTTGAAGTTAAAAAATGATTTGACAGACTCGAGTAGGTTTGGTAGTGATGGTAATGTCTCATCTTGTTCTCATGCTTCTAGTGCTAAAGGCAAAACGATTATTTTTTTAGAGGGTTAATTAATTTCAAGGATGTTAGAAAAGGTCAACCCATAGATGTCGTTCCACCCATTTACACATGCTCATATTGTGGTAGGAAAGGTCACCTTAGGCGTTTCTATTTTGATCTTGGAAAATGTCCTAGGAAGTTTATGTCTAGTGTTTCCTTGGTTCCTAAATCCCCCCACACGATGTTTCACATCTATTTGGGTTAGGAAATCACTTTTAGAGGCACTAGATTTTAGACAAGTTGATTCTTGTTTGCTTGCACATGACTCTTCTCTTGCCATATCATATAGATGATTGTGTTTGCATTTTGTCATACACTAGTTGTGGTTTCATGTTATATATTTTCTAGTGTGTTGACATGTACTTTTTGTATAATTTTTTTGCTTTGAAATTTTTTGAAAAATACAAAAAGATTTTATTTTGATAAATTTTTTGAAAAAATCCAAAAAGATTTTTGTATTTTGTTTGCACCTTTTATGGATGGACACTTAGGATGACCGAGCGACAACATCATTCCATTTTTTATGTGACTATTTGATAGTGTTTTGAGACAATAGGTCAATTCATCCATATAATTTATATTGTTTGGAGTCATTAAGATGTAATTAAGTGTTACTTCCTACATGTTTGACTCATAATTTCCTTTATTGCACACATGCACGGATTTGTTTGATTATTGTGCTTGTCTTATCACAAGTTGGTTGGGTGTTTTCACTTCAATCCTTTCCTTAAAACGAACCAAGCGCGATAAAACTTGATAAGAAAGTTGTGCATGTAAGAGCCATTTGTGAGTTTGTATGCTTTGTTTGAAAACAGTGAAGGGCTACGCAAGATTATTTTTTATCCTTTGCGATTAAGCCGCTGTTAAATTAGACCTAAAAAATTGAGAAATTTTATTATCCGGGGTCCAAAGAGGTTTAAAAGATCCCGAAAAAATTTATAAGCAATAAAAAAAATTCATACAAAAAACAGGCCATTTAGGTTTTTGCACCAATTCTCCAAAGTTTGAGAATTTAGTTTAACACCTCTAAAAGAAAATACATATGAGGGAGTTTGGTTGGAGATTTTATAAAAATCTTGAAAAAGTGCTAATTAATTTTGGACGTTATTGGTGTGGAAATCACTTTGACTTTGATTTATTGATTTGTATAAGACGATGTCATCTAAATTCAATAAATTTTTACACCTAAGGATACCTTTGATGTTCATTGGTTAGGAGTAGACGTATGCATCATGCACATATGATTGATTGCGTTTATTTACCTATCGAATGTGTTCACACCCATTCATTCCATTTTCATGACTTGGTTGTTTTAGTTTAAATCCATGGTGTGATTTTTGGTATCTTATTTTTGTATGAAAATTTTGAAAAATCAAAAATAGTTTGTGAATGTTTTTGAGACATACCTTTACATGCGCGTAGCTTGATCCTTGTTTGCTATGCATTTTTATCATGACACTCCATATTTTGATTGTTTCTTCTTATTTGTCTATTTGGGGACATCATAAAAAGGGGGAGAAAGAATTATCATGTTACGGGGGAATTTTTTGCATTATGGGGGAGATTTGATTTATTAATAATTTATTCCTATATCATTTCAAACTCGATGCATCACGAAGGTATTTTTGCTTTATCTCATGTTTGTAGGTACAAAGATTGAAGATCATGATGTTGCACACCCTAGTGATAAAAGCTTTGAGAGTTTTGATGTTGAAGAAAAATTTGAGAACTTATAAATTTTACCTTTTTAGTTTTGGGATTCACGGGAGGGTAGATTTGTATAGGTATTTTGGTATTTGATAATTCGGATATTTCTTTTATGTATGTGCCGGCATAGACATAGGGGGAGATTGGCAAGGACATAATTTTATGAATGTTCGTCACAATTTATTATGTTGTATATCGTTACAATCGTCGAAGAATCGAAGAAGTTTTCATCTACAAAAGACGAATCCGAATTACAAGTTGTCTTCAACATTCAAGCCCAATAATATAATCTTTGGTAAGATAATGTTTTAAAGGTTCATTTACATTTCATATTAAGAGTTTTGGGATATTTTTAAAAGAAGTCCCAGCGTTTTACAAAACATAAAAACTACGAAAGTAGAATTCTTTTAGCTTCTTCCTTTTAGGGTTTAATCCCTTTTTGTTTACAATTCACAAAACTCCCATATGATTTAGTGAATTGTTTTGGTGTTTGAAGAACACACTTTGCTGTTGTTTACTCTTATGGGGAGGATAACCTACCCCGAGAAGACCGCGTGTCTCGGATTGCGGTCCTTGTGGTATAGCTGTGTGTGAACCATTGTTATTTTGTTTCTAGTAGTTGCTTTGGAGGTTTATCGAAGACACCGTGCGTTACTCTTGTAGGAAAAAGCAAGATTGTATGTCAGTCAATGGTCTTGTAAACTTGTCAGAGTTCTAGAAATAAAAAAAAGTTTTGCCCTTCGGGTATTTTTCCTTAAACATGTGTCACATACTTTATTTATTTATGGATTGACACACGCACACACGTAGTTACATGGTTTGGGGCTGGTTTAAGTTTGTTTAAAAATAAACTCTAATTAAATAAGGTTGAATTGGAAACTTGCGAATTTATTTAATCTATTATCACACACCGCATTTATTACGATTTTTCATTGTCAATATGGTTATACCATGGTTTAGGGAAGCCACATAAAGAGAAATATCCACCTTACTTGATAAACCTTTCGTTCACCGAGTCTCTTGAAACAGTCTTTTCTTCTTCTAAGCTCATCAGAGTGCTTTGAGCTGTTCTGGTGAGGACTAGTAACCCAGGACACATTAGGGAAAGGCCTCCTTGAGGACTATGGGGTCATGGATCCCTTTCTGGCATCGTCCTAGCCCCATTCCGGGCACGAAATACATGTTCTTGAACATCTAAATCACAATGACGTTTCTATGAAGGTTGTGTTCCAGATAGACTTGGTCTTTGAAATTTTCTCCTACTGGAAGGGGAAGTGGATCAAATCTGAAACTAGATAAAAGTATGTCATTCATCCCATGCTATATTTCCAATACCGGGTTGCTAGTGCGCAGTGTCTCAACTATCGTCATCTCCCAAGATGGTGATAACCTGGCCTTTGTAGAAGAATTCCAGTTTTCGATGAATAGAAGAATGAAGACATATTTCAAACCATCATGAAAAACTTAAATTAATGAATGGAAGGAAATTGTTATTCGAACATCTGAAATGCATATCCATATATGGTGAAAAGAAAATTCAAAAATCTTATTGTATTTTTCATAATTATTTATCAAAAATAAAATCTTTTTGCAACTTTTCGAACCTTTTCTAAAAGAAAAGAAAATATTTTTGAAATTTTTCCAATAAGAACCAATAAAGAAAAATCCAAATAAAAAAGACTCAAACTACATACAACTAGCAAACACAAATATCATCAAGTTTAAAAGCTAGTGTATGCAAACATACAAGCAATCACCCTAAGATATAACATGTAAAGATTCATGTGCCAGCATGAGAGAGTTAACTAGTCTAATATTTAGTGCCACCAAAATCGATTTTCTAACCCAAATAGATGAATATTTAGCGTGAAGGGATTTGGGAACCTTGGGGATAGTATATATCACCTTTCTAGTTTTTTTTTAATATAATAACAAAAACACTTAAGGTGACCTTTCCGACCGTAGTGTGTGCACATGTAGGACACGTACGATAGTTAGATTTCATGCAACTAAACATCTAAAACTTCTAACTTTGTATTAAGTCCCCTACACAAAGAGTTTTAGGCACCAAAAGAATCTAATATTTCCACATTAATCTTCGAAGTTGGATGAATATTCAAGTGTTATTTATTTTTCATTTATGATAAGTTCTTTTGTTTAATGTAATTGAAGATTATTAATGAAATACGTTGGAGTGAAATATGTTTGTACCTAATTTTGTTGGGTTAATTCAATTTATCTAGAAATTTATAAATAATAACTTTTGAAAATGAAAATTTAAAGGTAAATTCATAAGACTTTTAATTAATGTAAACAAACAGTAACACTTATTCATTTGTTTATTAAAACATCATTCATTTGGGAACTATAAATCTTGTTTTTGCTCTCACTTTGCCTATTGGGGTTTCATCTCACCGTCCCACTTATCAATGATGACCCTTTATGGTCCTCCAAATACATGTGTGTATGGGGGTCAATGTCGAATTATTCCCCGTTCACTATATATTCCTTCTCTTTTATTTTCATCGCATTATTTTTTAAAGGTTATATTTAGATTCTTCTCCAATAGGGATTGTTTTGTGTCAGCCTATGCTAATTTTTTAAGATCAATGGAGTGAAAATACACATTCAAGTCTTCCATGAACTCGGGAATAGTGGTGGGGGAGGAGTTTTTGTAGGTTATCTCTTTCATAACATCTCTACTGATGGGTTTTTGAACTCTAAGTAGAGTGAATGGTCAGAGGGATTTGTGATCCAATGAAACATTAACCTTAAGAAGGCACATAAGTTTCTTCGATAGTCCCAAAGGATAAGATAGGCTCATATATGGTGGGGAAATTCCATCGATGTTGAGGCAGTCCTAGCCTTCTTCCATCACATGCATCGTATTTGTACCTCGAAATTCAATTATAAAGAGTCCTTGAGAGAATACTAACCCTTCATGAACTTGAAATGCCCCCTCTGGTTCACATTGTATATTTATGTGGAGTGTGGGAGCACATTCTGGGTGGTGTGATCATTGGTCAAACCTTATATCTATGGGTGGAAGAATGTGAGGCCGAGAGGGGAATGTAGCCCCTAGAGTCTTTTTTAAATAAATATATATGTTTTTTTTTTTATAAATTCGAGGCATAAAATAATTATATTCAACATAAGTCATGCTGTATGTTGAAATATAGAAAACTCTTAAGTTAACCTACCAAACATAAAAACAACACACACACAACAACTCTATTGTTTCTGCTACCTTCCAAACACACAAAATAACTCAAGCCTTCACCCTTAGCCCCCCCTACGCCCTCCTCCTCGCCTACCCACCTCTCTCTCTCTCTCTCTCTCGTATCTCTCTTTATGTTTAGACTAAAGGTGTAGTGTTAAATTCCATTAATTTTTGAATACTTATATACAATAATTTAGTGCAAATTTATTAAATGGTCATATTAATTTTGTTAGTTTATTTCTTAGGGACATTGGATAATTTTTTTTGGTTAATTAATGTTTCGTGGTATTGTTAAATCGAAATATTTCTTAGTGTTGCGATTTAATTAATGTTAATTGGTTAATGTTTTTTTAGTGATATTATTGGTTGGTTTAAATTCTAGCCTTTAGGGTAGTTAGATTAAAATGTTATAGTATTTATGCAATGGAGATTTTAAGATTAGAATGCTATAGGTATTTACAAAAAAGTATAGGCATAAAAAATCATTTTTAAAGTGTTTGGGAATATGTAGAAAGAATAAAAATGTAATACCCCTTACTTTAGTGTATTTTTTTTATATTAAATTATCGGGTGTGGGTGATTTAATATAATTGAGAATTAAAAGAACGATTTAACATAAATATTGATTTGGGTAGAATAGTCAATATTTGTGAGAATTGCACATTTACTAGAGTGATATGGTAAATACAGTCTTGTTGTATGCAATTTCGTCGGATATGTGGGAATCGGCGGGGAAAATTAGTTATTTCTCAACCGTGACATATTTTAGTGAGTTATATGAGGTTGGGAGATGGTTTTTATATTCTGAGTTTCAAACAAAAATTTGGAGGGCACGGTTGATTTCGGAAGGGTAAAGAAAGTCAAAATGACTGCCCTGGGGTTTTTATTTGGGTTCCGGAATCTTTTTGATTGGTTTGACTCGAATTGGGGTATATGAGTTATTTTTATGTGTATTATAATTTAAAGTTGGGATTACTAATAATGAGGGGTTATTAGTCTTAAGAGATTTATTTAATCTCAATTAAGAGAAAACCCATTTGAAAACGTGAGAAGTAGGGAAAGAGAATAAGAAGCTTGAGAACCTTGGAAATCTTGTATAATCCGTGACTTTGAGGAAGAATCAGATCTTACATCTTTGAGGCAAGTGCATTAACTTGCAATATGCTTATTTGTGTGATTTATTTCATAATTTGTGAAAAGATTTTGGTAATGTTAGAGATAAATGTTAAACCCTAGACTTTAGTGTTGAAATTTAGCCTTTGTTGTGGGTATATGGGTTTGAAGGTGTAGAAATGGTGGAATTCATAATTTTGGGTGGCTTATGATGTTGAAATATTGTAGATGAAGGGTTTGCTGGAGAAACATGAAGATTTTGTAGGGTTTAGAATTGTGCAAACCAGACTGGTTTGTTGTCAGAGGATATCAGATCGGTCCGGAAGCTAAAAGTTTTTTTATCAAATTTAAGGACCCGGACCGGTTCGTTTTCTAAGGATATCGGATCGGCCCGAAAGTTGAAATCTTTCTGTTAGTTTTCAAGAACTGGAATGGTTCATTTTTGGGGACCTTCGGTCCGGTCCGATTACTGCAGTTGTAAATTCTGGTTTTATTACTCTCTAGTTGACTTTAAATACTTAGGAACCCTTTAATATTATTTGGGAAACATGTTTGTGGGGCATAATGTGGGTATGATATGACTCAATGGAGGGGTTAATTTGGGGCTACTATAGAGACATATTTAAGAGGATATTATGTTTTTTCCATTTTGAAAATCCTCCAAGGAGTGGGTATTCTTTCGAGGGGGGTTATGGGCTAATGAGTGAGAGTTCATGGGTCCTTAACGAGGTCAAATTTGAGGAAAAATAATAGGTGTAATTGATTATTAATAATCAAATAAGCGAGTAAATTATAATATGAACTTGAAATGATTGGGTGGATCATTAGCTAGAGTAAGGTGCGATATTTTCATATAGATAGGATTATTAATATATATATATATATATATATATTCTAAAATATGATGGTTTGTATATATGATGCGAATGTATATTGGGTGTGTATGATATATACTGTATGGTTCATACCCCTCTAGTGCTATCATGGGAAGTTGCGCTATGTGGAAAAACCCCTGGCTCGAGGAGTAGGGAGACTAGAGTCCCCAGGTCATAGCGTCCACTATTTTACTACGTATGAGGCAGGGGTAAGACATCTTGGGTATGATTATTTTTACCTTTAGGTAAGGTACTATGGATGCTTCCCATACTTTTGTGAATTGGTTCTATATTAAGTCGGTGTGAGAGTCCGACCGCTGGTAACCCAGGATGATATGTGAGTAATTCTTTGGAAGATAATAGCATTGTAGAGACTATTAGTATATGTGTAGGATGAGTGTTACGTATTGCCCTACCCATATGATATGCGTGTTATGTATTGACCCTTTTAGCATGAGATTGGATAAGTATGCTTTTATGTTTGTGGACTAGCATTTAGGAGCATGTGCTATGGACTAAGCGCCTAACGGATTTCCACGACTAACAATGTTAGGTAGTAGTGTATCGGGGGGTTCCTTCTTTGGATTTCTCTTGCTAGACTTCCCACGCACGAAACCTAGCAATGTGTTGGAAGTGGGGAAATGTTTGGTCATCAGTACATGAGGTATTTGAATTTTAAGGGGAATGATATCTAACTATGATAATGAGTTATAGTTACGCTAATAGGAGTTATGAATAGCCTTAGGGAGTATGATCCACAGATTTAGTCGGGTAGCATAACTTAAGATTTAATGTGTACGTTTAGGGGTGCGCTGTAGCTGAGAGGTGAGGTCGATTCTCAAGGGAGTGCGACTCCACATCAATTATGAAATTTTGCATTTTTAATTATTATGCATTTAATTCACTTCCTATAACTATTTTCAAACCCATAGCTCTGGCCTGTTTATATTTTTTCCCTTGCAATATATATATATATATATATATATTTTTGTCTATTATAGGTGTTCCTCCGCAAAGACGCTAATGATGGTTATCTATTCCAGAGTTTTGGGAGTTGTAGAATGTGCGGGATGTTACTAGACTTTTGTTATAGACACATCTCTTTTTGTAATCGAGTTAAGAATTCATAATTATAAATCAGGTGTGTATACCCAAAGGTTATATATGTTGAACCCTTATGTATTTGTCTCTTGATATTATATGGTCTGCTTCTCGACAGCATATTCGGGAATATTATTTTGTATGACTACTCATACTATGTTAATGATCTAGTCCCTTATTTGTATATTATGTTTATGCTCCGTAGTATGTGAATGATTTATTGTTAGTACACTTTATAAAAAAAAGAAACTTTTTGGCACCTGTTTATTTTATATAGGGTGGTTACCGGTTATATTTATATTCGACAGTTGGTGTTGAGAATGATACACTTAAGATTCCTATTGTATTTTAGTATAGGGGTGGCCACCCGTTATATTGAATAAGCGGGGTATCACAGGTGGTATCAAAGCATCTGGTTCAAGAGTATTAGGATCTATGCGAACTTCTACGTTCTACCATAGCATTTTTTATATAGAGCCTTATTATTAGGATTGTTGTGTTCATATTTCATCCTCGATCTTCTTCATTGACAAATTGCTTGACTGTGTTTTGATATAGTTTGTTCCTTCTAAATATGCCACCAAAACGAGTTCTCCCTGTTAGGGAAAATAGAGGAGCCGAGAATGTGGAAGCCCAAGTGCCTCGAGGGACTATGACTTCCGCAGAAGTATCCAATATTATGGCACAAGACGTTAATGCGGCGATGACCGCGATGGCACAACAGTATCCTCAGGCTGCGCAATAGCCTGCAACTCCAGCAGTTTAAACTAACCCGAGGCAATTCACGTGGGAGAGAGTGCGAGAAGATTTCCAAAAGGGTCACCCTTCAGATTTCCAAGGAGAAGCTGACATTAACCTTGCTAGTCAGTGGAAAAAGGATATTCAAAGGCATCTACGTATGGTTGAATGTAGCGACGCTAAAAAATAAATACTCTCCACTTTTAAATTAGTTGGTGCGGATCTCTAGTGGTGGGAGTCGGTTACGACCTCGGTGCAAAGAGATACGCTGCCCATAGCTAATTTTTGGGTACTTTTTGATCGTAAGTATTTTCCTCCGGCGATTCAAATAGAGATGACAAAGAGGTTGTTGGATGTAACCCAAGGGGACCGAATTGTGGTTGAGTACAAAAAGGAATTTACCCCCTTAGAAAATTTTATGCCAGATGAAGTTAATACCGAGGAGAAGATAATATTAAAGTTTATGGGAGGTATGAATTAGAGAATTCGGCAACACCTTTTGGGGAATCCGACTTTGTTAACGTTTGCAGATGCACTGTTACATTATCAGGATTATCATTTGAATTTGAAGGGGAGAAAAAAATTAAGGGACTCAAGTTCATAGAGTAATATGGGAGTAGATAGTGCTAGTTTGGCACAACAATCATAACAACAAGGGAATAAGAAGAAGGAGTGGGATATCTCTTCGGGGGATTCAGCAAAAAGGCAAAGTTCAGGAGGCTCTAGATTTAATGGTGGTGGGTTTAGGAAGAATCTTCAAGAGAACCAACAACAACAACAACAACACATTCCTCAGGGCCAAGTAGGCCGGGGGAACAATGGGGGAGGTCAATAAGGTCAAGGTTATTTCGGCCAGTGATAAGGACAACCCAGATTTGGGCAACAGGGCCAGAGGCCTAGGAACTTTGTAGCCGTTATTTTGAGTGTGGTGAGGTGGGTCATAGGAAGATAGATTTCACACAATAGAATGGGGTGCGGGTGCAAGGATATCAACAGGGTTAAAAAGCACTTTTACCACCTCCAGCGCCAGTTCAGATTGCCCCACCTCTATAGGGACAGTTGCAATATTGGCGAGTGTACAATGTTCAAAATGCAGTGTTATCGCAGGTACAACAGCCTCCGCCATCCATTGAGGGTAAGTTCCCTATCCGTGGGAATATGGGTCGGGTATTATATGATACTGGAGCATCCCATTTCTTTATATCTATTTATTTTGCACGTGCGACGGGAGTGTTAGAGTTAACGAATGTTGTTTAAATGTGTGTAGAATCTTCCTTAGGAGATGGATCGCTTATCAATTTTATTTGTAAAGGAGTAGAGATAGATTTGGGAAGATTATGTTTAGCTACCAATTTACTTATATTAGATATGCATGGGCATGATGTTATATTAGGTATGGACTGGTTAGTTAGATATCGAGCGATGGTGGATTATTTTAGGAGGTCGATCGTATTTGATATTACGGGCCAGGAAATGTTTCTTATTGCTATGCCTCTTCTGAAGGGAGGTTCAAGCACCCATTTGTATTATATCGAGGAGGAGACTTCGTAGGAAGTAGTTGCTTCCATAGACTCGATCCCAGTGGTTCGGGAATTTGCAGACATTTTTTAGGATATTCCAGGCTTACCTTCGAGTCGCGAGATCGAGTTTGTTCTAGATTTAACGCCAGGGACGAGGCCAATTGTGCAAACTCCATACTGTATGGATACTTTGAAAATGAGGGAGTGATGAGATGAAATCCAACAAATTTTGGGACAAGGTTTCATTCATCAAAGTATGTCACCTTTGAGAGCCCCTTTGTTGTTTGTGAAGGAGAGGAACAGTTCTCTGCGGTTATGTGTAGATTATCGAGAATTGAATAAGGTGACCATCATGAATAAGTACCCGTTACATTGTATTGATGATCTATTTGATCAGTTGAGAGGATCCTCTTACTACTCAAAATAAGATTTGCGTACATGGTATCACCAACTTTGTATTAGGGAGAAGGATATCTCTAAAAATACATTTTTGACCCGATACGGATCCTATGAGTTCTTAATTATGCCGTTCGGGCTAACCAATGCCCTTGCAGTGTTTATGTTTCTGATGAAGTGGGTCTTTCACGATTTCTTGGAATAATTTGTAATTGTGTTCATTGAAGATATTTTGGTCTATTCTCGGACGGAGGGCGAACATGCCAAATATTTAAGGATGGTTCTGTAGACATTACGGGGTCATCAATTGTACACCGAGTTCAAGAAATGCGGATTTTAGCTGGGAGAAGTGCAATTTTTGGGTCATGTAGTGTCAGAGAAGGGTATTTCCACGGACCCAAGTAAAGTTGCAGCAGTGAAGGAGTGGGGTCAGCCCACAACATCGACGAAGATTAGAAGTTTTTTGGGTTTGGAGGGTTATTATCATCGTTTTACAAAGGGCTTTTCGAAGATTTTGGGCCATTTGATGAATTTGACCCGGAAGGGAGTCCAGTTTGTGTGGGATGATTCCTTTCAATTAGCCTTTTGATGAATTAAAGGATAAGTTGACGTCAGCACCCATTCTCACATTGCGTAAAGAAGGAGTGGATTATTTAGTTTTTATCGACGCGTCTGTCCGGGGTTTAAAAGGTGTGCTTCAATAAGAGGAGAGTGCAATTACGTATGCGTCTCATAAACTCAAACCCCACTAGCATAATTATCCTACTCATGACTTGGAATTAGCTGCTGTAGTCTTTCATTGAGAATTTAGAGGCATTATCTACTGGGCGAGAAGTTTAGACTTTTCATGGACCATAAGTCGTTGCAATATTTGTTCACCTAGAAAGACCTAAACATGAGACAACATAGGTGGTTGGAGTTTATAAAGGATTATCAGTTTGATATCCAATCTCATCCGATAAAATCTAACGTTGTAGCTGATGCATTGAGTCATCGTCCCACCGGGCAGTTAGCAAAGGTACGGAAAGCCAAGTGGAAGGAACTTCATCAGGATGATGAGGTGGCCAAGGCTTGTATGGTCGTATTGTCAGTCACACCCGAGATGGTGATAGGGGTTGTGAGAGCTCAATCTGAAGATGCATATTGTAAGGTCATAGTACAAAAATTACTGATCGAGGGAGCAGAATCCTACTCCATCAGGTCTAAGGGTGGATTACGATTCAATGGTAGGTTGGTAGTCCTCGATAATTTCGATTGATGGCAGGCTGTTATGTCAGAATCTCACAGGTCAAAATTTGTTGTTCACCCAGGCGGGGATAAGATGTATTAATATATGCGATGGTAATACTGGTGGGAAGGTATAAAGAGGGACATAACTAAACTTGTCTCCAAATGCACCAGTTGTCAGTTAGTAAAAGTGGACCACTAGTGACCCTCAGGAATGTTACAGCGGTTGGAAATTCCTATATGGAAATGGGAAAGAATTTCCATGGATTTTATCACGGGATTACCAATGACGTAGATTAGACATGATTCCATTTGGGTTATCATGGATCGTTAGACAAAATCAACACACTTTTTGCCGATGACGATAAACTTTAGGACTGCATAGTACTCAGCTCTTTATTGCAGAAATTATGAGGTTACATGGAGTGCCAATCAATATTGTGTCTGATTTAGATAAATCTTTATCTCCCATTTTTGGCAAAGTTTTCAGGAATCCATGGGGACTGAATTGAGGTTGAGTACGACATACCATCCCCAAATCGATGGGCAAACGGGGCGAGTAAATCAAATATTGGAAGACATGCTCTGGATGTGTATGTTAGATTTTGGAGGAAGTTGGAAGCAATACCTACCATTGGTAGAATTTGCTTATAATAATTCTTAGCAATTTACTATAGGTATGGAGCCTTACGAGGCATTGTATGGATGCTCGTGTCATTCACCTGCGTGTTGGTTGGAAGTTGGCGATAATAAACTTCTTGGCTCAGAATTGATCCAGGATACTTCGGTAAAGATTGAAGTGATTCGTAACCGCATATGTGTTGCATAGGACTACCAGAAAAGTTATACTGATGCATACCGTAGGCATGTGGAGTTTGAAGTGGGAGACCAAATGTTGTTAAAAGTGTCTCCGATGAAAGGTATTATGAGGTTTGGAAAGAAAGGCAAACTTTTGCCGAGGTATGTAAGACCTTTCCCAATTATTGAAAAAATTGGTCATGTGGCTTATAGACTTTCCTTACGAGAGCATTTACAAAGAGTTAATGATGTGTTCCACATTTCGTCCGTGAATAAGTATAAAATATACGAGGGGGCTCATTGGCTTGTTCCATTGGAGGAAATTGAGTTGCAACCTGACATCTCATGCGAAGAATGATCTCTTGCCATTTTAGATCGTAGTGAGCGTAGGCTACGATAAAAAATAGTGCCTTTAGTTCGAGTCCAATGGGGGCACCATAACGTAGATGAGCCAACATGGGAACGACAGGATGATATGAGAACCATGTACCATTACCTCTTTCCATAAGGTATGTCTAAATTTCGAGGACGAAATTTATTTTAAGGGGGGAAGTATATAATACCCCTTACTTTTGTCTATTTATTTTTATATTAAATTATCGGGTGTGGGTGATTTAATATAATTAAGAATTAAAATAAGGATTTAACATAAATATTGATTTGGGTAGAATAGTTAATATTTGTGAGAATTGCACATTAACTAGAGTGATATGGTAAATATAGTCTTGTTGTATGCAATTTCGTCAGATATGTGTGTATCGACGGCAGGAATTAGTTATTTATCAACCCTGACATATTTTAGTGAGTCATATGAGGTTAGGAGATGGTTTTTATATTCTGAGTTTCGGATGAAAATTTGGAGGGCATGGTTGATTCCGGAAGGGCAGAGAAAGTCAAAATGACTACCCTGGGGTTTTTATTTGGGTTCCAGAATTTTTTTGATTGGTTTGACTCGAATTGGGGCATATGAGTTATTTTTATGTGTATTATAATTTAAAGTTGGGATTACTAATAATGAGGGGCTATTAGGCTTAATAGACTTAATTAATCTCAATTAAGAGAAAACCCATTTGAAAATGTGGGAAGTAGAGAAAGAGAAGAAGAAGCTGGAGAACCTTGGAAATCTTGTATAATCCGCGACTTTGAGGAAGAATCAGACCTTACATCTTTGAGGTAAGTGGATAAACTTGCGAAATGATTATTTGTGTGATTTATTTCATAATTTGTGGAAAGATTTTGGTAATGTTAGAGATAAATGTTAAACCCGAGGCTTTAGTGTTGAAGTTTAGCCTTTGTTGTGGGTATATGGGTTTGAAGGTGTAGAAATGGGGGAATTCATAATTTTGGGTGGGTTATAATGTTAAAATATTGAAGAAGAAGGGTTTGTTGGAGAAATAGGAAGATTCCGTAGGGTTCAGAATTGTGCAGACCGAATCGGTTTGTTTTCAAAGGAAATAGAATCGGTTCTAAAGTTAAAATTTTTTTGTCAAATTTAAGGAACCAAACCGGTTCATTTTCTAAGGATATCGAATCGGTCTGGAAGTTGAAAGCTTTCTGTCAGTTTTTAAGAACCGGACCGGTTCGTTTTTGGGGACCTTCGGTCCGGTCCAGTTACTGCAGTTATGAATTCTTGTTTTATTCATCTCTAGTTGACTTTAAATACTTAGGTACCCTTTAATATTATTTGGGAAACATTTTTTGTGGGGCATAAAGTGGGTATGATATAACTCAATAGAGGGGCTACTTTGGGGCTATTATAGAGGCATATTTGAGAGGGTATTATTTTGTTTCCTTTTTTAAAAATCCTCCAAGGAGTGGGGATTCTTTCGAGGAGGGTTATGGGCTAATGAGTGAGAGTTGACGAGTCCTTAACGAGGGAAATTTGAGGAAAAATCATAGGTGTAATTGATTATTAATAATCAAATAAGCGAGTAAATTATAATATGAACTTGAAATGATTCGGTGGATCATTAGCTAGAGTAAGGTGTGATATTTGCATATAGCTTGGATTATTAATATGTATATATATACATTCTAAAATGTGACGGCTTGTATATATGATGCGAATGTATATTAGGTGTGCATGATATATACTATGTGGTACATACCCCTCTATTGCTATCATGGGAAGTTGCACGATATGGGAAAATCCCTTGGCTCGAGGAGAAGGGATATATAGTCCTCAGGTCATATCTTCGAGTATTTTACCGCGTGTGAGGCAAGCATGAGACGTCTTGCATATGATTCTTCTTACCTTTAGGTAAGTAACTATAGCCGCTTCCCATACGCTTGTGAATTATTTCTATACCAAATCGGTGTGAGAGTCTGACCGTTGGTAGGATGATATGTGAGTAATTTCCTGGAAGATTATAGCATTATAGCGACTGTTAGTATATGTGTAAGATGTGTGTTATATATTGCCCTACCCGTATGATATGTATGTTTTGTAGTTCCCTTTTTAGCATGAGATTGGATAAGTATGCTTTTATGTTTGTAGACTGGAATTTAGGAGTACCTGCTATGGACTAGGGGCCTAATGGATTTTCACGGCTAAAAATGTTAGGCAGTAGTGTATCGGGGGGTTCCTTGTTTGGATTTTCCTTGCGAGACGTTCCATGCACGAAACCTAGTGCTATGTTGGAAGTGGGAAAATGTTTCGTCATCAGTACGTGGGGTATTTGAATTTGTGTATTTAAGGGGAATGACATCTAACTATGATAATAGGTTATAGTTACGCTAATCGGAGTTATACATATGCTTGAGGGATTATGATCCGTAGATTTAGTGGAGTATCTTAACTTAAGCTTTAATGTGTACGTTTAGGTGGGCGTTGTAGCTGAGAGGTGAGGTTGAGTCTCAAGGGAGTGAGAATCCACATCAATTATGAAATCTTGCATTTTTAATTATTATGGTTTTAATTCACTTGCTATAACTATTTTCAAACCCAGGGCTCTGACCCGTTTATATCTTTTCCCTTGCAATATACACACACACACACACACACACACACACACACACACATATACACACTCACTAGTATATGCCCGTGCCTGAAGGCACGTTGGATAGTTCCCGAAAGTATCACGTCGTGTATATACCCTATGAAGCACGGGTGCGACAAAGGGTACGGGATAAGAGCGTTGCGATTAGACAAAATAAGGCACTGGTGTGGGTAGGGTACGTCATTCATAAGACCATACATCATATTTAGTTCACAATAGTTACACAATTTTTTAAATAACCTAGGGTACGTCGTATTCTTTTGTTTAAGTTGTGTATGTTATCGATAGGACCATACGTCGTATTCTTTTGTTTAAGTTGTGTTAACATTTTACAACACCATGTAAAATTTTTGGAATTATTGGGTATAATCTCCTTTATTTATAGGATTATCCCCCTGTTAAAAAGTAAATCATACTCCCAACAACAATAATAGTTGAACGGAATCGCATTTTGTAGGCGTGTCTCTTGCAGTATTGCTAATCAGGAGCCACGTCCCCATTAAAATTGATACACAGATGATTGAGTACTAAATTAAAGATCCAAGAACCAAAAATATTTATGATCAATGGCGATCTATGCTAATAAACCTCCAATATTGAATGAAACCTGAAGAAATGAACCAATCATATCGCTGAATAAATCACAAAAAATAAGCATCCGACATTATAAAAAATGCAATTGTCGTTAATTACTGGCTCCACTTGGTGTGATCGGTAAAATCGCATTGCAACTGATGTGCTGAAACATTTTTTATGTGGAATCGTTTTGAGTCGAGTTTAACATTTTTTATGTAGACTCGAGTTGAACCTCTAAAGAACAAAATGAAATATCTTGCTTTAATGACTTACCTTCACAACAAAACCAATAAAAAAACCAATTTTCTAATAACAATTAATTCTCTTTAATTAATGATTTAAGGAAATAATACTAAAATAAAAAAAATACAATTAAGACAGTTCCACCTACACAATTGTGAGATATACAAATACAATTCAACTAAAGCACAATGCTAAAATTTTAATTTTGCATTTGATACACATTGTGGGTAGCACATCAAGTCCTTTAGCCTCATGGACGCAATGTTCGATAGCCAAACGTGACAAGATCCTTCAAAGTAGCTATATAAGAGTCCCAAAGACGACCATGATCAGGTAGTGCTCCAAGAAAGAACCAATTTTTTTAAGTAGTTCATTGAGAAGAATGAAACGTCGACCTTCATCATGACAGATCTGAGGTTTATAGTGACTTTTGAACGCCAAGGCTATTGTAGTGAATGGTTTTTTTTACTGCTTATGAAACAACTCTGAGGTCCCTATTCAACAACAATCATGTAAGAAAAATCGAGAAAATAAACAAAATTATAACCCTTAACTTTTCGATACATCCATATCAATACAAATAGTTGATTACATGTAGAAAGAAACAATGAAAGAATATTTCAAATCTACCTTGCTCGAGAGTGCAGTGCAAAATGCTCTAATTCTTTGTTGTACAGACAAAAGATAGTTTAATTTAGCCGAACCATTGAGATGAAGAACATAGTGAATTCCTTGTAATATTTTTATGGTAGTGGGAAGTTGTTTCCCTTGTGAGTCTTAAAAAGAAAGAAAAATAAAGAAAAAAGACTTTTCGGGCTTGTCTTTAGCAGCCTTCTCATGAGGCTAACCAAGATTCCCTCCCCAAAGACCACAAGGACATATTCTTGGCCTGTTGCATCCCGTCTAAAAAACATTTAAAGACCAAATCGATTTTCGTGCATACTTGGACATGCCCTGTAAGATGATTTTCATGCATACTTGGACATTCTATATAATTGCTTTTCATGCATACTTATAAAGACCATAATAGGCCTTTGCTCACTGTTGTTTCTATAAAGATTCTCATTTGAATTTCTTCATAAATTTTTCGCTTCAGTTCATCTAGAATCCACAGCTTCGTAAAATGGTATTTTTCTTATCAATGACAAACACAATATTGAAACTATGGGATCTACCATTTGCATAATGCCTTGTTACATAAATCATGTAATTCAGTTGGTTTTCTGATCATTCTATATTTTTTAAATCAACTTGTGTGGGAGCTTTTCTATTGTGATGTATTCATTTTTAATTCACCTATTTATACTAAGGGATGTTAAAGAATTAAATCGGAAGAACTAACCCTGACCATGTCAATTATATCTATGTGATCATAGACGTATTTGATTTTCTCTTAATCTGACAAATCACATGAACTCTATTTGATTGATCAGTTGCAAAAAATCCATTGTAATGAATTTGGAGTGATGGTAATGTCTCTCCTTGTTTTGGTTTCAAATGACATGCACGGCAGTAAAAATAATTGAGCACTGTGAGAGTCAACGTAGTTATCCTATCTTAAAATTTCATAGAGTATCAGTGAAAAAAAGAGGGGATCGAAAGAGGAAGATAATAAGGTTAATCCCAACTGCTAAAATTTGCAAAAAAAAAAAAATTACATCACTTAACTAAATGTTAAATATCTGTAAGATCAACTAACAATACTCAAAGTACTTTCACTTGCAGAAAATAACAAAATTTTTGTTGGGAATTTACTCGAGCATGTTATGTGAATAGTTTAAGAAACATGAAATCATGGAGAAGAAACAAAAGAAAGCATCTGAACTCAACCAAGTAGTTTTATAATAACATAACTTAAGGAGAACTAACTATTGCAATTTCTGCAATCTCAATAAAAATCTCTGGGACTCTGAACGACTTAATCTTGAGCCTCACTAAGTAATTGAAAAAACATCTTAGTATAAGAACCACTTAGAATGTCATAGTAGAGTAAATGTAAATTAATATTCCAAAGGCTGCCATACCATGGGAATCACAGGGTTGAAAGGATATATGTTTATCTGTTGCAAAAGCTGACATTCCAGTTGCTGGGAGAGTTTATATCATTAGTAATTGACACGATTATAACCTGCTAAAGACGGAGAGAGAGAGAGAGAACAAACGAAGAGATGTAGAACGGGGGGGTGCTTCGGCGACGTTTATGATTGCAGGGACCTTGACTTAATACGAAGAGAATGAACATTTATGATTGCAACGACGAAGAGAGAAGAGACGAACAAATTCAATACAAAGTGTATAATATATTCCAATATACATATCTTTAACTTATACAGAAAAGAAAAATCAAGGTAATACCACATAATAATAGGACATGAAACTGTAAATGACATTTTATTTTTACTTTATATCTTGGGATATTCAGTCCTCTAAGAAGACCCGAAATTGTACATTACATAATGATCTAACCAGGAGTGTAAATTAACTTTGATGAATACTATAAATGCTAAACCAATACTCGAAGTCGTGCTAGTAAATTCCAAACCATTTGTGATCGTCGTCTCAACTATCTGTGACATGAAAAATAACCGAGCAAGAAAAGTAGATACCTCTATAGCTTCATTCACCGTTGGCTCAACCATCTGCGAAAGTAGACGTGTAGATCCAAGAAGTCGTTCTAAACTTTTTAAAAGCTGTGCTTTTTGTTTAACTGTACAAAAAAGAGGAAATCAAAATTTCCTCTAGTTGAGCTGATTGCAGAAGCCCAAAAAATGAAATCTTCCACAAAATAGAAAAGAGGAAGTTACTAACCTCTTACAAAAAATGGAATCTGCCAACATTGCTCTATTGCATCCCTTGACGAACCATATTATTTGTAGTTCTTGCCCTCCTAAATGATACAATCGAAATACTAAACATTGTTAAATTATAATATGTATAAACGCAAACATCTTTACAATAATATCTTAGTATTTCTTCACGCAAATATCTTTACAATATACTATCTTAGTATTTCTTCACGCAAACATCTTTACAATACTTTCAATTACTCATCATTAATGATCTTAAAATAGAACTATTTAATTTCAAATCAGAATATAGAGCTTACTAAAAATCCCACGAATTGAATGATGTAGTAATAAAAAAGAAGATACTCAGCACTAAAACCCATAGAATGGATCTCATATTTGAGGTAAAACATGGATATGGATGGAAAAACAACATATATGAGATCCATTTCAGTATCAATGCCAGGAATGCTGTTGATCGGGTATCTGCATATTAGGTATTAGGTACCAGCATATCATGTATCAGGTATTAGGAGCATATCGACATATCTAGTATTAGGAATTTTCACTTTTTCAATCATCAACATATATCAAGATTGATATTGAAATTCATACCTGGATATTTACACACGTCAAAAATTGGGGTTCGAAATTTGATGAAATAATATAGTTGGAATAGAGGTCGCAAATGATACCTAGTTTTAAGCTATGTTGGCATTCAGACTATAAGTGGATGCAGCTTTCCCTTTAAATAAAGTTGGTGATGTCATCCTTGTTATCATCGTCCTTTCACCTATGTTGATTTTGAGTGGCTTCAACCCGTCATGATACTTCATGAACATTGTCCTTTCAACCCGTCAAGATACTTCATGAACATGTTGTCGCATCCCCATATAACGACGTTTAAGCTCTTATATCATTAGTTGTTGATTAAGCATCACCTCTAAAACCTACATCATTAATACACATACATAATTACTTTATATTAATGCCTTGAGTTGTAGCTTCAAACTTAATTGTGATGTAGATTTGACACTAATAATGTAGCTTTAAACTTAATGCAGATATAATCAACTCCGTAAATACGGTCTTAATACAACGATCTGTGTGATCCTATGGACATAAAGGAACCCTATAAAATCTATACAACCATATAGAATCAACAAAGCACAAAATTTTAAATACTAAAACTCAGGAGTATTCAACAACAGAACATAAGGTCTAGAGATATAAAATGAATGTTTTCCCTCGGAAAAAATTAAAAACATAAATAAATGAAGTATTCCTAAATTTAAATATCTAAAATATTATATATAAAGCCATTTAAAGGGGAAAACCATATCATCAAGCTAAAGTTGAGCACTAAAAAACAACAGACCAAGAATTAAAATCCACCATTGAAGTTCCAAATGCACAAATTGTATCAAAATAAACCCCCATCTGTCAAAACATATATTTTTCCTTTACAACTCAAATCACTGATGAAAAAAAAACACCTACAAACTACCTGATTATAAGCTCATTCTATGTAACCAACAGAGTTATTTTCGACATACAAAAAATTGTTGATATTCATAGATATTCTTATATCCAATACGCACATTGATATTCATAGATCTTGAAAAAAAGAGAAAAAAAATCAGATATTAATAAAATAATAAGGCTAATCGGAAAATAAAGTAAAAAAAATCTTTCTATCTAATCCCCAATCGTAACCCCAAATTATAGAGAATGGATTACTCAACTTATAGATCTGAAAAATCCAACACTTTCAGATCTACATGGAACTATTTGGACAAATTGCAAAAGAATCTTCAGATCCCAAATGATTTTATGATTGTTTGAAACAGATCTTTGATTTCGTGAAAATCATAATGATGTGAACAAAACAAATAGTAAAACAAAATAAGATCACGTATATACTCTATTGATTTCATCAATATAGAAATAACAATACCCCCATAGTAGCGATAGATGATGCCTTAAAAATGGAGAAGAGAGAGGGTTTCGGGTTTGTGGTGTGGAGTGGAGTGGGATTCCAATTTTGAGAGTTTGAGGAGGAAAGTGTGTATGGTCGTGATAGAGGGTGGGTGAGATAGTACAAAGAAAAGTAATTTACCACAAAAGCCCTTGTGTTTGAATTAAAATGGAAGGGTGGGAACTAAGTATTGAGAAAGAAAAGAGGGGGATTCTAAATTTGTAAGGAGTAAAATAGATAATGCAAAAAAATCATAAACATGACATCATGAATTAAACTTGTGACATACATAAGTTTTATACGCTCTCTCTCTCTCTCTCTCTCTCTCTCTCTCTCTATATATATATATATATATATATATATATATATATATATATATATATATATATATATATATATATAATACTGTTCTAAAAAACCCGCCTAGGCTCCGCCTAGGCTTAAGGCTTGGGAGAAACGCCTCGCCTTACGCTTTTCACGCCTTATTCTTGGTAAAACCCTTAAGGAGCACTTTTTTCTAAAAACAACAATGATTTAGTGAAACGATGTCGCCTTTTAAAGAATTTGTTTACAAACCGGACCATTATCTCATCCAAAATAATCAAATAGTATTTTAATTTGCATATATTCAGACATATTTTTATGATTGGTGCAATTTTTGTATTTTAATAGCCTTGTTATGGTTAAAAAATATTAAAATATATTAAGAAGGCCTAAACGCCTTTTCACGCCTTTTAACGCCTAGGCCCGCCTAGGCTTCTAAGGCTTAAGGCTTGGCCTCCACGCCTCAATCACGCCCCGCGTTTTTTAGAACCTTGATATATATATATATATATATATATATATATATATATATATATATTGTCTATTATAGGTGTTCCTCTGCAAGGACGTAAATATGGTTATTTGTTCTAGAGTTTTGGAAGCTGTAACATGTGCGGGATGTTACACGACTTTTGTTATAGACGCATATATTTTGTATTCTAGTTAAGAATTCACAATTTTAAATCAGTTGTGTATACCCAAAGGTCGTATATGTTGATCCCTTGTATATTTGTCTCTTGATATTGTATGGTCTATTTCCCGACAGCATTTTTGGGAATTTTCTTTTGTATGACTACTCTTAGTATGTTAATGATGTAGTCCCTTATTGGTTTATTATGTTTATACTACATAGTATGTGAATGATTTATTGTCAGTACACTTTATGAAAAAAAATGGCACCTGTTTATTTTAGATAGGGTGGTTACCGGTTAGATTTATATTCGACAGTTGGTGCTGATAATGATACACTTGAAATTCCTGTTATCTTTTAGTATAGGGCTGTCCACCCGTTATATTGAATAGGCAGGGTGTCACACAATACTTCCATTTAGGTTGCATTGAACTAACTATATTGATGTTAAAATTGGGGGTTTATTTTAGGGTTATAATGTTAATGTTTGTTAGAGTCTACTTTAATGTTTTTGTTCATTTATATTTTAAGGTTAATATTAGAGGATAATTAAGGATATTGTTAATCTAAATTTGGGTTTGAAATGTTGGTTTATATATTTATCTCTCTTTACATTAGATTAAATAAATTACGTTACTTTTGTTAAATACTAGAAAATAACCTTAAAAATTTCAGCTCCTACCCCTAAACTCTAAAAAATCTCCGTTAAATTAACCTACAGTCTGGAGAATTCCTTGCTCCATCCCTTCTTGTATCCTGCGACGTTACATAATTTTCTAACTAAGAGGTTAATGATGACAAACCGTGTGTTAAGCCAACACGTAACTCGATACTCGTGGAGTTTTACTCTTTGTTGCTCATTTTTTATTTGCTCCGCTAAAGGGGTCCTTCGATGTACTCACCAAGCTTTATAATTACTTTTGATAAATACAAACAATAATGTTATTGCTAAGGTAAGAAGTAGGTTTAATTGAATTCTAAGAGCTTGTGGCTTATGATTTAGCAATGCATACACAAAGAATTATTATAACCTGGCCCAAATAGTATGCACAAGACCAGGGGCGGAGCCGTGGTGCTCCTTGGGAGGTCAAGTGTCCACCCTATGATTTTTGAAAAAATACTATTATTTTTAAAATTTTGAGGGTTACATGTAATTTTTTTCAACTTTAGGGTAAAATAAGAGGATTACTTTCCTTAAAGTTAAAACCCCTTAGCCCTTAGTACACGAATAACAATCCAAAATGCTAGAAAGCAACTGGTGGTGCCCACCCCCTTTGAAATCACCATTTATTTTTCTCTCTATTCTCGCTATGGTAATGTAACTTAAATTCTTTTTATTTTATTTGAGGTTTGATATGGTGCTTGTTTCATTTCGGGTTTGGTAATTTACTATTTTGTGAATTTCTATTATTTTTATTTATATTGCGGAATTTTAATTGACCCTCCTATTCGACTCGATTTAAATTGAACGATATGAATGTGTAATTCTTGATTTTTAGTACATAGTTTGGTAAATTTTCCAAAATTATGATCGAATTTTTATGAAATATTCGTAAAAAAAACTCTTAAAAAATCATCACCGGGCTTCCGCCCTCAAAGCCTAGAAAAAAATCACACTCACACGTTCTCGAGTGCCCCACACTCAAAATTATCCTAGCTCCTCCACTGAACAAGTCTTGTTGAGACGATTATGTGCGTGTGCCTATGAAAATGATTGTATGTGTATGTATGCATGTGCGTGTGCGTGTACGACTATACATATACCAATACATACAAATTGATTATTCAAATATTCAACTCTCCGCTCTTATATTTTTTCAATGAACCAAAATATTCAAACTTTTGTGCATGTTGTAGACACAATGATAATTTGTCATAAAGTACTTGTCGCGTGTCTATGTGTGAAAGAGATAGAGAGATATTTTGATCTTTTATTGATACTCTTCATATTTGAATTTTGTTCATCACTAGTTTATTTGTGCGCCAATTTTTGTACACAAATGATGACACTTTTCAGTGTCATCTCGCTACCAAATTTTTGTGAAAGTATTCCACTATTACCTTAATAGCTTCAATTTCGAATTCGGTGTTCTCATATGATGTTTAATTTTTAAAATAAAACATTAACTTTGACATAATCAACAATTAAAAATAAAACTTAATTAAATATCACAAAATATGATATATTAATTTTAGAATTGGAGTTTTGATTGGAATGACTTTAGTATGTAAGGACCAATTCTAAATTTGAGTTGTGTGTGTTAGATCATCCAACTAAACATTATATATATGAATTTTTTTTTGGAATACAAGTAATATATTAGGTTTGGATGTTTGACAACACAAGTGTTGGAAGAGCAAAATTTCCCCTCACGCATGACTACAACTTGCACGTGAACAAAAATATTCAAAAGCCAAAATATATACGAATTTTTTTTCATGCTCTTGAGACTTCCTCAACTTAGTGAACACTTGATGTTTTCAAATTGTAGGGTACAACCATTAATTTTGTAAAAAGTCTTCTCATGCAAATCTTGTTAAAATATCCTTGCAACAAAAATCTCAAATGAATGTTGAAATATCTTCGCTAAAATATCTTTACGAACAATTAAGTATTTTATATTGGTGAGGGGAATGAATATGATCAAAATCAATAATGCAAAAAATTTAAAGCCTTGACCCATAATACTTTTAGAACGTAAATAATAGAAAAATGTATAACACTTTAATTTTATTTCAATTTAAAATTAGCGTTCTATGAGTTCTGATCTACAAATTCTTAGGGAAATAAAAGGAAAATAGAGTTAGGCTGATTGGTGTGATCCTCAAATTGATCTTCAGATTTGTTATCACTGCAAGAAGAATTTTCAATTTATATGAAAATTTTAGAATAAAAAGAAGGGATATTTGAGTCTTAGGTGTCATTATTTTTGGTTAATAAGTCAAGCACATTTTTCTTTCTTAGGGTTTGACCTTCAAATGAACACTTATTGTCCATGTGTTAACGCAAGATTCTCCAAAGGGTTGAAGACGGTGTCGTCCAGGATTTGTTAGATTTTTTCTGAGCACTTTACTCAATTGGGCCAAAGAGAATCAAGTTGTATTCGACGTACGTGCTAGAGTTCGTGGAGAATCTTCATCGAGGTTTGTAGGTGGGCCTGTTGTTAGTTCGGGATCTCTCTTTGGGGGTTTGATACTTTTTTTTTTATTTTGTATACTCTCTGTATACATGTTTCATTCCTTCAGCAGTTTTCTCAATACATTTAATTATAAAAAAAATAATTTTATTAACAATAAAACTTTTTATATTTTTTTATAAAAATAAAACTATTTTGACTATCTAAAAAACTATTTTTATTATCAATTAAAAACGATTTTTATCATTATAAACAAATTCATGTTATTTAACTCTTTTTAATTAAAAAATGTAAATTTGTTAAATAGCAAACATTTTAATAGATTTAAAATAGCAAAAATATTTTATATAATATTTCAAAACGTAAATTGTACTTTTTTTTAACTCTTATCAAAATGTTTGCTATATAACAAATGTACATTTTCTAAATAGCAAATTTGTTTTCAAGGAAAAGTAGTTTAATAATGTGCATTTGTTTATAATAAAACTAATTTTGTAAAAGAGAATAAAAATAGTTTTTTATTGTCGAAACAGTTTTATTTTTTAAGAAACTATAAATAAAGTTTTTATTATCAATAAAACATGTTTTTAAATAGTCAAAACAAGTATTTGAATTGTTTTCTTGTTTTAAATATAATAGTTTTTAAATAGTTTTTTGTAAATAAAAGAGTTTTTAAATAGTTTTTTTGTAAATAAAGAGTTTTTATAAAAACGTTTTTTTTAATTTTTTATGAAATATATTTTTTTAAATAAAAAAATCTTTTACTTTTGAATTATCTATATACATGTTATTTGTTGGTGGTTGACAATTTATGAGGGTTATTTTCGAAAAAATATGTACCAAAATGATGAGTTAACTATCAATTAACTGTATGTGTTTGTTTGAAGGTAAACTTCAATAATGACAAATTTGCTTGACTTGTTAACTGATAATAAATGACTGCCAAGACCCGAATAAACATTCTTTTTGTTCTATACTTCTCATGTAAAATTGCAAATTCTTCTTGCTATGACGACAAATCGGAATAATAATTTGAGGATCACATCGATAAAGACTAACTAAATTATCTTTTTATTTCCTTAAGAATTTAAAGCTTACAACTCATATAGCTACATTTAATTTAGAACATCAATTTTAAATTAAAAAAATTAAATTGTTATACATTTTGCTACAATTTACGTTTTGAAAGTATTATGGGTCAAGGTTTAAAATTATTTGCTTCATTGATTATGGGCCTATTGGTTCCCATTACCCATGTAAAATACTTTAACATTCTTTAAGATATTTTAATAATGATATTTCAACATGCGTGTGATATTTTTTGCTGCAAAGATATTTTAACTAGATTTTAATGGTAAATGTTTTTACAATAGTAATGATCGTTCCCTACAATTTGTAAACATGATGCGGTCAATAAGTTGACCAAGTTTTAAAGACCTAAAACAAAATTCGTATATATTTTGGAATTTCAATCGCGTGCAAGTTATAGTCACACGCGAGGGGAATATTTTCTTTTTATACATGTGTAATGTGAAACATCCAAACCTAATATATTACTTGGATGGGACTCTCCATGCATAGCTATTTAATGGTTAGCTAGATAATCCAACCCACACGTCTCAAAATTTAGAATTGAGCCTTACTTATTAAGTCATTCCAATCAATTCTCCATTCTAAAAATTAATATACCCTATTTTAAGATATTCAATTAAGTTTTAATTTTATTTGTTGATTACTTCAAAGTTAATGTTTACTTTTAAAAATTAAATATCATATGAAAACACTGGATTTGAGATTGAAATTATTATGGAAATTTTGGTAAACTTTCATAAAAATATGGAAGTGAGATGACACTCAAAAGTGTTATCATTTACGTAAAAAAAATGGCCCACTAATAAACTAATATGGAGCAAAACTCAAATATGAATAATGTCAATAAAAAATATCTCTCCATCTCTTTCGCATAAAGACAAATGACAAGAACTTTATGAAAAATTATCATGTATGCACAAAAGTTTAAATATATTGGTTCATTGAAAAATAGAAGACTGCAGATATAAATCTTTGAATAATAAATTTATATGTAATGGTGTATGTATATATGTTTGCCTAATGCATGAACAAAAGTTTGAATATGTGTTTGTGTGTGGAGACAGAAAGAGGGGTGGGAGCCCATTTAATACAATTCGTGAAAGTAGTCGACCATCCCATATTGATTAAAATGTTGCCCGACCCAAATCGTGAAATAATTTATACACGAGTATTTTAATTATATTAAAACACTTGCGGATATAGTCAAATTAGGTACTAACAATGTCAAAAGAGATATTACGGTACTCCTTAATATATCCACATGTTATTTTTACTTCCATGTACAACTCAAACTCTACGATGATTCACCTATAAATTGTACACCCTGACTCGGGGCAAAAGGATGTAACAAACTTTGTTGAGAGACACTATGATAAACAGTAATCTCTCTATGTACTTAGGCCAGTTGTTAAACCACGTATATTGTTGTGTTTGATTTTTACTTTCTGCATTTGTGATTATTTTCATAGATTTCTTCATTATGATATTTCTTGTACACACAATTGGCGACATCTATGGGAAACGATTTCTATTCCTATGAAAATATTCACAAACATAAAGACTATGATGTCTCACCACAGCAACATCATTCCTCAAGTTGTCAATGTGCAGGAAGACCTAGTTCCTCCTTGGGTCAGGTCTGAAATTCACCAGCATACAAACCCGATGTTTCACCAGGAAAGGAAACCTTTTAAACAAGGATAGGGAGAAACTAGATCTACGTTGATCTCTAAGTTGGTCGACAATTACGAAGACAGACTTCATGAACAAGAGGAGGTTACACGCCTCCAGGTAAAAGTGAATGCTCACCTTGAAAGGCGGCCTGAGCTGATGGAGAGAGATTTCTAAAAGGGCACCAGGAAGTGCCGAGATAGGACTCCTAATCCTCAAGCGAGTAACACTCTCAGTCAAGGGAGGAGCTCCAAGAATGAATAAGAAAGAACTAAATGTGATAGGTCAGTTCATGGTCGATCAGAGCGTGAACATCCAGAGAGACGCCATCGGTGTAACAATCGACAAAACAAAGACATCACGATTCTGGTCTATAGGGGGATGGACCAACATCCAACCCTCCGCAAAGCCAGATCCACCAGAGAGCTAGCTAAGAGGGATCTTAATACTCAAATGAAGTGCTATTTTTCAAGGGCTATCAAAGAAGAAGAGCCCCTCAAGAAGATTCTTGTCCCCAAGTTCAAGATCTACGACGGGAAGACAGACCCCATAGACCATGTTCGGCAATACAGACAAGTAATTACCATATGGAGCCTTAATGATGCACTAATGTGCCAAATTTTCCCTTTTAGCATATGTGACGTATCACATAAGTGATTTGAAAGGATGCCTCACCGGTCAATCAGAAGTTTTGAAGCTCTAGCAAAGGCCTTCACTGCTTGCTTCATAACCAGGAGGTCCCACCTAAGCGAATGGATGAACTACTTACCATGAAGAAGAAGCCACGTGAGAACCTTCAGGATTACGCTAAAAGGAATTGGGAAGTCTCAAACGATATAGAAGAATGATCGAAGAAAGTTATGCAGCATCCTTCAAAATTAGTCTGCCGACCACCTCCTTGTTGCACCAGTCCCTAACTAAGAAAGAGGCCAGCACCATTAACGACCTCATGGACCTTATTGAAAAGTACGCCAATGTGGAAGAAATAGTTCACTTTAATGTAGGGGACAATGGTCGAGCAAAGGCTAATAAGGGACAGAGAAAAGTGATACTGAGAAGAAGGGAAATAAGAATGAGGGTAAGAATGACTCCAAGAATGGGAGCAAGACCGACCCCTCCACAACATTCCACGTTTTTTACATAGTCTTTAAGAACCCATTTATAAAATCATGAGAAAGAGATGATCCATTCATCAAGTTGCACAAAAATATGGGCATCGACCCGACCAAAAGACATAATGCGCTGAGATTCACATTTCAAAAGGAGGATAACCATAGAATTGAAAATTGTAAGGCTATGAAATCACTCTTGGAGGGGCTGGACCAAGCTGGGAATCTCAATGAGTAAATCGAGAAAAAATCAGGTAAGGTCATGACTAAAGGTTACCAGAAGCCAGACAGTGTCCTTGATCATGACACAGGACACGAGTTTGCAGTAATCGATGGGCATCAGATCTTAAGAAAATCTAGGGGAACATTGTGCAGATGGAGCTTGAGAAGGTGACCACCATTATGGAGGCTTTTCAGATCGACCTTGCCTAGACACATGTTGGTAAACGTCGATGATTAGAGGATGTATTCTATACCAAGCGTATCGTGTTTACAGAGGAGGATTTGGTTAGGTTCAGAACCCCACATCATGACGCAAATGTGATTACTCTTCCAACTATAAATTGGGACGCTGACAAGCTTCTTGTCTACTAAGGGAGCTCGTTAAAAGTGATGTTCCTGAAGCTATTCCATAAATACATGTTGAACATCTCCGACTTTAAGGAAGCTACAGTTCCATTGGTTGGTTTTTCAGGAAGGATCACTATGACTCTGGGGAAGATAGTCCTACCAGTTAGGGTTGGAAACATCTCAAAATTAATTGAGTTCTTAGTAGTGGACATTAAGTCCCCGTATTATACCATTTTAGGCATAGATCGGCTCCATGCCATGAAGGTCGTACCATCTATGTACCACTAGAAGCTGAAGTATGTTACTAATCGGTGGTAATCAAGATCCACGGTGATCAGGTCACAACCAGGATGTGCTTTATCGTAGCCATTTTCCCTAAGAAAAAAAAGAATAAAGGGGTTGATGATGCTCAAGACGGAGCCCAAGAGGGGGGTGTACCCTCCAAATCGCAACTATGATACGACCAACAAGTTAGGGGGATACTAGGGTCCACCTTGTTGATAACATCATTAAAAACCTAAAAGAAGTTGGAGCCGATAAAAAATTACCAGAGAGGAAATATCTGGTAGGAACCAGGCTCACTGATCAAGAGAAGACAGAGTTAATTGCGTTCCTCAAAAGAAATCGGGATGTTTTTTCTTGGGAACCGTATGACTTGCCAGGGATTAATCCAAATGTAGCCTGTTATTGCCTTCACATCGATCCGACCTTTAAGTTGATCACTCAAAAGGCACTCCGAACAGCCCTCGAGATGGCTAAAGTGGTGGAAAATGAATTAGGGAAGCTATTGGATGTAGGATCCATTAAGGAAGTTCAGTTTCCCAAATGGTTGTCGAACCCAGTGGTGGTACAAAAGAGCAACGAAAGTTGGAGAGTTTGTATCGATTTCACAGACCTCAAAAGGATATGCCCTAAAGACAACTTCCCTCTTCTGAAAATACATCAGTTGGTCGACGCTACAACGATGCACGAAAGGATGAGCTTCCTAGATGACTACTCTGTCTACCATTAGTTTATTTTATTCATACCCGATTAAAATAAAACCTTATTTATAACCCCTATTGGGTTGTATCTCTACAAGGTTATGCCATTCGTCTTAAAGAACGCAGGGGAAACTTATCAAAGATTGGCCACCAAGATTTTCAAGAAACAGATGGGATGGAGGTCTATATTGATGATATGTTAGTCAAAAGCAAGAAAAAAGGAAACCACCTCATAGACTTATCCAGAACCTTTGAGATCCTCAACAAATATCGGATGAAGCTTAACACGAGTATGTGTTCATTCGGTGTCCAGTCACAAAAGTTCTTAGGCTATTTAGTCAGCAAAAGGGGGATTGAGACCAATTCAGATCAGATCGATGCTATCACTAGATTTTAGCTGATCAAGGGTGAAAAGTAGCGCAGTGTCAGTACGCCAGTAGTTGAATTCGTTTCACTACCTCAATAAAAAACCTAAACTATTAACAACATTCTTTACGGGAGTACATCTGCCAGTCCGAGTATTGAGTTCACGGAGACTAGTTGTTAGAATTCTATTAATTTAATACTTAGTGAATAAAAGCATAAAATTTGATGATTACAATAAATATCAAGCTAGGCATGTATTAAACATAGATTAACAAAAATGAGTAAAACAATAGGTTGAGAATCGTCTCCCTCACATGGGCTAAATAACATAAATGGTTACATGAACATAAAAGCGCTAACAAGATTAATCGCATTTGGACAATTAATTAAACCTTGAGTTGTCACCCTCTAAATTATCATAAAGCGGTCAGTCTTGGTTTTAAAATCCAGTGAGACTAGTTGCTAGAATTATATTGATTTAATACTTCGGGCATAAAAGTGTAAAAGATAATTGTTAACAAAAGAAAATGTAATACTAGGCATGTGTTTAAACTAAGATTAACAAAAAGGAATAAAAATTATAGATTGCGACTAATATCCCTCACCTCGATTTAATTGGTATAAATGGTTACAAGGGAAGACAAGTTTAACAAGATTGAATCTCATTTCAGCAATTAATTAAATCTAGAGTTGTCACCCCCTAAATCATCATAAAAGCCTACTATGATTTTTGCATCATCAAATACCTCGGAAGTTACACACACAAGATTGTAAATACAGAGCATACATGATATACCCGTTAAATATCCTAGCCATAATAATAAGAAAAATCGAATCGAATTAAACTCATAAAACCCATCACCATAGCAAAGAAACTAAATTAACCCAAGGTGAGTTCAATCAATCACTACCTAAACTAAATTAACTACACAAAATAATGGAAGGCATGTATTTAAATACAAGAAATTAAGGAAAATAATTAAATTTAAGTTACAAAGAAAGTAAACAAATAAGAAGGCAAGAAAAACAACAATAAAATATTGGATTTAAAGAGAGAGGTGATGAATAGTAACTTACAAACCCATTTGGGTGAAACCTTTTAGGAGAAAGAGAAGCAAAACCAAAAAAATCTCCTCCAAAACCCTTCTTCCTCTAACCTAACTATTAAAAAGATGATAAAAACAAGATAATGAAAGATATGTCTTCAAATACACAAAACACACTAATATAGTAAGTGGTAAAAGAAATAAAGATAAAAGAAAAGAAAATGATTTATCCTAAGTGTTTTTGGTGTTGTCCTTCCTCCGCGAAAAATCCCATTACTTCTTCATTATTGATCGAAATTGTTTACCGTTGACCGAACACATGAAGATGACTCAGAGGGCTTCAATTCGATGAAGACACTGGGCCAGAAACCTAAAATATGAAATTACAAAAATTCCCCTGTACGCGTGATTATCGATGGAAGTTCCTCGGAATACTACCAAACTTCACACTAAGCACCGTATTACTTATAAAGCTCAATTATACCTCGAAAAACTTGTAAACATATAAAATAGAGGTTGTCTAGTTAACGGACATAAATATAGGAATTATGGTACTCGAGGGGCATAAGTAACGAGGGTGAATATATGCAACATTCGAGCCGAATCACCAGCTTTATCAGACATTGCGAGATATTCAAAAGGTCACTGGTATGCTCGCGAAACTCAATTTCTTTATCTCCAAGTCTTCGGCATGCTATCAATAATTCTTTCAACTTTTGAAGAATGATAAAGGCCTCACATGTCACGACAATTACTCGCAAGATCTGGAAGAGATCAAACCCTACCTCAGCAAACCACCCTTGCAAGTCATTCCAAATGATGGAGACCCATGATACCTTTACCTTGCAGTATCGGACCACGATATAAGCTCCGCCTTGGTATGTGAAAAAGAAGGAAGTTATCATCCAGTTTATTCACCATCAAGACACTTATGAACACAAAACAGTGGTACCTGGCTCTGGAGAAGCTCGCCTATGCGTTGGTAGTCACCTTGAGGAAGTTAAAGCATTACGTTGCCCATTCAATAACCGTAATCACTTCCTAACCCTCAAAGATGTGTTGCGGAAAGTCGATCTCTCTAGATGGATCTCAAAGTGTTCGATAGAGATTGGGAGTTTTGTTACCAACTTCCAATCGAGAATGATGATTAAGGGATAAGTCTTAGCAGACTTTATTGGAAAATTTACAGGGAATCAACTAATAGACAAACTGGGAACTGAGCAATTAACAACCGAAGAAGCATAGTCTCAGAAATGGACCCTACACATTGATGGAGCCTTCAACTCTAAGGGGGAAGGAGTAGGGATCGTTCTCATCACCCCTAAGAACATTGTGATTGAGGAAGAAATCATATTGGTATTTGAGGCCTCTAACAACGAAGCTGAGTATGAAGCACTGATCTTCGATTTTTATATAGCCCAACTATTAGGAGTAAAGAGCCTTCTCATATTCGGCCACTCCAGACTGGTCTCCAAGCAAGCGAGCGGGGAGTTCAACGCCAAGGATAATCTGATGTCGGCTTACCTCGCTGTGGTAAGAGGACTTATGATAAATTTTGAGAAAGTTATAATTCAACAGTTCCCTCGGGGGAAGAACAGTCACGCTGATGCCTTAGCGGTCTTGAGTTCAGTAATTGACTCCTACTTAAGGAGGACTATTCAAATATACTTCCTCATACAGCCAAGTATAGACCAGATAGTCATAGCCGAGAAGGTCCTCCTCACAGCAAAGGCTCCTAGTTGGATGGATCCCATTATAAATAATCTAAAAAGTGATACACTGCCTGATGACAAGAGGTCGACACATTAAGTAAGGGTCTAGGTTGCTAATTTTATCTCTCCCCGTAAAGAAATATTTACAAGAATTCATTTACAAGTCCTTATCTCCAGTTCGTCCACCCATATGACACCGAGTAAATACTTGGCGAATTTCATGAGGGTATCTGTGAGAGTCACGTAGGAGGGAGATCTCAGGCCTTCTAAGCAATTAAGGAGGGCTGCTGGTGGACTCATACATAGTAGGATGCAGACACTTTAGTTTGTAAGTGTGAAAAATATCAAAAGTATTCTCTTATGATCCACCAGGACACCAACGATCTGAAATCACTTATAATCCCATAGTCATTCGCACAAATGGGGGCTAGACATAGTGGAACCATTAATTATCGCATCTGGAAATCGAAAGTATCTACTGGTGGGCACATAAAACTTCACCAAATGGTAGACACAGAACCACTGGCGAATATTCGTGAGTCAGATATGACCAGGCTCATCTGGAAAAACATCATAACACGCATTGGGATATTAAGGACTATCATCACCGACAACAGTACTCAATTTGAAAATAGCTTCTTTCAATGTCTTTGTCATGAACATGGTATCAGGCAGCTATTCAGTTATATGGCATATACCCAAAGCAATGGACAGATATAGGCTTCTAATAAAATTGTGGTCTATGGACTAAAAAAGCAGTTAGAAAGATCCAAAGGTGCCTGGGTGGATGAGAATATTCTATGGGCTTATCGCAGCACCCTTAGGCAACCAATCGGAAAAACACCATTCGTACTTGCTTACGGGATCCAGAAGTAGGTCTCCCCACCATGAGGACCGCTTTGGTTAACCAAGGCCTTAATAATGATGATTTAAGCACTAAACTTGAGTTAACAGACGAATCGAGAGAGTAGGTCGTGATCAAGTTAGCTTCTTAATAGCAAAGACTAGCCAAGCAATATAGCAAAAAAGTCAATCAGAGGAAATTTTTAGAGGAGATTATGTCCTAAGGAAAGTCTTCGACAGTGCCGGGAAACTATTAGACAATAAATTACGACCAAATAGGAAGAACCCCTCAGAGTAATTAGATACGACCTTCAATGAGCATATCACTTAGAAACGCAAGAGGGTAGGGAGTTTACAAGGGCATTTCATGCAACCAATCTCAGGAAGTTTTATTTTTTAGTCTTATTTATCATTTATTAACACATTTAGTTTAAGCAAATTTTCATTTTCAAACTTATATTGCTCATCAAACAATATCTAATGAATAAAGGATGGTTGGCCCCTTCACTTTTGTATTTTGCATTGGATACTTAACTCTTATTGGTTACGTTTTATTAAAACAATAACGCCTTCGTGCGTGGCTAAACTCCTGCAATTACGGCAACTTGTTTAAATTATTTTCAATCAGGAAACTTCACATGTCGAGCAGGGTTTGTAATAGTTATAACAAGTCACTAAAAGAATTTTAATTACTACATCCCTCTGGTCCTTGTTACAAACACAAGAGACCTCATGCGTTGCCTCGGTTATAAAAAAAACCTTGAGGTGATCCTTACACAGTAAAACTAACTTAGATTGGTCATCAACTTTGTTAGTCGCAAAAATCTGCTCAGGCGGATGGCCCAATTACCAATTGCATTCTCTCCTTCATCGTACTTAGGCCTAAGGGAGTGTGACGACACAATCTAAAAGGTAAAGTAGATGGAATGACATTACTAAGGCATGTTGGACCGGGAAAATGTTTAAAAACAAAACAACATTAAGCTAACACTATCTTTTAATACCATTTAGTCAACTAATAAGCTCAAAATGATAAAACTCAAACAACAAAGGACTCACGGTTGTCGATTAAATATTATCCAGTCAATTATTATTTGGTCAACAAGTATGCAGGTTTAGTCAGCACAAGCTCAAAACATCATAAATTAATAAATGAAACTTTCATTTACTATGATGAGAAGATACGTTTACAATAAAGACCAACAAAATACAAACGCTTAAGATGTCTAGGGATGGAGATCAAGGTATTAAACAACGATCTCCCTTTGACCATCATCTGGTTTAGGAGAAAACTCCTCCACATCGCTATCTAGATCGGGCTCCAAGAGATGGGGAGGAATGGAATTGACTGTGATCCATTTATCATCCATCGAGAAAGGATTATCGCGGTAGGCGAGGCATTCGTCCTAGTATTTATACCACAGCCTGGACTCCTTGGAAGTCTTGGTCTTCTAAGGGCGCTCAACTATCTGTGGGAAAAAGATGCATCTTCTGCCTCTTTAAGTTTTGCCGAGGTATCTGCCCAACCTGCATTATAGCCCTCCAAGAAGGCTTCTCGAGGTCCTATTTTAAATGCATTCCTCAATTTCTCAGCACGCTCGTCGAGCCCAGCAGCATTGAACATCAGCCCAGCTACTTCCCTTCTCAGAGCATCATTCTTTACCTCAAGGACTTCAGCCACCTGGCGAACCTAAGTGTTCTCTAGGAGTTTATCCCTTAAGGAATTGACTTCTTCTTGAACAAAGGCATCTAACTCCTTCATATCTTAAAGATTTTCTTTTAGCTTAGTGACCAACTCAGACTGGTCCTTGTATTGTTCATTTCTTATCCTGAACGATTTACAGATCTTTACGAAGTCTTTGTGATCCTTCAAGCTAATGTTTGGACCAAGGATCTGCCCCAGGCGGGAATTATGAGGAATATACCGATGTAAATTAACAAAGTACAAACAACACACACCAGATCACAAGCAAACTATCATCACACAAAGCTCAAGGAAATGCATGCTTAAGAACAATATTTTATCTTTATTAATTAACAATAAGGAGGGGCTAAAAGCCAGTGCAATAAGTTTCCAAAAATAATTACAAATTTTGAAAAGATAAAACCATACAAGGAAAAAAGGAAAAATTCCTAGTCTACGGTCCTTGGTCTGTCACTTGATCGACTTCAACAATGGATTTTCCCCATATTAATGATAGTCTTATCCTTACCAGAATCATGAATTGCGCCGACCTCAACAAAAAATATCCCAGCATGAGCAGCAGGTTTACCATCTCCCTTTTTGTCCTCCTCGAAAGGGTCAGGACCATGAGAATAAAGGCTAAAAATCTCAGATTCAATAGGAGTTCCAATGGCCTTCAGAGCCCAGTCCCAACCTTTCTTAAATGCGACCATACATCTATAGGCAAGCTAGTACTCGATGTCATCATAGGCATTAATAAAACCCTCGTAGTAGCTCGTGTCTCTCTTTTGAGGAATATCCTCATCCAACTTATCAATCTTTCTAGACAAGGATTCATTTGCCTCTACCAGATTGGCCTCATCATCGACCACCACCTTCAAGGAGGTCCCGAGTTCATCATAGGCCTGTGTCATCTTCTATTTTCTCTCACTCCCACGCCTGGTGAGCTTCTAAAAATGCCTTCCTCTCACATTTCAGAGCATCATTCAGCTCTTGTTCCTTCTTGGATTTATTGGCTTGGTCATTCAGGAGAGTAGTAAAATTAGATAATAACTACATAGAAAGAAAAATAGTAGGAAGTTAGTATAAAGAGAGGGAAGGTACAAAAAAGAAAATAATGGAGAAGATTTACTACGACCATCCCCTGAGTATTTTTAAGGGCGAGCTGGGATGGCCCCGACCTCGAGGAACGCTCGCAATCAGTAGAGAGCACCACCGTCTTCAGTAGGTCAGAGGTGAGGTAGGTGGCATCACCCATGCTATCCCCCTTAGTGATTATAACAGAAGAGGAAAATCCGTAGGCTTTCAGGGCCAAGATTCTTTTGGCCTCCCTTCTTTCTTCTCCTTTCTTCTCCTCCTCTTTCTTCACTCTCTATCTCCATCTTCTTCTCTTTTTCCTATCTTGACTTCTATTTTTCTTCTCCTCCCCCTGTTAGATGGACTAGAACCATAAGTTTTTGGGGATCCAGTATCAGATGTCTTCAAAGATCTAAGCTGATCATACATGAGGCTATATCATCATCAGCATCATGAGCCTCAACTTCCTTCTCGTTATCAAAGGGGAATGTCTTCATCTTTTTTTGCCTCCTCCTCCTCCTCCTCCTATTCTTCTTCTTCTTCTTCTTCTTCTTCTTCTTCTTCTTCTTCTTCTCCAAATCTCTCTTCCTCCTCCTCTATCATAATAGAGTCAAAATGATCGACCTCATGAGATTTTAAGTTTGGAACCTTATTTACCGGACGAGCAATACAAATAGTAATCATATTTTTGTATTCCAATCGAAAGGCTACTGACCTCATGTGTTCGCCATCTGATAGCCTTTCCTTGAAGTTCCAGGCATTTACAAGCTCATCAGCATCAACCTCGCTTATATCAGATTCCTAATTTTTTACACGAGCTATAAGAACAAAGGGAGAAGAATATTAGATAAGAGGATTGGGGATAAAAAGCAAGAAATGCATAGTCAAGAACAAAAAAATGACCTATTTGGGCCTCTCCATCGTAAAAAATTACGGGACCCCTTGCCTTTTCCCCACACCAATAGGAGGATATTGCTAGTTTCTAGCAATGAAATTGTTTTCCCCGTAATCCTTGTGGGAATCAAAAAAATTCACCACCAGAATCCTCTCAATCTTCCTTATTTTTAAATACAAAAGGCCTTCCTTAGTTTACGACCACACGTAGCAGTAGTAGATCTCGACAAGGCCTGGTTTTGTTACATAAAGGGTTTTTATCCTATGGACCCCATTAAATATCTTCCAAATATTAGGAGCACACTGGGAATACATGATTTCAAAATATCTGAAGAACCTAACGAACAACTAGTTTGGGGGAAATGTTAAAGCCCCTGGGTTATTAGGGGGGTGGGAATCCAGGTCCCCCTTCGACATCATAAACATTCCAAGGAAGGGGGGCACATTCTATGATCACCCACTCAGTAATATTATACTAGAGCCTAAATTTATCTATCGTTTTGTTATCGCTTCGCCATATTTAACGAATAAGGAAGAAAACCCTAGCTACAGCTACACAATAAGTTCCAAGAAAAGCTTAAGAAGTAAAGAGCTAGACTTACAAAGATTGACAAAGCCCGGGAGGAAAAAAAATGATGAAGAAGATGAACTTAGCAAAGTCTTAACAAGCAAGGAAGGAAATGAACTGAACTGAATTAATGTGAGAGACTATATCTTTGATTCAAAAACCGATGTCAATGATGAACACAATCTTCTAAAATGATTTTGGCAGTTCAAATATCTGGTCGGACAAAAGTACCCTCGCCCGTTCAAATAAATCTCAAGTATGCCATGTTGATATGTTCAGGCTGAGCGTACCCCTGCATATTTCTTTTATTTGAAAATTTTCCATTTATGACTCAAGGCATGGAGGTTTCAAGCTATGGGTCCTTTAAAAATTATTGGCCCGAAGTCCACAAGGCCCGAAATTTTCAGGGACAATTGTGGGAGGCCATTTAATACAATTCGTGAAACTAGTCGACCAACCCAGATTGATTAAAATACTTCCCGACCCAAATCATGAGTTAATTTATATACAAGTATTTAATTATATTAGAACACTTACGGATAGAGTCAAATTAGGAACCAATAATGTCGAAAGAGATATTCAAGTACTTCTTAATATATCCACATGTTATTTTTACTACCATGTACAACTCAAACTCTATGCTGATTCACCTATAAATTGTACACCCTGACCCGGGGCAAAGGGATGTAACAAACTTGATTGAGAGACACTATAATGAACAGTAACCTCTCCATGGACGTAGTCCAGTTGTTAAACCACATATATCGTTGTGTTTGCTTTTTACTTTCTGTATTTGTGATTATTTTCATTGATTTCTTCATTATGATATTTCTTGTACTCACAATTGGTGCTGTCTATAGGAAACGATTTCTATTCCTATCGAAATATTCACAAACAGAAAGACTATGATGTCTCACCAGAGCAACATCATTCCTCAACTTGGCAATGTGAAGGAAGACCAAAATCCTCCTTGGGCCAGGTCTGAAATTCACCAGCATACAAATGCGAGGTTTTTCCAGTAAAGGAAATCTTCTAAAGAAGGACAGGGACTGTGACGACCCGGATATGATTATGATAAACCATGTGTAAATCATGCTTACCATATGGGATGAGGATAATGCGTTATTATAATATAAAATGATAAGTTATTGTGTTTAGCCTAATCCTACCTTCATAACTTATGAAATGTTGAATTAGTCACAAACACAAATTTGTGAAGTCTTTGGTAGGAATCTTCAAGTTTGGGACTAGTTTTGGCCACTATAATATAATAATTGACTTGAGGTGAAAACTAGATAGTTGTATATATATGATTTACGTTTGTAACACAATAAACAGTGTGTAAAATAGATGTTCGAGCAAGAAGTTATGCTGGAATTACGAAGCAGGGGCAAATTTGTCCATTCGTTAAGTGGTATTTTGTCTTATATGTATAACAAATGGATGAATTTCATTGGTTGGAAGGGGGGGAAAGCTTGGCTGACTTAAGCCCCTTGAAATAACCTCATTATTCAGCCAAACTCATCTATTAGAGAGTTTGTCCTGAAGAGAGAGAAACGAGAAGTTTAAGAAGAGAAAGGCGAGGAAAAATGGGAGAAAAAATCCATATGAAATTACGAAAACATACCTAAGGTAATTGTACTTGTAAATGTTGTATATTGTTGTAATTATTGATTTAAAATGATATAAACAATCATTTGTTTACTAAACTTCCATTTTTTGAGGGATACGTATGGATAGATGTGGGTTTAAGTAAGGTTGAACGTGTAAATCATGTATATTGATTCGATTGGAAACCCTTTGTATTCAAACTCCTACAACTTTTTGTATACGTATTGGAATCGAATAATTACAGTTGGATATGAAAATATACTCATATATGTATAACATATCCAAATATTATGTGAAAATACCAAGAAATGAATCTTTGGTGATAGTTTGAAGTTCATGTATTAAATCTGCCCCAAAGGTGTAAGTATGCACACCAGGTGTTCGATGTTTTGATTGACATAGCAAATGAACCTTAAAAATTATGAAACTTTAATTTTGTATTTTTCAATATGTTTATGGATGTTGGGAGAAATATCAAATGAATTTATGATGCAAAAAAATTATGAAAATTCTTTGAAGTTGACTGAACGATAAAAGAGTGTATAGGGTAAATTTGATTTGTAATAAAGAAATGGACACATCTTGCTCTAAGAAACTTAAAATGATGTGTTGTATTTTATATTGGGAACATTATATGATAAGAATTGGATTATCAAGAAGAAATTAAAGAATGTTTGGGCTATGGATTGGATATGTTAAATATTTTAACATGAAATTGAATGAGACTTCATTTATGATAAATGATTAGAATGGGATGCTATGATGCTTATGAATTCGGTTAAGGTTAAGTTTTCTTTGGATTGTTAACATCCTTATGATGATACTAATACTATAAGGATGAATATGTGGAAGGGAAGAAGAACTGGTTGAACCAGTGCCAGTCAAAGGCAAGGGAAAAACACATGAAGTGGCCAAGGTGAGTGTACTCACTAGTAAGATGTATTTATGCATGATCCTAGATATTATATGTTGTACTTGCCAGGTTGAATATAAATATGAGATGTTTTACTTATTGAGATGATTATGGATGTCATATGTTGTACTTGTTGAGTTGATTATAAATATGAGATGTTGTACTTATCGAAATGATTATGGATATTATATGTTGTATTTACCGAGTTGATTATAAACATGAGATATGGTACTTATTGAGATGATTATGGATATTATATGTTATACTTGACGAGTTGAGTATAAATATGAGAGGTGGTAATTATTGAGATGATTATGGACGTCACATGTTGTACTTATTGAGTTGATTATAAATATGAAATATTGTACTTATCGAAATGATTATGGATATTATATGTTGTATTTACCGAGTTGATTATAAATATAAGATTTGGTACTTATTGAGATGATTATGGATATTATATATTGTACTTGACGAGTTGAGTATAAATATGAGAGGTTGTGATTATTGAGATGATTATGGATGTCATACGTTGCACTTGCTGAGTTGATTATAAATATGAGACGTGGTACTTATCGAGATGATTATGGATATTATATGTTGATTTGCCGAGTTGATTATAAATATAAGATGTGGTACTTATTGAGATGATTATGAATATTATATGTTGTACTTGTCGAGTTGAGTATAAATATTAGATGTTGTACTTATTGAGATGATTATGGATATTATATGTTATACATGCCGAGTTGATTATAAATATGAGATGTGGTACTTATTGATATGATTATGGTTGTTATATGTTGTACTTACCGAGTTGATTACCAATATGAGATGTCATACTTGTCAAGTTGAATATGGATATGATATGTTGTACTTATTGATTTGATTATGGTTGGGATATGTCGTACTTACTGAGTTGATTATGGATATGATACGAATGTATTATAAGAGATGTTATGGCTTATTACTAGCCAAGAGATGTTATGGGTTATTAATATCCAAGAGATGTTATGGATTATCAATAACCAAGAGATGTTATGGCTTATCAATAACTAAGAGATGTTATGGCTTATTATAGCCAAGAGATGTTATGGTTTATTAATAGCCAAGAGATGTTATGTCTTATTAATAGCCAAGAGATGTTATGGCTTATCAACAACCAAGAGATGTTATGGCTTATCAATAGCCAAGAGATGTTATGGCTTATTATGGCTTATTAATAGCCAAGAGATGTTATGGCTTATTAATAGCCAAGAGATGTTATGGCTTGTTAATAGCCAAGAGATGTTATGTCTTATCAACATCCAAGAGATGTTATGGCTTATCAATATCCAAGAGATGTTATGGATTATTATAGCCAAGAGATGTTATGGCTTATTAATAGCCAAGAGATGTTATGGCTTATTAATAGCCAAGAGATGTTATGGCTTATCAACAGCCAAGAGATGTTATGGCTTATTAATAGCCAAGAGATATTATGGCTTATTACCAGCCAAGAGATGTTGGGATGTTTTATATTGTTACATAGATACGACTTATTGAATTAAAGTTTTATGCACTAGTGTAGTAGTAATGCATTCACTAAGCTATTTTGCTCACGATTCCTATGTTATGTTTTTTTTTCAGGTAATGAAATGTCACTGCCAAATCTAGGAGGTCGGGTGGGGTTAGCAAGGGATGCGTAAAACCATAATTTTGGTCAAATTAAAAAAGGGTAATTTAATCCTACTTATCCTTTGAGAAAGTTAGGATAAGCATGATTACTTTAAAGTTTTTAATGTTATGGCTTCATGCTGATAAAGGATACTTGTGTTTATTGTTTGGTTAAGGAAATTATGGTTTGACTCACTTTGACTTTCAAACTAAATTATAAGTAACTGGGTTGGGGTATCTCAGGGACCACCTAGATTTAAGTATATCTCTAGGTTGGTCGACGCTTACGAAGCCAGACCTCATGAACAAGAGGAGGTTACACGCTTCCAGGTAGAAAAGAATGATCGCCTCTAAAGGCGGTTTGAGAGGATGAAAAGAGATTTCTAAAAGGGCACCAGGAAGCGTCGAGATAGGACTCCTAGTCCTCAGGCGAGTAACAGTCTCAGTCAAAGGAGGGGATCCAAGCATGACTAAAAAAGAACTAACTGTGATAGGTTAGGGCATGGTCGGTCAGAGTGTGGACAGCTAGAAAGACGCCACAGGTGTAACGATCGACAAAATGAAGACATTAGGATTCTAGTCCGTAGGGGGATGGACCAACATCCAACCCGCCGTAGAGACAGATCCACCAGAGAGCTAGCTAAGAGGGATCTCAATACTCATGTGAAGTCCCCTTGTTCAAGGGAAATCAAAGAAGAAGATCCCCTGAAGAAGCTTGTTGTCCCCAAGTTCAAGATCCACGATGGGAAGACAGACCCCATAGGCCATGTTCGGTAATACAGACAAGCAATGACTTTATGGAGCCATAATAAGGAACTAATGTTCCAAATTTTCCCTTCTACCATACGCGATATAACATATAAGTGGTTTAAAAGGCTACCTCACCGGTCTATCAGAAGTTTTGAAGCTCTAGTAAAGGCTTTCACTGATCGCTTTATAACTAGCAGCTCCCACCCAGGCAAATGGATTCACTACTTACCATGAAGAAGAAGCCAGATGAGAACCTTATGGATTATGATAAAAGGAATTGGGAACCCTAAAAAAAGATAGAAGAATGATCGGATCAAGTTATATAGCATCCTTTAAAATTAGTCTGTCGACCACCTCCTTATTGCACTAGTCTCTAACTAAGAAAGAGTCCAGCACCATTGACGACCTCATGGCCCTTATCGAAAAGTACGCCAAGGTGGAAGACATGGTTCACTCTAATATAGGGGAAATAGTGGAGCAAAGGCTAACAAGGGACAGAGAAAAGAGATACTCCAAAGAAGGGAAACAAGGATGAGGGTAAGAATAGCTCCAAGAATGGAAGCAAGACCGACCCCTCCACGGCATTCCAGGCTGTTTACACAGTCTTCAAGAAAGCCATTTATAAAATATCGATAAAGAGATGAGACATTCATCAAGTGGAACAAAAATATGGGCATCGATCCGACCAAAAGACATAATGCACTGAGATTCACATTCCAAAAGGAGGGCAGCCATAGAATTGAAAATTGTAAGGCTATGAAATCACACTTGGAGGAGCTGGCCCAAGTTGGGAATCTCAATGAGTATATCGAGAAGAAATCAGATAAGGTCGTGACTAAAGGTTACCAGAAGACAGACAACGTCCTTGATGATGACACGGGACACGAGTTTGCATTAATCCATGGGGAATCAGATCTTAAGAAAATCTAGGAGAATGTTGTGTGGATGGAGGTATTTAGGTACTCCTTGGTATATCCACGTGTTATTTTAAGTTCCTTGTACAACTCAAACTCTATAATGATTCACCTATAAATTGTACACCCTGAACCGGGGCAAAGGCATGTAACAAACTTTGTTTAAGGACATTATAATAAACATTAATCTCTCCATGGACGTAGGCTAATTTTTAAACCATATATATCCTTGTGTTTTCTTTTTACTCTCCGCCTTTGTGATTATTTTCGTAGATTACTTCATTGTGATATATCTTGTACTCACAAGAGGTGTTAATCAAAATTATTTTTTTATAAATGCGGTCATTGGGAGACGATAAAAAAGTGTGTTTGACCAATATGAAATGGTGAGATTGAAAGAAAACAAAGAAAATTAAGAGTATAACAAGTAGGGAACAAATTTAGAACTCCATTGTTGTGAAAAGATTACGTACAGTCTTTAAAATATTGTGGAGCACATGTGTATATTTTTCACAATTTGGCGATGTCGTCACCATGTCAAGTGATAAGGTTGGGTCTGTGACATTATTGACAGTCATACAGTCACATGTCTGAGTCTCTTTACAATCTGGTGAATTACAAACATGTCTAATCCCGTGTGCGGAAAATTGTGTACTACTTACAAATTGTGAAACATCAAAGGAATTTGTGGTCCATAAGATTGATAAGAGACGACTGTAGCCCTATTACCACAACCGCTTCAGATGGGGACAAAACCAGGATTTAATAATAAAGGGCCATAAATATATAATAAAAAAGCTCAACAATTGTGCTCATGGACAAGTGAAGTCGTGTTGGCATATGCACTTTTGACATGCTTTCGCTTGAAAAATGAATCAATCATATATGATTTTGACATATGATTTTACAACAAAAAATTAGAAATCCAAGTATATGGTAACAAAAATGATGTGATTGTATTATATTTTTTTGATGCATTTGATATTATAATAAAATATAGCAATAAAAGTAATTAAACAACATTAAATTAATATAATTCCATGAAATTTTGAAAATAAAACAATTATTTTCCAATTAGATATAAGAAATGCACAACTAGAATGGATTTTAGAGTTAAAATTAGGGATATAAATTTGTGCTTTGGGTTGTGTTTTGGCCTAAAACAATTGATATCTTATAATTGATATCAAATAGGGAGATCTCCAAAGTTGATAGAGGGCTGCAATGCACAAAAATAAAGAAATAGAACAAAATAATTTTAATAGGTTGAGATTTTAAAAACAATTAAGAAAATTTGATGGGCTTTGATACTATTAAAATTAAAAAGAATAAGATTTGATTGGCTTAATGGTTATGGGAACATCACATCTAATGGACACACCATTATTACCCCATAATAAACCCCTACAGATTATAACATTACAACTCAAATTTATAAAAGTTTGGAAGGGGACATAGACCCCCTTGGTCTCTGTTCAGTTTTGTCTCTGGATTCAGTCCTGACATAATAGTTAGCATTTTATCATCTTTTCTACCATAAAAGATATAGCCATTTTATTATCGTCGGGAAAAATAGATTAGTTGTTCCTAGTATGTAGCCATTGACAAAAATTTGATGCATTATAATATGTTACATACATAAGGGAGGAGATATTCCCACATCGTCAGCGAGAAACGTGTGAAGTAATTGAACTAAAATTTGTCAACTATTTTTGCGTAATAAAATAGTTTTATTTTTGGTTCACTGCTTGCACAATTTTTAATCAACAATATGGTATCATATCCAAATGGCTAGGGACTACTGTAAGGGTGCCACTAAAATTAAGTACTATCAAAGGATCGAAAATAGTGTGGGAATGTGTCCACATAATTGTTCATGGACTCAATTTAAGTACGTGGTTATGGTAGACTTGGTAAACGCATTTTGTGGTGGGTTTTGAAAATTAAACCACACCAATTACGAAATTTGGAACAACGGCATGATGAAGGACAATATCTTTGGGAGACTATTGGTGGTAACGACACTAAACCACCCTCTCAAGAAAATGTTGAAGCTTTAAGAAACTGAAAAATAAAAGCGGATAAAACTATGTACGCACTCAAAATATCAGTAGACCCAAAGTTGTTGGGGTATATTAAGAATGAGAAGACACCAAACAATTCGTGGGAAACTCTTGCCTCTCTCTTCTCAAAGACGAATGAGGGGCGCTTGAAAATGTTGGAGAACGTATTGATGAATACCACTCATAAGGGCATGACCATCAACCAATATTTTAAGAAAATTAAAGACTTATGTCAGAAAATTTCTTTGCGTGATCCTCACTCTAAAATTAGTGAACCACGGATGAGAAGAATAATTATTCATGGTCTAAATCCCGAATAAAATGAATTTATTACGACAATACGTTTTTTCCAAACTCAACCCGCCCTAGTTAAGTTAAAAAATGTATTGGTCAATTAAGAGACATTGATGAAATAAATGGGTGGGGTCTCAATAAAAAAATAAAGAATAAGCACTATACATTGTCAAAAAGAGGAAAAACAAGATGCATTGTTGGAGAAGGAAAGTGGAATGAGAGAAGTTTATAATAATAAGTTATCTCACGACAATAAGAAAGGAGCTCACATGTAGAGGGAGCTCAACCAAACAAATAAAGGAACCAGAATCATTCACAAAATTTTAAGCGACACAATAATGAATGTTATAGCTGGAACAAGAAGGGTCATTATGTTAGAGATTGTTGGCATAAGAAGAAGACTTTTGTAGAAGGTAACTTGGAAACATCAAAGGGCTAAGAAATTGACAACGAAGAAGAATTGGATTTTGAAGAATCGAGTGCAACAATTAAGCCTATACAAGAATATTTCTCAGATGAAGAAATAGATTATGAGGAGATATGGATTGAAGATGAAATAAACCGGATTGAAATTGAAGAAGAATGGATTGAAGACCAAGTTTTCTTATTTTTAATCAAACAAACTTGGAAGTGGAAGAAGTCAACATAGTTACATTTGAGTAAGAACAACTCAAAAATCATATCGATTCTGATGAGGAGACACATCGACATAGTATGCTAAAAATTAACGAGGAGTCATGTCAATAACACTGAAGAAGTAACATAATATTCTTTGGGTTCACAAGAAACAAAGGTACCACAAATCAAGAAATTGGAGAGTGAGTTTTAAGAAAAAACCAGGTAGCAAATTCAAGAAGACGCGATAACTAATCAAGGAACCATTGTAGAATAAAAAGAAAATGATGCGGATAGAGTCAACAAAAAAGGACATCGACTATATTTATATAAATCAAGAAGATGAATGATATCTGATAAATACTACAAAGACTATCAAAGGAAAGGTGGACGCATCCGCACCAAACAGAAAAACAACTCAGGAGCATTTGGAGGGACAATTGAATTCAAAAATATTATTAATTGAATCAATGGGAAATGAGATGAAAAGGGTGGTAGAGTTCACAATCACTACTCAGAGATTGAGTATTTGTGGTCAAACAACGCATCAAAGATACAAGATCAAATGCAATGGAGTGTAAAGGAGAAAGAAAGCACGCATGTATTGACAAAAAGAGTTAAAATTAGTAAAACATTGCCATGGATGGAAACACTAATAAGGAATGGATGAATTAGAAGAAACCCATCAGTACAATTCATGAAGAGAGTCGGAGTTGAGGAGGAGTGTTAAAGTGACCACCTCATTTCTCCTCTCTAGATTCCTTTATCTCCAAAAGCTTCTAGCTCTCTCCGTCTCTCTCTAGATTCCTCTCTCTTTTCGAAAGCTTCTAGCTTCCTCTCCCTCCAAAATATTCTCACTAGAGAGTTCTAACCACCTACATTACACAAGTATAATTAAGAATACCCACTCCCCATTTGTGACTTCAAGTGACGGTAAGCGAAACCTAGTGAGGTCAAATAGAGAGTGTCTAAATAAATAGTGAGTGTCTTTAGAGTGAGTGAGGTGTCTTTGAGCAAAAAGTTATGTCCTAAATATTGAGCGAGTCTTGTAATACTAGTGTATCCCCTGAGTGTGTATTTTGTGAGACAGTAATTGTACTAAAATTTGTACAATTATTTTTTCATAATAAAATAATTTTATTTATGGTTCACCGCTTGCACAAATTTTACCAACACTACCCCCATTTGGATACTTCTCTCTCACATGCTTGTGCATGACCACTATAGAAAGCACCCCAAGTCTTTATTGCATTGGATGCCCGTAAAAAGTTACACACACACACACACATATATATATATACATATATATATATATATATATATATATATATATATATATATATATATATATATATATATATATATATATATATAAAGACAAAGAGATAGGGAGAGAGGGGAGGGTTGGCTGGGTGTCTTGTGGGTGAGCTATCGGCCCAACTTTCACACGCTTAATTTAATTATACCCCACTATTTTTCATTCAACCACAAAGTATAAAAAATAACCGCTGGCGCCTAATCCCCAACAATGTTGGTAGAAAGAAACATATAAACATCCATTCAAAACATCATAAGGGTACATAACGTATTAATACTATTTCTGAAAGAGTAATGATATACTACCCGGGTGTTAACCCCGGGTTAGTACATGGAGAGATTTTTTTTTTTGTTTTTTTTTTTTGGTTTTTTATGTGATTTATTAGCATTATTTGACTTTTTTTTATTTAAAAAAAACTGTTTTATTAAAAAATAATATTTTTTATAAACTAAAAAAAATGTATTGTTTAAAAACACTATTTTAATATAAAAAGTTTTTTTTTTTGAAAAAAATTGTTTCAAAAAAGAAAAGTTGTTTAATATAAATATTTTTTTTACATTTTGAAACAGTTTTAAGAAATACAAAAATTATTTTAAATGTTGTAAAATTAAAAAAAAAAGTTCAAAAAGAACGAGTGCCGCTGGCGCGGACCTTTAAAAATAAGAGAATATTGGGTAAATGGGTGTTTGAGGGACTAAATAAGTTAAAAATAATAAAAAACATAATTCTTTATTAGATTAGTTTTTTAATGCAAAAATACAAAAAATTATTTTAAATGTTGTAAAATTAAAAAAAAGGTTAAAAATAACGAGTGCCGCTGGCACGGACCTTTAAAAATAAGAGAATATTGAGTAAATGGGTGTTTGAGGGACTAAATAGGTTGAAAATAATTAAAAACATAATTTTTTTATTAGATTAGTTTTTTAATGCAAAAATACAAAGAATATTTTAAATGTTGTAAAATTAAAAAAAAGGTTAAAAATAACGAGTGCCGCTGGCGCGAACCTTAAAAATAAGAGAATATTGGGTAAATAGGTGTTTGAGGGACTAAATAGGTTGAAAATAATTAAAAACATAATATTTTATTAGATTAGTTTTTTAATGCAAAAATACAACAATTATTTTAAATGTTGTAAAATTAAAAAAAAAAAGGATAAAAATAACGAGTGCCGCTGGCGCGGACCTTTAAAAATAAGAGAATATTGGGTAAATGGGTGTTTGAGGAACTAAATAGGTTGAAAATAATTGAAAACATAATTTTTTTATTAGATTAGTTTTTTAATACAAAAATACAGCAATTATTTTAAATGTTGTAAAATAAAAAAAAAGTTTAAAAATAACGAGTGCCGCTGGCGCGGACCTTTAAAAATAAGAGAATATTGGGTAAATGGGTGTTTGAGGGACTAAATGAGTTAAAAAAAATCATTAGATTAGTTTTTAAATGCAGAAATATAAAAATTATTTGAAATGTTGTAAAATAAAAAAAAAAAGTTTAAAAATAACGGGTGCCGCTAGCGCAGACTTTTAAAAATAAAAGAATATTGAGTAAATGGGTGTCTGAGGGATAAAATGAGTTTAAAAAAAATAATTGAAAAAAACAAATAAACTATTCTAATAAAAAATTATTTTTTATAATTGTTTTTAACTCATTTTACATGAAAAATAGAAAAAAAGAAAAAAAAAAAAAGAAAAGGGAATCCCTGTGCTAGCGCGGGGTTAACACCCGGGTAGCCAAACATTATTCTTTCTGAAATCGTCATATCAGGTTTTATTATATTTTTTAGCAAAAATTGCCATATCCATTTTTATTTTCTTTTTATTTTTATATTAATACTATTTCTGAATTGAATGGGTCATCTCCTAGCCACGAAGGTGGAAATGCTGTCATCTCGTTGCAGTAATCTCGAACTACATTCGATTGTTTAAGTTTGTATGGGAGTGTGATAACAAGGCAACACATCTCTTGAAACTTCATAGTCTTCTCACATCATTTAGGTCCTATAATCGTCTCATTTTTGTTTTTAGATCGTCCGTAGTAAAAATATTCCATAAGTGGATCGCTACAGGCATTCTTAAAATCCTTTAGTATTTGAAAACAATCTGAGCCAGCGTATGGTGATACCATCAGAATAAGTATGCAGGTTATAAGGAGATGCCAACGTGAGGTCTGAAATTTGGAGGTTGTGATGAAAAATAGAAACATGCACATAAGTAGGAAAATGGTGTGTTTCAGCATTTACCTCACATTACAACATTTAACTCACATCAGTTGAGGCAATGTGAATTAAAGGTCTAATAATAAATTTTACCAGGTTTGTATTTGCAACTAAATTTTTTAATTCAATGTACAAGTCTTTTTATTAAATAAATGAATATACAATTTCATAATTTCTCGAGAGTCAATACCACTGTTGGGGTACATATGGGACTGGTCATGATAAATCAAATATGCTAATGTAAACATCATGTCTATATGAAAAAATGGTTCGTACATTTAGTGGTGGAGCCAGGATTTCTGACAGGGCGGGCTACATTTACGGTAATTTCCGGGGGTTCGGGGGCTGGAGCCCCCGAGGCGAATTTTTTTGAGGTTATTTTTTAGTATTCACCAAATAATTACTTTAAAATAATAAAATATAAGGTGGCTCGGGGGACCTTGAATCATTTCATACAATTTCATACACAATCTAAAAAATGAGGGAGTACAAGACAATACAATTAGCATCGTAAAATTCATACAAAAAAAAAATAGACTTATAAAACAATCTAAAAAATGGGTTTTGTTAACCTTAAACCAATCACAAAGTGGGATGCATACTTGTTGTTATTGTTTCTTGAACTGGACAAAACAGTGAGTGATTGAGTTTAGATGAGCTTCAATGATTTGTTTTATAACTTTTCATATTTAGATTTTGTTCCCTAATACTTTAAAGTAAAAAAATAGGGCGGGCTAAACTTCAAATATACAAAATAACCTTCTGTTTTTCTTTTTAACAAAACAGGGCGGGCTGGCACCCACCCCAACCCATACCTGCCTCCGCCTGTGCGTACATTATCTTCATTGCATTTGATGTCAAATCATTTTGTATATAAATTTTTACTTTTCTACAAGTTTACATATTGCTTGGTTTTAGTACATCTCCAGCATGGTGGTGGTAATGGTGGCATTAGAAGATTTCGGTGGTCTTGTTATAAGGGAAGTGGGGGTGTTAAAGTTAGGTTTAGGGGTTAAAAAATATTTCATTATAAAATTAATTTTTGATAATAATTTTAGAACCTAAAAAAATATATAAAATATCGTGGGTTTGACTATTATTTTTAATTTTTTTTAAAAGTTGTCTTCATTTCATGTGCCACTAATAAAAAGTGACCTAAATATCTATGTGAGTTTGGAAGTTTTTTTTGCATGCTTTAACAGTAGCCCAGATAAATGACACTACAATTAAAGAACCACATTGAGTGCAGGAATCCGGGCAATGGTCCGATCGATAGAAACTCAATGAGAACGGAAACAAAAAGAATATAACCGGTAAAAATAAAGGAATTGTTTCAGGTAATAGATCATGTTTAACTATTTTATCTATTTAATTTCGTATAATAGATGTATGCAAAAATAGTTGTACAAAGACAAAGACAATTTAGTTGGCCATCAAACAAATGTGAGAAAAGATGCACTATGGAACTCGATTTTGAGGATCCAATTGACCTACTTGTTTGTTGGTGTTTATCTGAAAAGTATGTAATGAACTTCTGCCATTTCTATCAATATTTTTGTATGCTTGTAAATGTTTAAAACTTGTAGGCCCCTTTTTCTTATGTGCTCTTTATGTGAAAACAATTTTTCCGAAAACAACTTTTTCCAATAATAATTCGCACCAATTTTACTTAATTCAATTTTATCTTGTTAATTCTAAACATGCATTTTGTGTGATTAAGAAGGTAAAATAAATCAAAATCACAAAACACATAACACCGATGTACGAGGAAACCACTAAGGTAAAAAACTTCGGACTACCCAAGCTAGAATCACTATGATACAATTTTACGAAGTACAGACAGTAAACTTACTCAACGACTCGATACCCCTTAAGCCTTAATGTTCTTCTATGCTTCAATCGCTCCTCAAAAGTGCAATGCAGAAATCCACCTACGCTAGGCCAACAACACACGAGTCCATGCGTGCCTCGATATCCACAAAATAACTTTGGCAATCACCTACGATTCAGAACAAGGAGTCCACCGCTTCGTCACCGCAAAACTCGACGAAACTAGTGTTGAAAGTATGAACAAACTCCAGATGGTGCTATACTAAAATTTCTATAGCATATGTATATGAAATATCGGATCTTAAAACACAAAGGATATTTTTAACTTGAAAAACCTTTGTGATCAAGTGCAGAAAAATGTATATGTTACGTTCTGTAATTTTGGTTCTGCACACCTCGAAATTTTGAGAGAAAATTTCCTTAAATAAAAAATGTTAAGTAAAAATTCATTAAAACGATATTAGCCTATCGTTAGAACGACTCTACATATCTCGTTCGAACGAGATACGCATGTCGTTAGAATGACATGCATGTCTTTTGAACGACAATGAATGTCGTTTAATCTTCCAAAACACAAGGGAAAAATCTACACATTTTTCTCAAAATAAACGAAGTTATCTTCAGAAAAACGAAGTAAATACATTTTAAAATCATTTTTTAAACAAAATAACATCCTTGAAACATTTTTCGAGTTCGATAAACATTATGCGTTTATACCTGAGAGTATCTCGGAATGCAGTATGATATGAAGATGTGAAACGTGAACCAATAAACACTGCGTGATCTATCCTTGAAGATTGGTCGCTACGTTATCATAGACTACTTGGGAATTGTGACAAGATAAAATCTATCTATGACTCTAATTTATTCTTGTATGGAATAATGCCAATACATACAAATTGATGCTACTTGAAAATTTTTCCTTACAAATATTCCCCTTTGGTTATCCCATGACAAAACTAAAAAAGAGAAATGCCAAAGCTGGGTCGTCAAGCCGAATGACCTAAATCCCATCCCATGAACCCAAAAAGAAAATACAGGACACGATTTAGTAAACGAATGTCTAACTGGAAGCATGAACTTGTCTTCATGTGATGTAGTCACAAAATCTCCAATCTCTGAATAATCACTACACACATGAAAATAACAAATACCATGTGAAAAATGGAGGTGCAAATGATGTAACATCTTACGATATCAATTTGTAAAACAAACCATTTGTTAAACATGTGATCAAAACATATGATACCAATTTGAATACATATTTTCAATATAGCTCAAATCAATGATACCAATATGTAAACAGTATGATCAAAACATGATAAACAAATGTGCTCATTAAACAAAACTCCCATTACATCACATACCATCTCTCCCCCTTTTTGTCTCGAATAGACAACCAGAGAAAAAGATAAACAAGCATTATCGTATCTAGCATGAGAGTAACTATATGAAACATATCTACATAAACATGGATAGCCAACTAATAATAATCAGAAAATACCAAATCGTAGCTAGAAAATAGTCACGTGAATGAATCATCAATAACAAGAATGATGTGACTAAACGAATCAATGCAGTATACAAATCAAGCATAAATAATCAATATCGACTGCAAACAAACTGTCCAAAATAACCCAGATTTACCCAAATAGTGTAATATCATCACATATATGAAACAGGTACAAAAACAGAATGAAGAGGGAAAAAGTAAACTTAGGTCATTCGAACGACTAGTGTCGTTTGAACAATATAGGGATCTCTTTCGATCTATCCAATACATGATCCCAACCAGTAAGGTGTCGCGCTATGTAAACTAAGAAACGACGTATCTCGCGACCAAACCTGACACTCTTCGAAAGATGTGGGTATGTCATTTGAACGACATCCATAATTCATTTGAACGACTTTGAAAAAATTTATATTCCAGTTCTAAAAATGATCAGGATTTGCCCAGTGAAAAAGAATTCATCAAAATAGCAACTGAAAAATTAAAACATTAGCAAAACAGACTCAAAATAGAAAAATAAAAAGTATGAGTTTCATGATAACATACTATCAATACGCTCAAACATGGATATGAAATGAATGAGCATAAACTAAAACAAACGAATCACAACTTAAACACATCGAAATGATCAAGAACCTCTAATTAATAGCTAAATTTAACAAACAAAGTTGTATCCATATGTGACAATTAATATAATGAGCTTAATGAACTAAACAAACAACATGCACACAAATCTGGAGTTTTGACGATTCAACAAACAATAGCGTCATGATACGATTTTTCAACGTTAGCATTCGTGGTGCAAACCCGTTGTATTTTCCATCCAAACATCCTCATATATTCATATTTCTTTTTTCAAGCTCTTTTCAGGTTTTTATTTTCTCACCCTAGAGAAATCCTATGGATCCTATTTTGGCATATGATTCTTTTATTGCCTTAATTATTTCTTGGGCTCTTTTAAATGGTGGTTTTCACGATGAGTTTATTATACTCTCCTAGCCCTTTACCGTGGACACTCGTTATTTTTAAATTAAAGCAAACCTGTCCTCACGACAAACGGTTCTTACATGCACACCTCCTCCTATGTCTAATTACGCATAGAGGATAAAATTAAGAGGAGAACGTCTCACCAAACTCAAATATGCATGAGAATTCAAACATTAATATAAGCTCGTGCATGTGTGCAATGAAATATATACAAAGTCGAATCGAACTAAAAATCAACTTCAAAACAACCCCTTTAGTCAATGGTTAAGATCATTCTAAGCATCTATAATTATGACCAAATGTCCTAGGCACATGGATAGTGAAATTATGGGGATCCAAACACACCAATATGCCATATCAAACATGTAAACTCATGGCACATAAAAATAAACAAAAATCTTTTTGTGTTTTTCAAAAAATATTTTTGACCCCAAAACAAAATGTTTTTATATTTTCCCAAAAATATTTGAAACCAAAAATCTTTTTGTATTTTCAAAAAAAAATTATCAAAATAATTTTTTTTGTAATTTTCAAATAAGACTCATATAAAAGAAAATTATAATACAAAGAGATACACATGTCATAACACTAGTAATAAGTATAACGTGAAGTAAAGACTAACGTATAACAAACATGGCTAACATAATCATCCGTTAGATTTAGCATGGGAAGCATCAAGTGCAATCAAACGAGAGTTATGAAGTTTAATCCCTAAAGCCTCTAAGTCCGATTTCCTAACCCAAGTAGATGTGTAACGACACATGGGGGTTTTGAGAACTGAAACGACTTTATTCCTAAACTTTCTAGGAGCATTTTTAATGTCATAGCAGTAAAGTCTAAGGTGACCATTCCTACTACAATGAGTGCAAGTGTAAACACGACGAAGAATGTGACCTAAATGTGGACCTATCCTAACGCTCCTAGTTGGCTCTCTCACACGATTGGTATTGGCTTTGGGAATGGGAGAAATACGATCATCGAAGCCTATATCACACTTATCATCCTTGATTTGTACTGTGCCTAAAATCCTATCTAACTTTTCAGACCTAGCCTCCAAATCAAACTCCACCTTACTCGAGTCTCTCAATCTATCCTCAAGATCACTAATCCTACACTCAAGAAAATACCTAGATTCCTAAAACTCTAGAATCTCCTTCTTCATAGCCTCTATTAAAGCACAAAGACTATCACTCTCACCCTCAACATATTCTAGTTTCTCCCATAGAGTCTTCTCCCGTACCCTAAGATCCTCAATCAATGCATCATTATTTTCTATGGCGGGCTCTTACAACTTAGCTTGTAACTTCAAGTTTTCCTTTTTCACCTTAACCACTTTCTCATATAAATCATTAAAGGAAAATTGTAACTCTCTCACATATATCTTCACCCTCACTCACTTGGGATTCACACAAAACGGCCTCGAAAGTGTCATTCACATGAGAAAATTTATTGTCATCGCTGACATGACATGCCATGAACGATACAAAGTTGCACTCAATAGGGGAACTCTCTCCCTCTTCCAATTCACTAACACTTAAGGTGTAATTATATGTTATCAATTTCTTGCCCTCCTTCTTAAGTCTAGTGGGGCACTCCGCTACCTTATGGCCCTAACCCTCACACCCAAAATAACTATTCGACTATCATTCTCATTTCGATTCTTAGGGACATGATCCGTCTTGTTGTTATTGAATTTCTTAAGTATTTTGGCATTTTTTGATTACTTTTGAAACTTAAGAAACTTTTTGAACTTCTTTGCCAATAAAGCTACATCTTCAAAATCGGTGTCAAAATCATCATTAGAAACTTTAGTCTCCTCCTTTCGGGATTTCAAAGCAATGCCTTTTTATTTATTTATCACTTTCTTCGATGTAAACATGTCAAGTTCATAGGTTTGTAAGTCACCTATGAACTCTTCTAGTTTTGTTGATTCAAGCATACCCGAGGAGTTTAAAATGGTCACTTTTTTATCAAATCTACTTGGCAACAACCTTAAGATTTTCTTTATGACTCGTTTATCGAGTATTTTCTCTCACAAGTTAAACGAAGAGTTGACAATATGGGACAATCTAATGTAAAACGCATCAAACGTCTCACTCTATAACATTTTAATCATCTCAAATTGGGTAGTGAGGTTTTGATGTTTAGACGCCCTAATCGTGTTACTTCCCTCGTGAGTGAGTGCAATAACTACCCAAGCCTCTTTTAAAGTTTCACACATCGTAATATGATTATACTCTTCTGGGGTGATAGATGGAGAAATATCATTTAAACCTTTAGAATTATAAAGTGCAAGTCTATGTTCAGCTTCGATCCATGACTCAATAGGTTTTAAACTAGTGGCCTTTCCGTTTCTCGTGATCGGTGGTGACCACACTTTTTCTATCACTAACCAAACATGCTCATTAATAGCTTTAAGTGCACTTTTCATTTGCATTTTCCAATAAGCACAATTAATGGCATAAAAAATAGGAGTTCTAAATGCATCAAAATTTCTAAAATTCAGACCTACAAGCACACAGGATCACTCACAAAAAAAAAATTCTAGCTCTGATACCAATTTGTAGGCCCTTTTTTCTTATGTGTGCATTAGGTGAAAATACTCAACTCAACTCCATAAAGCCTTTTTCCAATTATTTGGGATCAGCTACATAAATCCCATTTTTCCATTCCATTATGTCCAGCGCAATATCTTTGTCATGTCCTTTTTTATAATATCCCATCAAGTCAATTTAGGCCTTCTGTTACCATCAATACTAACTAAATCACTCTTCCTTACAGGAGCATCCATTGATCTACGCTTGATGTGTCCAAACCATCTAAGTCAATTTTCTCTCAATTTATCTTCTATAGGAGCTACTTTTATCGTTTCACGAATTTGTTCATTTTTAATTTTGTCCTTTCGAGTTTTACCACAAATTCATCTTAGCTTTTGCATCTCCGCCACACTCATTTTCTGCACATTTTGTTTCTTGGTTGCCCAACACTCTTTCCTATATAACATAGCGGGTCTACTATCCTTCCTATAAAATTTTCCTTTTAACTTCAAAGGTATGCGCCTATCACACGAAACGCCATAAACACTTCTCCACTTAACGTAGCCTACTTTAATCCTATGAGTAACATCATCACTAATATATCCATCTTTTTGGATAATCGAGCCTAAATAATGAAAAATGATCATTTCTAGCTATCTCTTAACCTTCCAATTTCACCACATATCCATTTATCCTCCTATTACTACTAAAATCGCACTCCCCATATTTTTTTTAGTTCTGCGTATTTTAAATCATCTTATTTCTAGAGTTTCTCTCCACAATTCTAACCTAACATTAATCCCCATCCTAGTTTCATCCACTAAAATAATATCATCTGCAAATAGTATACACCATGGTGCCTCATCTATAACAAGAGAAAAGAGATAAGAATTTAATGCTGAACTTTGGTGTAGACCTACAATAATTGAAAATTCACTACTTTCTCCGGCTAATGTTTTTACTGTAGTCATGGACCCATCATACATATCCTTGATCACATCAATATATCTGCAAGTCACTCCATTTTTATGTAGAACCCACCATATTATATCTATGGGTATCCTATCATATGCCTTCTTCAAATCTATAAAAATCACATGAATATACTTTTTTTCTCCCTATAACTCTCCATTAATCTCCTCAATAAATAGATTACTTCCATTATTGACCTCCAAGGAATAAACCCAAATTGATTCTCAGATACTGTTTTCTTCAATTTCAATTTATATTCAATCATTCTCTCCCAAAGTTTCATTGCATGACTCATTAACTTAATACCATGAAAATTTGAAAAACTTTGTATGTCCCCCTTATTTTTATAATTAGGTATTAAAACACTTCTTCTCCATTCATCGAGCATCCTATTAGTCATTAAAATTCTATTAAATAATTATATAAACCATGATACTCCATACTCCCCTAAGCACTTCCAAACCTCAATAGGGATACAATAATTTTTCTAAAAATAAAAGTTTTTAAATTTTAATTCACACCATTTTTATGAACCGATTCTACTTAATGCAACTTTATCTTGTTAGTACTAAACATGCATCTAGTGTGATAAAGCAGGTAAAAGAAATCAAATCTATAAAACACACAACGCCAATATATGAGGAAACCACTAAGGGAAAAAACCTCAAACGGCCCAAACCAGACCATCACTATGATACGATTTTACAAAGTACAGACAAAAGACTTACTCAACGACTCGACATACCACAAGCCTTGGCTCTCTTCTATGGTTCAACTTCTCCTCCAAATTGCAATACAAAAATCCACCTAACGCCAGGTCCACAGCACATGAGTCCACATGTGCCTCGGTATCCACCGAACAACATTTGCAACTTCTTACAATTCGAAACACATAGTGCACTTCTTCTTCACTACAAAACTCGACGAAATAAATGTCCAAAGTATGAACATACTCCAGATAGTGCTAAAACAATATCTTTATATCATATGTATATTAAATATCGGATCTTGAAACAAAAAGGATATTTTTAACTTAAAATACCTTTGTAGACAAGCGCATAAAAATGTATAGGTTATGTTCTGTAATTTTAGTTCTGTACACCTCGAAATTATGAGAGAAAATTGCCTTAAATAAAAAATCTTAAGTCGCCAAGTTATTTGAACGATATTAGCCTATCGTTAGAATGAATCTGTATATCTCGTTCGAATAAGATACTTATGTCATTAGAACGACCAACTGATGTAGTTTGAATGACAATGAATGTCATTTGATCTTCCAAAACACAAGGGAAAGATCTACACGACTCTAAAACGTGTTTATCTCATAATAAACAAAGTTATCTTCAGAAAAATTAAGTAAAAACATTTTAAAATAAGTTTTTAAACAAAATAACATCCTTAAAACATTTTTCGAGCCCCATAAACATTATGTGTTCATGCCTGAGAGTATCTCAGAATGGAATATGATATGAAGACGTGAAATGTGCACCAATAAACATGACGTGATCTGTCTTTAAAGCTTGGACGCCATGTCTTCAAAATAATTTCATAGACTATGTGGGAATCGTGACAAGATAAAATCTATCTATGAGTCAAATTGGTTTTTGTCTAGAATAATGCCAATACATACAAATTGACACTACTTGGAAATTTGTCCTTACAAACTTATAGCATATTGTGGGTGTAATGATAAAATTTTATGAATTCAGTTTTTGATAAATATATATATTAAAAACTAACCGCTAAATGAGTGGACCCGTATACCGAGAGTATACAAAGCAGACACCCTCCCAATAACAGAGAAAAGCAAACACCGCTACAAAGAAAATCGAAAACTATAAAATTGTGTAGAGTTCCTCTATGAACTCAAAACAATCCTGAGTACAAACAACATGTCTCTCCTTATACTAGCTAAGGAGGGTTCTCAAAAAGCATAACGCACCTTAGAAGGCACAGTCTCATTGCCTTCAAAACATCTCACATATCTCTCCTTCCAAAAAGTCAAAAAGATACAATGAGGAACCAACTTCTACACTTTGATGTCACTCAACCACCCCCACGGGGGGGATCCACACCTCTAGAAATGACCTCACTGACTCAGGCATAACCAATGTAGTCCAACTAAAGGCAAAGAACACATCCCATAGTCCACTCATCACCCTATAGTAGAAAAGAAGATTATTGGTCTTCTCTTCCATATCCTTACATAGTCAACAATGTCTAGACAATAATCGTCTTTGATTCTACAGACCCTCTGTTGTTATGGTAGGCCATCTTGTCGTGCTCCACACAAAAAAAACTCACCTTGGGCGGTTCCTTAACTTTCCAAATTCTCTTCGATGGGAAACATGCTTTGTGTGTCTCAATATCACATAGAATGTAATAGTAGTCTCTAGCCCTGAACACCACTGACCCACCTGCTTTCCATCTCAATGTGTCATCCCCTCCCAACGATCGGGGCGCTGAACACATCCAGTCAAAGAACATCTCAGCCTCCTGAAGTTCCTAGTTCCAAATCCATCTTCTAAACTGAGGGTTCCACATCACACAATCCCCACTAATAGTCACATGGTCAGCCACCAAACCATCTTTACTCCCCTTAAGTTGAAGATCTTGGGAAACTACTCTTGTATAAAACCGTTTCGCCCCCATCTATCTTTCCAAAATCTAATTATATCTCCTATACCTAAAAGAAACTTTGTGTGTCTATAGAAATATGCCCACTCCTTCCCAATATGCTTCCACAATACAACACCATGAGAACAACTCCCCACTCCTGACTCCCACCCCAGATGCGTATAACCCCTAATTCCTACTACTCTTCCCTATAACTTGTTCTCCTCATAAGGGAATGTACACAACCACTTACCTAACAGAGCATCATTCAAAAGCTCTAGATTTTTCACTCTCTAGCTTTAGGTTTCCCATCAGTAGCCTCTAGAATGAATTAGGTTAATTCTATTGATCCCTTAACTTACTTAACCATGAAATTAGTTATAGGCCCCCAAATAAATCTCAACCCAATGAGCACAAATACTAATCCAATAGGCCCAAAACCTAAACGAATCCATATGCCAACCCATAGGCTTAAAACCCATTATTTTAAGTCCTAAACGGACATTCTAAATGTCCTAAATGTCCACCAAAGTTATGAGAGACAACAACTAATTATTTTATTCGATGCGAGTCTAAAAAATAATTATTAAATTATTTATTAATTGATCGCATCACGACATTATAATAAAAGACTTCATGGTTGTTGGAAACCGACACTAAGGGGATAATCCAAACAAGAAAACCCTCGATACCAAATCCATGACCATTCCATAGTTGTACATATACAAAGTCATTTCCAGAGATCCAATTAATGAATTTACTGTGTATTAAGTCTGATTTCAATTTTTAATTTACATAACACACATAAATATAAATAATGACATCACATGTCATTACAGGAAATTTTATTCATTTCAAAATTAATAAAATGCATATAAAAATATGGGATATTACAATTAAATTGCAGAGCAAATTATCTATGTGGCCCTTAAAGTATACAAATAGTTTATATTGACCCTGTAAAGAATTTTGTGTTCCTATTAAGTCCCTAAAGTATCTATATGGTGTCAATTTGGTCCTTCCATCTATGTTGACTATTAATTTTAACGGGATTGGGGGTAAAAATGGTATATTGGGCCATTGATAATAAAAATAACCCTTAAAACTGTATTTTGTACCCAAGATAATTAAATAATCCTTAATTTTGGTATTTTATCCTAAAAATTGATCTTCAAAATAATATTTTTGTTATTTTTAGTACATGATAGTTAATGTGACAGAATAACCTGAGCATTCTGAGTTGTTAGGAGCAAATGGCATTTGTCCAAACGTTGGGAGATAGGCGTTCGCAATTTGGGGTAAACACGAGGGAAAACCCAATCAGCTAGAATCCCAGAGTTGGTCAGCTCAAATCAACTACGATAACATCTAATAACTCCTAGAGTCCTACATGGCAAAATATCCTCGTAATCGATATACATGTAACCCACATCCCTAGGAAAAGGGGCATGTAATTCTTGTTATTGAGAATTGCGTAATAAAAAAGTGGGAAACACCCCATGGATGTAAGCTATTATCGAACCATGTAAATACTTGCGTTGTGTGATTGTGATTGTGTGACTTATTGATTCCGTTTGGTTTGAGTTATTTGGGATTATTCATTATGGGATGTTTTCTCCTACGATTGGCACCGTCCGTGGGAATCGGGTTTCTTTTCCTAAGCCAATTAGAACGAATAAATAGCCATGTCTCACCCACATCGTGCACCTCTACCATCCAATGACAACGATCATAATAGGACCCCAGATACTAAGGTGAGGTCAGTGATCGAGGGAAAAAACTGAGCGTCCATGTAATACACTAATCGTTGTTAACGGCTTCCGACCACAATACAAAAAAACCTAAACTTTAACTACACTCTTATGGAGAATAGCAGCAAGTCTGGGTATCGAATCCACAGGGAATCTTCGATAGATTTTAATTGATTTATTACTTAAAAAATAAAGTGTAAAATATGATGATGGGGTGAGAAAGGGAAAAGGGGGAAATAAAGAAGTTAACTAAAACTAATTGGAAAATTAAGGTGGGGACACAATCCCCCTTCCTAGTATTTTTATCGGGTATAAGACTAGTTATGAATTAAATAATTGATTAAATCTAGTCTTTATTGATCTCAAGCATTATATATATATAGTTTAAGCCCGCATCATATATAATCAAAAGTAAGAATAAAGCGGTGCCAGTATAGCATCCCGGTTACCTAGGGCAAATGAGATCAAAAGTCCTACGACGGTTGTGATCACTACACAACATGATTCGATCATTTATTTAATTCAGAGAACTAATTTTACACACAGACAAACCGCATCGGGTTGGGTTAATGCATCCCAACCTTTAAAAACCTAGCCTAGCACGTTATTATAAATCTCTATGTAAAAGCACATTAACATGCATGAAAACATAATGAAATAATAATCGAAGTGGTGTAAATAAATGTTACCAAGATTGAAGAACAGGAACATGCAAGAAGAAATCAAAGCTTGAAGAAAAACTGGGAAAGCTCTTAAATTTAAGGTGCAAAATATGTAAATTCTTCTCCTAGATGTTCCTCCTTGATTAGGAGCTTTTAAATGAATGAAATCTGAATAAAAAAAAGTCATAATGAAAAAATATATAGGCTAGAGGTCATTTAGAAGAATCCCCAAAATATAAAACTCTTTTGGCTATAAAAGATAAGGACAAAATAAAAATCCCGTATCTGAAAATTTTGTCACACTTAGAAAGCGTGACTAATTTTGTAACGGATCTGGAGCATGAAAAAAGAGGCGGTTCGGATTCTTTATTTTTAATAGGTCCGGATCGCCCTTATTTTTCATTCAGAGATTTTTTCTTGACTTCTCTCATCTTCTAATGATCAGAACTTCTTCATCGTAGCTCGGATTGAGGTGCCATTTTTTCCAGTGTTCTTGTAATTAAAAGATCTTCAACTTTCCAGTTGGCCCCACCTCCGAACTAAGGTTGCAAAATTATGAAATTGCCCTTCAACTCCCTCTTTCTTGGTTTCTTTCACTATTTTGAGTTCTCTCTCACACTTTCTTGCGTGAAATACCTTAAAAACACATAAGAGATACACAAAATACAAAATACTTGCCAAAAAGGGTTAGTATCATAAATATGAGACAAACTAAAGCTATTTACACTGCACGTGATCGTAAAAATATTGAAATTAAGGTGATAAATGTGAAGAATTTATGCCTAATCATTCAGAAATCCACCCCAGTAGGAGTTATGATGCTCCTTATGCATGTTATCATCCACAGGAGAAAAACTCTGAGCAGAGCAACGAACAACCTTGGTTTACCTAGATCTCACGATTGATCAATGAATACGAATAATGGTTATGTCATCAAGAGGAGGACACATTCCTTTAGGAAGAGGAAAATACACATATATATTGACGTCTGGAAAGAATGGAGTGAGAGATCAACAAAGATAAGTGAAAGCGCCACGGCCAAAACCTCTAGACCACAGGAGAGTAAAATTCGTAGTCGAGGAAGGAGTTAATGTCGTGATTAGGAGCGCTTCGAGCACGAGAGTTGGCTGATGAGACAAGATCATGAAGGACATCACAAACATGATATCGATGATCTCAAGAGAAAACAAATGGATCAACACCATGCTAACCACGGGGATAAATCCACTAAGGAACTGGCCAAGAGGGACCTCATCACCCGAATAAAGTCCCCTTTTGTAAGGAAATTAATGAACCAAAGCCTCCTAAGAAATTTTCTACTCCTAGGTTCAAAATATATGATGGAAAGACCGATCCCAATGACCATGTTGACAGTATAATCAAGCTATGACATTATGGAACAATAATAATGCTCCTATGTTCCATATATTGCCTTCCATCTTGGGGGATCACACATAAATGGTTTGAAAAACTACCACACAAGTCAGTCAACAACTTCAAGTATCTCATGGAGGCCTTCGCTGCTCGTATTGTCACCAAGAGCGTCCATCCCAAGAGAATGGATTATCTCCTAACTACAAGGAAAATTCACAAGAAACCTTGCAGGAATACTCTAACTGATATTGGTAAAATTACAATGAAGTTGAAGATGGCTCCAGGTAGGTCGTTGTGGCCTGGTTCAAGATCATGTCACCCAATAACTCTATGTTTCACCAGTCTCTACTAGAAATGAGGCGGAAGCCATCGACGACTTCATGTCACGTATAAAGAAGTACATGAAGGTGGAAGATGTGGTCATTAGCTTCTAGAATGATGACGATTGCTCAAAGACGACCAAAAAAAAGTGATAAGGAGAATGCCCAAAGAGAGGGGGAGATAAGAACGAAGGGTCGAAGAATAGAGACAATGTAGATCCTACCAAATCTTTTCAATTGTTCATTACCGTTTTTAAGGAATCAATTTACAAGATCTTGATTAAAACGGAGGATCATAAATTCCTCAAGTGGACAAAGAAGACGAGGAGACCTAACTAAGATAAATAACACACTTAGGTACGCGTATCACAAAGAGCATGAGCATAAAATGGAAAACTACTAGGCCCTCAAGTCACATTTTGAATAATTGGTCCAGACCGACTATTTAAGTGATTATATGGAAAAGAAGGGTGCCAAATCCATTGTTAATGTAGGACAGAATCCCAACAATGTCTTAGAGGATAATGAGATAGGAAACAAGTTTGAAGTCATTAATTATGCTTTAAATATGGTTAGAAATAGTTTTCTCAAAAATGTCCTCGAAGATGAGGAAGTAGGTCATAAGTCTGCAGTCATCCATGGAGCTTCTATCCTCAAGAAGATTCAAGGTAATGTTATTCGGATGGAGCTAAAGAAAGTCACAGCGGTGATGAAAGCTTTCTGGATTGACCCCGCTAAAACCCCATTAAGCAAAGGTCGACGTTCAAAAGACATCATTTACAATGAGCACATAGTCTTCAAAGAATACCTCCTGATCAAAGTTTGAATATCGCATCACGATGCACTAGTAATCACACTCAGGATTGCAAACTAGGATGTGGATAAGCTACTGGTAGATCAGGGAAGCTCCTCAAAGGTTATGTACCTGAAGTTGTTCAACCAACTTAATCTCAAAATGGAATATTTGAGATAAGAGACCATCCATTTGATCGGCTTCACTCGAAAGATAACTATGCCACCAAGGAAGGTAATTCTTCCCGTTCGAACCGAGAATATCTTGAAGTTAAAAAAATTCCTATTTATGGTCATTGATTATCCTTACAAATATATGATTGGAAGAGGATGGCTAGATGCTATGCAAGATGTCTTATCCACTTATCACCAGAATATAAAATGCATTACTGATCAGGAGATAAAGGAGATTATGGGAAATCTGGTTATTACTCAACAATGCTTTATCACTTCCATCAGGCCCAAGCAAGAGAAGAAAAAGGAGAAAGAGTTATTCACTAAGCAGACTAAGGATGGATCCACACCACCCAAATACTAACTAAAGTATGGAAGACCGAGGGTTGAAGAGACAAAGGTAGCCCCCACAGACAGAGTCATAGAATCATTGCAAGAGGTAGTATTAAATGGTTCACACTTAGAGAAGAAATTCCTGATCGATAACTCACTTACCGATCAGAAAAGAGAAGAACTAATTTCTTTATTGAATGAAAATCAAGATGTGTTTTCTCTGCAACCTTACAATATGCCAAGTATCGATCCCTAAGTCATGTGCCATCAACTCCACATGGACCCAATGTACCCACTGATCATATAAAAGGCTCACTGAATAACGCTTAAAAAGGCATAGGCCGTGGAAGAGGAAGTGGGTAAACTTATAGAGGCAAGGAAGTAAAGAAGTTTAATTCCCCATATGGCTATCAAACCCAGTAGTAGTAAAAAAAGTAATGGGAAGTGCAGAGTCTTCATAGAGTTTAACGACCTCGATAAATTTGATCCCAAAGATAGTTTTTCTTTGCCAAAGATTGACCAATTATTTAACACCAAAGCCAATCACGAACGAATGAGTTTTTTGGATGCATACTCAGGGTACCACAACCCCGTCCCTCCCCATTTATTTCTTATATTTACTCAAAAACCATTCTTTGATATATTATTTATACCAAAACCTCTTATATATATATATATATATATATATATATATATATATATATATATATATATATATATATATATATATATATATATATATATATATATATATATATATATACTAAGAGGTTTATTATGAAGGTTTTAACCCTCCCCAAGCGGGGTTTTAACTCGTGAAATGTAAACAGGGCGGGATAGGTTTAAAATGTTTACATTTAATCGGGTTAGGGGCAGGGGTTACAGGGAGAGGTAGTTTAATTTTTTTCATAGAGGGGTTTGTGTCAGGTTTGGGTCTGAGCAAACCTGCCCCAAACCCAACCCATTACCATTCCTAAAACTCACCGACCAAGTGATAAGGCAGGAGTTTGACCATTTCAATAGGTGGAATCTCTATGTAGGTGGAGCCTTTAATCTAAGACAAATTGTCTCATTTCTCATGAGAAAACTATGATTGAACAGGCAATCATACTTGGCTTCATAGTGTCCAATAAAGAAGCTGAATACAAAGATTTTTTTGTTGGGTTACGCAAAGCCTCATCTTTGGGTGCAAGTCACCATAATGTTTACTGTGACTCAAGGCTGGTATATAATAAAGTATCGGGAGACTATAATGCCAAAGATGAGGGAATGTCATCATATTTGCAAGTCACCCACAACCTAATTATTAGGTCCGAACAAATCCACATTCAATAATTCCCTCTTGGGAATAACAGTGATGACGATGCCTAAGCCACCCTGGGTTCAACAATAAACTCGAATTTTAAAATAATTATCGAGGTGGAGTACCCCGCCCAACCTAGAATCATAAGACTAAGGGTCACTAAACAAGTCCTCACTGCCCAATAAACTTCAAGATAGATGAATCCAATCATAGCATGTTTATAAGAGGATGTTCTACCGGTTGACAAGAAATAAGTCCACCAGGTTAGGATAAAAGTTGCTCTCTTCTAATTGTCACTGAAGGCAAGATCCATAGGATATCTTTCACAAGTACCTACCTTCAATTAGTGCACCCAAATGACTCCAACCAAGTCCTATACAATCTTCCTGATAGTATGTATGAAAGACATGCAAGGGGAGATCTTTGGCTTTCAAAGCGATTGAAGAAGGTTATTAGTGGCCATAAATATAGAAGGATATAGTCTCTGACATAAGAAGATGCGAGAAGTTTCAAAAGTTCTTTCCCATGCGTCACTAGCCGACCAACAATCTAAATTCAATAACCAACCCATGACCGTTTGCCCAGCAGGGTTTAAACATCGTAGGCCCATTACATATAGTAATAGAAACAAGTATGTCTCGGTCAGCATAGAATATTTCACAAAGTGGATTAAAGCTAAACCAATGGCCAAAATTAGAGATATTGATATGATCAGATTCATCTGGAGGAACAATATGAATCATTTTGGTGTCCCAAGCACGATAATCATGGACAATGGGACACAATTTAAAAGTGGGCCATTTTAAAACTTTTGCGAAAACCACAACATCCAGCATCATATTAGCTCGGTGGACTACACCCATAGCAATGGGAAGGCTAAGGCTTCCAACAAGACAATGCTCGTTGGCATGAATAAGAGGCTAAAAAAATTCTAATTTTTTTTACAAATAATAAATATTTTTCTGCCAAATTTGCATTTTGTAAATTCTCTTAATTTCTTTGCAAATAATAAATATATTTTTTATTTATAAAAAATCTAGCACGATTTAAAACCATGCCAAAACCATGTCAGATTATTAAATATGAGTATGTTTATGCCACAATCTGGCACGCTATATACCGTGCCAAAAGCGTGCCAGGAAATAAAAATTTGGCACAATTTTAAATCGTGACAAAAGCATGTCAAATTCAATATATGGAATGATTTTAAACTATGCCAAAAGCTTTGCAGATTAAATTCTGGCACAATTTAAAAAGTGCCAAAATCTGACACTATTTAAAAACGTGCCAAAAGTGTGCCAAATTGTCAAATTTAGCACGATCTTAAACTGTGACGGAATATCTAGCATGATTGATTATGGAATGATTTAAAACCATCCCAGATTGGGTTTGAAATGGCTTAAAATCGTGTCATATTGCTATTTTTAGTGTAGTGCAAAAAAATCTACTGCCGAATGCAAAGAGTAGAGGCCAATGATGTCCAATCCCCACGGCATGAAAGGACAAGGACTTAGGAGGGATTGGAGGTCACTGGCAAGTTGATACACCAGAGGCAAGAAGAGTTGCTAGTTTTTGCACTTCTTGATTTATGCGATCGCACTTTGTTGCATGTAAGGCCACTAAATATTCTTCTTTCATAGCTCTGAATGTCGGTGATTTTCCCCTGCGTGGCTTTCACATATCCTTTCATATAACTAATAAAAGGGTTTGGTTGACATTATCTAGGTGAACACATTATAGATATGGTCCTAAAAAAGTATCGATCAAGCTTCTCGTATGGTGACAAATGGAAGCGAGCAACCTTTACTCGAGTCTTGTATGCCTCCTTCTTATCATTAGGTAAAACATTATCTTTCAAATAACACACTATTGGATCCATCCAGCTTGGGAACCTGTCAATGGCCATAACCTACTCATCTAGCTCTCCCATATTGATGATGGGTTGATCGAAATGTATCTAAGATGGTCAAGATAACCCTTAACGCTACCTCACTTCTCAATCCTCCAAACCAAGTTCCTTTGAAGTTCCCACTTCGAAGCCATTCCGTACAACATGTGAGCTTTCTAAATCCCTACCAGACCTAATCTCTCGTGGGTAATGTTTGACCTCACAATCAATGTAATTAGAAGATACAATTTGACTAGGTAAGAACGGAAGATAAAAAGGACCTTTCTCAGTTAGTTTTCTCGCTGAGCTGCCTCGTCATCTTCATGATGCTTCCTTCTCTTGAGTCCCTTTTGTTAATTGGGGAATCTCTCTCTAATTCGAAGATTACCTTCAAGCCCCCTATATATATATATATATATATATATATATATATATATATATATATATATTGTAGGCTTCACCATGTATTGACATGTGGGAAAATTAGGAGTGTACAGACATATAGAAAGTGAAGAGTTTAGAAAGTTTTGAAGAGTCATTTTTGTAGGAGTGGAAAGAGAGTAATTAGGAGATGAATTAATTAGAGTTGAATTTTTTCACACGTCAATACATGGTGAAGCCCACAATTTTGGCCTACAATTTTAGATATTACTATAGATAAAAAAACACATACTTATTTCTTTTTGTTTCACTATGGGACCATTATTAACGGTCATGTTAAATGATGGAGACGAAAATGATGGAAATGAAAAAATGCGATGATTTTCTTTAGATAATGGGTTTTCCATAATGAATGGGTTTTAATTAACCTTACGGAAGGTCTACCAAGACAATTTGGTATTGGAGGAAAATGGTTAGGGGCCGCTGTGAGGGTGTCGCTAAATAAATGAAGTGTTTCGAAAGGACTTAAAACAATCTGGGATTGTGTCAACCTAATTGGTCAGAGAGCATTTTAATTTAAGTACGTGATTATGGCAGACTTGGTTAATGCGTATGGTGGTGGTTTAAAAAAATTAAACCACACCAATTATGAAATTTGGAGCAACTGTATGTTGTCCTACTTAAAAGGACAACATCAATGGGAGACTGTTGGTGGTATCGACACTACACAACCCTCCTAGGAAAATATGGAGGCTTTAAAAAAAATGAAAAATAAAAAAGGAAAAAGCCATGTACACACTCAAAATATCAGTAGACCCGAAATTATTGGGGCATGTCAAGGTTGCAAAGACACCAAAGGTGCGTGGGACACTCTTGCCTCTCTCTTATTAAAGAAGAATGATGAACACATGTAATTATTGGAGAACGAATTGATGACTACCACACAGGAAGATATGACCATCAACCAATATTTTAAGAAAATTAAAACTTTGTTTCAAGCAATATCTTTCCTGAGTCCCGACTCTAAAATTAGTGAAGCACAGGATGAGGAGAATATTTATTCGTGGACTAAAGCCTAAATATAATGATTTTATTATGGCAATACGTGGTTGACCAACTCAACCCACACTAGTTGAGTTAGAAAATTCATTGGATAATCAAGAGATATTGGTGAGACACATGAGGGGGGTCTCAATAAAGAATGAAGAGGAAACACTCTACACTGATAAAAGAGGGAATAATTAACGCTTTGCTGAAAAGGGCACGTGGAACAAGAAAAGGCAACGATGAGAGAAATGAACTCGTGTTTAAGGAGATCTAAACAAGATGATAATTTTTTTTATCAATGTGACATGGAATATGGACAACAAAAACAATGAGGGTTATAACTATGGGAAAAGGGGCCACTATGCCCGAGACTTCTGATGGGTGTGTGTAGAAAAATCGATTGAATCGCCGAACTGATTAAACCGAATCAAATCGATGATTTTAGGACGATTTATTTTTATGGTCAGGTCGGGTCTGTTTGAGTAGGATAAAAACTGATAATTTCAGTTCGATTTTTTGATTTGAACCGCATAGGGTCCGGGTAGAACCAAACCGAACAACTCCTCTACTTATATATATATATATATATATATATATATAACACAAACACAAATGAATTTAGGATACTTTTCAACCATTTTTTAAATTTATTGCATATAAATAAAATAGTGTTTCTTGAATTTTAATAGAAAATGATTCAAACAAAATGAAAAAAAATAGTAAAAAATATCAGCCCTGTCAAAATCGATTAAACCGAATCGGTCCTGTCAATATCATCCCTATCAAAAATCGACAAACAAACCGAACTAACCTTATCAAAATTGACCATGTTCAGTTCGGTTAACCGATACCGCCGGTTCAATTTCGGTTCAAAATTTTCGAAAATCAATGAAGTCATCTCAACTTAAAAAAAGGCTAAAAACCGAACAAGTAACCCGTGCACACCCCTAACTACTGGTATTGAAAGAAGTCAGTAGAAGATAACTTGACGACATCAAAGAGCCAACAAATTAATAATGAAGAAGAATAGGATTTCAAAGCATCCCTTGCAACAATTAAGCATATACAATAAAACTTCTCAGATTAATCATATACATTTGTCACGCGTGTTTTCAAAATTTTATATCCCTCGCCTCCTTAACTTCATTGTATGAGCTATTGACCTTTCGACTATCTTGTAATATTTTGATGGCCTACCCCTTATTAGTGGATTACTAGTTGTTATACCGACTATTTATTATCATGTGTTATTGTTTAAATGTCATGTGTAAACTAATTCATCTATAGGATACATTATATATTATATAAATAAATGTTGTTTTCGTGAAAAAATCGCAACCTTCAAATTTATGTTAGTCATTTAAATTAGATTATGTTTGTTAACAAACTTCTTGGGTTAAAAGGGTCGTTAATTGAGCTTCGAACGAGCTATTTTCTTAGCTATGCATACTTCGGCCTGTCAATCGAGCTCTATGAGTCCAGCTTATGGTTGATCAGGCTCGGCCTGATTTTGATTTACTTGGCTCAAGCTCAAGCTCGACCAGAACGAGTTTGAGAGTGCTTGGCTTAAGCTCGACTCACAAAGTAAATCGGGCTTCGGGCCCGATTTGAGCAGATCCGAATTGAATATTCTAATACATATTTATTTATTTTAATAATAAATATTCATATATTCCAATCAAGGTTCTAAAAAATGCGGGGGGTGATCGAGGCGTGGAGGCCAAGCCTTAAGCCTTAGAAGCCTAGGCGGGCCTTGGCGTAAAAAGGCGTGAAAAGGCGTTTAGTTCTTTTTAATATTTTTTAACCATAACAAGGCTATTAAAATACTAAAATTATACATATTATAAAAATATGTCTGAATATTTGCAAATAAAAATACTATTTGATTATTTTGGATGAGATAATGATTCGGCTTGTAAAAAAATCTTTAGAAGGGGATATCGTTTCACTAAAGCATTGTTATTTTTAGAGAAAAAGTACGCCTTATGGGTTTTACCAAGCATAAGGCGTCAAAATCTTAAGGCGGGGCGTTTCTCCGCCTAGGCGGATTTTTTAGAACAGTGATTCCAATACATATTTATTTATTTTAATAATAAATATTCATATTTCAGCAATAAATTTTTTATTCAGTAATAAAAAAACAGATTCCAGCGCTAAAAATAACAGAATTCGACACTAATATTGACATTTTGGCACTAGTAAAACAGATTTCAGCACTAAAAAGCAGATTTCAACACTAAAAAAACATTAATCAATAGGAGTGGATTGTGTGAAACCCAATGGAAAAATAATATTAGCACACAAAACACACACAGAGCTGAAATAAATTCCATTGAATAATACCATTGGAAGCATAAATTAATCAGTATGGTGAGCAAAAACAACGCAATTAACTTTTGCACTGAAAGGGTCAGTGGAAACTTGTTCTTTGTAACTTTTAAAGCCTTCAATAATGACCTACAACCCAATTCAACGAAAAAAAAATTAAAATAGAAACGAAGTGATGGAAATAAGAGTTGTGAAGACATAGCAATTACCTATTTAATGTAAATGATGTAGATCCAGGACCTCTTTAACTTGTTATGTAAGAGAGTTTGGAGTCAAACTCTAGATCCTAATTATAAACTGTGTAAGAGAGGGAGATAGAGGAAGTTAAGTAGAGAATGGCCACAATCGTATATTACGTGCAACAACAAACAGAACAAGATTAGAAAATGGCCAAAATCGTAGAAAATGGTCTATCAACAACAAACGGAGAAACGTACCTGATCTGCGATGTAGATTAAAGTGGAGAAACTACAGTTGTTACGTGTAGATTAGAGTTTGAAACGACCGGTTTTTGCCTCTAGATTAAAGTGGACAGAAAGAGAGGGGAAATGAAAAAAACCTAAAATCTTAATGGGTTGTATCTGTAGACTGTATGTATGCAATGCCGCACGTAATAAAATAAGTCCCGTAAGATTAAGTAAAGTAAATTAATAAATGACCCACCTTATTTTTGTTTTTTTAATATTAAGTCCAATAGTTTATTTGCATAAGGACAAAATTATAAAAATTATTTTGTTTTAAAATATTTTTTACATATCATAAAAAATAAAATAATTTTGTATATATATATTATTTCGGTCCGAGGCTAGTTAGAGCTTGAAAGTGCTTTGCTCGCGCTCGACTCAAATTGAATTCGGGCATAATATTTCGGTTCAAACTCGGCTCGACTCAAACTCAATAAAAGCTTGACCTAAATTTAGCAAGCGAGCAAGCGAGTTTTGCACATGCTCGGCTCAATTGATAAGCCCTATGCATACTTATTGAATTTTAGACATAAATTTTGACTCGTACTACCAGATTTGATTCACAGTGTTGCGTTGCAAGAATTTTTGAAAAATCTTCGACTTTGATTTCTTGATTTTTTCTTTAAATTTCTGGAATCTAAATCAAGAAAAATTCATTGAATGTGGTGTAACATTCATTTTGAGGTAAATTGTGAACTCTTGGAAACTTGAGCACCTTTCATCGAGATTCCTTTTTCGCTTCATTAATCAAAAGTATTGACCTCGAAACTCGAGAATATGCTTTCAAAACTTCTACATGATGAGGTGATACAAGGACTGGACATTACTTTATAGTCGTTATATTTGTCACTCTAATTAAAATCAAATACAAAAAAGCCTTATGGCATTTAATTAAAAGATAAGAATGTGAAGGTGAAAGGAAATTTCACATTTTTGTTGAATCGGAAATATCTTATGGATTGAAGCATGAAGAATGACTTCTCTTAAGATTTTATTTGTGCCCACTGGAAGGGATTGTTGCTTTTTAATAAATTAACTTCAAGATACAATAATTCAATAAAATATGTTATATGAAATCTTAAGAATTCTGCCAAACACTTTTGAAATTGATTGAATAAATCTGAATGATGTAAAAGAAGAGAGCAACAGGGAGTATAATTGCACAATTGAATGTGTAAAATGGTCATAACACGAATCAAACGATTGTTTCTATTTATGAATTCACCAATATACTTTTACTCGCTCTTCTAATTTCTTTAAATACTAAAATCTCTTACATTTTTATATCATTAAACACCTCCTGATCATTTTATTGTTCATTTCCTGAACGTGTCACATTTAAATTCGTGCTGTCAAGCCTTAACTTGTACTCTATATAAGTCACTGAAGTAATGAATTCGAAAATTCATTTTTGTTGAGTGTACACTGACAATCTGAAATAAAATACTTTCTTTCAGCTGGATTGATTAGAGACCCTAACCATATCCTGTGTTATGTTTTATAATCTATCAATTAGTTTAAGCTTATACTTTGTGCACATGTTTGCATGCAGGATCAGATGCGTTGTCAGGATTCCTTCAAAGATTAGGTAAAAGACCACTCATGCTTTCAGTAGCTTACGTTTTTCATGAGATGGACACACACAAATATATAACCATGGGAAACCTTTCTCCACACATGTTTCTGCCTGATTAAGTTTTGAAAATAAAATAAAATGAGAGAAAGCTAGGATGCCTTAGCTTTGATTCTCTCCACTATTATAAGGCGATATACATTGATTGATTCCTTGGCTTTTCACTTGGGAGGGTAAGGAATCATGTTCTTAATATCGACCTTTGACTAAATGGGACCTTTTCTAATCTATTTTTGCTTTTAAATTACCAAACTATTGTGCCTCGCCACGAGAGTTGCATTAAATGATTGAATTTCAACCAATAATTTTGAACTCGAACTCACCGAAGATTTTCGGATAAGATTTCTAAATGTTTTGCAAGAGCATTCCTAATGTGTAGCAACAATTTAGAGATTGGTAGTTCATAGATATAATCATATAACAATACAAGCGACGACTTTGCGGCAACATAATGATTAAGACTACATTTGGGCATGCATTGCCCTCTCTCAACATTTGACTGTCGCAATTCAAATAAAATGAGACCGAGCATGTCATCATACTTCAAGGTGTAACACTTGGCCATCCCAAAACACCAAAAGTGACAACATTTTATGTTGAAATAGTTCGGACGTGTGGTGTATTTTTGGCTCTCCGGTGGCTTCTCGTTGATTTACGGCTGTTTTGGGAGAAAAACAGATTTTTTTTTTATATTTACAAAATTGCCACTTTGAGGAAAATCTATAAATAAAAGCCTATTTTATGTTTTTATGGAGTGCTGTTTTTCCAGCTTTAGAGTGAACATTTTGTGAGTTTTTCAAAGAGAAAAGTGAGTGAGAGCTTCTTGCTTAAGATTAGTTCTTGTGCTTGGTTGTGAGTGACTTTCTTGGAGAGATAAAGAGTGTGAGTATGTAACCTTGTGGTTCCTCCATTTATCAAAGAAAGAAGAAATCCTACCATTGTGGATGTAACCTTTGTTTGGGTGAACCACGTTATATTGTTGTCGTTTCTTTGCTTTGATTGCTTGTCTGTTCTTGTTATCCTACTTGTTGATTGGATTCGTTTTGAGTTTGCACACTTAGTTTTCATTAGGAACAAGGTCTTGGGTATTTTCCGCACACCAAGTATTTGGTAAAATTCCGAAGTGAGTTTTATGATCTTGGTTGCTTAATATAGGACTGTTTTAGCGCAACAAGTGGTATCAGATCTTTGGTTTGCTCGGTATTTTGGTTCGGCTTGAATCAATTTGAGTGATATTGGCATAAGTTCTAGAATTTGTTCCAAATGGCGGAAGAGGTGTCGCGTACTCTCAAATCAACCTCTACAAGTGGAGGCTCTAAGAAGTGGGATCCTAGTTATGGATCCGGAGGCTCAATGAAGTTTGAGACAAAACCTTTTGATGAGAAAATTAATTTTGGCTTGTGGCAAAGAAGGATGCGGGGTGTTCTTGTTCAACAACGATTGGTTATAGCATTGTTGGGTATAGAGAAGCGTCTGGTGGATATGACCGAAGCCGAATGGAGTGATATTTATCAAAGGGTGATTTCTTCAATTGAAATGTATATCACGGATGATGTGCTCAATCACGTGATATCGGAAACTACGGTCATGGGCATGTGAGATCAATTGGAGGAGATTTATTTGGGCAAAACTTTATCAAATAAATTGTTTCTAAAGAAGATGCTCTTCAAGTTAGAAATGAAGGAGGGCGATGATATGATGAAGCATATAAATATCTTCAATGCTTTAATCAACGATTTGAACTGGATTAATGTTCAATTTAGCGAGGAGGATCGAGCGTTATTGTTGCTTGCTTCGTTGTCCGATTCATATGAGCACTTTGTCACCACACTTATGTTTGGGAAGACTACTCTCAAGTTCAATGATGTAATGCAGGACATCATTTCTCACGTGGCCATGAAGAAGAAAAATGGTAGCGGTGTAGGTAGTTCATCTTCTCAAGGTGAAGGCTTGGTAGCCAAGGTTGGTGGTGGTGGAAGAAGAGGAAGGTCGAAGTCTCGGGGTGCAGATAACCAGGGCTTCCAAAGGTCTCAATCTCGAGACATTAGCATGGTTGAGTGTTTCAAGTGCCATAAAAAGGGTCACTTTAAACGGAATTTTCCGGAGTGTAAGAAAGATGATAAGAAAGGAGACGCTACTAAGGATGTGGCCGGTGTTGCTACTTTAGAGGAAGGCGAAGAGGTTCTTACTTGTTTTTTCGCCGATCACGTTGATGGTTGGATTCTAGATTCCGGATGTTCATACCACATGTGTCCGAACAGGGAATGGTTTGAGAATTACACGTCCAATAACGGTGGTGAGATTCTCATGGGAAATAATGCTACGTGAAAAGTAGTGGGAATCGGGTCGGTGCACATAAAGATGTGGGATGGGGTTGTCCGAACCTTAAGTGAAGTGAGGCACGTTCCGGCACTTAAAAAGAACTTGATTTCCTTAGGCGCACTCGATTCAAAGGGGTGTGTGATTCAAGCCAAGGGTGGGGATTTGAAGGTGAAAAGGGGATCGATGGTGATTTTGCACGGCACAAAGTTACCGAACAATCTTTATAGATTGAAGGGAAATACGGTAGTGGGTGGAGCGGCAGTCTCCACGGAGCCTGAAATCGACGAGCTACAATTGTGGCACATGAGACTTGGTCACATGAGCCAACGGGGCATGGAAGAACTTCATCGGTGAAAGTTGTTGAAAGGGGTGCACGGATGCAAGCTTGGTTTTTGCAAGTATTGTGTGATGGGGAAGCAAACTCGAGTGCAATTCACTATATCTACGAACAAGAGTAAAGGGACTCTTGACTATATTCATTCCGACGTGTGTGGGCCTTCGGATGTTGTTTCTATAGGCGGCTTTAGATACTTTGTGACTTTCATAGATGATTATTCACGAAAAGTGTGGGTCTACTACTTGAAGGAAAAATCGGAGGTTTTCGATAAGTTCAAGGAGTGGAAAGTCATGGTGGAGAATCAAACAAGGAAGAATATCAAGTATTTGAGGAGCGACAACGGGGGTGAGTATAGAGATGGTGGGTTTCTCAAGTATTGTAAAGATGTGGGCATCACAAGTCACTTTACCATTAAGAAGACGCCACAACAAAATGGGGTGGCGGAGAGAATGAACCGCACCATTGTGGAAAGGGCAAGGTGCATGAGGTTTCATGTCGGGTTACCGAAATTATTTTGGGCAGCGGCTCTTGATCACGCCGTGTATTTGGTGAATCGGTCACCAAATTCGACTCTTGGTTTGAAGTGTCCGGAGGAAGTATGGTCGGGGCACGAGGTCGATTACTCTACTTTGAGGGTGTTCGGATGTCCGGGTACGCTCATATTCCTAGTGACGAGAGGACTAAAAATGACCCGAGAACTCTTCGGTGTATTATCCTAGGCTATGGAAAAGGGGTAAAGGGGTTCAAGCTTTGGGATACGTCTACGAGGAAGCTAGTTGTTAGCCGGGATGTGAGGTTTGACGAGACATCCATGTTGAAGGCCAAGGAGATCCTGGAAGTTGTCGATGACGGTGGTGTTAGAACCGTCGAGATTCCTTTGGTATTCCCGAGATCATCAACCACCGATAGTGATAGTGCATCTACTAGTGGTTCAAGTGATTCTCAATCGGGTGATGACACGGTTGAGGTGGAGCCAAATGAGGATGATTTGGGAGAGGAGTCGGTTGAGGTGGAGGACACTCAACGGGTGGAGCAAGTTCCATCCATAGCACGTGACAGAGAGCGTAGGGAGATCAAGCCACCATCTAGGCTTGGTTGGGAAGAGGTTAATTACGCTCTCATTTCTAGTGAGGGTGATCCAACGACATACAAAGATGCCATTAATTGTGATGTCAAGGCGAGTTGGATGGGTGCTATGTCGGAAGAGATGAATGCTCTACGAAAGAACTCTGTGTGGGAGTTGGTTCCTAAACCCAAGGGGCGACACACTGTTGGCTTTAAGTGGGTGTATAGGAAGAAAGAGGCAATTAACAAAATAGAAGAACCGAAGTACAAGGCAAGGCTAGTAGCGAAGGGGTTTTCACAAAAGGAGGGGATTGACTATGATGAGATCTTCTCCTCGGTGGTGAGGCATACTTCGATACGGGTGTTGTTGGCAATGGTTGCTCAATTCGATATGGAATTAGAGCAAATGGATGTGAAATCGGCTTTTCTTGACGGTGATTTGAAGGATCTTATTTACATGGTGAAACCGGAGGGGTTCAAGGAAGTGGGAAAGGAAGATCATGTGTGCCGGCTTAAGAAGTCATTGTATGGGCTTAAACAGTCGCCACGATAATGGTACCTGCGGTTCGATACCTTTATGTTGCGGATTGGTTACACGAGACGTAATCATGACCATTGTGCATATTTTTGGGTTCTTGATGATGGTTCGTTTGTTTTGTTAATGCTCTATGTGGATGACATGCTCATTACACGGATAACAGAGCTCAAGGTGGAATTGAGACGGGAGTTTGACATGAAGGATCTTGGTGCGGCGCAAAAGATTTTTGGTATGGAGATTAGACGAGATAGAAAAGTTGGCAAGTTGTGGTTATCTCAGAAAAATTATATTTTGCATGTCATCGGGAAATTTGGCATGTTGGATGCCAAGGCCACTTCTACCCCGTTAGCTTCACATTTCGCTTTGTGTGCAAAGCAATGTCCCTCTACGGATGATGAGTTAGAGGAGATGGATTCAACGCCATATGCTTGTGCCGTGGGGTGCCTTATGTATGCTATGGTTTGCACGAGGCCGGATATCGCCCAAGCCGTGGGTGTGGTTAGTAAGTACATGTCGAATCCGGGAAAAGAGCATTGGAAAGAGGTGAAATGGATTCTTCGGTATCTAAAGGGAACCAAGTATATGGGCATTGTGTTTGAGCGGAAGAAAGGGGTCGAGTTTATTGCGGGGTATGTGGATTCGGATTATGCTGCGGATATTGATAAGCGGAAATCTACATCGGGGTATGTATTCACTATTGCTAGCGGCCCGGTATCTTGGAGATCCATGTTACAAGCGATAAGTGATTTGTCTACCACGGAGGCGGAGTATATTGCACTTACGGAAGCATAAAAGGAGGCGGTTTGATTAAAGAGTTTGCTGAGTGAATTGGGGATGAAGCAAGAGAGTGTTCGTCTTCATTGCGATAGTCAAAGTGCTATGCATTTGGCTAAGAATCAAGTGTATCATGCCCTCACAAAGCATATTGATGTGCGGTATCATAGAATTCGGGATTGGGTTAATTCCGGCGAAGTTTTGATTGAGAAGGTGCACACGGATGAGAATGTAGCAGATTTCCTCACCAAACCTGTGACTACGGAGAAGTTTAGGCATTGCCTAAAGCTTCTAAATCTCACTTCTTGTTGAAGTTAGAGGAGAGGCTCCTCGGTTAGTGTAACACCCCGCCTAATTAAATACCGGGTGGCCAGTCCCATACCAAATTAAAACAAAATATACAGTTGACTCATTCTTAGCATCACTGTCGAAAATATTTACAACTCACCCAATACTCAATTAAACTGGTGTTAAAAACTCTCCAAATTTAAATTTCAACAAAAAAACCATTTTTAGTTTAAGAATAACACTACACATTTTATTCTACAAAACTGGTAACACAATAAATAACACAAAAGAATTTAAATGCAACTGGAATAAACATTCTCAAATAATATAAATCCTTTACAATAATCCCAACAATGTAAAATGTATTAAAACGTCCCGAATACAATAGAATTTGACCTCAATAGAAAAGATAACTGAATCCTTTGGGCGACATGCCCGAACTAAGAATACTGTGAATCAAAAAGATGATAAGCGTCTAAGAAAAACTTCCATAGCTCCATAGCTCGTCACAATCAACTATGGGTGGCGTCCCTGTTGCTAGACACCTGATATAGAGATACAATAGAAGAGAAAATATGCAAGGAAACGGGTCAAAGCCCGAATGTGTAGATTATTTTTAAAACAACAAGTATTTAACAAGTGCAATAAAGCATTTATTATGTACATGTTAGATCCAACTCTCACTTGCAATTCTCACCTCTCAACTAGAGTGCACACTTAACGTTTCCTATTAACCTCCTAGTTAATGGTTCCTCTTTTCTAGTCTCCATATTATAATCCCATTCCCATATCATAATCCCCGTATGTCCCATACCATACGTCACATTATTATTCATTTACATTTCTCATTTATGATTAGTTTCTCATTAACATGAATCATTACTCATTAATCTGAATCATTTCTCATTATCATGAGTTAAGCTATTCAATTCTATAAGCATAAACATTCATTAACTTAATTCCATTATATTTTTCTATTCACCGTTATCTACAATTATCACCGTAGATAGATTTAACCACAATGTAAACATTCAATCATTTAATCCATTATATATATATATATTCATATATATTACGGCACCCCGAGTCACAGCTGCGGTGCAATGCATTACTCTGCTATCATGTCCCATCATCGCAGGTCGCCGAATAGAGGACTACAGGTTCGGTAAGATTCCACGAACCACAAACATCAACAAACAAATTGGAGGCGAACATAGTTCTCGTATCCTTGGGTCACGCACATACCTACCTACCCACAGTCAGCGGACTTATCAACTCCCCGATAAGTCTTTCATAGACCTATGTTCTCGAGCGACAAATCAAAGATCCCATGGATTCATCAGGATATGACTGCCCTCACGCGCAAACCTCCCACCGATAGCAAGTAAGCTAGGTATGTCATACACATAAATTATCAATCAATCAAATAGGTATTATCATACCTATAATATAATATGAGTAAGGTAATTATCACTACCCTAAGATATTTCCCATACGTAGCATTATATTCCACGTAATAATATATCATATCTTTACTTCATAATTTAATTATCCTCGCATCCTATAACATCTCTCCACTCCCGACTTCGTTAAGGTTCATGCGCGGAGCGTCTCGCAAAGCGAAATCCAAACAAGGAACCCCTCCATTACACTACTACTTAACTTTGTCGATCGAGGAGGTCCGACAACTTCAACTATGCGATCGGGATAACCTCATATCTTCTTTCAACCAAATGTGTTCCAAACTCCCATTTCTATCTAGGAGCCATACCACAACACTCTTATAATTTAATTATTCATTTATCCTAACACCACTCCACTCCCGACGTCGTTAAGGTTCATGCGCGGAGCGTCTCGCAAAGCGAAATCCTCACAAGGAACCCCTCCATTACACTACTACTTAACTTTGTCGAGCGAGGAGGTTCGTCAACTTTAAATACGTGATTGGGATAACCTCATCCCCTAAGGCTACCCTCTCTCAATGCACAAGATTCAAATAGGATTTTCCTCAACATATATTCAGTAAGAAGTCACTAATATCCTACTGCTCCATAGCATTATTTCTCCCGAACTACTACGAGTTTATTTCTCCTTTTTATTAAGGTTAAAACCGATAGTTTCAAATCTCTTATAAGCACACATTCTTTCACTTAGGATTAAACCCTCTTGTAAACCTAAGGATACCCAGGTGTTATATTCAATCACCCCTACTGGTCCAATCTTTAATCCTAATACATCTCCATTTAGAATTTAACAAATGAATTAAGCAACCAAAATTTCGTTCGATATAATTTTCATCATTTTAATCACTTGAATCCAATTCGCAACTAATTCAAATCTTATCAAGGGTTTACTGATATTTTCTAAGTCCCATAATCTCCAAATAATAATCACAAAAGATCCACAAAAGGTTTGGGATAAGAATCAACATTTAAAAAGAAACAACTTTACTTAAACTAAGGAGGTCGATCGATCGAAGGTAGGGGTCGATCGATCGATCCCTCGGGTCCAGGCCCGATTTCCTGCATTTTCTGCAACTACGGGTTTCACCATTTTTACACATTCAAACCTTCATATTAACCTCCAAAATGAGTTATGATTATTTCTACATGATATCCCAACATATATGAATGATTTACAATACTCTAAACATCCTAGAATCATCAAGGGATTGGATTAAAAAGCATGTTTATCGCCTTATTTCCAGAAAATTATTATCATAACATCTTCAAGAACACATCAATGGTTTCCATACTTTCTTCAACAGATTCATGGCTATTTCGTGGATTAATATCAACCTAAAACATAAGTTCAATTCCTATATCATTTCAGTTTCCAGAAATCCATTTAATCATTCCATTATTTCTTCCAAACATGAATAATCTTCTCTTTTCATACTATTCTAACATGGACAATATACAAACTTAAATTGCCATTATCAAACACTTGCCTCTAGTGTAGATCTGATCCTTTGGTGTAATTTATCTCAGTTGGTTGTCCCTTCTCCGGTCAAACTCCGGTGGTGGCTGGTGGTGGTGAACCTTGGTTCTTGTTCTTCACCTTCTCAAGTGACTTTTCCCTTCCCAAGCACTCTTACTCTCACTCTAAGAAGATGGTTGCTCTTATTTGTGAAGAGGAGATGAATAACTCCCATTCACTTAATCTACCAATACTTATAATAGTTTCAAATTCGAAATCACTATTCATCCCCCCTAGAAAAATGACCAAAATGCCCTTTCGGGTTGTCAATTCATTCCCAAATGACCCGAGACTCAAAATTAACATCTAAATAGACTTTTCTGACTATTTCGAACCTTCTGGACGCAACGACGCAGTCGAAATGACTATTAGGTCGATAGAAAATAAATTTCCCTTTTTAATTTAGTAAACTAGTCCCGACACGTCCCATACCGCGTCTGACTAAAAATATAAATTACCGAATTTATATCATACGATCATCTCAATGACATCACATTCATATATTACCTAAATATCTTTAAGTAATATTCAGAATCATCCATATTAATATCCACCGTCTGGATAAAACCCGAATCAATTAATTAATAATAAAATCTAATTAATCCATTAATTTAAAATATAACCCATTTTAAAAGTCATTTAAAATTACGGGGTATTACAGTTAGGTGGAGCCGCATTGAGCTTGGTAGATTTCAGGGTGATCTTCAAGCGGGTTCAATGGTTTTCATCCCGGGGTTTTGGTTGGATCATTCGGATCGCCAAGGTGGAGTTTGTGGTGTATTTTTGGCTCTCCGGTGGCTTCTCGTTGGTTCACTGCTGTTTTGGGAGAAAAACAGATTTTTTCTTGATATTTACAAAATTGCCACTTTGAGGAAAATCTATAAATAGAATCCTATTTTCTGCTTTTATGGAGTGTTGTTTTTCCAGCTTTTGAGTGAACATTTTGTGAGTTTTTCAAAGAGAAAAGTGAGTGAGAGCTTCTTGCTTAAGATTAATTCTTGTGCTTGGTTGTGAGTGACTTTCTTGGAGAGATAAAGAGTGTGAGTGTGTAACATTGTGGTTCCTCCATTTATCAAAGAAAGAAGAAATCCTAACTTGTGGATGTAACCCTTGTTTGGGTGAACCACGTTATATTGTTGTCGTTTCTTTGCTTTGATTGTTTGTGTGTTCTTGTTATCCTACTTGTTAATCGTTAATTGGATTCGTTTTGAGTTTGCACACTTAGTTTTCATTAGGAACAAGGTCTTTGGTGTTTTCCGCACACCAAGTGTTTGGTAAAATTCCGAAGTGAGTTTTATGATCTTAGTTGCTTAACATAGGACTGTTTTAGCGCAACAGGACGGTCAATTGTTGTGGTTCAAATAGTCTGTTTATGAAAAAACCAAACCCTCACATTTATTTTCTTAGTTTCAATTGCGAGATAACCAATTATTTTCGAGAAAAATATCATGAAACTCGATGTTGGTCCCAATGGTGATAGTTGTTCCATATGTTTCATAGATTCACACTTCCAAATATGCAAGTTATGCAACACGAAAAACTTATATATATATATATAGATAGATAGATAGATAGATAGATAGATAGATAGATAGAGATAGAGAGAGAGAGAGAGAGAGAGAGAGAGAGAGAGGAGGGATTTCCAGCGGGTCTGTTTAACGTGCCCACTAACGGGTCTTAATAAAATGAGAGAGAGTAGTGACAACATGTGTAAGGAGGGATTGAATGGGTCTAAATTAGAGGACTAAAGACCCTTTCACTTTTACTTCCATTTTCCACTTATAATGCCGTAATTTTTATTCTTTCTCTTACAACAAAAGCAAAACCCCCTTTTATTCTCTCTTCCTTCCCCATTCTACACCAAATTAAAGATCATTCCCTCACTTTTTTTTACCAGGTAATTGAATCTCCATTGTTTTTTTTTATCATTACATCACTTGTTTTTTTAACATAATATGTGGTAGAATGTACTAAAAATCTTTATTTCTTTCTAACAGCAAACTCAAGATCTCTCCTTCATTTTTGCTTGCTATTGACGCAGGTAATCTTTATTCCATCCCTTGTTTTATTTTTAACACGCAATATGTTGGTAAAATAAAGATCTCTGTCCTTTATTTTTTATATACAATTTTTGTGTTACATTCAACTTGTTGGTATAATAAATTTATGTATTTTTTACTTTATTTCAAAAAAGTGTTGGTAGGTACAGTATTTTTTTGAGTGATTCTACATGTCCCGCCTTGGAACCGCATTCCCCCGCTCTTTTTTTTTCCTTATTGTTTTGTGTTTAACAATTGATATAAAAATAAATTTTTATATAAAAAAATTGTTTTTCATATAGAAAAACAGTTTTTTCTATTAATATAAAAAAATTATTGAAAGAATTTTTTTATTAAAATTAATATTTTTTTATAAATAAAGAAAAATTATTTTTTTGACATGATATCGCGATTGATTAGTGCCGCTGGCACGGACCCATAAAATATCGCGATTAATTAGTGCCGCTGGCGCGAACCCACATTCAACAAATCATTTGGGTACGGGAATGTGGGTCCGCACCAACGGTACTAATTAATCGCCTAATGTTGCTGGCGCGGACCCACATTCAACAAATGATTTGGATCCGGAAATGTGGGTCCGTGCCAGCGGCACTGATTAATCGTGATATTTTTTATTAAAAAAACTGTTTTATTGCTTTTTTTATAAATAAAAACAGTTTTCTTTATTTATGAAAAATATATATAATTTTAATTAAAAGTTGTTTAATTTTAATAAAAAAATATTTTTTTTATATTAATAGGAAAACTGTTTTTTTAATATAAAGACTTTTTTTTAATATAAAAAACAGTTTTTATATGACCAAAAGAAATATAAAAACTATTTTAATATTAAAAGTTAAAAACTTTAAAGGTAAGAAGCTTAAAAAAAAAAAAAAGAGAGGTGCATGCGATCGCTAGGCGGGCTATACATGCCGTCCATGTAAAGTTTCTCTATTTTTTTTACCAACACAACATTTTTTTATAGCATTTCATTATTTGTTTGGCTAAAAATAATTTTTACAGTCTTATTATGTTTTATAATTATTAATCTGGTTATTATTTATAGGTTTTATTGAAAATGGATAATCGGGAATTTGAGCAAGTAAATGTCGAAAATTTTAATTGGAATAATTATTTTTTTTCCATTTGGATATTTTTATTTGGAAGGATATTTTTATTTGAATGAATGTCTTTTTATTTTTATTTTTATTCTTATTTTGGAGTTGATAACTGCCAATTTCAGTTTGCTGTACGGATAATGGTATTTCAATTTCAGTTTGTTGTATTAAGTTTGCAAAGTGGGTTTTGTTTTTGGTGTAGATATGGATTTTGGTGAATGGAGAAAGTTGATGTGTAAAGTGGGTTTTGCTTTTGGAAGTAAAAGTGAAAGTTGCTGAAGAAAACGTCCTTATGAGTGGAAAAGGGTAGTAGAATAGAATGAAAGGTTATTTAATTCCCTCCTTACACACGTGGCCACTACTTTCTCTCATTTTATTAAGACTCGTTAGTGGGAACGTTAAACAGACTCGCCGGAGATCCCTCCTCTCTCTCTCTCTCTCTCTCTCTCTCTCTCTCTATATATATATATATATATATATATATATAATAATGTTTCTGTGCGGATTAATCCGTATTTTAAGAGTGCGGACCGAACATGTGTCACCAAACGGTTCCCCTAGAAATTATTGCCCAAATTATAAGTACACTCACTCTCTTTTCTGGACTCACCGCCAGGTGACACATGTCCAATCCGCACAAGAGCAAGACTATATATATATATATATATATATATGGAGAAGTTCAGAAGCGAACATAAAATATGAACATTTTGATGAACCTTACAAAAAACATGTAACAATCAATAAATTTCAATTCATATATTGTAATTGGTCCGTGCCAGCGGCAACGGGCACGCATGTGATACACGTATTTTTTAATACACCTGGCGCATTTCACACGCGTGTCCAATGTCGCTGGCGCGGATCAATTACAACATAGGAATTGAAATTGATTGGGTGTTAGGTTTTTTGGGTAAGATTCATTAAAATGTTTATTTGTGCGGACCAGTTCCCATTTAAGAGTGCGGACCGAACATGTGTCACCTAGCGGTGATAGTGTCCCTATAATTTAGCCGGTAATTTCTAAACTCACCGCCAGATATACATGTCCGGTCCGCACTCTTAAAATACGGATTGATCCGCACAAGAACAGTACTCTGTGTGTGTGTGTGTATATATACACACACACACACACACATGAAGAGTACTGTTTTTCTGCGGACTAGTCCGTATTTTAAGAATGCGGACCGGACATGTGTTACCTGACGATGAGCTCAGAAGAGAGAGAAAGTGTCCCTATAATTTAGGCGATAATATATATATATATATATATAAATATCTTTTTTTGCTCTAAATTTTTTCTGACTTAAGAAAAAATGAACTTTATGCGCCTGACATCATTAAAAAGGATACTACACTTGGTAAAGTTTTATATAAAAAAAATTATCGTACAAATTATTGAAAAAATTTGTTGTTTGGTCATGTAGTTAGTCTAGTTACAAATAATAATCAGTACAACACACTAGTTGACAATTGAATTACTTACGAACCAATTTCTAACAACTCAATTGTTGCCTAACTCTGTCTCTGTAACTTTATTTTTAAAGAAAAAGAAAGGAAAATGGTATAGCGTAAATTTTCTCCTACAAATAGTGGAATACACCACTTTTCACAAAAGAAAACAATTAAAGAAGTGATAATTAATGTGATCCCATCAAATATTCACAGTTGGATGTTATTGCTATGAGACTCAACGTTAGACACATAAAATACCTTTAAAAATCAATTTAGAAATATTTGTCAATTAAGGAAGAGAGGGGTATGGGAAAGGTTCAATGAATTTTCATTGTCATGATGATTAGATGGAATGTCTACTTCACGTATCCTTCTTCTCGTTTCCTTGCGTCTGAGGTTTGTTACGTCAAATGATAAGACAAAAACATGCCATGCAATACAAATGTATAATTGAAGTCAAGGTAGAACTTATGCATTTTGCGTCTAACATGTTATTCTACTTTTAATTGATACGTGATACACATGCAAGATAAGCTCCATCTAGATTACATTTTCATTATGGGAGAAGACAAATTTATTTTTTCGATAAATTTTAATTTGTTTTCCCTTTTTAATGAATATTAATACAACCTTTAAGCATTGTCCTCTTTCTTCCATATTAAGAGTGTTGTTTTATTTTGTAATCCCATCTCAAATTAAGGCCATCTCACATGATCACACAAAATTTGAGGATAAAAATATAAAATACCAATAATCTTTTGCAATTGTGATTTTTATCTCTATTTCGGTATAATATGGCTGGACAAGGTATAAAAAAATGGGGATATACAAAATAGTCTCTCGAACTATTTTTAATACACGTTTAGTCCAAGCCATTTATTTTGCACCAAAAAGTCATTCACCATGTTAAAAAGGCTTTACCATGCCGTTGACGCGGACCTTTAAAAATAAGATAATAAGGGACTTTTTGGTACAAAAATAAAAGACTTGGACTAGACCTTTAAAAATAAGATAATAAGGGACTTTTTGGTACAAAAATAAAAGACTTGGACTAAATGTGTATTAAAAAATGTTTGAGAGACTTTTTGGTATTTGATCCTAAAAAAATTTTTAGACACAAATGTTATTTAAAAATATTCTATTATTGACACGCCTCACGGAAAAAGTTTAAGAATAAAAGCATTGTAGATACTCTATTCCATTAATATAAATAAAGGCAACCCCAAATAGGATTTTCTAAAATATAATTGAGGTAGGGAATAGACGCTATTAGAAACAAACATAATTTTTTGAGTTTGAGAGTTTAACTAATAGTGACATGGAGATAATTTTTTTAAAATTATAATAAAAAAATTTATCTCCTAAAATTTTTATTTAAAATCATAAATTTAATAAGAACAAGAGAAGAAAGGTTGAATTTATAGATTTATTTCATTGACTTTATTATGCATAAAGTTTTAAATTAACTTATCAAATCACACATGCGCACACGCATAAAAAACATGTTATATTACTATTGGTTCAACTAACAACAATATAATTCTATTTTTATAGCGTATGAATCGAATATCTATCGTTGTAAAATTTAAAGCACCAGATGAACATTATACGTGTCTTAATCTAAAAGACCTTCAAAAGATTTAAATTATGACCTCTAGCTGACTTCAAATTTGTGAAGATGTATAAAGCTTCCAATGAAGTGTTAATTTCTAGGAAAAGACACATAGTCGAAATTCTATATACGCAATTCATTGACCTCCAAATATCATTTTATGTAAAAGATGGGACAACACCATTACTTTGCTACAAACCACCTGATCCAATGGAGAATAGATATAAAGGGATATTTTACTGATAGTGATACCTTGTCTTTGTTGAATGATTGGTTTGACTTATCTATTTTATCACAATAAAAAGATAAAATTGATTAAGTTAAATTTTGGATTTTTTTACCATCCTTGTCGAGTACGTTTATTTTCGTATTCAATGTCTTCCACTCTATCTAAGTGGTGTCAGAGCATTCTTATTGCCTTTTCAAATTGGTATCAGAGCGGATTGTACTGAGTTATTGTGTTTTATCCTTGTTTATTGCTTTCTGGGTGAATTATTTATTTTTCTCTCGATGGATTCCCATGGCTTCGACGACTTAAATCGTTTGAATTTGAAGTTTGCTAAAAGAATTGAAATTCTTGAAAAAGAAATTTTTTGTTTTAAAAATGCTATGCATCTTTTTCAAACTATTCAAACTCAAAGAGATTTCTTTCGTGAGAAACTTGTGGACATGGATCGTGATTTTGAAAATTTAGAATTATCCAAGAAAGAGAGTGATGATAGAGTCCGATTTTTAAATAAAGAATTAAAGTACTTTAAAAATCCTAGGGTTAATGTTTGTGCCATTGAGGATAGTGTTTTGATTAATGAGTCTGAGGTATGAGAGAAGACTCTTAGGTATATATTTGCTCACATTGAGGAGGAGAAAAATAACCTTTTAGAAATGATTGAACATTTGAAGAACGAGTCTCTAAAATTGAAAGAGTTTAATTCTTTGCTTGAGTATAAAATTTTGAATTTAAAAGACTCGAGTAGTGTTAGTAGTAATGGTACTGGCTCATATGTTTTTAATACTTCGAGTGTTAAAGCCAAGACTAATTTTTATTTTAGAGGGTCAACCGCATCCAAGGACATTAGAAAATGTCAACCCATAAGTAATTTCTCTCGCGTTTACACATGCTCGCATTGTGGTAGGAAAGGTCACCTTTGGCGTTTTTGTTATGATATTGGGAGAGATCCTAGGAAGTTTAAGTCTTGTGTTCCCTTGTTTCCCGAAACCTGGCGCACTAAGTATACACCTATTTGGATTAGAATTTTTTTTTTGAAGGATACAAGTGTTGGACTTATTGCGGATGGAGAGAACGGTACAATTGCCCCAGACCAAGTCACATCTCCCTACTCCAAGGGGCTTCACACTTTGGGAGATCCTTCTACTTGACCAGCTTATTCGGATTTGAACTACTAACCCCCTATACGTATTGTGTTCCAATAAGTGGGTCCATGCCGCATAGAAAGCAAGACCTGAGAAGAAGGTTGTAGGAGAGAGTCTAGCATAACTGAAATCATCTAAGCTAACAAGGAGACAAAAAAGGAGGAGGAGGATGAAGAAGGCTTCAGTGAAGAGGAAGACTGGAGCATAAAAAGAACAGAATATTGGTCTGATGGTGAAGTACCCTTAGTTACCTTCTTGGCTAGTTTGATACAGTTAACCAAATAAAAGAATGAAAGGTCAATCTGAACTACCCGGGCGTCTTTCTTCTATATCATTCTTGAATGGAAATACAATTCGAGGATATCCAAACCTAGTAAAGGAGACCGATAAAGGTAAGAAGTCTAGAGATTTCTTATCGGATCCATATGCCACCATTAGACAAAATGCTCATTGCTTCAAATACAGAGCGAGAAATAGCCACCCCTACCTTTTACCTAAAGTTTGAACTTGTGTGGCATTTTTACTTTTCGGAGTTTTATCCCCGATTAGAGAAGGTTCAAAGAAACTTTCTAGTTATGAATCGGATATAGAACCAATGGGCGATGCTTGGTTACAATTTAGAATCTGTTATTACTGGTTTTTGTCGTTTTTATGTTGAAATTGTTTTTTTTTATCCATGGGCAATGAGTTTTGATGTATTGGGTGTATGTGTATTTATAAAAACTTTAATTTTCGTGCTTATCTTAATTGTTGCTTACATGAGTTTATTTGCCACACTCTAGTTGTGCTTGATGATATATATTTTCTAGTATTATGACATGTGTATCATTTGTATTTCTATTTTTCTTTCATTAAGTCATATTTGAAATATACAAAAAAAATTATTTTGATTTTTTTAATACAAAAAGATTTTCATTTTTGTGTATTTTTGTTTTACACATTTAGTGTTGCATATTGGTGTGTTTGAATCCAATTCACTTTGTAATTTTCATGTGGATAGGACAGTTGGTTATGACTTTAGATACTTAGATTGATCTTAACCATATTTATGGAGTTGTTTCGAACTTGATTGGCGTTATGGATTTGACTTTGTATATGCCTCCGCATACGCATGCACGAGCTTGTGGATTTTGACTTCATTATGTATATTTGATCTTGGTGAGACGCTATCCCATCAATTTTATCACCTACGTGATTTTGTGATTATGGGGAATTTGTGCATGTAAGAACTGTTGCCTGTGAGATTTTATTTAGTATTGAAAAAATATGAGCGTACACAGGAAAGGGTTACGAAAGACAGGTTAACTTTGCGTAAAAGCCACCATTTGAAAAGAGCACAAGAAAAAATTAAGGCAATAAAAACATAAAAAAAATTGCTAAAAAGGGGCCAAAATAGTTTAGTTTGATTAATCATTCAAGATAAATTGCTTCAAAACAAAAAGAAAAAGAAAAGAATGAAAAGTGATACATGTTTATCTTTTGAGGGAGTTTAATTAAAGATCAACATATTTGCACAATTAATCCTAACACTACACCAAACTGGGCGAATGGTCATGAATTGTATCACTGACCATTAGACTGTGGTCGCGAATACTAGTCGTGACCCCATCCCAAACCAGGTCATTTCCCTAAGCCGTGACCCAATGTTCAACTTACGCGAATATTTATGGATAGGGTCACAGCTCAAATCCGTGACCCACCCTTCGGCATATGAAAATGGTCACGGACCTTGTCACGGTCATGAACCGTGAGCCATACTTTTAATGTAATCAGGTTAGTCGCGGCCAGAGCCGTGACCCCATTTATGCGTAATAAAAAAAAAACAGGGCTAGTCATGGACTATATCCGTGACCATATTTAAATATATAATTTTTCTAAAAATTTGGCAGAATTTTATCTATTTTATGGACATTCTAAAACTAGCATAATGTATACCCCGCACAACCATAATGCTAAACAATAAATTATAAAAGCCCGCGTGGTCACGAAACCCCCGATTTGAGAGCACGATGATATTCTGATATTTGGCTCGTGCTTTCAAACCGTGGGTCATATGGCCACGTGATCGGTTCCTACGAGCTACGTTGGTCCCGTGGGAGGTGTTGGTTCCGCTCATGGGGCCGTTTGGGGGGTGGTTCGTGGTTTTACCCTCTGACGACACGTTTTTAGGCCTGAGTGTGGATATTTTCAAAATTGGGTCGTACTCTCCAACCGTGTGTCCCGTGGCCACGCGATCCATTCCTATGAGCTACGTTATTCCCAAGAGAGATGTTGGCACCGCTCATGGGGACATTTGAGGGGTGCTTTGTGGTTTCGCACTCTGACAGCATGTTTTCAAGCCTAAGTGTGCATATTCTGAAATTTGGGTCGTGCTCTCAAATCGTGGGTCCCGTGGCTATGCGATCGGCTCCTACGAGCAACGTTGGTCCCATTCGAGTTATTAATGCCACTCATAGGGATGTTTGGAGGGTGTTATGGGGTTTCGCCTTCAGACGACATGTTTTCAGGCCTAAGTGTGGAGATTCTCAAAATTGGGCCATGCTCTAAAATCTTGGGTCCCGTGACCATGCGATCGATTCTTACGAGCTACGTTGGCCCCGTTCGAGGTATTGACACCGCTCGCGAGGCCATTTTGGGGGTGGCTCGTGGTTTCTCCCTCTGATGGCACGTTTTTAGGCTTAAGTGTGGATATTCTCAAAATTGGGTCATACTCTCAAACCGTGGGTCCTGTGGCCATGCGGTCTGTTCTTACAAGCTATGTTGGTATCGTGGTAGGTGTTAGCACCAGTCATAAGGTCATTTTGGGGGTGCTTCATGGTTTCGCCTTCCGACAGCATGTTTTCAAGCCTAAGTGTGGATATTCTGAAACTTGGGACATTCTCTCAAACTGTGGTTCCCATGGAAATCAGTTCTTACGACCAATGTTGGTCCTCTGGGAGGTGTTGGCGCCGCTCACGGGGCCGTTTGAAGGGTGTTTCGTGGTTTCGCCCTCTGACGACACGTTTTTAGGCCTAAGTGTGGATATTCTAAAATTTGGGTCATGCTCTCAAACCGTGGGTCCCTTGGCCATGCGGTCGATTCCTACGAGCTACTTTGATCCCATAGGAGGTGTTGGCATCACTCACGAGGCCGTTTTGGGGGTGGGTCATGGTTTCTCCCTCTAACAGCACGTTCTTAGGCGTAAGTGTGGATATTCTAAAATTTGGGTTGTGCTCCCAAAATATGAATCCCGTAGCTATGCGGTCAGTTCCTACGAGATACACTGATCCCGTGGGAGGTGTTGGCGCTACTCACAGGGTTGTTTAGGGGGCAGTTCGTGGTTCCGCCCTCTGACGGCAGGTTTTCAGGCTTAAGTGTAGATATTATGAAATTTGGGCCTTGCTCTCAAACTGTGGATCTCGAGGACATGCGGTCAATTCCTACGAGCTATGTTGGTATCTTATGAGTTGTTGGAAGCACTCACGGGGGCGTTCGGTTGGTGTTACGAGGTTTCGCCTTCAGACGTCACGTTTTCAGGCCTAAGTATGGATATTCTCAAAATTTGGACATGCTCTCAAACCGTGGGTCCCGTCATCATGCGATCGATTCCTACGAGCTATGTTGGTCCTGTGCAAGTTGTTAGTGGCCCTTATGGAGCCGTTTGGTGGTTAGTTTGTGGTTTTACCCTCTGATGGCACATTTTCAAGCCTGAGTGTAGATATTCTGAAATTTGGCCTCTGCCCGCAAACTGTGAATCTCGTGGCCACGCAGTCAATTCCTACGAGCTACATTTTCTCGTGCGAGTTATTGGCACCACTCACGGGGTCGTTTTGAGGTGGTTCATGGTTTTTCCCTCTGACGGCACGTTTTCATGCCTAAGTGTGGATATTCTTAAAATTGGGTTGTGTTCTCAAACCGTGGGTCCTGTGGCCACGCGGTCAGTTCCTACAAACTACATTGGTCTTGTGGAAGGTTTTAGCGCAGCTCATGGGGCCGTTTGGGGGTGGCTCATGGTTTCTCCCTCTAATGGCATATTTTCGAGCCTAAGTGTGGATATTCTGAAATTTGAGTCGTGCTCTCAAACCGTAGGTCCTGTGGACTTGCAGTTGCTTTCCAAGAGCTACGTTGGTCCCGTGGAAGTTGTTGGCGCTCCTCAAGGGGCCTTTTCGGGGGTGGTTTCTTCGTTTCGTCCTCTAGCGGCACATATTCAAACCAAAGTGTAGTTATTCTGAAATTTGAGCCGTGCTCTCAAACCGTGGGTCCCGTGGCCATGTGGCTGGTTACTACGAGCTACGTTGGTCCCATAGGTGGTGTTGGCACCGTGCACGTGGTCGTTTGGGGGGGTGGTTAGTGGTTTCGCCCTCTGATGACATGTTTTCAGGCCTAAGTGTAGATATTATGAAATTTTGGTCGTGCTCTCAAACGTGGTCGGGTCGTTTGGGGGGTATTTATTAAATTATTTCCTTATCAAAAGGAAAAACACTTCTAAATTTAATGTAGTTATAAAAAATTGTTATTATACTCCTTAATAAACTACCACCCGTGTTATAATAATCGAGAGAAACCCCAAAGCGCAAGGAGTAATGCATATGAACTCCCAAAATATAACACATAGAATAACAAAAGATACATAAATATTGAGCATGAATAATAACTGATAAGAATTCTTCTTTTCTTATAGTTAGCCTTGAAGCAAGCTTAGCTAAGCTTCTTTGTTCTTTCAGTGAGATCCAATTCTTTCACTAAGAATCTTAGGCAAGCTTGCTTCAAGGCTAACTACAAGAAAAGAAGAATTCTTACCTGTTCTTGTTCATGCTCAACATTTTATGTATCTTTTGTTTTTCTATGGGTTATGTTTTGGGAGTTCATATGCGTTTTACTCCTTGCGCTTTGAGGTTCCTCTCGATTATGATAACACAAGTGGTAGTTTATTAAGGAGTATGATCACAATTTCTTATAACAACATTAGGTTTCGAGCCCCTTTTTTTTTTAAATAAACAAATAGTTCAATAAAGCAAATAATTTAATGTTCCTCATTTTTCTTGACAAAAATATTATCCAACAATAAACCAACAACCTATCATTATCATGTACTCCTGGTAACATGCTATCCAACAACAAGTCGATAACCAATAATTATCCAACAGATGTATATGTACATGAACATTTGTAAATTGAGTCAGGTCAATTTAATTAAACTTCCATACATCAAATTAAATCATATAAAGCCTTCATAAAAGTAACTAAACATTCATACATCAAAGTAAAATGCTAATACAGTGTTAATATCATAATAGGGTACAAATAAGAATGACAAGGATAAAATAATATTTTGATACTCAATCTTCCTCTAAATCAACTAAAATATCCTTCAAATTAGGGTTGTCATCAAGAGTTAATTGGAACTCTTTTGGAGCCTTTAAAGCATCCACTTCAGTAGTCATACCCTTTGGTGCATACATAACAATAGACCAATTGTCGTCCTTTATGCACTTCGAGTACAATACCTTCTTTACGTTCTGAAAGGCACAAATAAAAGGCTCGTTAACTAAGCGATCTTTACTCTTCAACTTTGATAAATCTACCATAATAAGTTTGGAGTCAAGATCAACTTTGCAAGCATTCCCAGTATCCTCCACCTTTACCTAATCACAATAGAATACGATTTCTGTGAAATCTAAGTAATCAAGTTTTAGGATTTTTTGGATTATCCCATAATAGGTTAGCACCGTATTCTTTGGATTTTTATCGCATTTGCTAGCGATACAGGTGGTCAAGGCTGAAATTGATATTCCACTATTTTGCGTCAAAAGCTTTTCCTCATATGGTATAAAATAAAATCAAAATCGTTGGTAAGTGATGATACCAGAAATGGCACCACCAAGTCAATATGATAAGTAAGCTCAAACCAACACAATAACGGAATATTAATAAGTACAAAAGTATAGAAAGAGATGAGGCAAAGGAGAGGATAACACTAGATATAAATGGTTCATCCTTTGGAGGGCCTACGTCCACTCTGTGAGTGTGTGAGAAATGTACTAAATATAGGCTCTAATGGTCATAAATACAACCACTCAAGGTTTCTATCTATTTTGTGTAATTTAACAGAGTAACAATAGGGTTTCTAATTCTCTCCCCCCTATGTGGAGGAAGAAGCATATTTATAATGTTTGGGGGGTGTAGTGCGCCCCCAAGCACACAATGGGCATGTAGGCGAGTGGTCCCAACTAATGGGGTTGTGCCACCTATCTTACTACAGGAGTGTAATCATCATCAAATAACCTCCCCCACGTGGGGGGATAATTCAGTTGCAATAGATCTCCACATGTGGAACACATCTCTTGAACACTTTATACTGTGTGACCAACTGTAGTGTCGTCTGTATAGGTCTCGGTTAGGCCGAGTATGAGGTTACTAAGTGACTTCTTAATATCATGATGAACCTTGGCAAGTGTAACCTCGGCTGGGATGCCCAGGCCGAGGTCGTTTAGATAGGACCCCACCAACGTCGGCTGGTGAGTGGACGACAGATGTCATTGGTGCTGCGACCCTCTTTCTAAGGTCTCGGCCAACTTTTGAGTCGAGGTTTCATGTGAGGACAACCTTACTTTCAGACGAGTCTTGGAGATGTCCAACAACCCCCTGGAAGAATCTCGGTTGTTGAGGGTGTCGTCCTTATACGAGGTTATATTTGGTCATATTAGTGAGGAATTTATTAAACTTTTTCGCATGAAAACTAGGGCCTTTTGCTAGGCGTGCAAGCCTTTAAGAGACATCACCTATTTTTAGAAGTTGCATTTATTAATGGAATTGTATTATAGCATATTTTAGTCACACACAAATAAATAACTGCACACATAAGATGTGAAATTTACCTCTTTTGATACCTATGCCCTAAAATCAGTTTTCGTGCAATTTCTCCTTTGATTTTGGGAAATTTTGTTCTCGTACTTCCTATGGGTAAATTGTATTATTTAGATCATAAAATATAAAATACATGTAATAAAAGAAGAAGAAATCGGTAGACACTCACTCTCTTCACTCTTTGACTTAATCTTGCGATTCGAAGACATAATGAGTTGCTTGCTTTTATTGTATATTTATGAGTTTCACCTCTGTAGGGTTCCCAAACGGTAATTAATCTCGGGCATATATTTCCTAGCATATAAGGATGATTCTACATTTATGTATTCTTCAGCAATTAATGCTCCAATATACCGTATCTTCTTTACGTAATCTTTGAAGGTTTTCATCAAGCGCTCAAAAGGATACATTCAACGATATCTAACGGGACCACATAATGAAGCTTCATCCCATAAATGCACAAGCAAGTGGATACTAATATCGAAGAATGACGGAGGAAAATATTTCTCGAATACACAAACTGCCTCGGTTAAAGTTGATTTTATAGCTTTAATGCGCCTTTTGTTTACCGCTTTTGTACAAAGTAGGGTAAAACACAAACTGATTTGCATAATTTTCCGACAGAGATCTTTATGTTCAGAGAAGCAATGTCAAAATAAGAGAGAGATTGATTGGATGATTACATGCCAGACGTGAGACTTGAACTATTTTAAGTCATTTTTTTGGTAGCTTACTACCCTACGTAAATTACTAGAATAACCCATTAGAGTCTTCAAGTTGAAGAACGTGTCTAAGAGGATCACTAGTAGTCAAAGTGAAAGCAGAAGGAGGGATAGAGATTCTTCATGCTGAAGGATCATTTTTTAACCAGAGTTTCTTCTTTATCTTCATATCCTGTAGATCTTGGTGGGCTCATTCTCCATCTTTGGAATGAGATCCACCTAGACATGTTCCTATCAGGTGTTCTATAATATCCTTCTCTGTGTGTATCACATCAATTACATGCCTTACACGATGATCTTTCCTATGCGACAAATCAAAAAATATTGATCGCCAAGATAATAGTTTTTCTTTACTAGGGTAATTAGGATCCCCCTTGCTTTACGCTTAAGGTTTACAAACTTGGGGTATTTTCCTATGTAAATATTCCCCACAGTCGTAGCCGCTGGCTTCTCCTCAATTTACTGACCAGAAAGCCGAGCAGGTAGTATCTGGCGCTCGTGACCAATAGGATAAAAGTTAGACTTGTCATTCCTAAAAGGGTGACTGATCGGTAGAAATCTACGATGACCCATGTAACTCATCTTACTACTATGTTGTAGCCAACTGGCTTCAGTTTCCTCCCCACATACAGGACATCCATAATAACCATGAAAATTATAAGAGGACAACGTTCCATATACTGGAAGGTCGTGGATCGCCCACATCACCATTGCTTTAAGTATGAACTCTTGACCCTTGTGGGAGTTGAACGTCGTCACCCCTTAATCCCATAACTCTTTAAGTTCTTCGATTAATAGGGCTAAGTATATATCAATATCATCGCTTGGAGCCTTTGGCCCGGGTATCAACAAATATAATATGGTGAACTCCTTTCTTATGTACAATGTCGAAGGGAGACTTAAAGGTGCCATGAGAACTGGCCAATAACTCTCACTAGTACTTAAATTATCGAAAGGGTTAAACCCATCGGTTGAGATTGCAAAATGAACATTACGCGATTCCTTTGAAAATTCAAGTTGTTGTGCTTTTGAAATTTTCCATATTATTGAATCAACTGAATAACACATCAGATTCCCACCCAACTCGCATCAAGCGTTCCATGTCATGGCTCTTCTATCCACGGTACAGTAAAAAACCGTTTTAACCGTGTCCCAAGTGGAAAATACTTTTAAAACTTTTATGGGACTTGCGAGCAATTTTGATATTTTGCAGGCTTGTCCTTTCCCTTCTCTCAAACGACATATCTAGGGTCACTGCATACTGGACATTCATCCTTCTCTCCATGCTCGTTGCGTTACAATATGCAATCATACTTGCATGCATGAATATATTTGTATTTCAATACCAAACCCTTCAATCGTTTCTTTATGGTAGGATAATTTTCTAGTAACGTGTTCTCCTTTGGGAGAATTTCTTTAACCCACTTAAGAATTTCGGTTACGCTATTTCCAGACAAAACAAAATGACTCTTCAAATTATGCAAACTAATCATTGCATATAATGCCGAGTGATCTTCATAGTAATCTTTATACAACAATTCAGTCGCATCGGCTTTCAACCGTTTATATTCTCAGTCTCCTGGCAGTTCAGTATCAAATTGTTCACTGTGCGTATTATTTGTCTCCATAGGTTGGTGATTTTTGTCGTGGTGGACTCCATAAGCATCGTCAATTAGGTCGGTCAATGGAAAATATGTTGGTGAATCATTTACCACTTCCACTCCCTGGTATTCTGTTACGCGGTCGGTTATCGATAATTCTTCGAAAACATAAGGTACATATTTTTCACCATGGTATGTCCGTTTGTTATAAAATTGACAAATTCCCCACTATATTAAATGTAACTCAATATTTTCTAAAGATTTATATTTTTTGTTAATACAATGGGTGCCCGGACACGAAATCTTCTCACTTTTAAGGTTCTTAAAAGTGTAGCGAATAAATTCATGAACGCCTTTAATATAACTATTAGTTATTCGATCAGTCTCTCCCATCTTCTCTTTATATTATGGAAAATCCATTTAATAATCTTCAAATTAAAGTCATGTGTTAACATGATAAAATAAATATCATGTTTCATAAATATAGTGTTAACAACGCAGTAATATAGTATCAACAACGCACCAAACAATCAAACTATGTAATAACTAAAATACAAGAACACATCATTCAATAATATTACAAAACCACTTAAACTCAAATTAAATAAATTTGCCTAGTGATATTATTACAACATAAGAAAAATATTACTATATCTTCATCAAACGATAAACTAGCCAAGTGGTAAAAGAGTTTAAATCATTTTTCAACAAAGTCCCTTCTCCACTCTCGACGTACAATGGAGCATCTTCGCAACCATTAAATACTTCATCAACCAAAAGCCAATTATGTATTAAGTTCCCTACTTGAGTGGAGATGAGCGTGCACACCCCAACGACAAATTTATCGCTCACATCCTTTATATAGTATATCTCACCATAATCAGCGTGGGCTATTGATAAGGATCCAAGGCATATGGCATGCAGAGGCACTGAGAAAGGGAATGTTGAAGGAGGAACCGACATCCGTGGGGGTAATTTTGAAGGAAGAAACGACATCTGTGAGAGGAATGGATAAGGAGGAAAATTTTGAGGAGGGACGGGGTAACTGGGATGCATTAGGGGTTGCAGGGGCATACGACCGATTGAAAGGGACACAATCTGTGAAAGTTTATCATCCACACCTCCCAATTACTTTTGAAGCCCCATTATATCCCCTTAAGGCCTAGAATGACATTCATCGTTGGACGCTAAATGCTTATTAACGAAAGAAAGCTCATTCATGAGAGGGGCGACGTGTTTGAATCTTGTTTTTGACATATGCGACTGATTCGTATCGAATTATGCATTTAATTACCCTCGAACTTAGGCATTTTAGCCCCCTCGGGTACTTTAATGTCTATAATTATGTTTTTTAATCAGACAACCTCCGTTTTATACGCTAACATGTATTTGAGGTATAATTGAGCTTTTATAGGTATTAAGATGCTTAGTGTGAAGTTTGTGCGCGTTCCGATAAAGTTTCGTTCTGATTCACACGTTCAGGGGCATTTTTGTAATTTCATACTTCGAGATTTTTGCCCGAAGTATTCACGGAAGTTGTAGGTCTCTGGCCAAGCTTCGCGTGTACATGAACAGTGCTCAAATTTGAGTCCGAACGAAGGAAACACGGACCCTTAATGGGAAAAGAATTAAAAGAAAAATAACAATTTAATTAATTACCCGTATGTCCCTTTTCTCATTTAATAACAATTCTAATCATTCCCTTTATGTCCCTACTTCATTTTTTACAGCAAACACACAAATGGAGATGGCGATTTTGGATTTTTCTCGGATTTGTGCTCCGGTTTTGGCTTGAACACATATGTGGAGATGGGTTTTTGGTGAAAATGGGCCTTAGCCATTTTTGGCCATTAATGGAGCTTGGTCCCGGCTTTAAACATAAGCAGCCATGGAGGTCTCGATTTGAACATCTTTTGGGTCTCAATCATGGATTTTGGGTTGTTTTTGCATTGGTTCATGATGGGTCTCAGATCAACGGCCATGGCTAGGAAGTTTTATTTGGATGCTGCGATGTGGAGTGTTTGGCTGCATATCGCGGTCGACCACTGTTTGGGTTTTTATCGTGGAGCTAGACCAGTGTGCCTTCCCCATTTTCACAGTCGATCAGGACTCTATTTTTGGCCGAAATTGCCACTGCTATCTCCTTTTCTTTTCTTTTTCTTTTTTTCTTTTTCATTTCTTCCTTAAGTTAGAGACTTCTCCTTATTCCTTTTCTTTTTCCTTTTTTTTCTTTATTTTTTGCAACTTAGTATAAATATAAGACATATCTCATTTTTAGAAAATATCTTGTAATATTAGTTTTTTTAGGAGAGTTCTAGGGTTTGGAAATATTAGGGATTTTTGTGGGACCCCTCTCATCCATTTGTGTTGTGGTTTGACACCCATTAATGTAAGTGGATATTATTTCTTGCTTTGTTCCTTTTATTTGCATGCTTAGTTATTTATTTCCTTGCCTAGATAATTTTAGTGTTAATTTAATTAGTTTTTTTAATTAATTAGGTGCTTTAATTAATGTTATTTAATATTCTTAGGAGCTAATTTAAATTAGGTTGTGTCGGATTTAACTCACATATGGTTGACGTGTTGCTTTGCTTTGGTGATGGAGTTTACGGATTTATTTCGAGTGTGTTATCCTAGTTATTACGCCTAGGAGATTTAACGGGGTTATATCATGTATGCTTCGTATTTACGACCTTGCGTGCGTAATTTTTGGGGTATTTGTTAACGCCAAAATCCTATTAGACTTTTATGCAAATTTAGGGGTGTGACAACTCTTGATTTAATTAACTGTCAAAACGAGACGCGATCTTAATAACTCGTCGACCCATGTAATCATTTTATACTAATTAACTCTGGGTGAGGGATATTCGACGCAACCTATAGTTTTTATTCGCTTTGTTAATCTAGTTTAATTTACCCACTCCTAGATTAATCTTTTCTTTTTGTTATCTTTTCTTTTTAGTTAGCAAAGTTATCTTTTACACTTTTATTGAGAAGTAATAAACTAATTAAATTCTAGAAACTTGTCTTCGTGGATTCGATACCCAGACTTACCGCTATACTCCCTTTTTGAGTGTAGTCATAGTTTAGATTTTTTGTATAGAGTTGGTGAGCCGAATATAAAACGACCGGCCCCCAAACCTCTCGTCCTCCCTCTATGGTCCTTCACCAAGGTTTGTGCGTGGGCACCATTGTCAATGTCGTCGAACGGGCTTGAAGACGACTGACTACTGATAGAATCTATTGATTCTAGAGTCTTAACCAAATGAGGAGGGAATTTATTATCTTTGTCTCGCCTTGCATGCACGTACAAGTTGGCCCTATTCGATGTCTTTCCTTCATTTGGTCTACCTTTTGTCTTGGTCAACCACTCATTCTTCAAATCTTCATAAGATTTTAAGACAAGCCGGTGGACATCAATTTTTTTACCCTATTATTCTTGTTTTTCTCCCTTTACAGTATTTTTGAGTCCTTTGCCTCATTTTACAGAAAATCATTCCATTGACCGATTGGCATCTTAATGTTCGAAGAGACTTTGTCTTTGAGTACCAAAATGTCAGAGCTCGATGCTCCCTTAGGGAAATTCTTTTGCCTAAGGTTTCTTCGATATGTTTAGTGTTGGGAAGCAACCAGAGAAAGTACCTTTTTTTTTAGTTTGCCGAAAATGAAAATCGTTTATTGAGTTGCTCATAGATGTCATCTTTAATAGCTTTATCTACGAGGTTCCAATTGTCAGCTCCTCCCACTCCCACATTCATTATTGCCAAGGCAAACACTGGGCTTTAAATTGTTGAACGTGATTCTTATCCCCTATAGGGTTATTTCCTAATGGAGAGAACCCAGTGGGCTTCTTCTTAACTGACCCGACAGTTTTGGGAGCGTTGGGCGTGTCTTTTGGATTAATGGGAGTACCTTGTCTACTGTAACTCGGAGTAGTGGAGTGTATTTCTAGTGGAGATTTATATTGGTCACCAATTGGTGATGAGAATTATCCTTGTGGTTGTGTTACGTCCTCGGTTGGAGCGTTGTTTCTATTACCTCCCGACATTATCTACAAAAATAATAAAAACTCAATGTGTATCTATAATAATAGATGTATAATTTCGAAGTTCAATATGAAATTATAACTAACAAAATAAATTGTATGACCATATAATATAATATACTAGTTTACACTAAGACTTTAATAAAAGTTAAATGTGCCTGATCTCCATCCAGTAAGGATTTGTTTTTAAAAACCTAAGGATTTTTGCACATGGATAATTAGGAGGAAGCGTATCTATAATGGATGCATAGATGTCAGCAAAATGAAGTCGAAATCTCATCCTCTTCAGCCTATTGGCAAGATTGAGTTTGACGTGTATATGTCACGAGACATCACAACATTCGATAATGCTTTTTGTATGTAATTCTATCCATAAAGGGTGAATTTTTTTCTGCCCTCTCCAATAGAGTAATCAAGGTCAATGCTCTATTGGGATTATGTACGCGAAATATATTGTATAACTTCATCCCAGCATTCTAATAGGGAAAACAGAATACGATTGAAAAAGTACTCTTACTGGAGATGAACTCCACGGTTTACAAGGTAGTTAAATTGTTGAATCTTTCTATTCCCATACCAATTAATGAAAGATGTAACAGTGCGGTCTAATTGCAACCTTTACCACTCTTGTTTCCATTTATTAGCACAGTGACTTATTTTTCCTGAGAAAAATGAACGAGGGCGTGATTATGATTCCTATAAATAATGGCTTTAATGAATCATTAACTAGTTATTATTAACTATAATTTGAATCTCGTGCACACATACACACAGATATACACACAGAAATACAGATACAAATATAAACACATACACACGTAAAGATATATGAATGCGATTGTGGAGTCACTTCGGGTCAAATAATTTCGCAACTGACATAGCTTGTAATTGAAGCAGAGAACGGTACGACCCAGGTCGCGCAAATATTTATGACCCGACCTTTGATTTCCTTCACACAACGGTTACTTTCTCACTCATATTAAGTCTTCACTTTATAATGCAAATTACCACCAACAATATGACATTTGAGAAGGAGAGCGTGGAATCTAACTATAGTTGCATAATAAGCCATACTTCCCCTCACTCACCAAAATTGAACTCCACCATCTAAAATCAGTAATGATAACACTTGTTATAGGTTTAAAAATCCAGGTTAGCGATACAAAGAATGTCTAGACAAAACTCCAAATAAACCAGCAGAGCCATGTAATCTCCCACGAGTGAATCCCGTGTATGTGTGTGTATCTCACCGTTAATTTATTTGGTTTTGAATACCTACTTATGTCATTTAAGCCAACAATCCCTAAAATCAATCCTAACATCAACCCTAAAATTAACCCTTACAAACATTAGTCATAAAATTAACCCTTACAAATATTAGTCATAAAATTAATCCCTTACAAACATTACTTCTAAAATTAATCCCGAATTTAACATCAATATTAAACTTGAACCAACATTAGTCACATATTTTTTTCTAGGCTAATACCAACATTAGTCATATATTTTTTTTAGCATCAATATTAAAGGGCACATATTTTTTTTTTATATATATTTCAGCACTAAACCTAAACCAACATTAGTCATATATTTTTTTTCTATAATATACCCACACATGCATTATACACACATACACACACATATACACTATACACACATACATACACATATACATATATACGCATACATACATATACATATATACACACAGAAATACATACACACACATACATACACATACATATATACACACTGAAACAGACACACACACACAAATACACACACATATATAAACACACAAATACACACACTTACACACACAAAGAAATACACATAGATATACACTGAGATTAAAATATTACCGTAGAGACTGAGATCGAAAGAGAGATTGAGAGCCGAAATCTCCGGACAACGACACCAAATCGCACGAGAGAGGGAAAATTTAGAGGGTTTAGGAATATTCGAGTGAAATGAAAAGTTCATCTGCGAATTAAGTATAAAGACCATGGTCATGACTTATGGCCGTGACCACATTAATTTTTAACACATCAGAATGTAAATAATAAACTACTCTTAGCCAGAAGTCGTGACTCGATTCCCATAATGTTCATGGTCAAAAGACGTGACTATATCAATGTGGCTTTGGTTTATTATCACGGTCTAAGGCTGTGACCCTATCCAAGACATTATCTGGAAGGAAACCTAGCGCCATAATGGTCACGACTAGATCACGTCTTATATCCATGACTCACACGAGTCATGGCTATTATCTGTGACCATATGTGAGACGATCCATTACCACACTACATCATGGACTTTGTCATGCCTATTTTGGGTATGGTCACGGCTATGGGCCGTGACCCCTTTTCGTGACTATTCGCCCAGTTTGGTGTAGTGTAGTATGCTTATTTTGTCATGACACTATTAATTTATAGAGCCAACAATAATCTAGATTTGTCTTCATTGTGCTTGTTTTGTTCATTAAGTTCAAATTTAATTGTCACTTGAGTCCAAAGGTTAGTTTGATAATTTTTACGATCAATTAGAATTTCTTGAATACTTGAGTGTTTGGGAACTTATTTGTTTCTAGTTCACACCCACTCATTCCATCCCACATGTTTAGACACATCGATACTATGCTAGGGTGTAAAACTTATGTGTGTTTATGTTATGTTTTGTGGTCATTTACACCTACATATGTGTGCCAAATTTTTATTTGGTATATTTTGCATATACTATATATGGTATTATGTTGTCGTTGTGAATTTTTTTTAAAAGTTAAAATTTTTGAAAAATAGTTGGTTGTGTTTGCCTTTAAGATTATCATTACACAAGCTTGATTTATATCTTTTTGTGATGATATCTTATCTTCTACGTGATGCTTCGTATTTCATGTTTATGTTTATACTTTTTTGTCTATTTCGGATAAAAATAAAAGGGGAGAGCAAATTAAAAAGTGAGATTTGATGAGTTTGATTTATGGGGAAGAATTTAATTATGAGTTTATCTTATTTTAAACTCGATACGTCACGAGGTTTTTTTTTGTCTCGTATGTGTAGGTATTTAAAGAAGAATTCAAGACACACGTAAGAAGACAAATCTTGTAGAAGGGAAGAAAAAGAAGTTTTAAGATAAAGGGACTTATGCCATTCCGTTCTAGGGTTAGGAAGGGTGTTACGTTTTTTGTCATAGGAGATTTTTTATTTTAATTTTGTATTCGATTATCTTAGTTTATTTTGTACCGAAATAGCTAAAGAGGGAGATTTGTATGAACAATTTTTCTAGGATTTTTCTTTGTATATGCCATTTTATGTTTTTGGCTAGTATGGAATATCCCGTTACAAATCGTCCTGCACCATCACGACAAACCAAATTCGTGAATCTCCAAGTTTGAAGACTTATCGTCATCTCATAAAGGTATAAATAAATTTAGACATTAAATTAATTCACAGACTTTATTTTGGGGATGCTTATATTTCTTCAAAAAACGAATGGGGTTTTTTATTTTCGAAAACAAAAATATTTTATTTTTAAATTTCACTTAAACGTGATGAACATCTCTTTCAAATGAGATTGTCATTTCATTAGAATAGTCGTTCAAAATATTTTCTAACATGCTTTAATCGAAGACGTACTGCTTCAAGTCATTTGAAGGATGTTTAAATGAGATTGCTTCTTCATTCAAATGAGATTTTATTTTGTTCAAACGAGATGCACTTTTTGTTCGAACAAGCCTTGAAAGTCATTCAAACGAGGTCATCACCTCTAAATTTGTGAATGTCATATAAATACCTATTTCGTGTTCAGTTTTTCAAAGACTTTTGTCAAATTCGTTTCTGCATAACTTTTTCAAAAGTTCTTCATTATTTTCTATTTAAAAATACTTTTTATTCACAACAGACATCCTAAAAATAGTTTTTGTGAATCGATTTAAAGCCTAGAAAGTTTTGTATCCTTTTATACTCCTTTATAGAGAAGGTATCTCCATGATTGACTTATTATACCCGAGAGAACTCACTGCTGAAGACGAAGGCTGAGGCTGAAGAGGAGGACTGCAGTCTTGTGATTCTTACGAGGATCATAGTTGTTCTATAGAAATTTACAAATATTAACGCATTATACTTGTGGTGGTTATCAAGTAGTCTGTAAGTCGATTGTCTTGTAATATTTCTAAAGTGTTAAAAAAGGTTTTATCCTAAAGGGTTTTTTTCCTGAAACTTTGTCTTTGTTGAATGATTGATTTGATTTATTTGTTTTATCACATAGATGTATATTTGGGATGAAAAGATAAAATTTATTAAGTTAAAATTTGCAATTTTTTACCATCCTTGCCGAGTACGTTTGATTCCACATTTTCATAGTAGTACAGTGCCTTCCAGTCTCTCTAAGTGGTGTCAGAGCATTCTTACTACCTTTTTAAAGGTTCACTCAGATAGTCAAAGATGAAGGTTATGAAAAGCTATGTAAAAATGTCTGCATAATCGATCATAAATGGGATATTCTAACTCCTGAAATCAAACATGTTATTTTTATTGGATGATTAATTGGTGAGGAATAGTCATCTAAACAATTTCGCATATATGTTGAGGACCCCGGAATGAGTGAAAAATCCATTCATTTAGCTTGGGACATGGATCTAAAAAAAGAACTTAGAGTCAGATCACCATACTCCCTTATTGACTTTGATAGAATCATCCCTGAGTTTCTTCACTTGTAGATCCTCGTCATCAAATCCAACTTCAAGAGAATCTGATGTTTCACTTGACCAAATCCTAACACAACTTACATAAAAGGTAACATGAAGAAGAGTTCGAGTATATCTAAATAAATAAATAAAGTATAGATGTAATATTTGTTTCTTGTGTGTGGAAGAAGTTAGTTAGTGTAGTAGGTTTTTGAGCATGCACGACAATTATGTATTATGTGTTAATTTATAGTTCCTACAAAAAATTTATTGTATCATATCTGGGAACACATATGAACTAGTTATACAAAATCTCATTTTGTTAAAATTACAAAACTCTTTTTATATCCTTAGTTACGTTTTATATGGGATGGTAAACACACGAGCATCTAGTAGTGGGGTTCGACACCAAAAAGAGCATCAGAATGCTCCAGATCTTTCGATTCCTCCTGCTACCACTGATAACATACTACGATCTCTATAAGAATTAACTCAACTATAGATAATAGTATTTCCATGCTTGGTTAACAAAAACACTAATGAAGAAATGCAAAGAATGAATGCACTTAAATAATTCCTTCGATAAATACCACATGTCTTTTATGGAAAACCTAGCACAAGTGAGTCGAAGAAATGGTTACGTTAGACACTGAAAGTATTGAATGGAGTAGGTATCATACTTAACCTTAGGGTGATGTTATTATTAAATTTATTTGAAAGAGAAGCATATTTCTGGTGGCAATCCATTATTCGGTCTAGGAATGTTGAAAGGTTAACTTGGGAACAATTGGAAGAAATTTTCTTTAAGAAATAATTTTCAGTAGTAGAAAGAGACCATATGGTAGTAGAATCTTAGGATTGTAACAACATCAAATGATAATGGCACTATATAAGGCTAGATTTATCGAACTTTCCCGTTACGCTTAGGATTATATAGACACAGAAGCAAAAAAATGCAAACATTTTGAGTGCAAACTTTGAACTAGTATTACGACTTATATTATACCATTACAACTTCGTGATTTTAATTAAATTATAGAAGTAAACTCTCTCATTAAATGAAATATAGCATCTAGTGGATTTACTTGAAACATAATCCCAGTTTCCAAGAATCCTTATATGGCAAGGGCGCAACCAAATCAAAGGGATCCTTATTCAAGAAAAAAAATGGCCAAGCCTTTAGTCAAATTAATCATACTACCAGTGGCCTTGTGATACGATGTCATCAATGTAACGAAACAGGTCAATTATGTTTGCAGTTTCTAAAGTTACAACAATCTAATCTCAAGAAATTATTTCCCCTAAATAAAGTCTTTTCATTAAACAAACCCACCAACTTTATCAAACCTCTGTTTATTGTACCAACTGGGAATGATAGAAAGCATTTGTATTAAAGGTTTTGTGGAACTAATCAAGGAAAATGATAGGTGAATAAGAATTAAGGATAGAATTTTGTGACTTTTTCGATAACGAATCCTAACAATCATGACGTGGTCGAAGGTAGCTTATCTTTGCATAATTTCTCGGCTCACGTATTTGATTCTGGCTCAACGCATTCATTTATTATTTGAGAATTAGTCACTATAATTAAGATGTCTAGTATTCATTTAAAATACTCATTGTCGATTGGAATGCCAACAAAGAAAACCTGTGTGACTAGTCGAGTTTACAAACATTGAACTATAAGAATTGGAAGTAGAATTATGATAGTAGATTTGGTAGTTTTAGACATCAAAGGATTTGACTTAATAATCAGAATGGATGTTTTTTCATTCAAGTTTCCCATATAAATTGTCATTAGAAACTAATTATGCTTAAAAATCCTCAAAAAGCTTTGTTCCCCATCCAAGGTACAATTTAAAGAAAACTATTCATCGAAACTTGTTACTCTTTTAAAAAGTTATGATGATATATTTCCTGAATATTCTCCTGGTATACCTCCGGCAACTGAATTATAATATACCATTGACTTAGTGCCAAACACTTCTCCTATTTTTATACCTCTGTATCGAATAGTGCCTTTAGAATTGAGAGAACTTCGAATCTAGGTAGATAAGTTGTTAAAAAAAGGTTTATACAACCTAGTGTGTCTCCTTGGGGAGCATTAATATTATTCGTGAAAAAAGAAAGATGGGACGTTATGAATTTATTTTTAGAATTTAAATAACGTGACTATCAAGAATAAATGTACATTACCTAGGATAGGAGATTTGTTCGAACAGTTTTGACGATCCAGACTACTTTTAAAAATTCATTTAGGATTTGGTTATCATCAACTTTGTGTTAGTGAAGATGATACCAAAAACTTCTTTCTGAACCTGATACGGCCATTTTGAATATTTTGTAATCTCCTTTGGACTAACCAATGTGCCTGCAACTTTCATGGACTTAATTCATCGAGTGTTTCAACCTTTCTTACATCACTTCGCAATTGTCTTTATAGATGATATTTTAGTAGATTCTAAGAATAGGAAGGATCATGAAAAACATTTATGTATCATATTAGAAACTTTGTGTCACCACCACCTATTTTCCAAGAAAAGAAAATGAGATTTATTATGTGGGAAGTCATGTTTCTAGGGCATGTGATTACAGAGATAGGCCTACAAGTGGATCCAGTAAAAAACACAGCCGCACTAGAATTACAAAAGCCCACAAGTGTTACAGAGATACGAAGTTTTCTAGGATTTGCAGAGTATTATCAACATTTCATAGAAGAATTCTCAAAGATTTCATTATCGTTGATGAAGCTAACTCAAAAGTATGTTCAATTTATGTGGACCAAAGAATATGAGAAAGTATTTCAAACGTTAAAAGGAAAATTAACTCCTACATTAATTATTACAACTACTTCTAGTAATATTAGTTACGATGCTCATACAGGTGCCTCATTACAAGGTTTGGGATGTGTACTTATGAAACAAGGAAAGGTGCAGAATATAGATCACGTCAATTGAAGATTCATGAACATTATTATCCATTTTATGACTTAGAACTAGACGAAGTGGTTTTTGCATTAAAGTTTTGGAAATGTTGCCTGTATGAAGAAGAATTTAAAGTATTCTCGGATCACAAAAGTCTCAAATATATATTTATCCAAAAGGACATAAATCTTCTCTAAAGTCAATAGATAGAATTTTTTTAGGACCATAGATTTAGTCTACAGTATCACCCGAGGATAGGAAATGTCATTATTGACGGTTTAAGTCAAAAATTTAGAGGAAGACACAATAGCATATATGAGGTTATGGTAACCATGGGAGAATATGATCTACAAAGAGAAACTTATGAAGGTTTAATTATTCTTAGGCATGTAATTGCTTACCCGAATCTCCAGAAAAGAATCCTAGAATAATAAACAGATGATTCCTGAAAGACCAATAATGAAGTTTAATAAATGACATATTATTCCTACGATCTGGAGAGGGGACTAAGATTTAAGAATAGGTTATGTGTGCCTTCAGAATCCTCCCTAAGAAATGTAGTGTTGGAAGAAACTCATCATTTGAAATTTATAATACATCCAGGCAGCACCAAAATATACCACGATCTAAAAGACTCTATTGGTGGCAAGGGTTGAAGCGTAATGTGGATTAATGTATGATGTATCAAAAAGTACAAGATGAGCATCAACATCCTAGAGGATTATTTAACAACTCTCAAGTGGAAATGGGATTATATCACGATGGATTTTGTTAATGGATTACCAATAACACCTCAAAGTTACATTCGATATGGACTATGCTCAATCGAGTTACTAAATTAATTCATTTTATAAAAGTAAAAAAAATCAATTTATTTCCAAAAAAAAGTCAACTCTATCTTCGAGAGATTATTAAACTCCATAAACTACCCCTATACATTGTATTTGACAGAGATTCCAAATTTATTGGAAAATTTTGACATGCATTACAGAAAGCAGTGGGGACTAAATTATACTTAAGTATGACCTTTCACTCATAAATAGATGGACAATCTGAAAAAGTGATTCAAAATCTCAAAGACATGTTACGAGATTGTGCCGTAGAATTTTCAGGAACCTAGAATGATCAATTAGTAGTAGTAGAATTCTCATATAAAAACATTTATTAATTAAGTATTTAGATGACTCTATATGAAGCATTGTATATGGAAGATCATATCGTTTGCCATTGTGCTAAAATGAATTTTGATAAAGTAGCATCTTTGGACTAGATATCATAAAGCAAACTACGAAGAAAATACGACTCATAAGTGAGAGATCGCTCACTACTCAAAATTAGCAAAAAGAGTTTTAATGATAACCAAAGAAAGCCTTTAGAATTTTAGGTGAATGACCAAATACTGTTGAAAATTTCTCCAAGAAAGAAATTGATTCGATTCGGAAGAAGAGAAAAATTAGCAGCTCGATACATTATACCTTTTCAAATTAACGAACATGAAGGGCCAGTAGCTTATCTCTTAGAACTACCCACCAAAATATCCAGCATACACGACGTTATTCATGTGTCACAATGATAAAAATATATACCTGACCCTATTCTTATTATTTCTTGGAATCGAATATCAATACATCCAAACTAAGATTTTGAAGAAAGACTGATTAAAATTCTTGATTTTTCGAACAAGGTTCTTCGTCGAAAAATGATTCCTTTAGTCAAAGTTCTTTTGTATTATCAAGGCAAATAATAAGCAACTTATCGAAGATTCTATACTGTATGGACAAATTTTCAAATATAGTCAATTTATATATTTTGGCATATACCGTATTTGGACAAAACTGTTTGAGTCATAGGTTAGGACTTGATTGTGTTTACCCTTCAAGCGTATGATATGGTTTCTTAAAGACGTACATGCTAAGTTAGAATGTCTACATCATCGCAATGTGTTTCGTACCATATTTCGTCTTCAAAATTCGAGAAAGTTATGGATGCATTTTAGTTTGATTTTTGGGTATCATTTGTTGTTTGTTTTATATGTTTGAGTTACTTTATAAGAATTTTTTTATTTTTTATCAATGTCATTCGAACGAGTTTTAATAGTTGTTCAAACGAATTATTCGAACGATATTTTTTGTTGGTTCAAATGAGAAGGTAATGTCATTAGAACGACATTTAAATGATGTTCAAATGAGGAAGTTCTATCACCAGTGAAAACTTCATTTGAAACTCGTTCGAAGTATGTTCAATTGAGATAGGCATGTTCATTCGAATGAGGTTCAGTTTGGTTCGAATGAGATCATTCACTTCGTTTGTGCGAACCTTTATTTTTGTTCGAATGAGTTTCCATCACCTAAAAAATCATGCTTTTAATAAATAAGCATGTTGAGAATTTTGGTAAGAATCACTTTCTTATCATAATACAAAAACCACAAATAATAGTTTCACCCAAACCTTTTGAGATCTAAGATTCAATCTTTATATGCTTTGAGATCTTGTTTAGCATCAAGGATTTACTCATCATCATATTTATTGAGCATGTTTAATATTTTGGATTATGTATTTGCTATTTAGGCACGATGGGTTTCGTGTTTTTGGTAATATGGTGAAGAAGCGGTGGACTCGATTATTTGATCCATGGATGGTTGTTGAGTTATTCGGTGGATACCAAAGCATGTATGGACTCACACATAGTGGAATTTACGTGGCTGGACTCATATGTGTCGATGTATGGAGTTTAAATGAATAAAGATCATTAAGGATTGTGAGGACATCGAGTCTGGTTTGTAAGTTTACTGTCGTGTCATTTACAATTTCATGCATAGTAAATTTGCATCGTTGGATCGTCTGAGATTTTTTCTAATTGGGTTTTCCTCATAGATCGGACGTTGTGTTATTGTTTATTTTACTTTATTCTGCTATCACCTACATGCATGTTTTAGGATAAAATAAAATTGGCCAAAACTAGATTACACAACTTTCGTTTATAATTGGTGCTTAGGAATAATTATGTTCAAGTTGGATATTTAATTTGAAAAATAAAATAAAATTAGATTTTTTTAGACCATTTGTTATATCCATCATTTTTAAATTGGTATCAGAGCTAGAAGTTATTGTGTTGGATCCATATTTAGGCATGAATTCTAGCGGTTCTTATATGGAGGTTTAGTCTCTTTCTAGGCCACCGATGTTTGATGGGTTTAACAACACGTACTGGAAAGCGCATATGAAATCAACACTTGTGTCGATAGATTGGAGGGTATGGTAAGAGGTAGTTACGGGTTGGTCCCCACCCACATTCTGTATAGGTGATTATATAATTCCCAAACCTGTTGAAACCTAGAGTGAGGATGAGCATAAAATTTGCAACTGTAATTCACGTGGCCCGAATGCTTTGTTTTATGCCATCACACCAGAGGAGTCATCTCATACGATAACATGTGAAATGTCTAATGAGGCTGAGACATAATCCAACTGACCCATTAGGGAACTAGTGATGTTAAGGCTTCCAAAATCTAAAAACTCACCACTTAGTTTGAAACCATTAGAATGGAGGAGAGTGAAACCTTCGATGAGTTCTATGTTAGTCTGTCAGATATTGTGAACTCATCTTTTAAGTTAGGACACAGAATACCCAAAACCTGCGTAGTCAAAATCCTAAGTTCCTTACCTGAAATATTTAATGCAAAAGTGAAAGTTTTGAATACCTTGGGTACTTTGGACTCTACTATCACTCCCCGCCTAATTCTGGCGTCGGCCGCCACCAAAACTAAGCCGGGCGTGAGTAAATAAAATACCATTCTTAGCATGAGACAGATATGAGACATAAATAAACCAGTCCATAAGATACATAATTGAATTAAAATCAAATGCTTATAAACAACTAAGCGATAAAAGATCCATCACATGCTACTCCAATAATCCATTCTCCAATGATGATTAATTCAAAATCTGAATAAAGATCCAACTCCGAATAACTCAATTAAATCCCATAACAACTTTGGAACCGAATGGCCCACTAACTCTCTAAACTGAGTCTCATAATGAAATACGACTGAAAGGAAAGTCTAAGATAAAGCAAAACAACAAAGCAAATCCGCTCCAGCTGCACCTCCAAATGATAATCTCCAAAAATCTTATGCAGCTTCTCCAATTCTAATCCTGAAAAAGATTAGTCAACGCATGGATCAGAGCCAAAGCCCCGAGCAAGAATACACACTACTCCCCTCAAATAGGATCCTTGAATCCAGACAGTAGCATTATACGCAATAAATATCACAATAGAATATTTTAAATTAAACGGGATAATTAAACGCGATAAACATAAATCACTAACTACCCTCAGAAATTCCCATTTATAAAGGCACACCAATATGATTTTAAATTGCCAAGTCCCACGGAGTTGATCTTTTATTAATTAACCCAAATTATCAAATTTCTCAATTATTTATGTTCTTACTTCAATAATTATTAGGTATGGCGGTCCTCCCGCCTCGGGTGATAATTCACCAAAATTCATTATAGCGGTCCTCCCGCCTCGGGTGATTTCTCCACCAAAATACACATCCCCTCGTCAAAATGTCGGCTGGCCCGTTTAAACTATCGGCCCTCGCTGATTATGTCGCCAATATATTTTAATACCCGTCTTATTATCTTAGGTACTAGTTCTCAATTTCTCAATTCACAATTTATAAACACCCCACCTTTTTATCGATGTGAGATCCTCAAAATACCCCTTAGTCCCATACCTAAGGGTCCCCAAGTTATCAATATGTCCTAACCTATGTATAGGAGGATTTTCTGTCATAAATCATAACCTAGTCTCATACCTAGACTAGCGTAATGACGATAAAGTAATAAAAATCATCTCACCCCCAACACAATAAATCGTGATAATTTTCCCTCACTAGTCCCATTCCTAGAAGGCAATCTAAAATATAGGGAGAACAATAATACCCAACAACCCGTCGTCACAATGATATTTAATAATACCAACGAGTCATACCAACAAGAATAATTAGTCAACGTATAAAACTGCGCATGATAGTCCAATTCAATTAAATCTTTAATTTAATTATCACAACGTCAACAATACCCAAATAATGTTATTTAATTATTTTAAATTAAATATACCAAGTTTTCATCATATATACATCAAAAATAAAATTTTATTATCTCTACATGTATTACATGAGTTATACGCACTCAAAAGTCAATTATTTTAAAGCTAGGATTTTTCTACATGCAACCTACACCAATAAAACCCAAAATCACTTATGAATCCTACATACCCAAGGGTTATGAATATTATTCGTATTAAAAGATTTAATAAAAACAGCCCCATAATTAGTATCCACTTTTTCTAATTACGTTACTAATTATTTTTAAGAAAACATGTAATTAAGGGTTTAGGCGACATTTAAAATGCATAATACTAAAGAAAAAGAATAGAGTATTAATGCCTATAAAGATCGTGTTGAAAATCTGATTAGAAATCTGGATTCCTTGCGAAAAATTAGTAAAAGAGTGTTCTTGAACTAACTTGATTAAACCACAATTAAGCCTCCCAAAACTTGTGACAAAAAGCTTGATAATGAAGAAGGTTGATGATTATGGGTGAGAGGAAAAATATTTGGAAGTGTTCTCTGGTGAAAAATTGGAGAAAAGTCCCCCTACGGATTAATAAGGTTATATAGTGATTAGGAGTCCTAATCCTACACAAATACTAACGTTTTCTGGGAGGGTTGATCGGTCTACCCCCCAGGCATCGATCGATCGATCAATCATGCCTAAAATCTGACAGTTCGCCCAAAAAAATTTATAAGGGACAAAAATTGTAAAATCAATATAAAATCCATTTTAACTCCGAATTTAATTCTGCTTGAAGTTTTATTCTTCTAAAATCATAACCAACATATTTAGCCAATAAAAATTATTATATTCAAAATTTTATTTTTCTCAAAAATTCCAATTAATTAATAAAAATAGTTAATAAAAACACGGGGTGTTACATACTTCCCTACTAGCAAAGAATTTCGTCCTCGAAATTAGACTAAGCATACACATAAACACGTAAATCTCGTAAAAAGAAAATAAGGCTCATTTATGCCTATCCGTAGAATGCTATAATTGGGCGCCCATACACCCAATCCTACGCGCACTTCCCCACGAACAAAAAAATAATATATATATTGCCTATATGCATACGCATAACTATGAAAATAACAGCGTACCACACGCTCTCACAAATCCCCCACTCGCTTCGATAGCCGAAAGTTATCAAAATGCTAACGTCCTAAAATTAAATCTCAACACCAAAAATCGATACATACGATACCTAACATATGTACTAAATTCTTCAAAAATAATTATCATCTCCATAATCCATTATAAGGATCCCCGCATCAAGCTTACTAATTCTAAACTCAATGCCTACAACGTTCTTAACTCAAAACTTCACATCTCCAAGAAACAAATCTAACACGTATGCTAGAACATCTACCTTATTAAGTACGAATCAAGAAAGGGAATCAAATATCGGCAACGCGGAAGCTAAACGGACTCATAACCTACGAGACCTAAAACCTGGCTCTGATACCATTTGTCACACCCCGCCTAATTCTGGCGTCAGCCGCCACCAAAATTAAGCTAGGCGTGAGTAAATAAAATATCATTCTTAGCATGAGACAGATATGAGATATAAATAAACCAGTCCTTAAGATACATAATTGAATTAAACTCAAATGCTCATAAACAACTAAGCGATAAAAGATCCATCACATGCTAACTCCAATAATCCGTTCTCCAATGATGACTAATTAAAAATCTGATAAAACATCCAACTCCGAATAACTGAATTAAATCCCATAACAACTTTGGAACCGAATGGCCCAATAACGCTCTAAACTGAGTCTCATAATGAAATACAACTGAAAGGAAAGTCTAAGCTAAAACAAAACAACAAAGTAAATCCGCTCCAGCTGCACCTCCAAATGATAATCTCCAAAACTCTTATGCAACTTCTCCAATTCTAATCCTAAAAAAGATTAGTCAACGCATGGGTCAGAGCCAAAGCTCCGAGAAAGAATACACACTACTCCCCTCAAATAGGATCCTTGAATCCAGACAGTAGCATTATACGCAATAAATATCACAATATAATATTTTAAATTAAACGGAATAATTAAACGCGATAAATAAAAATTACTAACTACCCGCAGAAATCCTCATTTATAAAGGCACACCAATATGATTTTAAATTCCCAAGTTTCGTGGAGTTAATCTTTTATTAATTAACCCAAATTATCAAATTTCTCAATTATTTACGTTCTTACTTCAATAATTATTAGGTATGGCGGTCCTCCCGCCTCGGGTGATAATTCACCAAAATTCATTATAGCGGTCCTCCCGCCTCGGGTGATTTCTCCACTAAAATATACATCCCCTCGTCAAAACGCCGGCTAGCCCGTTTAAACTGTCGGTCATCGCTGATTGACGAGGTTCCACACACGAGACGACATAAAACGTCGGCTGGCCCGTTTAAACTGTCAGCTTTAGGTATTAGTTCTCAATTTCTCAATTCACAATTTATAAACACCCCACCCTTTAATTGAAGTGAGATCCTCAAAATACCCCTTAGTCCCATACCTAAGGGTCCCCAAGTTATCAATACGTCCTAACCTATGCATAGGAGGATTTTTTTGTCATAAATCATAACCTAATCTCATACCTAGACTAGCGTAACGACGATAAAGTAATAAAAATCATCTCACCCCCAACACAATAAAACCGTGATAGTTTTTCCTCACTAGTCCCTTTCCTAGAAGGCAATCTAAAATATAGGGAGAGCAATAATACCCAATAACCCGCCGTCACAATGATATTTAATAATACCAACAAGTCATACCAATAAGAATAATTAGTCAATGTATAAAACTGCGCATGATAGTCCAATTCAATTAAATCTTTAATTTAGTTATCACAACGTCAATAATACCCAAATAATCTTATTTAATTATTTTAAATTAAATATACCAATTTTTCATCATATATACATCAAAAACCAAATTTTATTATCTCTACATGTATTACATGAGTTATACACACCCAAAAGTCAATTATTTTAAAGCTAGGGTTTTTCTACATGCAACCTATACCAATAAAACCCAAAATCACTCATGAATCCTACATACCCAAGGGTTATGATTATTATTTAGATTAAAAGATTTAATAAAAACAGCCCCATAATTAGTATCCACTTTTTCTAATTAAGTTACTAATTATTTTTAAGAAAACATGTAATTAAGGGTTTAGGCGACACTTAAAACGCATAACACTAAAGGAAAAGAATAGAGCATTCATGCCTGTAAAGGTCGTGTTGAAAATCTGATTAGAAATATGGATTCCTTGCGAAAAATTAGCAAAAGAGAGTTCTTGAACCAACTTGATTAAACCCCAATTAAGCCTCCTAAAACTCGTGACAAAAATCTTGATAATGAAGAAGGTTGATGATTATGGGTGAGAGGAAAAATATTTGGAAGTGTTCTCTGGTGAAAAACTGGAGAAAAAGTGATTATGAGAAGTCCCCCTACGGATTAATAAGGTTATATAGTGATTAGGAGTCCTAATCCTACAAAAATACTAACGTTTTCTGGGAGGGTCGATCGATCTACCCCCCAGGCATCGATCGATCGATCATGCCTAAAATCTCACAGTTCGCCCAAAAAAATTTATAAGGGACAGAAATTGTAAAATCAATATAAAATACATTTTAACTCCCATTTTAATCCCGCTTGAAGTTTTATTCTTCTCAAATCATAACCAACATATTTAGCCAATAAAAATTATTAAATTCAAAAATTTATGTTTCTCAAAAACTCCAATTAATTAATAAAAATAGTTAATAAAAACACTGGGTGTTACATCTACAAAAATCAAAGAGCTTATAAGTGATCTTTAAACTTATGGGGTAGAAATACTTTCCTCCAAAATGATTAAGAAAGATAATGGCATTGCTTTGAAAGCCTGAAAGGACAAGACACTTGTTTTGATGAGTCTGACATCGATTCTGATGATGTGGACATATTTGTGAAAAAGTTTGAGAAATTTCTCAAGTTTGAAAAACAATCGAAAGCTGAAAAAACAACTTTAACAATGCTATAAAATTCCCTAAAAATCATAGTGATAATTTTAAGAGGGATGATTCAGATAGATTCTTTTAAGTATGAGAGTTATGGCCATAGGGCAGATGAGTGTCCCACTAAACTAAGGAAAGAGGGCAAATAACTGAAGGTGTATAATGCCACCCTTAGTGATAATGATCTAGAGGAAGAACTCGATTATCCCATTGAGCGCAGTTACACCTCGTTCATAGCTAGTCATGTGAGCCTTGATGAAAAATCTTTCGATGAAGATAATTATATTCATGACACTTTCGAGACCATTATTTGCAACTCCCAAGTGAGTGATGGTGGAATGAGTGGAGAAGAAGACAAAAATGATGATGAGGAGGAGGAGGAAGAGGAGAGTGAACTTTAAGTTTCTTTTCATGAGGTGTATGAGGAAACGATGAAACTACAAAAGACAAATTTGAAATTAGAAGCTATGTTGAAATGATGTGTCGTAGGTAATGATTAGATATTTTTTATTGAGGATATTAGGACACGCGAGAAGACTCTTAGGAAATATCTCACGTTTCTTGAGGGGGCGAGATAGACTTCGAGGATTAATAAAGATTACAAAGAAGGATTCCCTTATGTTTAATGTGTCTCATATTTTTCTCGAGTCTAGGATTGTGGAGTTAGAACAGATATTGAGATACTCAAGTAATGTCAAATTTGAATTGGAGTGGAGGTAAAAAACGTTGGATAAAATGTTAGGGACCATTAGAATCTAAGTTGACAATTGTGGTATTGTCTTCGATATTCTAAATGATTCCATTATCAAAGAGAAAGCCATGATTTTGATAAATTCAACCATTTCTAGGAATGTCAGAAAAAGTTCAACCCAAGGTAACGTTCCTTATGCCTACATATGAACACATTGCGACAGGAATGGTCACCTAAGATATTTTTTCTTTGATATTAGAGATGGTCCTAGGAAGTCTAAGTTTAGAGTCACTAAGGTTCCCGAAACCCAAGAGCATCATTTCACACCTATGTGAGTTAGGAAACAAAATTTGGAGGCTTTACATGTTATAGTTGTTGATTCTTAAATGCTTGCACATGATACTTCTCATGAAAAATCTAATGTTTAATTGTGTTTGCATGTTTACATACACAAGGTTATATACTTCATGTTATATATGTTTGCTAGTTATATGTGATTTGAGTCTTTTGTATTTTGATTTTCCTTTTTGGGCCTTCTTGGATAGAAATATAAAAAAGATATATTATTTATGTGTAGTTTAGTTTTACACATTTTTTGTGGCATATCGGTGTGTTTGAATCCACTTCCTTCGACATTTTCATATGTTTAAGATATTTTGTTATTACTTTTAATTCTTAGATTGTTCTTAATCGTGCTTCCATGGTGTAGTTCCAAAATGATTTGCTTATTGAATTTAATTTGCATATCCCTCCTCACACACATGCACAAGATCTTTTGGATTTTAACTTCATGTGTTATATTTAAGCTAAGTGAGATATTTTCCCATCAATCTTATCATCAACATGTCTTTTGACTTTGGGGGATTTTTGCATGTAAGAATTGTTTCTCGTGAGTATGCTTTTTTTTATTGAATATATGATGGTGCACGAAAAAGGTCTATAAAGGAAAAAATCTCATTTGCATAAAAGCCACCATTGGGAGTAACCTAAAAAAAATAAGAGGCAAAAAGAAAAGATTAAAGGCCAACATATTTGTTTGTTTGATTTTCAAAAATACAATCTTCAAAAAATAATTGAGTGAAAAATATGATATTTCTTTAGCTTTTGAAGGTGTTATAGTTGAAGATCAAAGAATTTGCACAATGAATCATAATTATACTTAACATGTAATAACACTACTGATTTGTAAAATCATCAAAAATATAAGATTGTATTCATTGTGCTTGTTTATTTTTTGAGTTCTGTTTATCTATTACTTAGGGATAAATCTTGATTTGATAAAATTTTGTGGTCAAATAGAACTCCTTTGACATATTTTGAGCGATTGGGTTATATTTTATTTTCTAGTTCACCCCCACCTTCACTCCATTTACCACTTTTATTTAGACACATCGATACTATGCTAGTGTGTAAAGGTTATTGTGTGTGTGTGTGTGTTTGTGTGTGTGTGTGTGTGTGTGTATCGTTTGTTTTGAGTCTTTGCGTTTGCATTTAATTCATATTTTCATTGCTTTATCTTTGAATCATATTGGTGCATTAAATGATCATATTGGTATCTCTTGTGGCATGTTTGCATTGGTAATTCGTGCTTCATTTTTTATTCAAGTTCGTATCATTTTTTGTATCAAAATTCATATTGATTTATCATTATTTGGATTATTTGTGATTGTGTTTCCAATTTATTTGTCATTTCTTGTTGCACTTTACACCATTACATGATATTATTCTTTTCAATCTAATTTCAATTGGCATTACATATTCTCATATTTTGAAAGAGAAATGGTTTATGGGGGAGAAATTATTTATTATATATTCTTTCTTTGTCTATTACCGAACAAAAAGGGGGAGAAATGGTATCTTTTACTTTAGGTTTAGAAGGAGTTCTTCATATAAGGGGGCGACATCTTACCTAAGTGAGGATCATTAGATATAAGGGAGTTTTATTCTTATGCGGTTTTATATTTGTTATATTCTCTTGGAATTTGAATGTGTGTATAAATGTGCAGGTTTGCAACATGCGGCAAAGTTGCAAGAGAGCAAAACTACTAAAAGTTAATGAGTCGGTGAAATTGTACTTTTTACTTTTGGGGTTAGGGTTTGAGTCTTACATGAGCATGACGGCCCATAGGACTTTTATTTTTGGTGTTGTCCCTCAACAACCAAAGGGGGAGATTTGTAAGGACAAATTTCTGAAAAGAGTCAATCTGTATGTTTTGGCATATTCGGTGTCTGAAAAAAAACTGTTTGAGTTATAGGTTAGGAGTTTAGTGTTTTGACCGTTCAAGCCTATGACATGGTTTCTTGAAAATGAAGCGGCCATGTTAGAACGTTTACATCATCATGCTGTGTTTCAACCACATTTTGTCTTCAACATTTGAGGAATCTTAAAAAGGTATGAATGCATTTTAGTTGATTCACGGATATCATTGGGTGTTAGTTTTATATGTTTGAGGCTACTTTTCATAAAGTATTTGTTAATAAAAAAAATTGTTTTTTTATTAAAGTCATTCGAATGTGTTTTTAAAGTTGTTCAAATGAATTCATATCGTTCGTTCTTATGAAATTTTCTATTGGTTCGAACGAGATGTCTATGTCGTTCGAACGACATTCGAACGAGGTTTAAATAAGGAAGGTCTGTAAATAGTGAAATCTTTGTTTGAAACTCGTTCAAAGTATGTTCGAACAAGATAGGCATGTCCGTTCGACGAGGTTCAATTTGGTTCGAACAAGAATATGCACTTCGTTCGAACGAACATTCGATTTTGTTCGAACGAGTTTTTGCCAACTAGAAAATTGTGTTTTCTATAAATAGGCATGCTGTGAACTTTTTAAGTTGAGAATTTTGGCAAAAATCACTTTCCTATCATAAATCCAAAGCCTCCAAACCCTAGTTTCACCAAAACCCTTTGAGATGTCAGATTCAATATTTATATGCTTTTAACACTACAAGAAAAAACATCATTTATGTCAGTTTAAAATTGACGTTAAGTCAGACAAATGTAAATTGACATAAGTGATATTCATTTATGTCAATTTAACTTTTAAAGTATATTTTTATTTCAATTTAAGTAAAATTGAGATAAAAAAAACATTTATCTCATATTTATATATAGATGACATAAATATACCTTAATTATTTTAGCCTTTGAGTAAAAACTGAGTTAAATGGAAAAAAGAAGCGGGCCTTTTTTTCATTCCCGCTCCAAAATTTGCTCCTCAAAACTTTACCGGCTCTCTCACAGCTTGTACGCTCACGCAACTCTCTCTCTCTCTCTCTCTCTCTCTCTCTCTCTCTCTCTCTCTCGTACATCTCTCTTTCTCACCTCCGGAGCCATCGAGGCTCTATCATGCATGTACAAAAATCTCACGAGTTTTTTAGATGGATTTGCAAGAAATTTTTGTCTATATTGCGGTTTATTGATTCGATTTGTGTATATGTGTTTGAGTGTGTGCGATTTGTGTATATGCGATTTTTTCTTGATTTGTGTATATGTGTTTGTAATATTTCTGTTTGAAAACCTAATTGATTTCTCTTCTTTTTATTTTGTTGCACTCTCACTTCTATTTCGCTCTTATCTCTTATCAGACTCGCCACTGGGATGCCTTCCGTCTTCTCATGTTTTTTACTCCGGTCCAATCTGCACATAGAGAATTTGGGTATGTTGCTTTACCAACTATTTTTTATTTACATTAGTAAATAGTTATGTTTGTGCCAAGCATTGTTCAGGCCTTTATTTGTTTAAATTTATCAAAGAATTGTATTTATTATCAATTCAGTTTATATATCGTCATTTTATTTTGAAAATACAGATATTATCGCATATAGTTGAATGTCAATAGTTTCAAGGGTAACTTTGTTTTCTTTTCAGTTTATATGTTCAATGTTTAATAATTTTGGCTGATCATTTGTTGCAAAAAAAAGTAGTGTCCTTCGAAGAAAAGTTCCTCAACAATTTTTTAATTAATATATATTTCAAACTTTTTTATTTTGTTCCAAAAGATCCCTCGCCGCATAAAACACTTACAAACATTTTTTTCTCTAATCCTAAACTTTAAGAAAAAATTATCAAAAAAGTAGACAAGGGAGTTTTTGCAAAATTAAATAATAAGGTGGACTAAATGTAAAATATACTTAGCTCCTAGGGACTAAAAATTAATTGTCCCCGCTGACTTAAAATATTTAAATTAAATGTAAAACATATAGTTTTTTACGTAATGAAAAATGTTATGCTTAATGTATAATATTTAGATCTTTAGAAATGTAGGGTCAATTTATTTAGTGCTTAGTACTTGATTTTTGGTTAAGATTTTTAGTTCCTAATATGTAATTCTGCAGTATCGCGCTTGTGTCCTTTCATATTCGAGTTTCTTTTGAGTTAGTCATGTCTTATTCGGGTTTCTTTCGAGTCAGACCTATCATATTCAGGTTTCTTTTGAGTCGGACATGTTAAATAATGTTTTGTCTGAGTTGTGAAAAAAAATTCAGCCTTGCAGTTCCTCCCCTCCTGGATTAAAATCTTGGATTTTTCACTATGTGTGTATCATCCTTGATGTTCAGTGTTCTAGATTGCAATTAATTTGAGTCTGTGATGTTCCCTTGAAATGTTTAAATCATATTTGATTATTAGTTAGTACTTGATTAAAATTCCCTCATTTGATTCTCATTTGAAACGGGGTCAGTGCATGTTTGTGGTACTGTATTGTCAAATTATGTGGTGTTCTTTATGAAATTCCTGTTTTTTTAAATATGATCAGATAAGTGTGTGTTAATAAAATTATTATACGAATTTTTGAATATTCTTATAAACTCAATGACTATTGTGTTTTGTGATCTAGTGTTTTGTGATTAGACATTTGGACCGGTGATTTCATATTTTTTAACATTTTTAGCAAAGATGAAATAAATGGTATACAATATATGTCAGATTATATAAAATTGTGATGTATATATCCCCCTACTCTTCATTGTTTAATAAAGTGTGATATCAATCCAACTACATCTTGTATTACATTGCAACTAATCATTCATTAAGAATTATTATAAACTAATTGATTCATTAATGTGTTTCCATGATTAAAAGAGACATTTGATTTCGGGAAGATGAAACTTATTCGAAAATTTTACAACGATTTTAGTACCATACGATGGTCAAGGCATTTTCTTTATCTCCAACTTTATGTTAATGTTTGCTTGTCTCAAAGATTTCAGCACCATAGGGTACGTTACGATATGTTAAAGTTTGTTTTTGAAGTTCCACTGTCTTGTTTTAGTATGTATATCATATACTCGCTAATGCCTCACTTGTGGGCTTTCATTAATTTTTTGCATTGCTTCATTATATTATAGGTATATAATCGCTAATAGCTATTGTTGTTATGTATAATATGTATAACAACAGTTGTTGTTATACATATTATATAGAACATCATAGTATAATATGTATAATAACTTTGTGAATTGAAGTTCTTCAATGATTAGAATTTGTTTCGGTTGTATAGTGTTTGTGTGTTGTGTTAATGTTCTTGAGTTGGTTAGTTATAATTGATTGAGTCTTATTACGATTAGGTGTTGGTGTCTTTGGTAGTTTTTGTGATAGCTTTAGAGAGATATTATTCTTTCTACGATATTTTCTAATGGTGTGAATGTATTATATTGTATAATATTGCATTATGTTTAACAATTACATATCTTTTATTGCTTATATCTCACTCATGGTGGTTTACATACTTAGACCAGAATGGATAGGTCTTAGATGAGCAAGGACAGACTATTAAAAGAGTACATAAAAGGTGTTGATTATTTTCTTGGGGTTTATCAAAATGCCTCCTTGGACAAGAACTTCATACGATGCCCTTGTAATCAATGTGAGAATAAATTAAAAATGGGTGCTAAAGAAATCAGACAAGAATTGTATAGTTCGAGGATCGATCCGAATTATACTGTATGGAAATGGCACGGAGAAGAGGAACATTATGAAACACTGTCGGATGTTAATATGGGTGATCATATATGTGACGATCATAATATGGATACCATGGAGGATTTTGAAGAATTGATTGATATGGTGGAGGCTATAAAAGAAGACTTCATCGAAAATTTAAAAAAATTTCATAAGTTTCTTGTAAATATGGAGAAGCCATTACATGAAAGATGTAAAAAGTATACAAAGTTATCCTCTATCATCAAGATATTCAATCTTAAAACGAAGAGTGGGATGTCCGATAAATGCTTTTCAAATATGCTATCAATCATTAACGACATCCTTATGAATGACAATGTATTGCCTTCATCTAATAATGAGGGAAAATGTAGCTTATCGGTATTTGGAATGGGCTTTCAGAAGATACATGAATGCCCTAATGACTGTATACTCTGTAGAAAAGAGTATAAAGAAGTTGTTGAATGCCCCACTTATGGAACATCCAGGTTCAAATAGAAGAAGAATTTGAAAGGAAAAAAGGGATGAGGAGAAACAAGGTGTTCCTAAGAAAGAATTATGGTACTTTTAACTCATTGCAAGATTTAAAAGGTGGTTTCAATCTGCAGAGGCCGCTAAGTCTATGACATGGCATGTAGATATTAGAATTGTTGATGATTTGTTGCATTACCCAACAAACTCGCCAACTTGGAAATTAGTTGATGAAAAGTAATCTGATTTTGCAGCAGAACCAAGAAATATTCGATTAGCACTATTAGCGGACGGAATTAATCCTTATAGTTCCCTTAGTAGTAGGTACAGTTGTTGGTCAGTCATATTGAACACATATAACTTTGAACCGGAATTATGTATAAAGAGAAAGTTTACAATGTTGACTATGTTGATATCGGGTCCAAAACAACTGGGAAATAATATAGATATTTATTTGGCTCCGTTAATAGAAGATCTGAATACCCTATGGCATGAAGGAGTTAAATCCTACGACACCTTTCGACAAGAATATTTTACTTTGTGGGAAATACTATTGTGGACAATTAATGATTTTCCAGCATATGGATATTTATCTAAAAGTGTTGTTCAGGGCTATAGTGCTTGTTTAATATGTAGTGAAAAAATGTATTCTACCAGATTACGATACTGTGGCAAGTGATTTTATATGAGACATGGGAGATAACTTCCACAAAATCATCCATTTCAAAGACAGAAAAAGGATTTTAATAGTGAGTAAGAGTTCCAAGCCTCCCCTAAACCTTTAAGCATTGAACAAATATTTATAAAAGTTGGGAGACTTAAGGTTTCATGGGGAAAGAAGGTAAAAAAGGCGAGGGCGGGTAATTTGAAGAAATCATCAAAGTGTAAGAGACCGAGGAGGGTAACTAATGGGGTAGAAAAAGGCGAACCTAGAAATGATGGGGTTGAAAATTTTTGGAAGAAGAAATCGATATTTTTTTAACTTTCTTATTGGAAGGATTTGCCTATTCGACATAACTTAGATGTCATGCACATTGAAAATAATGTTTGCGATAGTATCATTGGAACCTTGATTAATATTCTAGGAAAAATAAAAGACAGGGTGAAGTGTCGACTCGACCTTGAAGCAATGGGCATAAGAAGTGAGTTAGCACCACATGTTAATGAAAAAGGAACATACTTGCCACCAACATGTTAACGTTATCGAGAGAGGAAAGAAAAATGTTCTTCCAAACTTTACATGACCTTAAGGTCCCGACTGGGTACTCTTCTAATTTTAGAAGCCATGTCTCTATGGAAGATTTGAAATTGTATGGCTTGAAGTCTCATGATTGCCATATTCTAATGCAACAACTTATTCCAATTGCAATTCGATCGGTGTTGCCAAAAAATTTAAGATATGCGATCATGAGAATATGCTTTTTCTTCAATGCCCTTTGTGCCAAAGTAGTGGACATGTAAAAACTAAAAGAAATTCATAATGAAATTGTGATCACATTATGTTTGCTGTAAAAATACTTTCCACTATCCTTCTTTGACATTATGGTGCATTTAATAGTTCGTATTGTGAGGGAGGTCGAACTTTGCGGTCCTATTTTCTTTCGATGGATGTACCTAATTAAAAGGTTAGGTAAATATATTTTACGATCATGTATTAATATAAGTAAATAAGGGTACCAATTTAGGTACATGAAAGTATGAAATGGTTATATAAGAAATTGTAATTGCCAAAAAGGTTGTATTGCTCAATGTTACATAGCAAAAGTAGCAATTGAGTTTTGTTCTGAGTTCTTATTGGAATTAGATTCAATTGTAATTTCGGCGAGTAAGGATGATGATAAAGCGATAGGAGGTTCAGATGTCGTTGAAGTTTCTTGCATGTCCTTGGAGCTGGCACATCTTTATGTGTTACATAACACAAATGATGTTCAACCTTATATAGAGTATGACTTTCCCAACTTCCCATTAATATGAAGTTAGTTCCTCGTTTACTTATCTCTAGATATATTAATAACTAATGTTGCGTTACTCATTATAGCTTGTCAGGGAGCATGAACAGTACTTGAAAGAAACCCATCCTCGAAAAGGGAAAAATAAAAAGTGTCTTGAAGATGAGCACAATCGCACGTTTATTCATTGGTTACGTAAAAGGTTATGATTAATTTAGGGAAATTATGACTTAACCACCACTTTAATTTTCATTAGACAGTACCCATTTTTTAGCTTTCTTTTAAACAATACCACTGTTTTTTATTTATTAGCTGCAAATCTTAATAGAAAAAATGTTGAAGTCTCATCCCAACTAGTGGAAAATAGTGACAAAGTGTAAAGTAAAACTAAATAGTTGATCAAGTCTAATAATAAAAACTAAGGTGCGAATAAATACGAAATATCCCATTACTTTAATATGTCAATTCGAATTTTGTTTTGTCAGTAACTAAAATTCTTATATTAATAGGTTGCGCTTGAAGAAGAACTTCCAATCAATAATATCTCAGATGACTTAAAATGGATTGCTCGTGGACCTCGTCTAGATGTTATCAAAGTTCAAGGATATGTTATTAATGGTATTCGTTACCTGACAAAGGATCGTGATAATGCACGAGTAGCCTAAAATAGTGGAGTGAGTCGGGTTGCTAAGACACTTCAGATAGCTAGTGCAAAAGACAACAATCATGTTCATACCGTTATGATTTTCTACGGTGTTAGATATGGACACTTGACTATTTTCAATTCAGATTCCTTTATTCAAGTGCGATTGGGTTGACAACAAAAATGAAATTAACATAGACGAGCTTGGTTTAAAATCCGTCGATTTTGATAGAGTTGGTCATAAATCCGATTCTTTCATCTTAGCCTCTCAAGCGAAATAAGTTTTCTATGCTCCGAACCAAATGAATCCTAAATATTCAATTGTATTCTCAGCTCCTCAAATGGATTACTATGATAAAGATGATGAAGATTATGTCAATGATGGATGTTTTGGGGATGATATTTGCACTAAAGTTTTGCCAGCTATTTCTTTTGACGTGGTTGAGGAATCTTCTGAAACTTATATGCGTGAAGATTGTGAGAGGACATGGATAGATAATACACTAACATAATTGTGTTAGACGATGTTATGATGCTTAATGTTTGAGTTATTATTTATTATTAGTTATAGTTGCTTAAAATGTAAGTTTGTTTGGTGACGTTGTCCAACTTTTTTATTTTTTGTGTGGAACCTACATCAGTTGATTATTGGAAATTGAATATATGGAATATGGGCTATGTAACATTTATTCTAGACTATAGCTTATTATTTTTGGCTTAATATTTTGACAATTATGCTCTTGTACATTGTTTGAGTATTTACGACATACACCAGTAACCACCTTTGAAAAAACTTCTAAATACAAGTGACTAACACAATGAACCAACAACTCCTAGTCTAAGGATGACACGTTGAATCTTCGAGAACTATAAATTTGATTCATGTATATAACAATAATAATACCTAGGGGAGGCAATTACATATTTGGGTCAATGACCTAAAGATTTAATAAATAACTTACATTATCAAAACGATAATAATCGTGTGACTCATTTACGATAAACATGTCATCCCATTGACACTTACATACAAAAGATACATCACCCCTCAGCATAAGTGAAATAGTACAAAAGTGTCCCAACCCAACGAATAATTCAATACTAATAAGTCTTTTTCACTACACTAGCAAGTATTATCATATAAGGAATTACTAACATGGGATGAAACTAACTACTTATGTACAGAATAAACCCCAAAATCCTTACATGGTTTAAAGATACTCACGGTATTATAATATTACATCATTGTTTAAACATTTTTTAACAAAACAAGTTCATCACTGAACTATAACGTATGCACTCAATGCAACATCGAACACACCCTAATCATGTAACCTGTACAATAAGATATACACAATCCCATAAAAAACACATAAGTATGATATTAGGACATACTTGTATGGAATATATGGAATTATGCTCTTGTACATTATTTTTGGCTTAATATTGTATTGTTTGAGTATTTACGACATACTTGTATTAATGAAATCTATATTATCGCTATTTTTAGTCTTTCAATAGTTCAATTGCTCCATCTTATAATGAAAGTCATTGACCTCGAACCCATGGAGAAACCTGCATAATATAGTAGTAAAGGTAGAAGTGCGATGAACCTAAAGCGATTGACTAGAATAAAGAGAAGTGAAGAACGGATAAGAGTTGTATATAACGATCTTGGTTAACCAATAAGTACTAGGAAAAAAGAATTATCAAGTTATGGGGGCTTGATGGTGAAGTGCTTTGTGCCGATAACTTATCCAAGTTGGCCTAAAGTGCTAATCAAATTGAAGAATGATTTATGGGAGGCAATACAGGTATGTATATATATATATATATATATATATATATACATATAATAGGGTATGACCATGCCTGAAGGCACGACGATATTTGGGAAAGCAACCAAAACCACAATAAAATAATAGTCAACTCAATTTAATTTCAATACAAATAAGTTCAATTTTAAAAAAAATTGGACAGAGTTACCTTTATTTATAGGACTATCCATCGATTTAAGGTATAAAAAATACTTCAACAACCAAATAAATAATCACTCGTGAACCTTGTATAAACTACGTCTCCTATTCAACAATATTTCATATACATGTGATGCAAAACCTGACAATTTATATAAAAGTTCACCCGATATAAGCAGCAAATAGATATTGGCATATAACGTTCGGTTCAAAAGTGTACATTTGCACCATTTCAATTTACTAACAACAAAACAAACTTACATAAAGCAGTTCATTAACTTCTACCCAGTTATGAAAATGGTACAAAGAATCTTGTTTCACAATCGTCTAACAAACAACACAACTCTCTACAATCAAGAACATCCCACCTTTTATACGATCCAAAAGGAAAAAAATGTTTTAGTACAATATATCAATGAAGATAATAAAGTTTAAAGTATGCAACATAACGTTAGGTAGAAAATTTCAAACATCTTAAAATCGGTATTTATCGACATAAGATGCAAGTTGAGTGAGGATAACAAAAGCACAATATCTCGTGCCAATTGGAATGATAATATAACCCTTTGGTGTGTGTCATTCTGTAATTACTAAAATTCTTCTCATCTTCCCTTTTCCACCTTAAATCGGTTGAAACTTGCGTTCTTCCCATAAAACCTTTTAAACAAGAAAAAATAATCATTTGTAACCGAAGAATATTAGAACGTTCAAAATAATTCATGAAATTTACACCAACAAATATATTTATTTCGCCTAATATCAGAGGATTATCTTAATAAATCAATCCAGAAATCATAATTTACCCCAAGTGTACATGTCCATACAGCACGCCCCAAGAAGCAAAGAAACACTATCACAACCCAACCAAAAGGACAAACATAAACACTCACAAAATACTGAAATCACAACCCAACACCACATAAAAGGCCCAAAATAAACACTAATTATGTACCCAGTTAAACCTCTCTCTACAAAAATATAATAGAGTCTCAAGTCTTATAAACATTTTAAAAAATAAATAAATAAATGTAAACTTGAATGAAGTAAAACAAAAATTACTTTTTAAAGTAAAATCATCCAAATAAAATTGGAACTCAATTATAAATTCTGCAAAATATAACATGTGATGGCCATGGGAAAAATTCAATGCACAACCTTCCTCTTGAACATTTTATACATATAATTTAATCATTAAAGGACAAGACAATATATTTTTCACCATATTATTATCGAATAAATATCATTGTTGTGTTGAAAAGGATTAACAAAATACCATTGTTCACATTACCCATTCATAAGTCAACTGTTATGTTCGCAACTGAAAGGGTTAAAAAGGTGAGAATCAGTGGTTCCCCAAGTTCAACATATATAACATACAAATTATTTCCTATTATTTGTTTCTTTCTTTTAAGTGATTATCTGACTATAAACCCATATATGCTAAACATGGCAATCTAACAAAATATTAATATTTATTTTCAACAAAAAAATGGAATAAATATATCTCGTAATGAATATTATTTCTCTTTATGTATCAAACCTTGGATTATAAACTTAATAATGCTAAATCTACCTAAAGAACACACATAAAGTGAACATAAAGGAGTCATTTATAACTACTCAACATATAGGATACACCTAAAGGCAGTACATCAACTTGTATCATACGCAATTTGAGGCTTGCCTCATGTGTGCTTTTTAAGTTCTGTAACACAGCATATGAGATGCAAGAAATTATCATCACACATCAAAAATTGTTTTGTCCCAATACTGCTTAATTAAAAGATGTCCAAATTAGACTTTTAGTAACCTGTACACATAAAGCTAATATAAATGACCAACGTTATACAATCATCCCCATTAAAACATTTACAGTTCCACAATCATACCAAACAAGGATTATAATGACCCCATTTCCATCAAGAATCATATTGTGCAGCATTTTAAATCTCTCTACTCTCAGTCTCATACTTAAGTGAACAATGGGTTGATTAAGTCCATCAAACCCACTTTGGTCAATAATATTAATAATAACATGTTCACCACCATTTCCCATGATATTGAAATTGAAAAGGCCATTTTTTCTTTGAGCCCCAACTATGCTCCTTGACCTGATAATTTTTCAGGCCTATTAAATGTTGGAATATCATTAAGTGTGATGGATCCCAGATTATGTTTGGGGAATGTTTGTCCGATTTATCTCTTCTTCTTCTCAATTTTCAAGATATCCTTAAATTTTATTTTGTTGTTAGATGTGTTCTTCATATTTTTATGATTGTATATGGTTAACCACCTGTTCAGTGCTTCAAAATTTTCCTTTTTATTGAATGTGGTGATTAAATATAAGTGTATTGTGCAGATATGGGATTGGAGAGATAATCGGTGTACTGCACATGATACACGTGACCAAGAGTTTGCTCTGAAGTATGATATTCCAACGCATTAAACCTACCCAACTTCTACAGAATCCGCGACGGTGCATTTCGAACCTAAGAAGGCAGCTCTTAAATGATAGTAGACATTTTGCAACGGTCGATCAAGTGAGGAGATCGAGCCCTGTCTACACGATGGTTCAGTGTCGGAGTTCTAAAATGATAGTTCTACATAAGCCCTCCAATAACTATATTGCATATTGTTGCTATTGCATATTGGTTCATCCCAATAGTAGAGAAAATTTGAAAGAGATGTATTTCCTGCATAAGATAGTACAAATTACATACTGGTTACTTCGCGTGCATGGAGAGGAGCTGACAGAAGGTGATAAGAAACATTAAATTTCATAATGAGTAACAAAAAGCAGAGTAGTTGAAATATTTAAATATACTTAAAAAACATACTAAATTCTGTTGATATAATTCAAAGGTCGCCAATGTAAATTATGCTTTCACACTTCTCATCAGTAAAACTTTTTGGGTCCTGCACTCATGTTTACAATAGATCAATTAGGAGTTTTCATATGCTACAAAGACGTCGTGCCAGAGTGCAGTAGCAAAGTAGTCGAAAAAGTATATTATCTACAGCTGCTGAAAATAACATTGACAACCCATAATGATGTGTATAGAAAAACCTAAGAGCACATTCAAATAAAATATGAATCGGATTTCCAATAACTATGGACATGTTTAGGGAATTGCTTCCGATGTGGTACGAAAGCGTCTCCATAAACAATCAAGTTAGAAAAAAATACAAAAAAAATTGTCTAAAATAAATCATTTATCATACGTGATATTATTTAATTGAATAAGAAAATTCAATAAAAAGAGTAAAAATGATAGACGGACGATGAGACATCCTATAGTTCTAAATACATTTTATAATCACTAAATTAAAACTGAAACCAAACTCTAGAATAGAATGAAACACCTTAGTGAGAATTAACAAATAACAAGTTTCTTAAAGACTGCCTAAAGTTTGAAAACCTAATATGAAATTAGGTAATTACCTCGAGAACAGGTGTCATGCTTGGATTCACTCATCTATAATGTGTACCACTCCCTACATTGCATGCCACTTTATTGTATGAAATAGTACCTGGAATTTAAACATTTAATGAACAAGAATCATCAACTCATAATTTTTAAATCATGTATCCAAGAATATTCTATATAAACACAACAGTCGACAACAAATTGTAAAAATCCAAAAATTGTATAAAGCCTATTTTCAAACTAAAACACAATTGAATATCTAAACTTAATAACATAATAATTTAGTATACCTATGAAAAACATCAAAAAAAATATATACCCACTTTAATTCATATTCCCTAATTTCAAGAACCAACCCCTTCCAAAACAAATTATAACACAGTACGTATTTTTGGACACCATAAAATAAGCAAATCCCTTATACAATAAAAATCAGGTTCAATGTTAGTTCAACAAAGCTTAAGTGCTAAAATTTGAGTTCAATCAGTAATGCAAGATTAAGAAAGTACGATACTTCCTCTTTTGTGATGACATTCAAAACACACGACTGAAACCTCCCCCCCCCCCCCCCAACACACACGTTTGGAAAAGAAAAATCTAACCAAATAGATCCCAGTGGATCTTCTCCTTTGTTTTTACACAACTTGCACCCTAAATGTAAAACTCGAAATTACAAAGAGAAAATAGAAACCCAAAACCTTAGTTTTGCTGAAACTATTAATTTCACACCCAGATGAAAGGACAATGAAAAAAATATCAAGTATTTATACCTCGCATTTGCAAGAATATAGAAAATGGGCAAATATTCCTCATAAAGTTCCTTGAAGCTGAACAAAATCTATACCACGAAAATTAACATCGATCCAATATCTTAAAGAAAAAAAATACACATTTGAGAGAAAAACCTAAATTACACAAAAAGAGTATGCATTTACATAAAACCTTGCATTTATCAACAAATCTGTAAAATCATAAACCCAAAAGAGGGTGATTTCTGAAATCGTACCATAGAAATTAAGGTGTATGTATGTGTGTGTGAGGCATGTGTGGGAAAGAGAAAAGGAGAGACGCTACCTGTAACGTGGGAGTCGAAAGGCATGTGGATGAGTGGGAGAGGGGAGGGAAGGATGAAGGAGATGTAGAGAATGTGAGGTGGACGAGAGGACGAGTGAGAGGGGAGGGATGGATTTGGGTTGTAGGTAGGATTTGTGAATCGGGAGAGATGAGAGAGTTTTGTGTGTTGGGTGTCTTTTGTGTGGTTGGAGAGTATGAGAGAGAGTCTAGTTAGGTAAGTTTACTAATCTCACCCATTTTTTAATTTTGAAGAAAGTGGGAAATAAATTAGAGTGTGTCAAAAGAGGGGGAACCACAAATTTGAGGGGCAAAAAGGGTATTGCAAAAAAAACTTATTTTATGACATATAAGATGTCTCTTATGACATCATATGAATAGTTCACAATTTTTATCCCTTATTTTATATATATATATATATATATATATATATATATATATATATATAATATTGTTGTATGTATGTGTGGATATTAAATAGTTTTTCAGTCAAATTATATGTTTGTTATATATATAGTAGTGCGAGTTCTGTTATATATATACTAGCGTAGTATGCATAAACTCATAATCTTGGGTTGTCTTGATTCAAAGATCAAGTCTCTAAACGTAGTATACATAAAATTCAACATCATTTGGTGATGCAGAGCAGCTACATCGAAATTTATTCATAGTTGCATTTGATTTTATCTTTGTATGTATAATTAAAGTGTCACTTTCTTTGTTTTTCCTTCCAAATAGAATGATGCATAAATCACTTTATGTATTTTAGTCATTCTGTGATACAAGAAGAATTTTTTGCATTTGTTAATCCAAATCTTGGAGTTATTTCCATCAAACTTGGGAATCTGGACTTAAGCGTCGTGGAAATCTGGATTTATGCTTTAAACTAGAATTACTGTTACTACATTAGTTGAGTTGTAAGAAAATGATTAACTCGAAATATTTTGTGCATATTACAGGCAATTAATATGTCACATTTAGTGTTTGAATTATTGAATTATGTAGTTATTGAGTTAGGTAAAACTTTTTATGTTTTACACTGATGTATTTCTACCTGACATGTATCCCTAAACCACACAATTTGAAGTACCTATGCCTTACAAAATATACCTAAGGAGCCCTGAGAAGAATCAATAAATATTATCTAATAAAGATGAAAATAATTTTGACTAGTAGCTCAATAACCTTTAAAATATATTTTTTATTAGTTAAATAAGCTGAATTTAGTGTCCATTATTCAGTGGCTTAGAAAACTAAAAATATATATCTATAGTTTCGTAGCTGATTTACAATATGTGATGTAATAAGTTTCCTTGATTAATCCAACAACTTCAATCTATTTAAATGTCTATTGGGAGCCCTCTATTTTTCAGGTAGATCAGGTATCAGTTCTACAAATCTTTGATTCATCCATTTAGACATTTGCTACTTGGTCACATCCTCTTTGTAGTATTTCCATTTTTGTCTAATCAAAATGTATATATATTGATAATTTCTTTTGTTCTTTAAGGTGAGATCATATTGCCTACATCCTACATGAAGCTCCGTAAATTATGTTTATGTAATGATGTACTATGTCAAATTTGGAATTTTTAACTTTTTGTCCATTTTGACATTTGGTGGATCACAACCTTGAATTGGAGAAATGTTACTTTTGCCCTCAAATTGAGAGGCGGTGGAGTCTAATATACCCGTTTTGAAAAATGGTGGCTAACTAGTATCACTAAACATCAACTTTGAAACTTGATGATTGATCAGTTAATATACTTATAGATAATACTTTCTTTACAATTGATTATTTATTATAAACATCTTTTTTTCATTTATAATTGATTATAGCAGCTATATATATATACACACACACTATCCTAATAATGTAAAATGTTGGACATTAGAAAAGGGCATGTGTTCTGTATTACCTTCTCATGAATCAAAACTCTAAAACAAAACAAATATCTATTGACCACCAACATTAAAGAAGGTAAAAAATCAATGTTAATTCAATAAACCACCATATTTTAAGTTTGCCTAGACAAAGGAAACCCCTCTAGATTAATAACAGTAAGATATAAGTACACAAACCAAGTAAAGTCAGCTAATTAAAGGAGAACATAAGGACTCTTACTCTTTTGATCCGAATAAGCCACCATCGTCGTTGTACACAAACCAATATACAAGCAACCATCGCCGTTGTTTACTCTTCCTCTTTTGATTTTGATTCATTTGTGTTTGTAATATTGTAGGCTGAGGAAGGACACCATTGCCAATATTCTAAATGTATGGTTGCACCTTCTCCTTTAACATTTTGTTCAACTTTTCTTGATGAGACTTTATTTCCAACGGCAAATCCAGTATTTTATCAATAATTTCTCTTTGGGCATTAAGAAGGAACTATCATCTCATACAGTTTTTTTAGATAAACCAAAATCTCTATATATGCTCACAAACGCTGCTGGTGCAAGTGTAATCCAGGTTCCTTCAGATAAACAAATGGAATCATGTAAAACCAAACACTTCAATAGATAAGAAAGCATGTAATTTCATATGAAAATGGAGGTATATAGAACATCAATGACAATGCATACGTAAACTATTTACAAAAAGTAAATTGTTGATAACATTTTGAAAAAATAATTACTAACAGAGCACAAATCAAATTCAAATCTTTACACAAATTAATGTGCTCCTTGAATATAAAGATCATCGCCAGCAGCCAAAAAATAATGTGTTCCTTGGATATAAAGATCAGCACCAACCACCACTAAATTTACTAAAAAATGATTGAAACAAATGAATACCACCGGTTCTTTGAGACTTGGTAAAATATGGCAACAATTATAATCGATTTCAGTGAACATCCAACAAATTTCATCTATGGTTTGAGTAAACACAATTGTGCTACCCATTTATTAAAGCAATGATTAACAAACTATTATATTTAGATCAAGGAAAGATAGAAGGCAATCAAACATAACTTTGATATCTCGATGACCATGCTCCCCATAGTCTATAAATAAGTCAGTAATAAAGATGCATATTTCTGCTTTGATTAGTACAATCTCATGAAATCTTGTTATGAAACTCCTATATACGCACAGACTTGTATGCATTAAGCAGTATAGAACAAAGCTTATAATCATATTAAAAGGTATGTAAATTAAATTAGCTTCAGACCTCATATATTTATTCTTCATTTCTTACAACCACTTCAAAACAAATATAGGTGTTGAACGAACTCAGAGGGATAGTAGTAACTCAGAGTGACTTTAGTTGTTTTAGGTATAATAAAGCTTTGTATAATTTACTATGTATGACATTATTTCAAAAAAAAATTGTGTATAATAGAGCTTTATGAAATTTCTATTGACAAAAACATAGTTTATCGATATAACATTTTTATAAAAAAAAATAGTACATTCTTGCCCCTAATTTTAGTTAACATATTTGCGCTGATTTTAAGACATCTTTAGACTGATTTTAAGACATGCATTCAACATCTTTCTTATTCAGATCAAATTTGTTATTGATCCTAACAACAAGAGGGTGGTGTTGTCCTCTATGGGTTGTAGTTGGAGAGCATTCAAAACAAACCTCACGAGACTTTGGATTAGACCATTGAGACATCAATGCGAGCTTCTCAAACATCCTCCACCAGAATACGAGAAATTCATTAGTCCAGATGTGTGGACTGAATTTGTTTGCACCAGGCTAACCAAAGGATTTGAGGTATAATTGAAAAAATAGTTGAAGATTTGTGTGGTACTTTTTGTTTTTCTTTTCGAATTTGTTTCTTTGATTTTTAAGATTGTAAGTGAGGCACGAAAGGAAAAGAAATTCAAGGTCACATAAAATCATCGTATGAGGAAGAAGGGTTAATCCGGTCTTGCTGAAGATTTGGTATATTTTAGTTTGAATATTTTCATTAGATTTATGATGGTTTGAACTTGAACATTGAATTATTCTTTAAGAATATGATTTTTTTTGTTTTATAATTAATACCAAAAAAAGAAAATGGGTTCGGAATATGAAGATGATAGAAGTTCTTATGGTTGAAAGGATGTGAAAAAAAAAAGATGGTGAATATGGAGATGATTCATTAAAAGAGGTGGCAAATAAAATGTTTAGTTTTTATAAATTACGACATGAGTTCCTTTATTGGGTATTTTTTTAGTGTATGATTTGTAATTATAATAATATTTAGATGACATTTTAAACGATTGAATCTACTTCATTGTAGGCTGAATAGAAAAAACAAGTTAAAGATGGTAGTTTAATAACTGAAGGAGGTAATAATGTTCTCCCTACGACATTGGGTACTCCCGAACACTCGAGTCATGTTCAGTGGTTGGGATTCAGAGTTGTTCCCACAAGGTACTTCAATTTTCCAAAGCGTGGTTCCAAGAGACATATTAGTGAGTTAGAACCTAAATTAAGAGAAGCAAAGAAAAGATTAAAAGATATGGAAGCTCAGTTAAGTTAAGAAATGAGTTGGTTTTCGCAACCCCAACAATAGCACCGCGAGTTGAGAAAGTTGCTTCATACATGTATGAATTTGAAACTACAAAGTGTTCAAGTTCGGGTGGAAACATTGTAACACGGTCACTTTCTTTGAAGGTATAATGACACAAATATAATTATACAAACGCATACAATTAAGGTTTAGTGATTTTTTTTGTAATTGCAATTTATTTTTGTGTTTCTTTGGCATAGTTTAAAGATAGTGGTGTAACACATAGTGAAAAGTTACCACCTGATTCAGTAGTTGCTATCAAAAGTAAGAAACCTTCTTCGATAGCTGGTGATAAAATTACGAAACAAGAGTCTTCTTCAAAGGTAATGGGTTCACTTTTCTCGATAGTGATAACTTTGTAGTTTTACTTGGTTGGGTGAGTAGGGTACTTAATTTTATGTAGTTTTACTTGGTTGAGGTCGATAAATTACTTAATTTTAATACATTGCTTAATTTTAATGTGATTATTTTTCCTCATTTGGGTTAGAGAATGTAAGTTGGCTACTGGTAATAAAACTAATATCATTGCCGAGGGGATCGTATTTGATAGGAATGAACCGAATAAGAAAATTCATCATATAATGTCTGGAGAAAATAATGTTTGGGTTTCCATCTCTAAAGTTATTTCTTCTAGTGTCATCCTCCCGATACCCGTTCCAAGTGAAATGTATTTTGTGAAAGAGGCTATTAGGTCATATGTTGCTTCATTCCTTACAATCTCAAAGATATGTAAGTAGTTAAATTAATTTTTTCCACACGAATAAACAAATATTTATTACAATTTGTACTATATAATTATGACAATATTTATTTTACAGGCTCCATTGGGTATTGATTGTCATTGATTTGTCCACAAGAACTATTTATTGGTTGAATTCATTGAATACGGTACCGAGTGACAACCATAAGATGATGTTTATCACTACGTGAGTATAATATAATTTTCAATTTTGTTTTACATGCATTATGAGTACATTATTATTGTGATCGCCTAATACACGTCTTTGAATTCTCTTTAGATGTAGTGGGATTAACACATTGAACATCGATGGGAAAAGGCAGAACACATCGTGGAGTTGTATTAAGGTAAATTTTATCATATAGTTGTCATATAACTGCATAACATGTATGTTGTTGTTGTTGTTATATATTTGACATGACAACAAAGCACATTAAAATGTATTAAGAAAATACTCGTACATCCACTTGAGCACTCTATATTCCGGACATAGGCTGTTGCATTCCGGAGATGGGTTGTTAGATTTTATCATTCTAACTGATGGTCGTCATGTTCACCACTTATATCCGGTCTTTGATTTGGCAAGCTGTTAATCGGCACATGGAATGAGTTCCCCATCTTTAATTGATATTCTGGTATCATGGATCAGAGTACTTGAGCCTTGAAAAAGAATTTCAAATAGACTTTCTTTTGCAGTAAACCTATTAATAGCTCGTTTTGTTCCTCTAGTTCAAGTTAAGCCTTCTATATATATATATATTCTCGATATAGATAAGATTTGCAAAGATCCAACAAGGGTCTACCGTAACTGCTTGACTAAGTAATCTTCCTTTCCACTCCTGACATCCGCTCTGAAATAATCTTGGTGTATAGCGCACCGCTTGATGAATGCATTGGCCGATTCTCATGCCTAATGTCTCAGCCAGAAGCCCCTCCTCATAAATGTATTTGAGTTCGTTCACTCTCCTAACGCCATAGCTGGATCGCTTGTTGGGAATATATATATATATATATATATATATTATCCCAAATTTTCCGACATAAGAAGTGGAAAGTCATTTCAATATTATCCGAATATAGAGAAATTCATAACAAAATCAACCATGACCACAGACTTTGTCCGGCGTCCTCACCTCCTTCGATGTGCCTCCCTTAACTCCTCCGGACCTCCGGCCGCTGTGGCTGCACTCGGCTGTTAAGAAACCATCTCCGGCCTCCTTTTTTTTTTGCTCCACTTACCCTTCATTCATTTAAATTTTACTTCAACACTCTCATTTTGTAAATGGGTTATATATATAACATATATATAAGGTGATATATATATATATATATATATATATATATATATATATATATATATATATATATATATATATATATATATAATGATTACTGCTATATATATATAGCTATTATATATATAGCAGTTGTTATATATATACACACAGTAGTAGTTGTTATATATATAGCAGGACCTTGTATTATCGTATATAAGTTGCTTATGATACAACTTAGCATTTAATCATTAATAGTTACTTTAGTAATTTAGAATGCTAGGACCATTGGTGAAGTTTCAATTCAATATGTCTTACATTTTTTGTCGGTTATATATTTTATGCCTTTACGGGTAATTGGTATTGTTGTGAACTATTAGTTTTGTTGGAGTATTTGATAGTTTTGAAACATGATGGATAGTCCTATAGAGAGAGAAAATTCTGCCCAAATTTTTTAAAGTTTTTACAATTATTTGTGTCGTATAAAAAAAATTTCGACTTGTACTCTTTTATTATTTCTTCGGTAATAATGTTTTGTGTTAACTAGTTCCCCATGCGAGGAAATGGTACTCTTCATTGCGGATATTTTATGTTGAAGTTCATGAAGTACTTCATGGAGTATCCTTCCATACCTTTTGAAACAAAGGTATGTTACCAATGTTTTCTCTTTTTATCATATTTTATAAAATATTATTTAGTTATTATCTATTCGATACCGTAATAATAAATTCAATTCTATCTTTAATTTTTTAGATAAGAAGATTGCCCGATAAAGTGACATACACATTGAATGATCTAAATGAAGTTCAAATGGAGTTCATTAAGTTCATTACAAATTATATACATTAGGTACTTTCGAGAAACTGTATTTTGTTATGTCGTAATGACAATTTATTGAGATGATTGTGTTTTGATGAAAACTATGTTGATTATATTTGATTGCAGTGTTACTCATTCTGGGTTGAATAGCGTCGAGAACAAATTTGATCGAGTATTACGTTCAACAATGTCCTAGCTTGAGTATTATTTTGGATTGTGGTTCTTATAATGTAGTTCGCAATGCTAGTTTTTGGATAATGTGATTTATCATCACTATTTTTAGGATATTATAACGTAGATAACTAGACATTAGCTAGTTTTTCGATATCATCACGTAGTTCACACACTAGCTAGTTTTTGGATATGATGTAGCTCACATCAATATTTTTTTATTTTGATTGTAAATATCTTGATGTATATCAAGTTAGTGATATTTATGACCTGGGTTATTATCTATTTACAAGGGTTGATTTAACCTCAAATAATAGTTGTCTATTGATGGAGTAATGATTTTTTTTTTATATCAACATTTATGTAAGTTTTGAAAAAATTCTCATAAAATTACTAAAACTAACATAAATGTTATCTTATTTATGTCAGTTTTTTTATGAAAATGAGATTAAAACATGTTGAATGTCGCAGTTTTTATGTGTGTTCTTAAAAACTGAGATAAATGTGATCTTTTTTATATCGATTTTACGAACATTTATGTTAGGGCTTTATATGTCAGTTTTGAAAATTTCTAAAACTGACATAAATGGTCATTTATGTCAGTTTTTTACTCACATAAATGACTGTTTTTCTTGTAGTGTAAGATCTCGTTTGCCATCACGGTTTTACTTTCATCATCTTTGTTCAGTACGTTTCATACGGTGGATTTAATATTTTCTTTTGACGTACGGTGTACTCCATGTCTGTTGTTTTGTGGTAAAGAAGCGGTGGACTCCGTTGTTTGATCCGTAGACGGTTGCTAAAATTTTCAGTGGATATTGAGGCGTTTGTGGACTAACAGATTATGAAAGTCGCACGGTGGACTCCTGCGTGTCTTTGTGTTGAGGTTAAAGGAATGAAGAGCGCCAAGGCATGTGAGGGCGCCGAGTACGTATTGTAAGTCTATTGTCGTGTCCTTTATAATTCCATACATAGTGAATTTGGTTGGCTGGGTCGCTCGAGATTTTCCCATTTGGATTTTCTTTATACATCAGGCATTGTGTGACTGTTTATTTTACTTTATATTGCCATCATCTAGATGCATGTTTTAAGCAAAAATAAATTGGATAAAACTAGTTTACACAACGTTAGTTTATAATTAGTACTTAGGGTTAATTATGTTTAAGTTGAATATTTAATTTGAAAAAATATAAAATTGACTTTTGTTTACACCATTCCATATATCCAGCAGTTTCTTAAATGACTACTATACCCCTAACTCTTTAGAGGTAATTTCGAGGTCAAATTTTTTTTAGGTAGGTAGATTGTAGCAACCCCTAGAATTCTCTTATGCATATATCATCCCTACCCTAAAAACCGTAAACTACCGAAAAACCATCACTTCAAAACTTTTATTTTAAAAGACATATAAGGTATTTAGTCAAACTTAAAACGTTATATAAACTCAAACATGAGTTATATATTACAAAATGAACCTCAAAACCATACCAATTACCTTACTAAACCTCCAATTTAATAAAATTATACAAAAGCCCCTACAAACTTCAAAACCCTGTATAAACCTATTAAGAACCCTCAAGCTCAAAACCTTACCACAAAAATCACCATATGACATTAAAGTAACACATATTTCATAAAACCTTCCTTTAAAGTTTGAAAAATTACATATTACATTGCTAAACTTTCAAAAATATATATAAAGTATCATAAAATAGCCCTAAAATTATCCAAGGACTAAAAATTGGACACCTCGCAGTGATATGTACACTTAGAGCGCATGAAATAACATGTTACCTACAAATCATCAAATGAACCAAAACTCAAAAACTAAAGAAACATTGGGTTTCATCCACCACCATTTCCACCACACAACTCCCCTTCGCCAATAGTATAAAAAACCCACCCCCTCTGTTTCAAGTCAACTCTTCACGGTGAAAAACAAAAGGAAAAAATAAGCAACTTCGGTATTTCTATCATTATATATATATTTTTTGTTCTTTTTAATTTGGTTGAGTTTCGTCACTTATGTAGATTTCAGTTATACTTTTATGTTGAATTTCTAACGTTAAACTAACACTACAAAGGCTTGAATACCATAAATTACAATTAAAGCTTGAGCTTCAATGGTGAAATCTGTGATCATGAATTTTAAGCAGTCTCAAAGTGGGAGAATTCAAGCTTTGGGTCTAAGGAACCTAAGTACATTGTTTAAATTTATTTTCATTACACTTTTATGCCTCAAATCAAAGATTTTTAATTATGACTTCAAAATTTTCAGAGAGAAATTTCAAGCATTCTCAATCCATAAAATCAAAATGATTGAATTCAGTTTTATCATAAAACAAAACTATAAACCTGTCATGACTTAAATTATAGCCTAAAATCATGAATGTTCTAGTCAAATTTAAATAATTTTTTACAGAAAACCAGTCGCTCGCTATAGTGAACCTCAATGTCTCAAACTTATATTTATGGATTCATCTAAAAAAATAAGTAACTTTCATTTTGGAGTTTGTCACAGTCAAAGTTTTGTCAAAATCCTAGGTCAAACAATCACAGGAAGACGATGAACATTACTCCGTGCGAGAGGCGTGAAGAAAACTAGCGCATTTGTACTTTGACCAAATGCGTGAGGGAATCTCCAATAAGATAATTCTGATATTTTTTCAAAAACATTTATTTTATTTTTCTAGTCAAAATAGTATATTACCTCATCTTATCTAGTCAATGAGAAAGCATTTCCAAGAAAATCATTTGAAAGTTAAAAATAAGAAAGTTTTATCACATATAAACCCCTAAAATTTTAAACATTAAAATTTTACCCTAAAACCTAAAACCTAAGTCCTTTACACCAAAACCAACAAAATTGTCTCTTACCATAAATCCTAAATATGAATACACACTTATGAATTACTTTACACCTATTAGAAGTAATTACACAAAAAAAACACATTTTTTTCAGTTTACATTACCTACAAACCCTAGTTTTATTTTCATCCTTATTTAAATACCATATCCTAAATATTTCAATATATACATGATTTTAGAAATTCTTGGTACCAAGCACCTATACAAGATTTGAAACTAAAAGCACGAAATGGAAAAGTGAATTCTAATTTAAATATTATTTCGAAATCCACCCTAGTTTGTTCCATTGGTAAAGGGCGCCTCGTTTAGGCCATAGGTCTCAAGTTCAAAATCCCTAAGGAGATACTTACCAAATTTGAAGTAGAACATGTGTTACGGTGGCTCTGAAACAACGTTCCCCTGTTTAGCTAGCATGGAGGAACCCAAAGGGCTCCTTCGTGTGGAGGTTTAGACCTATCAAAAAATATTATTTTGGGCTTCTAACTTTATTACTTCAAATTGCTTATATCACTATATGATAGTCCCTGAATTCTTTTTCTCATTCAATAAACTCATTTGTGTAGATCAGAAATCCCGTTTAATATCGATTTACTTTGAAATATAGTAACCCTATGTTGCCCTTTATTAAACCCTAACAGAATACAATATAATCAGGGAAAAGGTTGGCATTCTACCCACGACAGTAATATTTGGCATGTAGGACTCAATGATTGAGTTCCTAGTTTTATGTACCATATGGATGCCACTCTTCGAAGTTAGGCTTAGCAGTGTTACTTATATTCAAATATTTTTGGATGAGTAGTGATACTCTTACCAGTGTAACACCCCGTAATTTTGAGGATTTGGTATTTAATTGATTTTAGGAGAAATTAAATTATTCAAATTAGAGAAACCTAAATTTATGATATGGAGAATTTATTTGAGTGGGAAGAATTAATTATGATTGGCGACTTTAAGATCAATTGTTCAAATTATTGTGTGTCGCATTTTTTAGGTCGAAATTAAGGAATGTTATAAAGTATTTCGGATGATAATTCTGAGTGCACGGTTGAGTCCGGATGGATCGAGATAGTCAGAAAAGAGTACCTGGGGATAGTAATCAGATCTTGGAATATTTTTTGGCATAGTCGGGACCACAGGGGGGACTTGGGCCATTTTCATTAGGCCATGTGGCTAAAAACGTGATTAGGGATTATAGACCTAATTGAGGGAGTGTTGAACGGTAGTTAACAAAATTTTAAACCTACGGTTTGAGAGAGAAATAGAGTAAACAAATCAAGAGAAAATTGGGTATCTTTTAGAGACAAATCGAGGGAAAAATTGGGTGTTCTTCATCAGCCCATTCTCTACACCAACGGATCAGACTCTACGAACAATTTCAGGAAAGTGCTTAACTGTTGTGATTCTTAAATATGTGAAAATCAATTCATATTGTGGTGTGTGTAAATCGAAATACGTTTTTGGGTGGGTTATTGCATGAACTTGGGTTTTATGAAATTGAACAAGATGTGTGATTTAATGGTTCAATTGATGTTATAAAAGTGTTCAGTGTTGATTGGAATTGGAATTATATCAGAATATGAGTAGTAGATATAAATTGATTGGGATTGTGAAATCGATTTTGGGGTAATGAATTTGATGATAAGGTAAAAAATCGTTTTTGGAATTGATGATATTTCCTAGGAATCGATTATGTTAAAATGGTTAGAGGATGATCATGATTTGTTTTAGATGTGAATGTATGATGCAATGATAAATTAAGGCTGAAAATTAGAGATTTAAAAGCTTGGGATTCGTTAATGGAGGAAAATAGAAAAGCGAAGAAGACAACAACTTTCTCGATCGATCGATAGACATTTGGAGTCAATCGATCGACCCTTTAGGGATTTCGACAGTTTGGCTTGGGAATTTATATGGGTTAAAAATTTTGGGTTGGATTTCCTTTCGTATATTTAATAGATGAGAATTAAATATGTAACCTTGCTCCTAACAATTACAAGGAAAATATAATTAGGTTTAGGAGAATGATAATTGTATGCCACAAAATGGATGAATTTTGAGAAATAAATTTTAATAGTAAATTCGAGCCGAGGGAAAATTGTTCGGGTATTGTAGTTGAGTGGCACTATATTATTAAATGAATTGAGGTGTAATTAATCAATTAGGAGGCGGAATATAGACTTGGGTATTAGCGATGATACGGGCTAAATGGGCGAGTCCGGATATATTGTTAATGTGCAAATTAAATTAAATTAGAGTCGGACCATAGGCTCGGGAATATACAAGCTAGTGTTACGGATTTTAGTACACGGTAATGTCAGAATTTATATTATATTATATTATATATATATATATATATATATATAGGAGAAGGATCACAAGTGGACCAAAAGAATGGACTTTTTAATGGACTTAACAAAAAAGACTAATAACCCACTAATTTTAATTCCTTGGTGTAATGGATCCGCGCCAGCGGCACCCAATAACCGAGACTTATTAGTCTTTTTTGTTAAATCCATTAAAAAGTCCATTCTTTTGGTCCACTTGTGAACCTCTCCCTATATATATATATATATATATATATATATATATATATATATATATATATATATATATATATATATAGAGAGAGAGAGAGAGAGAGATTGTGTGCGCTATTAAATATTAGTGACTAGATATTTATTTAATTTATATGCTTTAGTGCTATCAAGGGAGGTTGCGCGAAGTGGTGAATCCCCTAGCTTGAGGAGTAGGGCGAGTATATCCCCAGGTCATAGCGTCCGGTATATGGGTGAAGGGCTTATCTCACTTTCAGGGAAGGAATATGACCGCCTCCACTATGTTTATATTTTGGGCCAGGTTGGCGAGCAATTCCGACTTGGATAACTAGGTTATGTGAGCACACCTAGTGAGATAGCACTTTAGCGGAAATCATCCGGTGAGGGTATACTCAGAGGGATGGGTATACATATGAAATATGTGTGAATGTTGTAGTAAAGATACGTATATAATGGTATTAAATATTATATGCGGGTAATAATACAGTGTTAGATGTATTTACTTTATATAACTTGTGTCACTATTATATGACATTATTCAAAAGGAATTAATTAAGTTAAATTGAGAGATAACTTATAACCCATGAATAATAATACTCGGTTTAGAGTAGAAAGGTCAAGGAGGATTATATTAGGACTAGTTGGACGGGGTAGTACAACTAGGTGGGATTAAAGTAACCGTTAGGTGTTCACATTTGTGGATGGGTGAGTATGTCCTCAAGAGAGTGCGACACTAACTTAATTATGAAGTGCATTCATACATTTTTTAATTAATGCAGTTAATTCACTTGCTAAATATTTTCAAAATGTTTTGGGTTCTAACCCTTGCTATAAAACTATTTTCAAAACCTTTTAGGTGTCAAGCCACAGGAACGCCAGACTTTATCTTCTATTCCAGGGACATGTAGCTGCGGCACATGTGGATGCTAGCAGGAGCTTGGATTAGACACATCGTTCATTCTTTCCTAGAGCAGGAATCATCTATCGGTTTCAGTTTTACTTAGGGCCTGTCATCCAGACTTTTCAGTACAGTTTTCAAATTAATTTATTCAGTTGTTGAATGATTATTATTAGACTATTTACTTTGGTAGCCGATGGTTTATTAGGCAAGTAGTTTAATTATTTATTCAGTTGATTTGATTTAGTTGTTGTGAATGGTTTATATGTATTTCCGCATGTTATTGTCTTGTTTAAATAAAAAGTTAAAATTTGGCACCGACTTTTTTGGAGTACTAGGTGGTTAGTAAGTTTTAAAAAGGTTTTCGACGATGATGCTAAGAATGAACCAACTGGAATTCCTGTTTTAATTTGATATAGGACTGATCACCCGGTATTTCATTAGGCAGGATGTCACAACCGGGTGTTAGTACCAGTTAGTACCGGTACCGCTTTATTTGATTGTACATATGTGGGACCTACAGCATTCCCTGACGGGACCCACATCATAGTACAAGCAAATAAAGCATTACCGGTACCAAAACGATATTACCACCCGGTGTGTATAACATTTTCCTTTTTGGATTGATGTTATTATGTAATATTATCTGACCATAAAGCCACTATAAATGATAATTATGGTTCATCTGGTTATAAAAATGTATGAGGCTTTATCCTTATGACTTGATATCACTTATTTAGTTATAATCATCCTAATTTCTTTCATTTCAACTAATTCAATTATAACATTGTCCATTACCATCAATAATTCAAATTGTTCTATATTTCTTTACGTAGAATTAATCATAAATTCTCATCTTCATATGCTATTATAACTCTAAAATTTACTAATCAACTATAGAATTAGAATTATCTACTTGACAAAGTTTTTCTTATAATTCCCATTCCAGATGGACAATGAGCTCGAAGAAGGAGAAATACCCCCGCCTCCATGAATTTTCTATCCATTATGCCCGAGAAAACATATTATGTCACATACATATGGGCAGTAGTTAACAACAAGACAAACTAGAGTGGAATATATTTACTACAACTTATCAACTTATGTAAATCATATTATGTACCCTTTTACTTATGATGTGTGAGGCTTTAAACGTTATGTAATAAGGTGCGTTTTGCACCGTGTTTTTAGTTAAGGCGGTCTTCCGCCTAAACTTTATTCATTATTATGATTATTTTTTTATGATTATTTAGTTCCATATATATAATATCGGGTGTGACAGCACTGCCACGTCAGAAGAAACTATCACATGGTGATGATGCGGCACCGCCATGTCAATATATTCGGCGAGCTCTCAAGAATTCTTCAAAAAATGTTATGTGGCAGTGTTACAACAACAATCTTATGTGTTTAGTTCATCTCACAATTTACAACTGAATATACCAATACATTTGATTAAACATTAAACCCTAAAAGAAAGGCTCAAGAAAGTTATCCTTTTTCGAAAAAAACAAAAAAAGGTGTTCCTCAATTTATAAAGTGCTCATAATTTTTTTCCTCTTGACCGTATATATATATATTAATTATCTCTAAGTGGTTTGTCCACGGGGGAAAAAAAAAAAGCGGGTGCAGAAAGATAGAACATGGATTGTGAGACTATATCAACATTAAGTTAGAAGTTTGTTTGGAGGATCCAAATGCCGTACATCATTCTTGTGGAATATTAATCATACACCACTCCAAACTTTACTCTATCACATCTATCTACCAAACAATATGCTCCTCCTATCTTTAAAGTTCAAACTTCCTCCCACTCAACCAGAATCTTACCTTTACCTTATTTCGTCCATGCAGTGTCCTTATAAATAAACACCATCTTTGAAGTCCTCACCCACACAAACTTACTTCAATTCTCCCATGGCTTATTCTTTCTTTCCTGATATTTGGACATGGCTGAATAACCTTCCACCAATCACTGATTCAATCTCCACATGCATATTTTCTTCATCATCATCCCAACCATCTCTCAAACTCTCTATATCCAAAATTCATCAATCATCTTTTCTATGCCTCTCTATTCTCGCGGACTACAATCTCCCAATCACTCTTTGGACCTCAAAACCTTTCAAACATACCTTACAAAACGAAGAAACAATTTCTTCCCTTTTAAAAAACATTATTGAAGATGTCCTTCACTATTCCCCTATCAAAAACCGATATTTTCTCAAACTGCCAAAACCAAACTCAATTTCAAACTTAAAAGAAATCCTCAATTTTTCATTTCTTACTCTTACGTTCATTATTTGCATATATGAAGCTCCTTCAGATATCCGATATGAATGTCTAAATTTCCTTAAGGACCAGTTGGCTTGTATTGGGTCTAGAGAGGTGTCCCAGATGCTTATGAGACTGGTGGGATCCAATACAGAGGAGCATTGGATGAGATCGGTCAACCTCGCGATCACAAATTGGATGGTGGAGGTGTTTTTTCGATATATAGTATATATATTTATTTAGAATGAAAGTACATGGATTAAAATGGCTAGTGGTAACTTTGTGTGAGTTAGGCCTTTTTTATTGCGTTTAAACGACATAAGTAGTGAGTTTTTCAAGGAGTGGCGGACTCTCCCTCATCTAAATTAAAAGAATAATGACATGAGTGCTAAATATATTCTTCAAATCATCACCAAATTACATATTATTGCAATATATGTTATGCATTTCATATAACTTTATTGGTACATCACATCATTTGAAGGATGATTTGTGAAATGTATTTGGTACTCATATCATTACATCAATTAAAAATAACTAATTTCCTCTTTACGTGTTTTATGCTTAGGAAACTTTCCATCTTCTTGTATAATATTTTCCATAAATAATTTACCTTTTTTGTCGTTTTAGAGTAGACCCCGAGTGTTAAGGGATTATATATTGTTTCTATAGAGAATTAAGGTAAAGATCATGTTCCTTCTTATATTTGAATTTTTAGAACAATGTTTTTCAAGTTTATAAATCTAGTCCCTGTGGTACAATATCTTTATTTTTTTGGTCCGCGCCAGCGGCACTATTTTTCACCATTTTTCATGGTAATTTTAGTACAGGGACTAAATTTATAAAATTATATGAAGTGTCCTATTTTTATACACTTTAACCACTACGAGGACCTTTTTCCAAAACCCCCTTATTTTTATTTGTTATTAATCTAGTGGTTGCAAGTTGTGAGGTGTGTCTCCATAAAAATGGTGATAGCAACACCGTGGACAAATTCACATTTAAAATTTTGTGTTTATACAGGACTCAATAAATTCAACCTCTTCTATTTTGGTTCTCATATATTTTGCATATTGTTTTTCCAACAGGTACGGGAAGGGAATCACTCCTGCGTCAAAGCGCCGTCGCCGTTGTTTTCTTACGCGTTGTCCAAATTTGGATTGTGGAAGGTTCAGTTGTATTGTCCGGTCATAGCGATGGAGGTGGAGAAACGTGGTGGTGGCGGTGGAGATGATGAGCGTTTGGGGTTTTCTCTAAACTATCACCAGCTTGAAGGCGTGATCCAGCTAAATTACAAGGTGATCGTTAGAGAGAAGTGGATTGATGTGATGGTGACCGTGGATAATATAAGGTAATATGGTTTTTGTCTCTACCAACTAAGTACCGATTGTGCTTTAAATGTATTGTACCATAATGAAACTTACACTTTATTACATGAGGATCACACTTTAATACAATCATTTAAAGCACATTCGATACTGAATTGGTACTAAGAGTAGGTGTATGTATCATTATTCTATCAGAAATGACATATTTTTGCTGCAAATTGTTAAGAAATGGACAACTCAACAAATAAGTTTTAGATGTACATTAACACATAATTAGAGCAAAATTGTTTCAACAATAAAATTAAAGATTACTATATGTAAATCCAAGCAATGCACATGCTAGACAACTGGCCAAGAATTCATATTCAAAAATCGACAATGTAAATTATCAACACCAAACACATAAAAATTGTATGAAGAAGTATTTTATCGATCAATTGATATGCACTCCGAGTCATCAAATTCAAAATTGAAAAAATAAATATTCATTTTCACTCTGATTACAACACAAATAGCATTATATGGTATAGGTTAATTCCAATAAAACAAAAATTGAAAATCTAAAGTCCCACTTCGGCTTGTGACACTCCCGTTAATCGGGTATTTAACCAAACACAAACATACCTGAGAACAAACTGAAATAGCCAAATAACTGAAAATAAAAATAAAGAATAAAGAAAAAAATTATTTTAAAATCTGAAGAACAAATAACTGAAATAGCCAAATAGGTGTTATCATTTTTTTCTTTATACTCTTCAAACAAACAAAAACAGAGCCGTAAGTAGGACTGTAAACGGATATTCGAAAATCCGCAACCATCTGATATCCGAATCCGAATTTGCGGATGTTTATTCGAAAATATGGAAACGGATAAGAATATGGATACTCTATAAAAATATCCGAGAAAACGGATACGGATAGTACTAGTATCCGACACGAATAATCCGTATCCGATACAGAGTATCCATTTTATCGGATATCCGTTTTACCGGATATCCGTATTCGTCAAACATATGTTTAAAATATTACTAATAATATTAGTAGTAGTATGACTAATAAAACAATATTAAAAAAATCTTAATCGTTTATTCCCTAAAACAAAATAAATACATAACTCCACTCAAAACAAAAACACCCTAAAGTTATTATTTTATTGGGTATATTATAAAATGTCATGTATTATTATTTTATTGGGTATATTATCAGGGAGTTACAAAAAAGTTACAATACACCCTATCGCACACAACATACACCCACTAAAGAACATATACTCCACTCAAAACAAAATAAAAAACTAACTTCATTTCATTTCTCTTTCGTACAAAACAAGAGAAAAGAAACCCTCATGCGGTTGTTCGTTAGTTTCCTTAATTATAAATAAATGTAAGAGAGAAACAGAAAAGAATGTAAGAGAGAAACATAATAGAATGTAAGAGAGAAACAGAAAAATAAAGAGATGATTTTGATTATGATGAGAACTGAAGTTAACAATAGCTATATTATATACAAAATAAAAATGTATACTTATTAAAATAAAAATATCAGTATGTTTTGAAGACAAAAGGTACATGAGGTTATCATTTTCAATAAATTTGATTTAATCTAAAATGTGTATATTTATTTCTACTGTCATGGAATGAGACGGTAATTTTTTTTTTTTTATGACTTTAAGCTTATATGGTTGTATGACTTTAAGCCATATTACCATTATGAAATACTATTATTATGAAATCCATAATTGCTCATGTTAGAAGGCAGTAATTTTGTTATATATTTATTTGGATTGAATTGGATTTGATTTCATTGGATTGGATATTTTAATAGTTATTTTTTGCGATAGCTAAATAATGTAAACGGATACGGATATTATCTGAATCCGAGGTATCCGAGCGGATACGAATATGGATAGTTGTTTTAACTATCCGGACGGATATGGATACGAATACGGATAGTACATTCAGATAGGGGATATGGATATGGAAAACATGATATCCGATCCGTATCCGTCCGTTTACCACCCCTAGCCATAAGTATCAATTAAATATTATTGTTGCAATAATCAATTGAAGATTATTGAACCAACATTTGCACCTGTTTTTGAGAATATCGATTTCAATTTGAAACAAAATGTTAGTGTGAAACCGATTAAAATCAACTATGTACGCAGAAGATTGTTTGAACCAACATTGATGAGAGAGAATGATTTGCATTATAGTGTCTGAGAGAAAGAGAGTTGTTGCATGCATTACCGTTAGATGGCGTCGGCTTGAGTTTACCTTCACTAAAACCAAACACAAAGGATCGTTAACACAAAGATCCTTTAAAAGATAGGGTCGTTAACCAAGACATTATTGAACCGATTTGAACCAAACGCATAGAGGGTCAAAATAACCAAACTAGCGTTGATATTTGAAAAAAAAAACAAAATAACTTTTTATCACATTTAAAGCCCGAGGGAATTAAATTACACTTGAGAAGAGCTCTAGGTTATCTGAGTTGAAATGAAAGGTTTCGTAAAGAATTTCCATGAAAAAGAGTGAAGAAGGAAAAGAGGTTGGATAAAAACTTGAGTTGGCACTCCAAATAGGAGCATAACATGTTTGTGTGTGTATGAATTGAATTAGATAAAATAAAATAAAACAAAAATGGCAAGAGTTGGTGGAATAACGAAAGCAGTTAACATGGGGATAACAGTGCAAGTAGATTGGGAGAACAACGAATTCATTTCCCTCAATGTTCATCTCTTTGACTTCCTTGTCCAATTTGGTACCTATCATTTTCAATTTTTACTATACATACACATATATTCCATCTCAGATCTCATATTTATTTTTAAAAAATGTGATGGATGTGACGCACCTCTTCAGATATTTATCGTAGCTTAAATGATTTATTTTAAAAAAAAAATAGAAAAACAAACATACATATGAAGGGAGGCATCAGACGTAGATGAATAAAAGCAAATAAAACAAAGCATTACTCAACAGAAATCATATACCAAATATTTGTTGCCCTTCCAAAGGTGCGTATTCAAACAGTTAGATCTCGCCACAAATTTCGAATTATATGTGATGGAAATTCAATCTGACTACCAACGTTGATCGTACCATCACAACTAATGTCGTTCAGACTCATACCAATTAACGGTTGAGCAGGAGTCGAAGATGTCGATGATGGGGAGTGTCGTTTGGGGTGGAGTTGTGGGTGAGGGTATGTTTTAGTAAGTTGTTGTCGTAGAATTAAAAGAGATGAAGAGTTTTGAATATGAATGGAGAGGGAGAGATGGATTAAAGAAGATAAAGATGACGTGGAAACCGAAGAGGTTGAAACCAAAAAGTTTGAGACGATATTTTTTCTTTCAAGGAGTTAATAAATCAAGCAAACCTCGGTGGTAAATGAAAAGAGTAAGAGGAGAGAGAGTAGCAGCCACGTGGATGGGCTAAGAGTAACTTAATATAAATTCTTGTAGAGAATTTTATAGTATTAGTATAGGTGTTACTTTCAATAACATAACCATTAATACTCAATAAGTCATTCGTACACAAATTAATATAGTGGAGTGATGTTTACTTTCAGTAATGACTAATGGGAGGGACAGATGACAAAGGATTTAAATTTCTCAAAACTTATTTAAATTTGGATATTGTTGAATGCACCCTATAAAAAAACTCCCAAACGCTAAAAAAAATCACAACTTTTTTGCAAACGACTATTTAATTAAAACAAAGCATTGCGATGGTCCCTGCGGATGCTAACGCAATGTGATTTCTGCCCAGTGCTTTGAATGTCAAAGTGAAGATTAAAATATTAAAATTAATTTAGAAAGTTCCATAAATTTTCTTTTTTAAACCCAAATAATTCACATATTAATTTTTCTAACTCATTTACCCTCTCCCACCAACACATCTCTCTATATCTCCCACACCCATTTGGTTTTATCCAATCTACCTACCTGTGTATATACAAACAGTGGCGACAGTTGGGTCCGTGATGGTGGTTTTTAGTTCTATGGAGAAGGAGGATTTTAGAGAAGAAGAGAGGGGAAATGTGTTGAAATGAAAAAATGATAACCTTAAACTATGGGGATGACTTTTAATGGTGTTAACAACTAAAAATCAACTTTATAATGTATAATAGTAAGGTAGTATAGACATGTCAACGGGCCGTGTCAGGTCGTGTACGAGTCGGGTTAACGGGCAAAACAACTTTAATCTATACACGACCCGTTAAGAATAACGGATAATGGGTTAGGTGATCTTATAGTACCCGTTAGTCTTAAAGGATTTTAAAATAATGGATTTTAATTGCTAATCTTATTGGGTATGGGTTGAGTGATCCTATAGTACCCATTAAGGCATTATCGAGTAGAAATGGGTAAAAATGGGTACAAATAAATTTTCAAACCCGAACCGTTAATATTAAATGGTCTACCATATTAACTTGTTAATAAGCCAAGCCCATTAACTTATAATTCTGTTTCGGGTTGTGTCGTGTTAACGGATTATCGTATTTTTTGACAGGTCTAGTAGTGTTGAAGAGATTTTCCTAGGATTAATTGAACATCACCCCTAAAATAAAAGACTTATTAATGCTTATTTCGTCTCAAATTAAGAGTTCACTATTCTTTTTTTAAACTGTTATAAATTAAGGATCTACTTTTTTTCACATAATCAATGAACTATGTTCCACGATGGTGAACTAGAGTTAATCTTGATCGTTGATTAAGTATATCCTTAATCTATACAAAATAAATATATGGACTATTAATTAGGAAGGATGGAGTATAAAGCAGCAATTATTGCATCATTGATATGTTGGTCAATCCCTAATTTGAATTCCAATTATAAGCCATGTGTAAAATTCCTCACTAGTTTCTTTGACTTTATGGTAAAAACCATCCTACAATCTAATATAATAATATAAAAATGGGGTTTCTTGATGTGATTTTGACATGTATCTCAGAATTAATGCATTATAGTCTCTCAAAATGTCTCCAAAGTCAAAAATACATAATTTATGTACAACTAATGGTAAAAATCAAAAGTCACTTACAACTCTTTTCTCTCTTTCATTCTTAATGACTAAACTCTTTCATTTTCCTCTTTTTGTGTTAGTCTCTTGAAATGGTAGGTGGTGAAAGACATAATAAAATGTATTAAATTTAAAATTTGGCATGGAGCAATATAGAATAAATTTTGATTTTATCGAGAGTGTTTTTTGTGAGGACGTAAACAGTGTTATTTTTTGGGAATAACTTCGATTGAAACTTTTTATACATAATTCACACTGAATATGAGTTTAGTTAGTGAAAATTATAGTGTATGCTGCTCTGTTTTAAAGGAAGTAAGGTATGCTTTCATGTTTCATATGATTGCCTTTTAAATAAAAATTACAGTATTCGTTTTTGGGTTGCGAAATCATTTTTGTGTTTTAATACATGTTTGATATTTTTATTTTTTTTAAAACAAAACTTCTCATTTACATGTTTCGTCTATCGTATCCACGGCACTAAGTCAGTATAATTTTTTGAAAAATAGAGGTTCAATTATAATTTATTTAAAGTTGATTAAGTGTCTAAATAAAATATTTCGATATGTGTGTGTGTGTGTGTGTGTGTGTGTGTGTGTGTGTGTGTGTGTGTGTGTAATTATCATAATTATATATGCTTAATGAAGGAGTCTCATTTTTCTCTCTCTATCTATTATTAGTACTTATATAATGTGTCAAATGGACATAAAAATATAATTATGTCTTAAATAAATAAAAAATCTATCAATGTTTAGTGTCTACTAATCATAGAATAATCACCTTTACTCAAAAAGTATAACTATGTAGTTAATTTATAATTTTAAAATAAAGGTATATTCCTTTATCCCAAACATTTTACTCATTTTCTTCATTTCATATTAATATTAGTTTAAATGTAATAATAATAATATCTATGTCGCATATACTTTAGAGATAAAATTATAATACACCTCCGCGTCGTGCGGGGTTTAAAACTAGTATATATCATATTTTTATACTGGCATTGAACCATTGGTTAAATTGTCAAACAAAATTAAGGAATGAAACAACCAAATTACTCCCCTAACACCTAGCTAACCTTTCTCATATTAAACTTTAAATAATTATTACTTTTATTATACATTTCCATTCAACTTTGAATATGTATTTCGGAACTCATTCATCAAAACTATTCATGAATACTCACTCTTCTCAAATTGAATCATTATTATAAAATTCGGTGGGTTCATATTAGAAACTTGACTCACAATTGAAGACAAAAAGAATATGGAGTGATTTTTTTGTATGAGTTTTTGAACTTTACTGTAATCTCATATTTTTACATATAAGAGCGAATGGACTGTCTTAGTGGTAAGACACTAAAGTATGTAATGTTTCATTTTTTTTCTTCTTTTTGTGCAGGTGTGATGTTATAAGACTTGTAAACGAGACTCTACTTAAAGAAAGAGGAGCCGGGATAACTGAAAAACACTTCCCTTCACGCATATCACTTCAACTAACTCCCACCATGCAAACCAACGTCCTTAGTATATCCGTTAGCAAATCTTCCGAAAACCCCACGAGAGAAATTGGTATTGAAAAAACCATCGAAGGCTCATTCGAGCCACCAAACCCTTACATAGGCCTAAAGTTATCGGCCGGAGAAACAGTCACAATGAGCATGAGACCCTGGAAATTCGAACAATCTGTTTATGGCGATACCGCAAATTTAAATTGGTTTCTTCATGATAGTGCAGATGGGAGAGAAGTGTTTTCATCAAAACCCTCCAAGTTTTCTTTGCTTAAGCCAAATGCTTGGTTTAAAAATAGGTACTCTAATGTTCACCGGCCTTTTACTAGACAAGGTGGGGTTGTATTTGCACGAGATGAGTATGGAGAGAGTGTATGGTGGAGAGTGGATAAGGGGGCTGAAGGGAAGTTTATGGAGTGGGAGATAAAAGGGTGGGTTTGGTTGACTTATTGGCCAAATAAACATAGGACGTTTTATACTGAGACTCGGAGGTTGGAGTTTAGGCAGGTCCTTCATCTTACTCTTGCTTAGCTAAGAAGAAATTGTGCAGGAAGTAGTGCAATTTTTAGATTCATATGTGGTTGTGAAAAATTAATAAGGTGTTTTATCTTGTATAAACGAAAAAGCATATTGAAATTTATTTCTTGTATGATGCAGTAATGTAAATTGAGCCCGCCTTTTCAGTCAACATCCTTCAAAATTCGGTCCTTGTATAATCTAGGGGTGCTCATTTATTCCGAGTCGATTATATTGTATAACCACACTTAGTTAATAAGGTTGGTCTAATTTTGCTTGTTTTCAGCTTAAATTAATTTGGAGTTTATAAATGTATATATCCAGTTGTTTGTGTAATATTGTCTAAACGTGTATAATTTATACAACACATTACTCATTCTCAAGGATAATAGTTAGAAAAGAGAAAAATTCATAGTTTATCAATGAAGAAAATAGTAACTTTACGATTCACATAAATAATCAAAGTTTCTCAAAATGATATGTTATATATATATACACAAATGCAAATATAAAATATATATGTAATATCGAATATCAGATACAAGGGTTACGTCTCGTGTCAATGGCACGGTGATCTTAAGTACATTCATGTTTATAGTACAGTTTGTATTTACTGTACGCATGTGTGTCATCGTCATTTTAAAATTCATAAATAAACATTTGGGCAAAGACATAATTGGTTTCATTTTTATTTTTATCTTTAAATATATATATAATTCTAATTTTTAAGGTGTAATTTATCGTTTATGTGATAACAATGTTTTTTATACTTATTATAATTTATTTGTACTTATATGCTTTAAGTTGGATTTTTATATGTAGGGTTTACTTGCTCAAAACTATTTCATTCCAGTCCTTTTTAGTTAATATTACAATGGAAATTTAAGGGCTTGACCATATTGGTAGTTGGTTATAGTAACTAATAGTTGGTTTACATATTTATAAGGAACCTGGCTCTATTTTCCTATCTTCCCCTCAAAACTATCCAGCAAACTGAAGAAACAACCACAACAAACTCTAAAACTTGCAATATTACCACGCCTAGATCTAGAATTTTCAAACTATTTAAGGTAGTAGCAGTACTTGTGATAAACACTAGTTTGTGTAACAAACTTTTTTTAATAAACAAAGGTTGTATTAAAACCAACTGCTAAGGGATCAGAACCCGTATACAATGAGTATATACTACAACCGACAAATGAGCCTCAAAACGGCCCACAAACAAAGTCAAAAAGATTACACGCCATTATACAAAACCTCCAAAAACTCTAGAACATTAGGAAGAGTAGCCACATAATTCTCTTTATACCAGACTAATAAGGTACTGAGAAAAGTATACCGAATTCTAACCGAATCCATCTCGACCACCTTCGAAACATCTTGATTTTTTATCCTGCCATATAGTTCAAAAATGCAATATGGAACCAAATGCCACACTTTGCAATCCACCTTCCACCCCTTAAGGGGATGCTAGACTTCTAATAATGCCCTAACCGTCTCAGGCATTACCACTAAGAGCAAGGAATACATTCCAAAGGCCTCTCACCACCCTACAGTGCAGAAGTAAATGATCGGTCTTCTCTTCCCCCTCCTTACATAACCAATAATGACTAGCCATGAATCATCTTCTTTTCTACTAGCCCTCAATCGTCAAAATTGTATGTTTCATCGCGATTCGAACAAAAAGCATCACTTTCGGAGGCGCCTTAGTCGCCCATATTTGCTTCCATGGTAAATAAATTCTAATGTTGTCATTACCACACAACAAATGATAGTACCCTCACACTGAGAAGGCCACTTTATCTCCTAACTTCCATCTCAACTCATCCTCCCCCCTCCCCCCCCCCCCCCCCCCCCTCCTCGGTTGGGCGCGGAGCCTCCCCAACCAGTCAAAAAAGCCTCAGCCTTATCGAGCTCCCATTCCTAGAGTTGTCTTCTAAACATGGGGTTCCAAACTGCTCTTCCATCTAAACTGAAACATGATCCCCTATCAGACCGTCTTTATATCCCCCTAGTCCAAAGATACTTGGAAACTTCTCCTGAAGAGTATTATTCTTCCCACATCTGTCTTTTCAAAACCTAATATAATTTCCTCTCCCCGATCGAAAATCCATGTACTTCGAGAAATTAACCCATTCTTTTAAAATATTCTTCCATAAGCCCACCAACTACAAGAATTTACACCATTAGCAACATACAAATTATGTTGCTAAAGTTAGAAATATGTTGCTAAAAGGTATTGGCAACATATTTTGCTATGTTGTCAGCTTGTTGCCCATTGCCTGTCTAGGAAACCCTTTGGCAACACAGCAGACATGTGTTGCTGAAGGTATACTTTTGGCAACACGCAATTGTGTTGCCAAAAGTATTTTATAATTTGTCAAATTTATAATAAAAAATATTATTTGTGTTGCCAAAAGTCACTCAACAGCAACAAAAATAATTGTGTTGCCAAAAGTCAACTTTCAGCGACACAAATTATGTTGCAGAATGTAAGATAAATGATATAAAAATAACTTTCGGCAACAGAACTATTGTGTTGCCAAAAGTTATACCTTTGGCAACACATCTATTGTGTTGCCAAAAGCTATACATTTGGCAACACGCCCTTATTTGTGTTGCCAAAAGCTATACATTTGGCAACACGCCCTTATTTGTGTTGCCAAAGGTATATCTTTTGGCAACACAACTCTTGTGTTGCCAAAAGCTATATATTTGGCAACACAACTCTTGTGTTGCCAAAAGTTATCTTTCGACAAAAAAAAATTGTGTTACCAAAAGTACTATATTTTTATTTACTAGCTATTATTTTTTCGTAATTAGATACACTTTTAAAGCTGCACCTTTTTCATCAAAATTACACTACATAAAACATGCAACCTTATAATCCAAAATTACATTACGCATTTTTCATACAATCATAAGTAATACAAAGTTCAACAATTTTCAACCAAATCTCATAAATATGAATTACAAAATAATATTCCATCACATTCCAAGTATAAATGTACAAAATAAATGCCTCCCAAATAAGAACATAATCAATCCTAACACATCAAAAGATGTAAACATGATATAACCTAATACATTAACACATCAAAAGATGTTAAAAAATCCACGTACACTAAAACGACAACGACAATATGACTCTCCTACACTATAAGGAACCGCAGTTCCAAGTCACCACAAATATAATAACTCCGAGCAAAATCCATCATCAACCTGCATAAGATACAAAAATAAATGACTACATGGGTTTGTATAACTTCAAATGCATGTATGTTTAACTTAATCAATTTAAAACACTATTTAATTTCAGAAAATTTCGGCAGAGTTTCCTTTGTTTATTCATGAAATCCAACCTGTTTTAACATTAAAATAAACCCAACAACAACAAAAACGCATCTAAACCAACAAAAAATCCCTTCCACCGATTTAACATCTAAAAATAGTATATACAAGCCCGCACGGCCATAAATAAACATCATACAAGTATAAAAATATAGTAGAACGTTTAAAAGATCATCAAACATCATACATACATGTTGATCACCTCCAACTCATCTTCTAAGTGTGCAAAAACATAAGTTTCAAGATGAGTGTGTATACATGATTTCAAAATTTACATCTTAAACGTGTATATATGATTTGAAGACATAAACTTTAAATCTTATGTTTTTGCATAAGATGTAAACTCATGAGATGTAAAAATGTGTACCATTATTAAAGAAAGTTACTATTCGTGTGCGCGCGCGCATGTGTGCATGAGAGAGATAGTGTGAGAGAGAGTTACCAATTGTTCATTTCAGCCAACTTAAATGCTTCTGCTTCAGTCAATTTTGAGTCAATTGGTTGTCATATGAAATAAGCTACAGATACACAAAAGGAAATTGTTATATACATTAATAAATGTGTAAGACGAAACTTTACTAATACTTCAAGCACTCGGGTATGTATTTAAAAGTGAGATATGAAGAAGGATGAGTCATGATATTAGAACCTCAAAAAATTATGAACACATAAAAAGGGGAGATAACAATGTATATACCTGCAAATGAGATCGGTAAATGAGATCTACAAAATGTGGGCACCATAACAATAGATCCGGAAATGAGATCTGCAAAAAATTTAAACCAAATCACACACAAAATTTAGATCTGCAAAATACCAATAATGTGAACAAAAAAAGAAAAAAAGTGAAAAAAGAAAAATAGATGACAGATCCGGAAATGAGAGATGGAGCAGGTTCGTGTGCGTAAGAGGGTGAGAGAGAGGCGTCGGGGGCGAGGTGAGGGCGGCAACACAGTTATATATATAACTGTATATGTTATATATATATATACATATATATATAACTGTTATATATATATAACTGTTATATATATATGTATATATATATAACAGTTATATATATATATACATATATAAGAGGGTGAGAGAGAGGCGTCGGGGGCGAGGTGAGGGCGGCAACACGGTTATATATATATATATATATATATATATATATATATATATATATATATATAATATATATAAATGTTATATATATAACAGATAAACAGTTATATATTATATTATATATAACTGTATATATTATAACAGTTATATATTATATAATATAATATATATATTATATATATATTATATTGTTATAATATATATATTATATATATATAACTGTTATATATATTATATATAGTTATATATAATATATATTAACTGTTAGTTAATATATATTATATATATTATATATATTAACTAATATATTATATATATTAACTAATATATAACAGTTATATATAATATATATTAACTGTTAGTTAATATATATATATAGTTATATATATATAACAGTTATATATATATATATATAACAGTTATATATATATATATATATATATATATTAATTGTTAGTTATATATATATAACTGTTATATATATATAACTAACAGTTAATATATATATATATATATATTAATTGTTAGTTATATATATATAACTGTTATATATATATAACTAACAGTTAATATATATATATATATATATAACTGTTATATATAACAGTTAATATATATATATATATATATATATAACTGTTATATATATATATAACTGTTAGTTATACTATATATATATAACTAACAGTTATATATATATAGTATAACTAACAGTTATATATATATATAACTGTTATATATATATATATAGTTATATATATAGTTATATATATTAATCATAGTGAAGGAAATACGTATAATTTAGGAACCATTAAATTAAAAAAATAATTGTTCGTAAGAAAAAATAATTTTCAATTCATGAAAATTAAAAAACAGGGAAACAATTGAGATTGTGTTCCCCTCTTATTACGACAAATGAAAATGGCAAAGTCGATAACTTTTGGAAGAGCAATGGAGTCGAGAACTCACACATCAAATCATATATCTATGTACAATGGCAAGGCTTTTGTCTTTTATGGATCAGAAGAGGCTTTCTTTTGAAGTCGTGGGTTTGGTCTCTGTATGTAGAAGATGGAGTTCATTTTTCATGTTCTTATTTTAAAGATGATAATGGTTGGGTTCAGCTCAGAAGTTTACCTCATGTTATCCGAGTTTTTACTAACATCTACTGTTAATCCATCCTTGACCCGATCGATGAGTCAATCAGAGATATGGCTCACCGATCCCTTGTGTTGAGACAGTTCCTCTGTTGAGATTCTCTCATTGATCAACTTCGGCGTTCTTTGGAGTCTAAGGTTTGGTCTCTTCATATTGAAGATGAAGTTAGTTTTCCTTTCATACTGGTATATATGAAAAAGATACGGTTTTGATCATATGAGTACCTTGTGATCTTCAATTTTTGCCAAGATCTTCTGCTGGCCCAGCTTTGGTTTCATCGTCCAAACAGTTAGATCCACTGAGTAACTCCGCCTAAAACCTGCATAAGGGGAGGGAGAATATCTGAGAACACCCAGACCCATCATGTCTATGAATTTGTATGAAAATCAGAGTGCCTGTTAGAAGGATTTCTAAGATTTTAGATCCCTATATATAAAAGAAAACATAAATCTGTTTTAAAAAAAAAATATTTAATCCACATGAAATATCATAACACTGATAACAATAAATCTAAAACAACTCAATATAAGAACACAACCAAAATATAATACTTTGTGTATAAACCCATATTAATCAAAGAAAAATATGATCCCTCAAATGAATTTAACGCCAATCGAAGTCGCACCTAGTAGTTTCAAAAGTAGTACCAGATACCCTGCCATTAGAATCCAAGGGAACCCTCTTGAATTCAAAAAATAACTACCCAAACATGACATATGGCCCCAATTCTAAATTAATCAGATAATTACAGGAGACATAAGATCAATTATAGTAAGGAAGAGAGAAGAACGAACGTCATCATTTCCTCGAATTTCATTTGAGGTTGAGTTCTCTACAAAAACCTGAGTCGATTCCTTCCCATTTGAAAAGACATAAACATGGCCACAGGGTTGGTTTTGAGAGAATAGAGGAGACGGGAGGATGAGAGATTGATGACTTTACAGCTGACTTGGAGGAGTTAATTTGGGAGCTTAATCGACTTCGACTTCTGTGCTGAATGGCATCTAACGTGGATGATATATTACGAATGGGAAGCTTGCATACGTGGATAGACTAATTGGAAAGAATAATAAATGCTCTGTTTTGCATTTTATAGTAATAAGAGATATACAGTTATATATATAACTATATATATAACTATATATATATATAACAGTTATATATATATATATTATATAATATATATAACTATATATATATATAATAATATATATAACTGTATATAACTGCCCCTGCTTTGCCATAGGTGCTGCACCAATTTGATTAACACCCCAGACAAAGAGTCGAGCAGTTGGTTTAAGGAATGGATGATTACTTTAGGGGGATTTAAAGCAAGCATGGAATAAAGAGGAATGAATGAAAGAATAGATTGAATTAAAGTTACTTTTCTTCCAATTGAAAGCAATTTGGACTTCAAAGATATGATTTTAAATGCTATAACCGGGACTAAAGACTCAAAATAGATGGATTTCTTTCTTCCCTTAAATAAAGGACATCCAAGATAGTATAAATGACCCTTAGTACTAAAGACTGTGTTCCTACGAGTCACATTGGTCCTGTGCCGCGAGTTCGTGACTCTTACCGGACTGTTTTGTGGTTGTTTTATGTTTTCACCCCTCGATGGCATGTTTTTATGCTTAAGTGAAACTTTTTGCAAATTTACGTCGTACACTCAAACCGGGATCCCCGTAACTAACCGGACGGTACCTACGAGTCACATTGGACCCATGTGAGGCGTTCGTGCCTCTTACGGGACCGTTTTGTGACTGTTTTACGTTTTCACCCTTCGATGGCATGTTTTTATGCACAAGTCTAATTTTTGTAAATTTACGTCGTACACTCAAACCGGGAGCCCCGCGACTACGCGGTCGGTTCCTACGAGTCACATTGGTCCCGTGCGAGGTGTTCGTGACTCTTACGGGACCGTTTTGTGACTGATTTACGTTTTCACGCTTCGATGGCATATTTTTATGCACAAGTCTAATTTTTGCAAATTTACATCACACACTCAAATCGGGAGCCCCGTGACTATGCGGTCGGGTCCTACGAGTCACATTGGTCCTGTGCGAAGCGTTCGTGACTCTAACCGGACCGTTTTGCGTTTGTTTTACATTTTCACCCTTTGATGGATTCTTTTTATGCTCAAGTTTAATTTTTTTCAAATTTACGTCGTACACTCAAACCGGGAGCCCCGTGACTACGCGGTCGGTTCCTACGAGTCACATTCCTCCCGTGTGAGGCGTTCGTACGTCTTACGGGACTGTTTTGTGGTTATTTTACGTTCTCACCATTCGATGGCATGTTTTTATGCTCAAGTCTAATTTTTTGCAAATTTACGTCGTACCCTCAAACCGGGTGCCGCGTGACTACGCGGTCGGTTCCTACGAGTCACATTGGTCCCGTACGAGGCGTTCGTGACTCTTACTAGACCGTTTTGTGTTTTTTTTACGTTTTCACCCATCGATGACTGGTTTTTATGCTTAAGTCCATTTTTTTGCAAACTTACGTCGTACACTCAAACCGGGAGCCCCGTGACTACGCGATCGGTTCCTGCGAGCCACATTAGTCCCGTGCGAGGCGTTCGTGACTCTTACCGGACCGTTTTGTGTTTGTTTTACGTTTTCACCCTTCGATGGCTTCTTTTTATGCTCAAGTCCATTTTTTTTGCAAACTTACGTCGTACACTCAAATGGGGAGCCCCGTGACTACGCGGTCGGTTCCTGCGAGCCACATTGGTCCCGTGCGAGGCGTTCGTGACTCTTACCGGACCGTTTTGTGTTTGTTTTACGTTTTCACCCTTCGATGGCTTCTTTTTATTCTCAAGTCCATTTTTTTTCAAATTTACGTCATACACTCAAACCGGGAGCCCCTTGACTACGCAGTCGGTTCCTACCAGTCACAATGGTCCCGTACGAGGCGTTCGTGCCTCTTACCAGACCGTTTTGTGTTTGTTTTATGTTTTCACCCTTCGATGGCTTTTTTTATGCTCAAGTCTAATTTTTTTCAAATTTACGCCGTACCCTCAAACCGGGAGCCCCGTGACTACGCGGTTGGTTCCTATGAGTCACATTGGTCCTGTGTGAGGCGTTCGTGCCTCTTACGGGACCGTTTTGTGGTTGTTTTACGTTCTCACCATTCGATGGCATGTTTTTATGCTCAAGTCTAATTTTTTGCAAATTTAGGTTGTACCCTCAAACCGGGGGTCCCGTGACTATGCGGTCGGTTCCTACGAGTCACATTGGTCCCGTGCGAGGCGTTCGTGACTCTTACCGGACCATTTTGTGCTTGTTTTACGTTCTCACCCTTCGATGGCTTCTTTTTATGCTCAAGTTTAATTTTTTTCAAATTTACGTCGTACACTCAAACCGGGAGCCCTGTGACTACGCAGTCAGCTCCTACGAGTCGCATTGGTCCCGTGTGAGGCGTTTGTGCCCCATATGGGACCGTTTTGTGATTGTTTTACGTTCTCACCTTTCGATGGCATGTTTTTATGCTTAAGAATTGTTTTTTCAAATTTACATCGTATATTCAAACTGGGAGCCCCGTGACTACGCTATCGGTTCCTACGAGTCACATTGGTTCCGTGCGAAGTGTTCGTGACTCTTACAGGACCGTTTTGCGTTTATTTTAAGCTTAAGTCTAATTTTTTTCAAATTTACGTCGTAGACTCAAACTGGGAGCCCCGTGACTACGCTATCGGTTCCTACGAGTCACATTGGTTCCGTGCGAGGTGTTCGTGACTCTTACAGGACCGTTTTGCGTTTATTTTAAGCTTAAGTCTAATTTTTTTTAAATTTACGTCATAGACTCAAACTGGGAGCCTCGTGACTACGCGGTCGGTTACTACAAGTCACATTGGTCCCGTGCGAGGTGTTCGTGACTCTTACCGGACCGTTTTGTTGTTGTTTTGCATTTTCACCCTTCGATGGCATGTTTTTATGCTTAAGTCTAATTTTTTGCAAATTTACATTGTACACTCAAACCGGGAGCCCCGTGACTACGCGATCGGTTCCTACAAGTCACATTGGTCCTGTGCAAGTTGTTCGTGACTCTTACTGGACCGTTTTGTGGTTGTTATACATTTTCACCCTTCGATGACATATTTTTATGCTTAACATTTTGCAAACTAATTCCGTACAATCAAATCGGGAGCCCCGTGACTAACCGGTCTGTACCGACGAGTCATATTGATCCCATGCGATGCGTTCGTGACTCTTACAGGACCGTTTTGTGACTGTTTTAGGTTTTCACCCTTTGATGGAATGTTTTTATGCACAAGTCAAATTTTTGCAAATATACGTCGTACACTCAAACCGAGAGCCCCGTGACTACGCGATCGGTTCCTACGAGTCACATTGATCCCATGCAAGGTGTTCGTGCCTCTTACAGGACCGTTTTGTGATTATTTTACGCTCTCACCATTCGATGACATGTTTTTATGCTTATGATTTCTTTTTTTGCAAATTTACATCGTGCACTCAAACCGGGAGCCCCGTGACTACGCGGTCGGTTCCTACGAGGAACATTTGTCCCGTGCGAGGTGTTCGTGACTCTTACCGGACCGTTTTGTGTTTGTTTTACATTTTCACCCTTCGATGGCTTCTTTTTATGCTCAAGTCTAATTATTTTTCAAATTTACGTCGTACACTTAAATCGGGAGCCCCGTGACTATGCGGTCGGTTCCTACGAGTCACATTCCTCCTGTGCGAGGCGTTCGTGCCTTTTACGGGACCGTTTTGTTGTTGTTTTACATTCTCACCATTCGATGGCATATTTTTATGCTCAAGTCTAATTTTTTGTAAATTTACATCGTACCCTCAAACCGGGTGCCCCGTGACTACGCTGTCGGTTCCTACGAGTCACATTGGTCCCGTGCAAGGTGTTCATGACTCTTACTAGACCGTTTTGTGTTTCTTTTATGTTTTCACCCTTCGATGACTTATTTTTATGCTTAAGTCAATTTTTTTTCAAATTGACGTCGTACACTCAAATCGGGAGCCCCGTGACTACTCGGGCGGTTCCTACGAGTCACATTGGTACCGTGCGAGGCGTTCATGCCTCTTACCGGACCGTTTCGTGGTTGTTTTATGTTCTCACCACTCGATGTCATGTTTTTATGCTTGAGTCTATTTTTTTGCAAATTTACGTCGTACACTCAAACCGGGAGCCCCGTGACTACGCGGTCGGTTTTTACGAGTCACATTCCTCCCGTGCGAGGCCTTCGTGCCTCTTACGGGACCGTTTTGTGATTGTTTTACGTTCTCACCATTCGATGGCATATTTTTATGCTCAAGTCTAATTTATTACAAATTTACGTCGTACCCTCAAACCGTGTGCCCCGTGACTATGCAGTCGGTTCCTACGAGTCACATTTGTCCCGTGCGAGGCGTTCGTGACTCTTACCGGACCATTTTGTGCTTGTTTTACGTTTTCACCCTTCGATGGCTTCTTTTTATGCTCAAGTCTAATTTTTTTCACATTTACGTCGTACACTCAAACCGGGAGCCCCGTGACTACGCGGTCGGCTCCTACGAGTCGCATTGGTCCCGTGTGAGACGTTCGTGCCCCATACGGGACCGTTTTGTGGTTGTTTTACGTTCTCACCTTTCGATGGCATGTTTTTATGCTTAAGAATTATTTTTGCAAATTTACATTGTATATTCAAACTGGGAGCCCCGTGACTACGCGATCGGTTCCTACGAGTCACATTAGTTCCGTGCGAGGTGTTCGTGACTCTTACAGGACCGTTTTGCGTTTATTTTAAGTTTTCACCCTACGATGGCATGTTGTTATGCTTAAGCCAAACTTTTTGCAAATTTACGATGTACACTCAAACCGGGCTCCCCGTGACAACGCGGTCGGTTCCTACGAGCCACATCAATCCCATGCGAGGCGTGCATGCCTCTTATGGGACTATTTTGGGGATGTTTTACGTTTTCACCCTTCGATGGCATGTTTTTATGCTTAAGTCCAAATTTTTTGCAAATTTACGTCGTACACTCAAACCAGAAGCCCTGTGACTACGCGGTCGGTTCGTACGAGTCTCATTGGTCCCGTGCGAGGTGTTCGTGACTGTTACCGGACCGTTTTGTTGCTGTTTTACGTTTTCACCCTTCAATGGCATATTTTTATGCTTAAGTCTAATTTTTTTCAAATTTACGTCGTAGACTCAAACCGGGAGCCCCGTGACTCCGCGGTCGGTTCCTACAAGTCACATTGGTCCCGTGCGAGGTGTTCATGACTCTTACCGGACCGTTTTGTTGTTGTTTTGCATTTTCACCCTTCGATGGCATGTTTTTATGCTTTAAGTCTAATTTTTTGCAAATTTACATCGTACACTCGAACCGAGAGCCCCGTGACTACGCGATCGGTTCCTACAAGTCACATTGGTCCTGTGCAAGTTGTTCGTGACTCTTACTAGACCGTTTTGTGGTTGTTTTACATTTTCACCCTTCGATGACATGTTTTTATGCTTAACATTTTGCAAACTAATTCCGTACAATCAAACCGGGAGCCCCGTGACTAACCGGTCTGTACCGACGAGTCATATTGATCCCATGCGATGCGTTCGTGACTCTTACAGGACCGTTTTGTGGTTGTTTTAGATTTTCACCCTTTGATGGAATGTTTTTATGCACAAGTCAAATTTTTGCAAATATACGCCGTACACTCAAACCGAGAGCCCCGTGACTACGCGATCGGTTCCTACGAGTCACATTGATTCCGTGCAATGCGTTCGTGCCTCTTACAGGACCGTTTTGTGATTATTTTACGCTCTCACCATTCGATGGCATGTTTTTATGCTTATGATTTCTTTTTTTGCAAATTTACATCGTGCACTCAAACCGGGAGCCCCGTGACTACGCGGTCGGTTCCTACGAGGAACATTTGTCCCGTGCGAGGTGTTCGTGACTCTTACCGGACCGTTTTGTGTTTGTTTTACGTTTTCACCCTTCGATGGCTTCTTTTTATGCTCAAGTCTAATTATTTTTCAAATTTACGTCGTACACTTAAACCGGGAGCCCCGTGACTATGCGGTCGGTTCCTAAGAGTCACATTCCTCCCGTGCGAGGCGTTCGTGCCTCTTACGGGACCGTTTTGTTGTTTTAAGTTCTCACCATTCGATGGCATGTTTTTATGCTCAAGTCTATTTTTTTGCAAATTTACATCGTACCCTCAAACCGGGTGCCGCGTGACTACGCGGTCGGTTCCTACGAGTCACATTGGTCCCGTGCGAGGTGTTCATGACTCTTACTAGACCGTTTTGTGTTTGTTTTATGTTTTCACCCTTTGATGACTTGTTTTTATGCTTAAGTCATTGTTTTTTAAAATTGACGTCGTACACTCAAATCGGGAGCCCCGTGACTACTCGGGCGGTTCCTACGAGTCACATTGGTACCGTGCGAGGCGTTCATGCCTCTTACCGGACCATTTCGTGGTTGTTTTATGTTCTCACCACTCGATGGCATGTTTTTATGCTTGAGTCTATTTTTTTGCAAATTTATGTCATACACTCAAATCGGGAGCCTCGTAACTACGCGGTCAGTTCCTGCGAGTGACATTGGTCCCGTGCGAGGTGTTCGTGACTCTTACGGGACCGTTTTGTGGTTATTTTATGTTTTCACCCTTCGATGTCATGTTTTTATGATTAAGTCTAAATTTTTTGCAAATTTATGTCGTACACTCAAGCCGGGAGCCAGTGACTACGCGGTCGGTTCCTACGAGTCACATTGGTCCTGCGTGAGGTGTTCGTGACTCTTACGGGACCGTTTTGTGGTTATTTTATGTTTTCACCCTTCGATATCATATTTTTATGATTAAGTCTAACTTTTTGCAAATTTACGTCGTACACTCAAACCGAGAGCGCCGTGACTACGCGGCCGGTTCCTACGAGTTACATTGATCCCGTGCGAGGTGTTCGTGCCTCTTATAACACCCTTTTTATGGTTGTTTTTACATTTTCACCCTATAAAAGTATGTTTTTATGCCTAAGTCTATCGTTTGACAAATTTAGGTCGTATTCTCAAAGCGGGAGTGCCTTGACTACGCAGGCCTCATTCTTGTATGTTTATTAGTTTTTTTACCTTTTCATCCACCAATGCCCGATTTTCAAATGCTTTGTGTTCGACTTAATCAATTTAGAACACTCATTTATTTCATAAAATTTCAACAAAATTTCCTTTATTTATTGATGAAATCCAACTTGTTTTAACATTAAAATACACCCAACAACAACAACAACAAAAGTCGCAACTAAACCACCAATAAATCCCTTCAACCGATTTAACATCTAAAAATAGTATATCCAAGACCGCACATCCATAAACATCGTACAAGTGTAAAAATATAATAGAACGTTTAAAAGATCATCAAATAAGCCTATCTTGGGCGTCAAAATAAAAACCGAATATCATAACATAAACTTAAATTAGTATCCGAGTAGCTACATACATGGCTCTTCCGTATCCATCGACTTTTCCATGTGTTGCAAATCCATTTTCATTCTACACAAAAAACAAAATAAATTATTATCAATCCGACTTCAAAAGATAATAAAAATTTATAATTTATATGCAGTGCATGTAAAGCAGTGATCGTTGTGCTTTATTGAAGCGTTAACACGCCCTGTTGGACGGTTAATCACAAAACCTTTTGCAATTGCACAACTAGGAACCACCACTAAATTGAATCATTGGTTCAGGAACAACTAAATTGAAGCAACCACTGACTTGATTCCAGTAGTATTTACAATATCTAAACCACGCTAGAGATGAAACTTTACCCAACCAACCTTTTTCTATTTTTCTATTTCAGAGCAAACTTTCTAAACTTAGAAAGCATAAAAGGCAAATTTAGGAGCACTTAATAACTTAATAACCTATCTGTAAGAATTTGGGAATTTTAGAATAGGGTACTCCACTAAGGCCTTATTAGACTTAGAAACCTGATTTAATTTGTTTATTTTGCAGTCAATTACTTTTCTATCCAAGAACCGTGAAAGTGAACTCTGACACAAATTTGCATAAGTACTAGTGTCATTTTGATGAAGAAACATGAACATAGCTCTAAACATGAACAACGTCCAGGTGGCATTCCTTAACATAGAAAGCTTCGCATGCTCGTTGAATTGTGCCAGCAATGGCATCAGAGCCCCAACGTCAAGAACAAGATGATCACATTTCCGTGAGTCACCAACAACATTTCCTAATGCCTAAACAACCTATATTATTTCAGAAATTAGAGTTACTTATGTTCATTATATACCAATCCATAAACTACGCCATATTATTATAATTATTTTTTTCTAATTGTATCGTAAATTGAGAACTCTATGAATTGAGAATTTCATCGTAAGATCTGATAAAAATGTAAAAAAACAAATTCAATAATAAATAAATTTATACATATTCATGTATAATTTAGATTCAATGAAAAAATAACCTTAACACAAACAAATCGTTAACTTCCATGAACATGTATACATATTCATGTATAATTTAAATTCATTACTATTGACCTGGACAGACCCAAAACACAACTTCACATATACAAACATACTTTCAAATCACGACCCTTACGCATCATACCTTCAATTAGGAAGCCCACACAAAATGTAGGAAAAAACTAAATTATATAAAAAATACCTTTGGCATCTTCCATAAACACCAAAACTACCCTATCCAGTTGACCCTCCCCAAAATCCAACTCCTAACCCAACCGAAAGCAACCCCAAACCATCTCCGGCCACATCCCAATCAAAAATCCGGCATCCCGCTGCCAAATTCGTCGGCCAACCTCCATCCACCAGCAAATCTCTAAATCAAACCAACCTCCACTAACCCGAGATCCAACTCCGGACCTTCCCAAACCCAAACCCACCGTCCCACAAAAACTCCGGCCATTGACCCGTGACCCTGGAAACCCCCTGCCTCAACCCAAATTCCGACCCATTAAACTGCCTGAAAACCCAACTTCACTGCCTTGACCCGACCTCCATACCCATTCCAATTTCGTCCTTGACCCGACCTCCATACTCCATACAAATTTATGGAAGATGACAAGTACACAAAGTATTCAAGCAAAAAGTAACAAAACAATAATAAGACATTTTCGATTGAAGAAAATATGCAGAAATTGAAGTGTTTGTGCGTGTGCGTGTGTTCTGTTCTGTTGTGTGCGTGTGCGTGTGTTCTGTTGTGTGCGTGTGTGAGGAGTGGAGGTCGTAGAGGAACCTACTACGGTGGTCGACGGTGGAGCAGAGATGAGGAACTACTACGGTGGTCGGGCGGTGGTGCTGAGACGAGGAGCGGACGTCATCGAGAGAGCGAGGGAAAGCGAGAGAAAGGGAAAGGAGGGTTTAGTTTAGGTTTTTGTTTATTAGGATTTTAATGTATTTTAAATATTTAAATTATATAAAAAATACATTTGGCAACCAAAAATTCTTGTTGCCAAAAGTCCCTCGGTTTTGGCAACACGAGGTTATGTTGCAGAAACTTATTCCACTTTTGGCAACACCATACAATGTTGCTAAAACTTCAAATAATTTCCCTCCCTCACTCTACTAGTCTCCCGCTTGAAAAATTAACTTTTGGCAACACACTTTATTTTATGTTGCCAAAAGTACAATATAAAATGGTCTTTTGGCAACATAATTCAGATTGTGTTGCCAAAAGGGTATCTTTGGCAACAAAAATAGTTTGTGTTGCTAAATATTGTTGCTAATGGTGCAAATTCTTGTAGTGACCCCATGCGCGTACCACCCCACTCCCGGAATCCATCCAAGATTCGAGCATCTCGACCTACCCCCATTGCTCTCCTCCATAACTTATTTTCCTCACGTGGAAATCTGCATTGCCATTTACCTAATAAAGCTTTATTGAAGAGCTTAAGATTTTTAACTTTCGCAACCCCTTCCTTAATAGGCTTGCAAACCTCCTCCTACCCCACTAGACAATACTTGAAATTGTCTTCATTACCTCTCCCCAAAAAATATCTTATCATTTTCTCCATCTTCTTCTGGACACTCCTCGACAATGACAAAATAGATAAGCAGTATATGGACAGATTAGACAATGTGATTTTGATCAAAGGCAGCCTCCCTCCTTTGATAAGTAACAATTTTTTCATCCCGTCAGTCTCCTAGTCATTCTCTCCAGAACTGGATCCCAAATATATTTTAACTTAAACTTGGCCCCAAAAGGTAAACCAAGAGAAGTGGAAGGAAAAGTATCCGTTTTGCATCCCATCATCTCAGCCAAGCCCCCACGCTCCCTTACCCCTATCTAGATCATCTCGCAATTTCCAGTATTAATCCGAAGGTCCGGCACTGCCTCAAAGAAAATAAGGAGAAGTCTTAATGCCCGTACCCGACCCACCTCAAACTTACAGAAGATGATTGTGTCGTCGACAAAAAGAAGATGAGATATCCTAACCGAATTCGCATTCGATTGCCCAATCACAAAGTCGCTTATCCACCCTACCTCAACCACATGACCCACCATCCGACTGAATGCCTCCGTCACCATTATGAATAAAAAGTAGAAAACAGGTCTCCCTGCCTGAGCTTGCGAGCGCTAGGGAAAAAATGCTCTGGAACCCCATTAATAAAGACAGAGAACCTGACTATAGAGATACACCTCTTGATCCAACGACACAAACCCCATCCTCCTCAATAATTATAAAATGAAATTCCAGTTCACGTGATCATAGGCCTTCTCGATGTCTAATTTTCACGCAATGCCTAAAACCCCACTTCTAATCCTATCTTCCACATGCTTATTGGCCACCAGAACCACATCGAGGATTTGTCTACTTCCCACGAAAGCATTTTGGGACTCTGAAATTAAGGGATCAATTAATTTTCCAAGCCTAATCGACAAAATCTTGTCAAGAAGCTTGTAAGTACTCCCGATCAGACTAATGGGTCTAAAGTCACAGATATTAATCAACCCCCCTTTTTGGAGATTAGAGTAATGAACGTCGCATTTAGAATCCTCAAAAAATAACTTCTATCATGAAATTCCCCGAAGAAAGCCATCATTTCCCCTCTAATCACTAACCAACATCGTTGAAAGAATGTCATCGTGAAATCGTTTAGACCTAGAGCCTTATCCCCACACATAGAATTTAACACATGAATAACGTCCTCCTCCCTGAACTATCCTTTTAACATCTCTGCCTCTGCCCCAGAAATGCAACCCAACCCTGCCCCATCGAGCATAGGCTGCCACTCCTCCTCTTCCCTAAATAGGTCCTCATAAAACTGAGAAATGGCCCCCTTTACCTCATGGACTTCGTCGAACTCAACTCCACTCACGGTAATTTTTTCAATTTGATTCGAACGCCGATGAGAATTAGACACTTTATGAAAGAACTTTGAATTATTATCCCCCTCCTTTATCCACAGCGCTCTCGATTTATATCTCCAATTGATCTCTTCCTGAATAAGCCCCATCCATATGTCCCCTTTCCTCTCCTCCCTCATTCTCTTCTCTTACCCTAAAAGACCAGATATCCTTCCTCCTCATACAATCATTTGACCTCCTCCAGAAGCCTATCGGTTATCATCCCCATATTACCGAACATATCTCTACTCCAGCGTTTGATGTCCTCTTTGAGCATCCCCATTTTAAAGGACAGTCTAAAACCAGCATTGCCAACGACCTCATAACTCAACCACCATTCCTTCACTTTATCCACAAAATCCATCACCTTAAGCCACATATTTTTGAATTTGAACAGGGTCCTACCTCCTCTCCATCCCCTAAACTCTAGGAGAATCGGGCTATGATCCGATGTTACCCTTGGTAGACAAGACTGAATCACCCCGGGAAAGTGTTCCTCCCACCCCTGAGAGATAAGGAATCGATCCAAACGAGATACAGCAGGCCTATCTCTATTGCTAGACCACGTGTATAAATCACCCTCTAACGAAAGATCCAACAACTCCATCTTATCACTGAACTCTAAAAACTCCCTCATGTATCTATTTGTGCACCCAGCCCCACTCTTCTCATAAGCGAATCTAACCTCGTTAAAATCGCCCCCTAAGCACCAAGGGACCCTACAAACACCAAAGATACCCGCCAGTTCCTCCCATAACCCCCATCTAACAGAATCTTTTACCAGCCCATAAATACCAGATAAATTCCAAATTAACCCGTCCCCCACATTTCTAAACAAATAAGATGAAGTCCAAGCTCTTCTCATTTTCTCCAATAATTCAACAACTCTAGAGTTCCACATAATGATCACCCATCCCGAAGAAGCCCTGACGTCCATACTACACCATTTAACCCTTCGACATCCCCAAATGGAACTCACTACCCTACTATCCACTTGACTCAACTTAGTACCCTATAAACAAATAACATCTGGATTCCACCAAGATATAGCCCCACTCACAGTGCCATGCTTTTTGTGATCATTCAATCCTTCAACATTCCACGATAACAACCTAAGCTTCATTAAAATACTAAAATAACACCTAATTCTTCCCCTCCTCTCTGGTCCCTCCCTCGCACTCATCTTCCTCCTAATATCCCCTTTTTCATATCTACTTATCTTATCGAACATACCCGCGCCCTTATCTTCCTGACCCTCGTACTCAATCCTCGAGTCCTTGCTAAACCCTCCTATCATGTTCTCCACCCATCCTTTCGGGTCCTCTATCCACCCATCCTCCTCCCTTTCACCATTCTCATCCCTTCGCTTAGGAATCTCAACATCCACCCACAACTTGAAGTTGTTTAAATCCATAAATGATTTACCCTTGTCCCTAACACCCACCTCACTTGAACCCCATATGTAATCCTTGGGATATTCCCCCGAAACAATTATACACTCTCACTAGCCTCCACAATCGCCAAATTTTTTTTTTCCACAACTTCAACACCCTCTCCCCCTTTATTCCCTTCTAAATATCAACTCGCATGTAAGGTTTTTTCCCACCTTTTGATTTTCCCCTATCAAACCCATTTCTATATCTAGTTTTACCCGAATTAGAGAAAACCTTAATATTTTTTAGACCAAGCGAAAAATTTCCATAATATAATTCTTTATGTACATTTTTTCTAACACTATCTATCGGCACTTCAAGAACCTTTTTCAAGTTAACCAACTATGCATGTTGTCTCCCGACTAATAACTATTATGGGATATTTTATTTTATTTTCCTAGCTTGCCAATTCGGACATAGTATACTGTATTCTCCTTACTTAAATTACTATAACCCACAATAAGTCATTTCATGGGCAGGATAGCCATACACTCCTTTAACAGCTGCCCACCCATAAGACTAATATATTTACAACACCAAATGCCCTTTTCAAACAATCCATACCTAGGGGTGTTCACGGGTCGGGTCGGATCAGTTTTGGACCCCAATTCAAACCGAACCGATCGGTTCGATTTTAGAAAAGGTCCGGCCGAAATTGAACCGACTATGAAACAAATCGTCGGTTTCGATTCCCATCGGTTTCGGGTCAATTTTCGGCAATTTCCTATTTGGGCTATTTTTTTAAGGTCGGTTTTCGGTTTAGGTCGATTTTTGAAGGTGGTTAATGGTTTTTGGATATAAAAATATAAGTTTTTTAGTTTTTTTTTATATATATTGATTTCGGGTCGATTCGGTTTGAATCGGTTTTTTCCATGTATAAAACGTCAACCGAACCGACATGGTCAGTTTTTTATATCCGCAAACCGTAGGCCGAACCGGGCTAAAAAAATCGCCTGTTTCGGTTCGATTCGGTTCGATTTTCGGGTTGGTTGGTTTTTTTGCACACCCCTACCCATACCCCCTAGGTGGCTCTTTCCAAACTATCTCACAAGTTCCTTATTGAAGACCCCCAAGTGAGCATTCATGTCAACTTTATTTGATAGCCCCATGTTACCTCCCACCTTTATAATACACTTATCCTTTAAAAAAATATTTAGAAAAGTATTCTTAGGTCCTTTACAAATAAATTTTAAATATTAAAGGAATTTTGACAAATTTTAAACACTTAAGTTCACTAACTCTTTTCTTATAGAAGTTCATGCTAGTGGCACAATAAATAAACTTAATCAGTAAAGAACCTAAATGTAAATTGCTCAAAATTATTATCACTACCTGTCCAACTTCATTGCCCTCCCCCGACACAAACACTCCGTCCATCCTCTCGCCCATTTCCTTGTCTAGAATTATACTACATGTGCTCTAAACCCCACTAACCTCGTCGAGTTGTTTTTAAGAAGATTAAATTTTCGGGGTCTAAACTCCAGCCTCCACACACTGCACGACCCAGCCTCTCTTGCTACTTCTGTAAGACCGACCAGCACCTCCAGTACTGAAAGCTTCGATCGGCACTGGTTACTCACACCAACGATCTCAGCTCTGACCAACTTATCCTGGGGAGCCACAGCTTCCATAGTCACCAACATTTTCCTCGATGTTTTCCCCAACGATCGGGCAGTAGTCCCCATCTATATTACCGTGTTCTTACCATCTGTAGGATGTTTGGAGAGCATGACCTTGATATTCATTTCCATCCCACTCCCCACCTCACAAATGATGGCGTTTTCAAGTTCACTATGCCGCTTCCACTCCCTACCGAAAGACTTAATGCCTCTGTAAAACTCCTGACCAGTAAAGCTCCCTTTCTTAACTCACTCTCTACTCGCAACCGAAGTTGGGCTTGATTGTTCCTTGCCTCCTAACGGAGGTTGTTTCTCCTTTATGTGAGACCCATTGAGTTCGTCGCCAAATAGCACTTGCCCATTATCTCAGGCCAAATGGGTAGCTCAAATACCCATCCTTATACTTCGATAGTCACCGACTTTAGTAAAGAAACGTTATCTCTAGCATAAATCCGAGCCCACCTAAGATCTTCTCCTGTCTTCGTCTCCTTATATATATTTATGAATCCCCCGCAACTGTTACCAATGGCATGGAACACCTAAACACCCCCACATGTGGGGGGGAGACCCATCACCCAAATCCATCGTGTATTCGATTGACAAAAAGTATTAGAGATGTAACCCAAAGGGTGTCATTTGTCTAAAAAGAATGGAACACCATTGACCAACCAATTTTTTAAATTCAAACCCCTCACTGCTCCGTTGGTCGATGCAAAAATGAAGAAAAACAAAGTGGAGTTCAAGTAGCATACTATCACCCCATAAAACAGTCGCCAATGCTCTTTGACCCATATTTTAAGGGCCTGTTTGGTTTGCAACTATAATTCTATTTTCTGGATTTAAATACAATTTTGATAAAAATCTTCGTTTGGCAACCTGTTTTTAAACACAGAATTATAATATATCTGTGTTATAATCAAGTTTTTCAAAAAACAGGTTTAGGGTGTTTTATAACTTCTGTTTTTTATTTTTCAACTTGAAACTATTCATTCTTAATATTTTAATGCAACCATACCTTAATATATAGTATACATACATAATACATTAATATGTGTGTACTTCTTATATATATATATATATATATATATATATATATATATATATATATATATTACGTATAAAATAATATAAAGTTAAATAATATTATTAATAGATACATGATACTTATATATAGTTTTATACATGTATTATTATTGTATGGAATACTATAAAATATACATATAGTACATATGTATTAAAAAATATTATCAATTCATGTATGTATACAATTTTATAATTGCATATATAATAATATAAAGTTAAATAATATTATTAATAGATACATGATACTTATATATAGTTTTATACATGTATTATTATTGTATGGAATACTATAAAATATACATATAGTACATATGTATTAAAAAATATTATCAATTCATGTATGTATACAATTTTATAGTGAATTATATATGCAATATCATTATATATATATATATATATATATATATATATATATATATATATATATATATATATAGTTAAACTCCTCAACATACCTAATTAAATATAGCTAAAAATACATGATATTAAATGTAAGTATATAATTTATGATGTGTGTGTGTGTGTGTGTGTGTGTGTGTGTATGCATTCGTGTATCATGTATGTATGAAAGTTCTATGTATGTATGTATGTATATATAAACATGCATAAAGCTTTCATACATACATGATACATGAATAAGCTTTATGTATATATAAACATATATAAAGCTTTCGTACATACATGATACATGAATAAGCTTTCATGATACATGAATAAGCTTTATGTATATGTATATATAAACATACATAAAGCTTTCGTACATACATGATACATGAATAAGCTTTATGTATGTTTATATATACATATGTATATATATACATACATTCTTATATCATGTATGTATGAAAGTTTTATGTATGTATGTATACATAAACATACATAAAGCTTTCATACATACATGATGCATGAATAAGCTTCATGTATGTTTATATATAATATATAAACACACATAAAGCTTATTCATGCATCATGTATGTATGAAAGCTTTATGTATGTTTATGTATACATACATACATGATACATGAATGCATACATACACACACACACACACACATGTATGATATAAATATATATGTTTGCTAATTTTGTCAAATTTTCAAAAAATTATATTTAAAACAAGTTTACCAAACGCACGCCAATAATTATAAACACAAAAAACTGAATTTTAAAACTGTATTTAAAAACAGTGTTTAAATCGAGTTTTCAGAATAGAGAACCAAACAGGCCCTAAGTTTGTCTAACGTCCGAGGTATGCTTAATGGACTACCCACTCGACCCACCAAGGATCTCTAAAAGAAATCAACTCTATAAGCGCATGAACCATCATTGATGGACAAATGTATACACGAATGTGAGTTAACCTGAACATTGATTGGAACAAAATGGCTAAAGATCTATTTTGGCCACTTGTAGGTAAGACCTGGCTTCTACCCTAACTACTGAACCATTTGAGGGTGATCTATAATTATTGCACAGATGATCATTGGGCATTGGAAACTTCCCCCTAATATACTCTAACAAGCATGTGCAAGAAATGAGAGGATCACACAAAGATTATAGCAAATCATGAAAAATATCTAAACAAATTGAAAAAGAACATTAATAGGGGAAAAAGAGTGAAAGGAGATCAAGTAGGACTAACCGTTTGAGGAATTTATGTAACAAACTTAGGTTGTCTTTGTTTTTTATGTAAATCTAATGTTCTGAATCTAAAATCTAGAATCTAAATTGGAAAAATATGTTTATTTTATATCTGAATGGATATATTTAGACAAATTTAGATTTCAAATTCATAGATAATTTTACCTTAACCGTTCAAAATCAAATATAGTCGTTAGCCTCTTAACTATTTAAAAAAATAAAACACAATTTGGTACTTCTCAAGTCTAAATGGTTCTTACTTAGACTTAATATGTAAAAATAATGCACCCTTTAATATCCATCTCTTGTAGACTATATGATAGCCTCAAGCTCAATGAAATAAAAAAATAACCTAGTTTTTTCCCCTAAAATAACAATGTAGTAGTAGAGTCTGGGTTTCTTTATAGTATCAAAGATGACATGTCGGAACAACTTAGTAAGAGTTTTTCATTCCCAACTGGTTCGAAGTGAAATGTTCTTTCCAGAGTAGCTGAACAATTAAAAACCTATTAAAGTAACCTTCGAAATAACTTTTTTCCCAAAGGGGGCAATGAAATCTGATATTTTGGGGTTTAAAGATAGAGTTCCACTAAATGTTCAAATTCCCATCGACCAATGGAACAATTTCTTGAATAATGAGGCAAGGAAGTGAAAACTGACCGAGAGGGAGAAAAATAAATTGAATAGGTCAAAGAAAGTTGACATCCAAAAACATGGGGCAAAATCTTATGATTATTTGTATGGTGAATGGGCGAACAGGACAATGAGACTCTGAGAAAAGGTAAAGGCCCTAATCAAGTCAACTTGTACTTGCATACCCGATAGGAAAAAGGAACCAATTAATTCTCAGACAAATTAAACCGACTCTAGTGAGTTTGAATTTAGTTATCATATATATACATAATATTGGAATCATAGTCCAAAATTTAATATTATGTTACAAGAAATTATATAAGGCATATCGAGAAATCAGTCCGAGTGTAGCCCTTATGACATTAGAGCATATGCTCTAACCAATATACTTGGTAGGGACAAAAGGGGGAGGACAACAGCTATGGCAAAAACTTGTTGTCAATTTATAAAATACCGCAAGTGCACGGACTATTATAGAATAGCGAGTGTAAGTACGGATCGAACCCACGAGGATTTGTCAATTTTAATTATTAAAAGAATTGCAACTGTCCAACTAGATCAAATGGGGTAGAGAATAATTATAAATTATACAAAATAAAAGCAACTACGATAAATGAGAGTAACGCAAGAGATTTGTAAACAATTAGGAAATAATTAGGATTCGGGGTCCATTTATCACGTAACTAATATTGCACACTAATTTAATGTTGCCATTCCCTTTTTATAACTCAAATTAAACCGACTCTCGCCGTGTTTAATTCGGAAAATATGACGGTTATGATCAAAATATTTTTAACGTCTCTAATAGACGGCTAAAATCCCTATTCCCATAGAAAATACAAGTTTTAAAATTCGCAAATGTATTTAAGCATGGACTATCAAAACAATCAAAGTGCAAGCATAATCCATCAAATATTACTATTTTTAAATCTCAAAACTTGATTTGACAAAACAATCTTGAAGGTTCTAAAACACACTCTCGTGTCGCTTTAAAATGAATACCGAATCTTTAATAACAATTAAAACAAGTAGGGAATAAACAACGATAAAATTAACGTGACAATATTAGCTAACTATGATAAACTTCACCCTACTCCTAATATAAGAATCAAGCTACCATAATGAAAGAGAAATTGCAAGAATGAGTAGAGATCTTCATTAATAAACCAAACTTACAAATAGTTCTCTCACAACAATCTTGAATCCTCTAAAAAATGATAAAAACTTGGCCCTCAAATTGATTACAATCACTCAAAGTTGCTCCCCGAAATCCTCCACGAAAGTCCTCTCCAATTGTTTCCAATTGTCTCTGAAATTATGAGCCCAAGGGTCCTTTTTATAGGACAAGTGGTGAGGTATTTGAGTTGTGGTGGGACTCTTTCTGATTGGCCGAATAGTGTTGGTAGCTATCTCTCCACCTCTTTAATATTTGGATCGTGATAAGGGACGGAATTTCCCCCCACTCGAAAACTCTTATCTTTTCTTCCTGATTAAAAACAGCATTTTTTCGAACGACCGTAAAAATCAGCATTTTCACGCCTTTTTTGAATTGATCATCAATTTGCACCAAATTCCATCATTATTTGCAAAAATTTCACTAGGCAACTTTTTTCACAAATTAGCACAAGAATATTATAAAATTATCGAAGTGCCCATTTTTGACTTAAACTTTCCATTTTCAATATGAATCCAATTATTCTCGCATTTTTTCCTCCTTTTAATAAAATAGTCCTAAGAAATTATTAAATACACTAAAAGGGGACTAACAAAGTATAAATTTGGGTATAAAATATACAAAATAATGCACTCATCAGCTCACATATGCCAAGTGGAAAACAACATCGCACCACACCTATATTGGACGAGATCTCTTCGATGATGAATCATATGTCAAGCGAGGCGAAAGAACAGTCTGGGACAAAAAGAGAGGTGTCAGAGCTTAGAAGGGAGGTGGGAAATGTTAATAGCAACATAAAAATGATGACGAGTGAAATCAAGGAGTTGGTCCAATTGTTTACTCAACAACATAGTTTACCCTCCCAGATGTCTCCTCAAACATTCCCTTATCCTATTCTCAAGGTTTCCTCTCCCAAGTGCCCCCTCCTGTAATATTACCCTCCCAATAGCATCCTCCTGCCACATTCCCCTCCCAAGCACCTCTCACTGAAATATTTCATGTATCATCGTCGTACATGCATGGTGACTATAGAGATGAGTATTATATTATGGACTTATATAATAGTAGGGTCGTTGGAACGTGCATGCTTGTTCCCATGTATGACGGAACACGTTCACAATCTTCCTTTGGCGGTGGGTGAGTCCCAGATACTAGTTGATATAGTATCCGATCGTTACGGAGATGATCTTGTGCATGTTGACCACGGTGAAAGATCTCTGTTAAAATATTATAAAAATTGTTATATTGCTTGGACAGTTTATTTGTTGTGTAAGACTAGGCAATGAACAATGTTTAAAGTTTATAATGTGAACAATGTTTAAAGTTTTTAATGACATCTTAATTTTGTAGGGGAAAATATTTTACCTTACGCTTAGTTATTATTTTCTTTACCACTATGGCACATTTGGCGTATCACGCTACAAATCGAGACGTGCTGACATGATTAACCGAATCTCCAACATCTCCAGAGTTCAAGACATCTTCACATTATGAAGGTATAAATTATTTAGGATTTTAAATTTCTTTACATTTATATTTGGGAGATTTTTCATAAAAGTTTTTATAAAATCGAGGCAAAAAATTTCTATGTTAAAAATTAGTTTGTTATTGACCTCGTTTCAAAGAGATGCATATCTCGTTCGAATTAAATGACTATTTCATTTTAAAGATCATTTGATATTTTCTTCGAACGAACATCTAATGAGGGTTTTCTGTTTGAATTCATTTGAAGCTCGTTAGAATCTTGTTTTAACGATATTGGATATCGTGATTTCTATGACAGTGAGATATAGGAAGAGGGGGAAACCTTGTTGTGGAGGCATGAGCATCAATTATCAGGTGAGGTATTGTTTGATATGTTCAAAGGCTTCTTGACATGCCTCGTTACATACTTTGGTTAATTCCTTCCAAATAAATTTGAAGATATGCTCACAAATGGAGGCAAGTTGGTTGATGAACCAACTGATGTAGTGGAGTTTTACCAAGAAACTGCCAACTTTTTTTCTATCCGAGTAGAAGAATTTTGAAAATCGCTTTTAGTTTGGTAGGGTGTGATTCGATCCCTTTCACTGACCATGAAGCTGAGGAGTTTGGCTTTCGTGACACCTAACACGCATTTATGTAGGTTAAGATGCATCGGATACTATTGCATTCGTTCAACGAATTTCTTTAAAGCATGGATGTGACATTCCCGAGTCTTAGACTTAATGATCATATCGTCGACATAAACTTCAAACTCTTTATGAATAATATCTTGTAAAATAACCGTAGCGGCCCATTGGTACGTAACCCCGATGTTTTTTAAATAGAATGGCATAACCGTGTAGCAAAAGTTTCTCTACATAGTGATGATGATCGTCTTCTCCTGATAGTCAGGATGCACCTTAATCTGATTATACCTAGTGAAACTGTCGACAAATTATTTTAGGGCATAACTTGTAGTGTTATCAATGATCATGTCAATGTTGGGTAAAAGGTAATCATCCTTTGGATATGTTTTATTCAAATCTCGACAATCGATGCACATGTGAACTTTTCCACCTGATTCGGCATAGGGTTAATGTTTGCAAGCCATGTAGGGTATTCGACCATGCGAATGAATCCTACGTTCCATTGTTTCGCCACTTCATAGTTGACTTTGAGAGACCACTCTTTCTCGAAATGTTGGAATCTCATGTTGTGCAATTTTTAGGTAAGTACCGAGCATGTCATTGTAGGACCACACAAAGACGTCCATAAATTCCTTTAGAAGTTCTTCAAATCACGAACTCTTATGCTCATTGAGGGTGTCCCTTATCCTAATCTCACACGGATATCTACTAGAATCGAGATTGATAACAATAGTATAATCATCATTAGTTTAAACGGGATTATGTTGTTTAGTTTTTTCTTATCAGTTAAGAATTTTTCATTTATTAGATCATCTTCATCAACTATTCAATTAGAATTAAGACAATTAATATAAGGCGTATTAAGATACTCGAAATCATCATTCGTTTCATTTAAAGCATTTTCAAGAAATACAGTAGTGAGGACATCATCAAAGGAGGACTCATTTACAATTACATTTATGATAAAAGAAATGTGGTAGGTTCTATTGCTTTTTATAGGGGGTAAACGCTAGGATTCAGATTGACTTGGGCAGGCTTGACAGGGATGGCATGCCAATTAAGGAGTGGTTTATCAGCAGTGGTAATCTTTTTGGATGGGTCAGATGGCTCGTCCCCCATGTGGATCATCTATAGATCCATCCCTAGTTTATGAAGATCAAATGGCTCATCATTGTCATTACCTTCAGAGTTTTCAGTGCTTTTAATGACTTTGATGATCAGAGGATCCATCTCGTGTTTCTATTCTTCATCTCAAGTAAACTCATCCCCAAAGAAAATTTCTAATCCTGGCTTCGTCTTTTACTACACAAAGTCGTACCATGGCTTGGGGAATCCACAAAAGATGAATTCTTCACTCTCTTTAATAAATCTTTCATTTAGGGAATCTCCTTAGATCATCTTTTTTTTCTTAATATTCTCTTCTGGTATGGTTGGCAGAGTGTTCTGAGTTTAGTTAATGATGGTTGGTAACCCAGGCCGTAGGGGGAAATGATTCCTTCAAAATTACTTGCTCAGTGGATGTATCCGTTTGAAAGATTAATGAAAGTTTTCAAATATTAAGTTAAAAATACACGATACATTGAAGGATCAATTGCAGAGGAATATATGTTATCAATATACACTCGGGAATATATGCCTAACTCGACCAGCGTGGATGACAATGATGAGTTCATCGATGAGGGTGGCCATGTGATGGACAAACGAGTGAAATTAATGAGTTTGAAACATGAACAAGTAGATCGTTATCTTCTTGACACACATAAAGATGTCAAAGAATGGAAAAGGTATATTTAAATTTTTTTAACTTTTTTATTATTTTAATTTTTACATGATTAATTTTGTAATACTTTTGTCACTATCTATGCAGAAAATACGAAGCCTGTGAGAACAATAAAATATGAAACATAATGGCACAATCAGACAACGATTTTAGGCTGTGGTTGTCACATGAGGTAATTATAATTAACATAGACTGTTATCAAATGTCACATTACAAGAAAGCTTTATAACTAACCTAATTAATTTATCTATATTCTCAACTCTTAAAAACGGATGGTGCGACATCAAGGCTTTCTCGTCTAGCCACTGGACCCTTGTTCATGGCACAAGAGTACAAAAAGTATCAATTGAACGGTTACTTATTCGATGCAAGGGTGTACAAGGAAAATATAAATGTACAGAACTCGAGCATTTCATACAAGGCTCTTACTTTTTTTCGAGCGAGCGCGAAAGATAAAAACCTCGTTGAAGCTGAAATGACTTACTATGGTGTAATTCGAAATATATTTGAATTGAACTATGTAAACTTCAAAAAGGTTGTATTTTACTTTGATTGGGTAAGATTTAAGGATAAAAATGTTTGTAAAGTTGATCCTGACACCAATTTGATCATGGTTGACTTGTCCAAGTTGAAGAGCAACAAACACGTGAGCGATGAGCCATTTATTTATTCTTTTCAAAACGTCAAGCGAGTGTTTTACTCGGAGTATATCAACAATGAGCCATGGTCAATACATGCACCAAAGCGTCTAAACATTGGTGTGGATGACTTAGTTTCACCTACCGAAATCAATCAATTTTTAATGATAACCTAGATTTGAAATAATTTTTTTATTTGTAATAAATATTCAAATTATTTGTAATGACCAGTGGTTGTATTATTCTAGTGCTCTATTATTATCGGACGAAAATTTAATATTTTTTATTAATTTGTAATTGATGATTTTAGTGCTTGTAATAACCAAGTGAATATTTAATTAGAATTTTCATCAATTTAAGCATTAATTCAAAGTCCATGACCCGAGAGTGTGTATGTAAATTGAAATTGGTATTGGTATAAATTGGTATTGGTATTGGTATGGGTATGTATTCTTATTATCGTATTTGAGATTTAATTCAAAGTTCATAAATATCTTTGTGCTAATAATAACAATTTTTGTAGAAAATGACTTCATCAGGACGCGGTAGCGGAGGCGATAAGGGATCCTCGGACAGTAGGCCCCCAAAATGGGGCAAATTAGGGGTCGTCGTCGAAAATAAAACCGCATTATTAGCTAGAGCGCTAGAGTTATTGAAGGCGATTGTCGGTCCGGGGTACACTGATAGTGTCTATTAACATCAAGATGAACATCTCGGGGGCGCTACAGGTTGTGTATTTAATGTTTATATTTATAACTGTAACAATTACTTACAGGATGGTTTGTATTTGTTTGACAGGAACAATTCAACCTTCTCGCATATCTCCGTGACCCCACGTTGGAGCAATTGAGGGATCAATATAATATGTGGAAGAAGAATTTATGGGCACGGTACTTTGGGAAGACCCGGGAGTCCATTCTGAGACTCCATGAAACCGTCCCCCCTAAGGAGCCAATCTCATTGGCATAGTGGTAGAAATTTATCGAGAATGAGACCAATGAGAGGAAATTGGCATCTCGTCAATTGGGGAGGAACAATCGGGTGAAAAGGTTGGATATGCACAACTCCAGCGCGGACGTCTTACGACGAGGTGGAGAACAGGATGGTAAGCTTTTAATTTTCTTTAATTTTAGTTAGTATAATTTAGCATTAATTTGCGTTACTTACTAATTTTGTATTATTTTATTTCAGGATACGGGGATTGGCCCTGGGGGTAGGCCACATAGGCTTGATGCCTATGTGGCAATTTGAACGAAAAAAGGGAAGGACAAGTAGGTGGTCCCGAGCGTCGCAGCCACCATTGTAAGTTATAAATGTTTAATTTTTCAATTATGTTATAATTTTTTTATTTACTTAATTGACTAATCGTGTACTTTTTGTTTTTCAGGAAAAGCTTAAGGAAGTTCATGAGTCGCAGTATGATGCCGACAAAGTATCTTTAGCTACGGACGCACTCATCCAAGTGCTCGGGACGGATCTCAAGGGGATGACTAGGGGGTGATCTCGCAGGTGGGGAAGTTTAGCATCGTTGGCATGGAGACGAGCAACAACGGGTTGGCACATAAGGTGGACTCCCATGACGATAAGCTATCAAGGTTGGAGGAGAGAATCCTAGATATGTACGCTTTCATTAAGCGTCAGTTGGGAAGGGCAAGGGGAAGGAGAAGGTGGTAGAGAAGGACGGGGACGAGAATGCCGACACCGACATTGACGACATTACTTTATCGTCGATACGCACGGACTCGGCGCCATATGGTGATCCATTTCCCATCGTGACCCCCACCAAGCAGCCTATGTCAACACTCAGTTAGTCGAGCGTGCATATACTCGACATATATTATGGGTTGTCGATAGCGAAGGGGTTGAGGGACTCGAACTTCTGCCTGGGTATGCTTCTTCATGGACGTCCCCTCCAAGATATTGAGGCAAGAGTGCGCGTCACACATGTGGTGGAGGGAAAGGAGAACTCACGTGTGTGGTTGCACGAATAATGCAGCGTTCATCATATTGCAGGGTGTGTCAATTCATATGTTGTGTGGCCTTCCTTCCTCCTCTGACCAGCTGAACATTGACATTATTTCTATCTCTTTTTATTTTGAAAATTAGAATATATGTATATTGTTTTGATTTTGGTATAATTTGGTTTGGATATTATGGATAGTCGCATTTCCATTTTATTTGGATATGGATTATAATTTCCTTGATTTGGTATATGATTTGTATTTTATTTGGATATATGTTGTTTGAACATGTATAATTTTGTTATAACAGGTACAAATATACTATTGGGTAGTGGCAGTGGCAGTGGCAGTGGCTAGGTACAATTTTGTTATAAAAAGTAAAAATATACTGCTGGGCAGCGGTAGTGGCCATACTGCCCAGCATTTTTTTTTTTAAATTTTGTCTAAAATTTTCACGGATAAAGACCGTGACAAGTCCTTAAAAAAGAAACTTGTCACGGTCTTTGATCGTGATAATTTTTTTAGTTTTGTCACGGGTTTATCACGGTCAAAAATCGTGACAGAACCGTGACAGTCTAATGAACTTGTCACGGTCATTGAGTAGGATAAGTCCGTGACGAAGAAGTTGTCACCCCAAACTTGTAACGGTCATTGACCTTGATAAGTTTGACTTATCACAGTCAATGGTCGTGACATTTCGATAGTTTTGGGGTAGTGGTAATCTTTTAATTATCCCGCAATGAGCATTTGCTCCGATTTGGCTTCAATTCCTCTCTTGCTGACCAGATAACCCAAAAACTTTCCTGACTGGACATCGAATGAGCATTTCCTCGCGTTGAGCTTCATCCAAAATTTTTTGAAGATTTTAAAGGTGTTGGCCAAGTCTTGGAGGTGGTCCCCCTTGTGTTTGATCTTAACTAATATGTCATCGATATAAACCTCCAGAGTATCTCCCATCTGTTGCTTGAACATTTGGTGACCAACCTCTAATAGGTAGCCCCTACGTTCTTAAGGTCGAAAGGCATAACCTTATAGCAGTATAACCCCACTGGGATGATAAATGACATCTTATCCTGGTCGGGGCCTAACAATGAGATCTTATGGTACCCCGAATAAGCGTCCAAGAAGCTCATTCATTCATGTGTTGCCATAGTGTCCATTAGCTAATCAATCTTTGTCAGAGGAAAACTATCTTCGGGGCATGCTCTGTTGAGGTCGATGAAATTGATGCAAACTCTTCAGATGTCATTGGTCTTTCGCACCACCACTAGATTTAAGATCCACTTATGGAATTGAACTTCCTTGATAGACTCGGCATACAGGAGCCTCCTTAATTTATTCTCTACCTTTTTAGCCTTATATGGGGTTATTCGGTACGCCGTTTAAGTGGCTGGCTTGAAGGTTGGATCCACATGAAGGTAGTGGTAAGTTACTTCGGGATCAATCCCTGGCAGGTCGTTGGGGTCCCAAATGAATACGTCCAAGTTTTCCTTCAGAAAGGTAATTAGCTTCTTCTTTTCATAATTGGTGAGTGTTGTCCCAATCAGAAACTTCATATGCGGTAGGTTATTATCAATGCCAACTTCCTCCAGGCATTCGACAACCCTATCAGTGGAGTGGACCGTGGTCTTTTCCAACCCTGATCGGTCGTACCGTAATTGTTGTTTGGAAATAGTGGCCCCATCTTAGGCTCCCTCAGGGATAACTTCTTTTTCCTTCTTACTTTTTTTTCGGGGCCGAATGGAGGTGATGAAGAACTTTCTGGCAATGACCTGGTTGCCAAGAATCTCCACTACTCCCTAATTAGTAACACGTTTGAGTTTTTGGTGGTAGGTCGATGTCACGGCCTTCATAGCGTAAGGCCACCCTCTGCCAAGAATGGCATGGTATGGAGAATAAATATCCACTACCAGGAACTCAATCATCTTTGAAATATTTTCTGCCCTCACTGGCAGGACTATTTTCCCCAATGGAATTATGATCTTCCCCCGAGAATATAATCAATGGGATATTTGCCTCCTTGATGTCGGATAGGTTGAGTTTCACTTATGGAAGAGCTCCAGGTAAATTACCTCAAATGAACTCCATTGATCTACCAGAAGCTGGTCAACATCCTAATCTGCAATCCTAAGGGTGATTACGAAGGCATCGTGATAAGGGGTCCTCACCCATATCAGGCATCCCTCTGTGAAGAGGATGTACTTGTTGTAGTAGACATCCTCTAGTCGTCGGTGATTTTCGATCTGTCTCTTTACGAGGTCAATCTGGAAGGCCTTCATGATAGTTGTTACCTTCTTCAGCTTTATACGAACAAAGTTCCCTTGGATCTTCTCGACATTGGAGGCTCTATGGATTACTACAAACGCCAGTCCCATATCGTCATTAAGGATGTTGTTAGTCTTTTGGTCGTTATTGGCTATGACCTTATCAGCCTTCTTATCTATGTGTTCGTTTAGATGCCCATCCTAAGCCATTTCCTCCATATTCGACTTCAAAGCTTTACATCTCTCTTTTTTATGGCCGCCTTCCTTATGAAATGCGAATCAAAGCACGTTATTCCTCTTCATAGGGCCTCTACCCATCTTCTTGGGCTACTTAACAAATGGTTGGTTTTTTATCTTTCCCATGATCTTATAGATTGGTTCCTTAAAGACAGTGTTAACAGCCTGAAAGGCCTTTGAAGGGTCAGCCTTTTCTCATTATTCAAATTATTCTTTCCACTATTCTTGTTCCCCTTCTTGGGAGTGTTAGAATTGTCTCCTCCCTTGTTGGCTTTCACGCGACCAGTTTCCCTAGGAATAGTGTGAACCATGTCCTCAACCTTGGCGTATATTTTAATACATGCCATGAGGTCGTCAATGATGTTAGCCTCCTTCTTGGTGAGGGGATGATGTAGCATAGATGTGGTCGACAAACTAATCTTGAAAACTTCTCAATACTGCTTATCATACTCGCGAAAAGTCTCCTATAGCTTCTTCTTCATCATGAGTTATGAATCCATCCTCTTCAAGTTTGAATTGCTGATTATGAAGCGAGCAGTAAAGGCCTCAGTGAGGGCCTTGAAGATCTTGACTAATCTTTGTGGTAGTCTCTCACTACATAAAAATTGATAACTTGTCACAATCAAAAACCTTGATAAGGCAGACTTGTCATGGTAAAAAATCGTTATAAGTTTTGGGGTGACAACTTCTTTATCACGGATTTATCACAGTCAAAGTTCGTGATATGAATTGTACTTGTCACGAATTTTAACCGTGACAAGTCCGTGACAATGTCACGGACTTGTCACAATCAAAGTCTGTGACAATTTCCCTTTATCGCACGCTTATTACGGTCAAAGTTGGTGACAATTCTGGGAAAAAAAATTTAAAAAAAATTGCTAGACAGTATGGCCACTGCCACTGTCAAACAGTATGTTTTAACCTATTACAACATATTTTAATCTGTTAAAGTAGTATATATCTCAATCAGCATTCATAGATTCATAAAAACTAAATCCATACACTTTAATTCAATCATATTATCAAATGATAGTAAAAAAATAATATTCACATTCAATATTCATAACCAACCAACAAATATAAATGAAATTATTACAAATAATTATCACGGGGTTAAGTTTTCAACATGTCTAAGGAGGAAGTTAGGCCACACTGCATACAAATTGAGACAACCCTCAATTTTCCGAACATCACATTGTTCATCCAACCACAATGGTTCATTCTATTTTTCGGGCATAATATGTGTGACATAAACCCTTGCCTCAATTGGTTACAATGCACCAAATTACCCGGGTGTGTGTCTAGATCCCTTAACCCCCTAGCTATGGGCATTCCACCCCGTGTGTCTATTATCTACACACTTGGCCAATCAATTGTTGGCATAGGCCATTCGACGGGGGTAAAGGTGGTGAATGAAACATACAGAGGCGAGAGTAGGTGGGCATATGTGATGGGGTGCGTATCGGTGATGAGGATGAGAGAGATGGAGCAGTGGCATCCTCATCTACCACTTTTCCCTTGCCCTTATATGAAATGGACCCCAATTGACACTTCATGTAGTCGAACATATTTTGGATCGTTGCCTCCAACCTTTCTAACTTATCTTTGTGGGTGTCCACCTTACGAGCTAACCCGGTGTTGCTCGTCTCAATTTTAGCGAGCCTCGACTTCCCCACTCGAGAGTTCACCCCCTTGTCCGCCCCTTGTGATTTGCCTCGAGCACTTGGCTTAGTACGTCCGTAGATAAATATGCCTTGTTAGCATCAGAGTGGGAGTTATGCACTTCCTTAAGCTTTGCCTGAAACGATAAAAAAGTACACGATTAGATAAGTTAATAAAAAAATTATAACATAATTAAAAAAAAAAAGTAAACAATTCTTAGATATTTTTATAACTTACAATTATGGTTGCCACGCTCGGGGACTCCTCGTTATCATTGCCTTTCTTCGTCCGAATTTCCACAAAGGCATCGAGCCTATGTGGCCTACCCCCAAGGCAACTCCTCGTCTCCTGAAATAAAATAATACAAAATTATTAAGTAATGCAAAATAATGCTAAATTAGAATAACATAAAACTAAAATGAAAGAAAATTAAAAACTTACCATCTTGTGCTCCACCTCGGCGTAAGACGTAGGCCCGGAGTAGTGCACATCGACCGTTTTGGCCGAGTTTGTCCTCCCCGATCGACGATAGGGCAACTGTCGATCTGAGATCTCATTATCGACAAACTGTAGCCAGCTCGCCAATGGGATTGGCTTCTTCGACGGTACCGTGTCCTTAAGCCTCAATATGGATTCCCAGTCCTGGCCAAAGTACTGTGCCCGCAAATTTTCTTTCCACGTTTTGTATTCATCACTCAATTGTTCGAACATGGTGTTGCAAACATGTGGGGGCGGGCCAAATTGTTCCTTTTAAACAAATACAAACCAAAAAGAAAGTAAGTGTTAATTGTATTTAAATTATAAAATATAATAAAATATAAATATAAATACAAAATAAAAATAAAGTGAGTAACTACCTGTAGTGCCCCCCATATGGCCATTTTGAGCTCGGCGGGTACTTTCCTCCATTTCGTGTACCTCGAGCCGGTGATCGTCTTGATCAACTCCAGAGACCTAGCCTGTAAGGCCGTCTTATTCTCGACGAGGGACCCCAATTTGTCCCATTTTGGGGGGCCAGTGGAAGATGAGCCTTCCTCGTCTCCTCTACCCTTTCGCCCTCATGAAGACATTTCCTGCAAAAATTATTGTTATTAGGACAAACACGTATCAAATCCAAAACTGCCACCCAATGTAAGAGGGTAGTCCCCTTATAGCCTGGGAGTATAATAATACTAGTTGAGGTGTAACCCCTATACGTATGGTGATAAATAATAACTCGGGAACTCCTCAATAAACACAAATAAACACGCAATATTATATATGATCAACACTCAGATTGAACTCACAATACACTCGTGTATAACTCAAATAACAATAAAGAAACTCATAAGTAACTCATTCAAAGGGAGAGAGAACTAAGCACCTTGGCAGGCAGCCAACACACCAATAACCTCTGAAGGATCTCTAGTTTAGCGATTAAAATCTTCATAATAAATAACAATGATGGGTGATTAAGAGCTCTAGTTTGCAATAATTTCTCTTTGATATGTTTATTCTCTCTCTAGAAATAATCTCTAGAAAGACCCCCCCCCCAATCTCAAAAGTGGTTGAGGCCCATAAATAGGCCCACACCCTTTCCTGAGATGTCTCAATCTCTCCGCAGGTGAAAGACCACCCTATCATACTTTACATCACAAACATTAAATGCAGCATGGGCCAGCCTGTCCTACGTCATAAACATTAATTGCCAAGACATGCCTTTTGCCCAACCACTATGCGTCAGAGGACTGTCACCATAGAGGTGGCTCACCAAACTGTCTGACAGCCCCAATACCACAACGATTTACTCGAGTTTGGATTTGACAATGACTAGTTGGCTAGTGACAGCACCTAAAGTAGATGTGACATTAGGTAGGAGACTTTTTGTCTCAAGGGTCAACAAAGATTAGAATTCAAGGCTACTCCGCACAAGCTTCCATAGTGAAAGGCTACTCGAGATTTTACCTAGTATATCTAAGATGGTCAGGACAAGCCCTGACACTTCCTCACTTCTCAATTCTCCAAACCAATTCCCTTTGAAGTTCCCACGGTGACGTCATTTAATAGAGCATGTAAGCTCTCCTAGGTCCTGCCATGACTGGTCTCTCGCGAGTACCGTTTTATCTCACTCTGACTACTACAATCATTACATCATTGCAATCAATGTTATTGAGAACAATTTAACTAAATAAAAGACGGGAAATAAAGGATGAGTTCTCTCATCCAATCTCCTCGCTGGGCTGCCGCACTGAGTTGTCTCTATGTCTTCAAGCTGCTTCCTTCCCTTAAGTACCTTCTATTAGCTAGGGAGATTTATCTCTAATTCAGAGATTATCTTCAAGCCCCCTACATTTTTCCCTTCGTGTAGAGACTTGTTGTGATAACAAGAAATGTCTGCACGAAAACTTCTTAATCTGACACTACACCAAAATGACAAAATTATCACCTTTCAGCCGGCCACCCTTGTCAAGATCATTGACCGTGACAAAAAAACACATGTTTTATGTCACGGTCATTGACCTTGACACGACCGTGATAAAGAATTATCACGGTCAATGACCGTGACAAGGCCGTGATAAATTTACTTGTCACGGTCATTGACCGTGACAATTCTTTAAATAATTGTCACGGTCAATGACCTTGACACGACCGTGACAATGGTTCCAGTAAAAACCCTTTCCCCCTTCTTTTTTCCCTTCCGCCGTTCCCTCCCTCTCTCTCTCTCTCGACGCTGCTCTCTCTCTCTTCCATTTATATATATGCTTGTGTGTATATATATATATGTGTGTATGTGTGTATATGTGTGCGTGTGTGGGGGGTGGGGCAGGGTGGGGGTAGGGGGTAGGGGGTTAAAAATGTAAATAAATAAGTAATTTTCTATAAATTTCCAAAAATAATATCCAAAAATGTAAATGTAAATAATATCCAAAAATGTAAATGTAAATAATATCCAAAAATATTGGATAACAATTTATTTTCATTCAAAATAAATAAGTAATTTTCTACAAATTTCATAAAAAAATGAAGGCCGGCTTAATATGTGATTTAAGTGTGAAATAATCGCTATATACTTATACTAATGGAGAAAAAAACCATATATGGCGTTTTTTGTTGACTTTATATGGTGAAACAATCACATGACTTTATATCCATCAAATAAAAGCATGAAAACTAAAAAACTACAATAAGGGTTAAAATGGCATCCGAAGTTGCTAAAAGCATGAAAAATAAAATATTTTTTAAGATTTGTGGTGAATAACTAAAGTTAAAAAAAATATTACTTTAATCATTAAATTACTTTTTGAATTCGGGCGATGCACATAAATTTGTAGTAATTGTCTTATAATAAAGATCAATTAGTCTATGTTGTTGAAAAATTTGATCAAATTGGTGAGCCCTTCATATTTTAAAAATATTTTTTTTTATTCCTATTTAACTTTTCTTTCTATACACCCTTAATTATATTTAAAGTTTAATAAAATAGGAGTTATAGAAAGAAAAGTGGGGTTTAAATAAAAACATTTTTTTTAAATTTTAGGTTCTGGTGCATAATCTTACTTTGTCACAATTAATTTATATGCCTCAAAATTATTTTATCACTCTTAGTTTATATTTGTGATAATACTTTATGAACCACAACTTTAGGTTGATTATTTTAGAACTTAAACTTCAAGATACAAAAAATAATTCTATAGAACAGCTTAGATATCTTAACAAAACACATATCTAACATTGAATATGATTTATAAAAAGCACAAAACAATAGTAGAAATTCAATACATGAAATTAACATTGAGATTATTTTAAATAGACAGTCACTACTGTGTGTGTGTGTGTGTGTGTGTGTGTGTGGTGGTGGGTGGGGGGCTATTTTGTGTGTGTGTGTGTGTGTGTGGTGGGTGGGGGGCTATTGTGTGTGTGTGTGTGCGTGTGTGTATGTGGGGGTGGGGGTGGGGGTGGGGGTGTATGTGGTGAGTGGGGGGTGTGGAGGGAGGTGGGGGTGTGTGTGTATGTGGTGAGTGGGGGGTGTGGAGGGAGGTGGGTGTGTGTGTGTGTGTGTGTGTGTATATTTGAATTAACCCATGAATTTGTATTTTTCTATTTGAATTAACCCATGAATTTATTTTTGTATTTGAATTAACCCGTGAATTTATTTTTGTATTTGAATTAACCCATTATATGAAACATACTTGAAATTAAATATAGTGCGCATAGATACTAGCCTTCTAGTTCTTATGGAGAGGAGACTGAATCTCTTCGTCTATCCTCTAGCTTAAAAAATGTATACCATTGCCACAGGAGGTTTTTACCCCCAGCTCATAGTTTCAGATTTGAGAAGGGTTCCAATTTTTTATTGGGCGGAGTTGAACATGGGCTACCGCCGAGACAACTTTCGGGTTCAAAAATTGAAAGTAAATCTTCTGAATGTGTCCCAAATATGCCAGGTAAGAATCCCAAATTTAAGAATGTCAAGCATAAGAAGATCCCAACTGGGAATGAAACTGAGATAAGAAAGGCATGGTCTCGGAGATCAATTTTATTTGACTTGCCTTATTGGAAGAAAAACCCGGTGCGCCATGTATTGGATGTGATGCATGCAGAGAAGAACTTCGTTGAACATATTGTGGGTACTTGCCTTGGGGGGAGTCATTCGAAGGATGGAGAAAATGCACGAAAAGACCTTAAAACGTTAAAACTTAAGCCACAACTATGGTTGAAAGAAGATAGTAGGGGAAGGACAATAATTCCCCCTGGTGCATTTACTTTGACGAGTGGGGAAAGGAAGGTGCTTCTAGACGCAATATATAATTTGAAGGGCCCATCTACTTTTTCGTCCAACTTGCAAAGGATTGTGAATTATGCTACTCATGATTTACATAAGTGTAAGTCCCACGATTGGCATGTGATCATGCAATTGGTTCCTCTATTGTTTAAGCACTGTTTCTCCAAGCACAAGGATTTGTGTAGGGCTATTATGCAAATTAGTATTACCTTATCCCTCTTGTGTGAGAAGGTAGTGAATCGAGAACACATAGTGGCCGCAAAATTAGCTGTGAACGAAGCGATTTGTGTATTGGAGAAGTACTTTCCCCAGCATTCTTTGACATAAGTGTTCACTTGTTGGTACACCTATGCTCTGAGGCACTTCTTTGTGGTCCAGTTAGATATCGGTGGATGTATCCGTTTGAAAGATTGATGAAAGTTTTTAAAGATTACGTCAAGAATACGCGATATATTGCAAGATCAATTGCAGAGGAATACATCACCGTGGAGTCATCAATATATACTCGGGAATATATTCCTGACTCGACCAGCGTTGATGACACTGATGAATTCCTCGATGATGGTGGTAATGTGATGGGAAAACGAGTGAAATTAACGAGTTTGCAACATGAACAAGTAGCTCGTTATCTATTTGACACACATGAAGATGTCGAAGAATGGAAAAAGTAAGTTTCGAATATTATAATGTTTAACATTATTTTAGATTATTTTATACATGATTAATTTTGTAATATGCAGTAAATATGAAGCCCGTGAGAACAATAAAAGACGAAAAACAATGGTAAAATCAGACAGCGAATTTAGGCTATGGTTGACACAAGAGGTAATTATAATGAAAACAGTCGTTATATAACGTTACATTACACTCAAATTTTACCACTAATATAATTAATTTATCTATATTCTCAGCTCCTAAAGATGGGTGATGCGACATCAAGGCTTGCTCGTCTAGCCACTGGACCCTTGTTCGTGGCACAAGAGTACAAAAAGTATCGATTGAACGGTTACATTTTCGGCGCTAAAGTGTACGAGGAAAGTACAAATGTACAGAACTCGGGAATTTCATACAAGGCTCTTACTTTCTTTCGAGCGAGGGCAAAAGATAAAAACCTCGTTGAAGCTGAAATGACTTACTATGGTGTAATCCAAAATATATTTGAATTGGATTATATAAGCTTCAAAGAGGTTGTATTTTACTGTGAATGGGTAAGAGTTGAGGATAAAAATGCTTGTAAAGTTGATCCTGTCACCAATTTGATCATGGTTGACTTGTCCAAGTTGAAAAGCAACGACCACGTGAGCGATGAGCCGTTTGTTTGTGCATTTTAAAAGGTTAAGCAAGTGTTTTACTTGGAGTATATCAACAACGAGCCGTGGTCAATTGTCCAACACGCGCCAAGGCGTCTAAATAGTAGTGTGGATGACTTGGCTGCTCCTACCGAATATCAATACATTTTTTATGATAACCCGAATTTGAAACAATTTTTCAATTTGTAACAAATATTTCAATTTGTACCGAAACATCCATTTTTAATGCTTTTAATTGATCTGCACTTTATTATTTTCACTCTTGTGTAGTGTGCGTGTGTGGAGAGGAGATTAATACATAAATATTCCAACTACATCTAAGTTTTGTTTATACTAATCCATGAATATACGCTTCTTACCTTTAATAGGTGATTAGTACATAGTTATTTGGGGTGTCCAATTTGTGGAGAGGAGACTGAATCTCTTCGTCTATCCGAACACTAAGAAATGCCATAATCCTATGGAGCGATGCTCTGCAAATTCCTTCCAACCGTTATGTAGCCAAACATCACCAGTTGAAGTTGTCAATTCCACTTTCCATACCCTACCACTTGGAACTTCTAGCAAAACATGGGAGACCATTGAAAGGTGGAATTGACAACTTCAACTGCTGATTTTTTGCTACACAACGGTTGGAAGGAATTTGCAACGCATAACTCCATAGGATTATGATATTTCTTAGTGTTTAGATATGAAGAGAATTATATTTGACACAATTGTCCGGGGTACATTAGTTGGAAGGAGGTGTCATATGAGCTCAAGTTAGCTGTTTGAGTGACACTACAGGTAATGTATTTATATTTATATGTCAATTTCGATTTCGATTTCAATTACGATTTATATTTATCTATATTTGAGGGGCGGATACTAATTTTACTTTATTTCAATTCAGGGGACAGGGAGTGGCCCTATGGGTAGGCCACATATGCTCTATACTTATGTGGCTATTCGGATGAGAAGGGAATGATAAGGAGGTGTCCCCGAGCGTCGCGGTACAAAATCTCTTTTCCATGCAAATAGTTTGTAGATTTGAGATAATTGATGGTGATGTTGTTTCTTCTTAAATAGTTTCTATTTTGAATATATATTTGCATTATCTTTAGTTTGTTTGGATATATGATGTTTGGAACAGGTACAACGTTGTTATAACAGGTACAAATATACTGCTGGGCAGTGGCAGTGGCCATACTGCCCAGCAGATTTTTTTTAAATTCTGCCCAGAATTGTCACGGTCATTGACCGTGACACGTCCGTGACAACTTTTTATCACGGACGTGTCACGGTCAATGGCCGTGACAATTTTTTTAAAAAGGGTCACGGCTTTGTCACGGTTATAAACCGTGACAAACGTGTCACGGTCATTGACCGCGACACGACCGTGACACAAAACGCGAGTTTTGTGTCAAGGTCAGTGACCGTGACACGACCGTGATAAAAAAAGTTATCTCGCCACCTTGACAAGTTGGATTTGTCAAGGTCAATGACCTTAACAAATCGGCAGATTTGGTGTAGTGCGATGAACCTTGTACTTATGAGCAAAAAATTCTTGCATCTTTGTCTTCGTGCAACTTCTTCCGTTATCTCTACTAGAAAAAAAGTTAAATTCTCCCCGATGTACCTGAATCGAAGCTCTACAAATTCTCAGTGAATGGCGAGGGGACATCGCAACTTTTTTGTGCTTATATCTCAGTCATTCTATTTTCTTCACTGGTGGTTGGAATTATCCCAAAATATTTAAGGGAAATATTGATTACCCGTACTGGTTATTCAAAAGTTAAATTCTCCCCTATCTGTGCTATTCCATTCCTCCATACAGTGAACTTGTAATAAGTGGACATTTTCATTGGGCCAGCCCCTGGTAGCGTGAATTCTCCCGGCTAAAAATGTCCACCATTTGGGCCTGGTAAATTCTCCTAAAGTAACCGTTGATCCTTAAATTCTCCCCAGTCTCTTCGTTCCATTCGCCACTGAAAAAACTTTTAATAGGGGCACCTTATCATTAGGGCTTCCCCTAATGGAAAGACTTGTTCAAAAAGTAAAATTCTCCCCGATGTACCTGAGTCAAAAGTAAATCTAATCGGGCTTATGGCGAAAGGACATCGTGAACTTTTTAAACTGTGCTCTAAAGTGCCACGTGTCCACTTACAATCACTTTGATGGCTTGGCTCGTGCCTCTGTGGGAAACTCAAACGTCCACTAGATTTCAAATGACTAATTCCCAACACTTAGTCACTTTTTCTTCTTCATCTCTTTGCTTGCCTCCATACTTACAGAGTTTTTAGAGAGAGAAACTGCCATCCGCCATTGTTGCTGAAGGTTTTCTTTTGCTTCTTCTTCCTTTTCCATCTCTGCCTCTCCTAGTCCTTGTTACTCCACCATTTGTAATGCTTTCTTTATTCTCCTTCTGTTAGCGCATTGTCCCCTCTGGACTGTCGCTCATCTGGATGTCACCGCTTTGGTGGCGGATCGCCAGAAATAACTTTGCTTCTACCGTCGTTCTCTAATTTTCGATGAGGATAATGATTACTCCTCCATGTGCAAGTTGGTTATCCTCCGTGCTAAGTGTGATGCCTTGACACTTGGCAATGAAGATGATAAAGTGTAATGTTGGGGTTTCTTCCCCCCAGAGGGGACAATGCGCTTTCGTTTGGGCCGTGGCGACTTCCCCTACTCCCAGAGGATTTCAAAGGTCCAAGAGGTTCCCCAATTAAATTTGTTGTTTGGAACACACACGTGCAGAACACTTATGTTATTGCCCTTACTAAGATTAGGATCCATCGGGCAAAGTAGTTTGGTAACTTTACTCTTTTCAAATAGAACGCTGCACTCCAAGTTCTAGTATCTCGCTGGAACATTACCACCCACACCTTCATAGCCTACTGGGGTGAGTTCACCATCACGTTAGAGGATGTTTGTGAATTGTTGGGGCTTGAGCACACGGGTGTTATACCTTATTCTGACGAAGCACTAGACGCCGAAGAAGTTGCTGACCGTTCTGAGTTAGATCAGATTTATTGAAAATGCACCTGTTCATCCAATAAAGCCACCTTCACTCATATCATTAACTAATTATTTTGAGATCCCTTCGAGAAATATGGTTCTTTTGTTGCTGGCAAGGGGCAAGGTACATCTCTAGAACTTCCAGCTTACATACTTGTCATTCTTTCTCGTTTCGTGCTGCTTGGGAAATCGAATGACCAGCCCAAGAGGGACATTATTAACATATCTATCCATTTGGCTAGAGGATTCAAGCTTACTATAGCATCCATAGCCTTAGGGTCCCTCTACACTTGGCTAGACAGGACCCATCTGGACATGGAACGGTCCCTTGGCCATTACAAGTTGGCCAACTTTTCTAACACCATACTTCTCACAGGCTTCCTCTACACCCGTTTCCTTACAATATCATCCAACTCCATTCATCCTACCTCTAGTGAATCCATCAGCACCCATCCCTTGTATTTCTACCACAAGAAATAGAGCCATAAGGACATACTACCCATCTTTGACAAGCCTGACAGTTTTATCATGAGGCCATACTGTGAAGAAGTTTTCCTCCACACTTTAAATTTTTTCTAACATGGGGCAAGGGTGGTCTAACCAACTGTGAGCAGTACAACCCCAACCGATTTGGTTTCGACCAAGGGGCCCCTCGCCAGTTTTCCAGCTATCCCGCCCCAAGGGCACCTTTACTGAGGCCTGCTCCTATACCTCTACTGCTACTTGGGCGATCAGCTCAACGATGGCTGGGCGAGTCACCATCCCTAATATTAAAAGGTAAGGGTATATTACCTCACTGTTTGCAACTAAGTATTAGACGATGCATTTGGCCAAGATGTCTAAGTTCGTTTAGGTCCCTCCAGTGTATCCCCCTCTTCTTTCCTTCTCTGCTTCTGAATTGGGCCTTAAGGGAAATTTTATTCTTGGGGTTGAGTTCCCACTAATAATCACCTAAAAATGTCCCCCAAGTGAGTTGACTCCTCATTACCCCATGATCCTCACTGCCATACCCAAAGCCAAAAAGATCCCATGCTCAAACCAACCACTATTATCGCAGGTCCTTGTAGAGAGGGGCCTTCAAAACCTCCCTCCAAGAAAACCAAAACTTCTAAGAGTGGTACTTCTTTAAAATTAAAGACCTAGCCAAAGTCCTAAGCACTTATAGATGCATTCCCCATTGCCTCCGTTCCACCTGCTATGTCTGCAGATCTGAGTGAGAAATAAGAGCCAAGTGTTAGGCTAAGCGGGAAAGGGTATAACGGGTGTTGATATAAAAAATTATCTACTCATGTGGACCAATCAGAAACGGAAACGTGTCATTCAACATAGAAGAAACCCTAATCATCAAAATATAGACTCGCCGACCAACATGCAAAATACCAACCAGTTTTGAGAAGACCGACCAACAGGGTCAACAAAGCGCCGACAGTCATGTGCATTATGAACGTCATATACTGATGTTAATGTCTAATTTATAAAGGCATTCCATCCTTTTACATTCCACCTCTTTATCTCCTTAGGAGACTATAAATACATTATAATCCTTTTATCAAGGGCAAGTTCAAGCCATTCAAAATATGAAAGGCAAGACAGAATACAAGGCAATTAGAAAAACAATGGATGTAGGCTTTCTCTTATAGCCGAACCACTTTAAAAACCTTTTTGTCTCTATTTTATGTACTTATATTATCTGTGATTAAACAATTAGACCTAATCTAGTTTTTTACATCAACAGATTGGCGCTGTCTGTGGGAACATATTTATAAATATTTTCACTCTCATTCACTTACGATAACTCAAAAATGACTAACATTCCTGAGTCCAATACCAGAAACGATGGAAATTCACCTATTTCATCCGCTCCTCTAATAAATAATTATCTGACTAGGATCCTGGCTAGTCTTACTAGAGGACAAGAGTCCATACAAGATACAATCAAGCAATTGGCTCTAATGCTATAAGAAGGATCTCCTACCTTGTCTGTATATAGAAACATGCCACCACTGCCTCCATGAACTAGTAGGCATAACCACTCCAAGACTTCCAAAGACACGTCTTATCGTCCAGGAGCGAGTTCTTTACTCAGGACTTCAGAGTCTTATGACGAGCAGTCTTTGTCGTTGGAAAGGATAAGTGCCTTAGAAAGGCTTAGTCAAGCATCACCCTTTAATCGTCTGGAACCCAGAGGGAATAGAAATGTTCCCAGGGCATTATCGAGGCATACTCGATAACTAGCCAACCAATATGAGGCCTCAACCCAATCTAGATCATGTGCTCGACAATCTATCTATGACGAGAGCAGACCTCTCAGGTGGAGAGCTCAGCACAAATAGTTGATAAGAACAGCCAAGCTGCATCGCATAAATCTAATTCGGGTAATCACACATGGAAAGGCTCAATCCAAAGGTTTGAAGATAGGTTGGGAAAAATGGTGAAGGTGAAGAACCCTTTGCAATGAAGCTTTGTGAAAGGATCTCATTTTGTTCAAGCTATTATGGATTTTTCTACTACTTCAAAGTTCAAAGCTCCTATTGTTACGCCTAAGTATGATGGAAAAAATGACCTTGTTCTTCATATAGAATAATAACAAGCAGTAGCAGTCTAGCAGATATTTACGTTGTCCTTAATGAGAGATAAGATGTAGGGAATTCTTATGTACCATAATGGGTCCTGCCCAAGTATAATACAATAGCCTACCTTGGGGGGAAATTATTTATTTTAACCAACTAGCCGAGTTATTTATGTGTAACTTCTTCTTCGGGGCCAAGCCAGTAAAGAGAATATTTCACTTGTTATGCATGAGATAACGAGTAGGAGAAAGTACAAGAGACTATATTACTTGTTTCAATAATGAAAAGTTAGAGGTCGTTGATTATGAGGAGAAATAGCTATTACTACTCTCATTAGTGGATTGCTTCTCGAGAATCTTTATTACACTATTGCCAAGGATTATCCCAAGACTATGACTGAATTAATGTCCAAAGCATCCAAGGTGATGAATGCTGAGGAAGCAATGGCAGCAAAGCAGAGCTCGATCACAAATCTTGAAGTTAAAATCGAGAAGAAGGATCAAAATGAGCATAAGGATCAAAAAGATTCAAAGCAAAAGAAAACTAATGACAGGCTCAGGAAGTACAACAACTACATTCCATTAATATTCACCATATTTTGGAGGAAATTAAACATAGCAGGAGGTACGTTGGCCAAGGAAATTAAGAGCACCTGTTGGAACGAGGGACATATCCAAATACTGTGAATTTCACAAGGACCATGGGCATACGATAGATCGTTGTATTGCTCTATAAATTGAAATAGAAACCCTCACCTATCGAGGAAAATTAGATAAGTTTGTTGATCGGCAGGACGACAGAGGAGATCGACGAAGGTTAAAATCTCCATACCGGCCCATGGAAGAAAAGAAAATAAATTATAAAGATGATCCTAAAGACAATCCTGATGTCCCCAAAAAACCCAAGCAACCAGAATGTAAGGTATTTACACTGAGTTTTGGTTCCTTTGATTGTCAAATGATTACATGTGGAGATGCTGGAGGTGAAGATACTGGAGGTAGAGATCCCACTACGGAGAGAAAATCTTACCTCAATGAGGCTTTAACTTGTTCTTACATCCAGAGGATCAATTTAACTGAGGTAGATAGGCCAAGGAAGGTGAATAAAGAAAAATTGGTGATTGGGTTTTCCAAAAATGACCTATCAGAAATCCTATACCCCCATGACGACCCTTTGGTGGTCAAATTCAGATACTAGGACACAATCGTTTCTAGGGTGTTGATTGACAATGGTAAATCAGCAGATATCATGTTTTATTCCTATTTTCAAAAGCTGGATTTGAAGCTCAGTCAGCTAGATCCGTACCACAAGCCTTTGATCGATTTTTTTGGTGAAAAAGTTTATCCATTGGGCACAATCAAGCTGGATCTGTTGCTCGGCACCTGGCCAGTAAGTCGAACCAAAAAATTTCACTTCTTTGTGATGGATAAGAACATGCAGTCAGCCTATAATGTCATTATAGGCAGAGTAGGGTTGAATAAGTTTAAAGCAGTTCCCTCAACAGTCCATCAGTGTTTGAAGTTCCCGACCAATTTCGAAGTAGGTGTAGTGAAGGGTGATCAAAAAGTAGCCCTTGAATGTTATTAATCCTCTGCCGAGCAAGAGGATCTTGAGGAAATAAAGAAGAAGGCCACCACTTACCAAGTGGACATTACTGAGCCCAATAGAGAATCTGAGATCAAAACCTTAGATCCAAGAGAGAATATAGAGTTGGAAAAAGGCCAAATTGTGGAAGTAATGGAGAATATCATTTTAGATAATGACAAGCCAGAGCGAGCTACACAGGTGGGTTCAATGCTAGACCACATTTTTAAAAAGGATATAGTGACATTCCTGAGACAGAAAAAGCATTTGTTTGCTTGGAGTCATGAGGACATGCCTGGGATTGATCCCACTTTCCTCTGCCATGAACTCAACGTCAATAAGGACATCAAACCAATGAAATAAATGAGCGGGGTGTTTAAACCTGAGAAGAATCCGGCTATTCAGGAGGAATTAGAGAAGCTTCAAAAAGCTTCATTCATTAAAGATGTGAAATATCTAGATTGGTTGCCCAACGTTTTTATGATCAAGAAGAAAAATAATAGGTAGAGAATGTGAGTGGACTTCACTGATTTGAATAAAGCATGTCCAAAGGATCATTTTCCTTTGCCCAGGATTGACCAGCTTGTGGATGCTACGTCGGGACATGAGCTATTGAGTTTTATAGACGCCTATTCTGGCTATAATCAGATTAAAATGAAGCCTAAAGATAGGGAAAGTACCTCTTTTATTACTTTTCGAGGAAATTATTATTATAATATGATGTCGTTTAGTTTGAAAAATGCAGGGGCTACCTACCAGAGGTTGGTAAAGAAGATCTTTGAAGATCAAATAGGCAAGAACATGGAAGTGTTTGTGGATGATATGCTGACGAAGAGTAAAAAAAGCCTTTAATCACATTGTCGACCTCAGCCAAACCTTGATCAGTTAGAAAAGTACCAGATGAAGTTGAATCCAACCAAATGTGTGTTTGGCATAAAGGAAGGAATGTTCCTCGGGTACATAGTAAACCAGAGGGGAATTGAAGCTAATCTAGATAAAATAAAAGCTTTGAGTGAAATGCAGTCCCCGGCTTGCAAGAAAGATGTTCAAAGGCTCACTGGGAGACTAGCTACTTTGAATAGATTCGTGTACCGAGCAACAGACAGGTGTTTGCCATTCTTTAAGGTGCTAAGAAAGACCTTTGAATGGAACGATGAATGCAAGAAAGCTTTTCAGGAGCTAAAAAAATATCTGGGATCACCACCATTACTCTCCTGATCAAATTTGGAGGGGAATTGTATTTGTACATAGCCATTTATGAGTCGGTTGTAAGTAGGGGTGTCAATTATTTTCGAACTTCCAAATTTTCCGTTTTTTTATCCGAATTTTTCTAATTTTGGCACCATTTTTTTATTTTCCAATTTTCAAATTTTTTTATTCTGAATTTTTCGAAAAAACTTGAAATGGAATTGGAAATCATATATGGATTCGAATTTCCGAATATCACGCCGATCCGATCCATCCAAAATATTTTCCGAAATAATAATACTTTTATTTATTTTAATACATTTTTACTACCCTTATTTATATATAAAATTTATTATTTATTAGTTTAATCTTGACCCTTAATTTAAAATCATCTCAACCATTAATATATACCCATATATATTAACCTTCTACATCACACTAACCCTAAATCGAAAGACAACATCCAGGATTATATTCAATTGTTATGTGAATTTAGATTCCAAGGATGATTTATATTAAGTTTCCCTCATCTTCCTTTTGTTCATTTTTTGTATCTGAGATACTGATGCACGGGCTCTGCTACACCTATTAACCATTCTTTCATTTCCTTTCTTTAAGTAGGTAAACAGTAGTTTTTTTCATTCACATAGCTTTGTAGTTTCTTAGTATCATAGTCAAGCCTTGATTGATCTTTCTCCAAAATGGTAAGAGATGCATAACTCTCTAGTTTATTGTATTTCCAAAATGGTATGAGATGCACAGTCTTGTCATTCACATATCTCCGTAGTTTATTGCATAGGTGATGAAAAGTGGTGTTTGATTTTTATTTTTATTTTACAAATATCCTTTTCAAAAATGACATTTCTGATATTTTCCAAAAAAATTATAACTGATAATTCCGATTATTCCGATATTTTTACAAATAATAAAATTTCCAAAATTTTTGAATACTCCGAACCAGCCGAATAGAAAAAAAATGATTTTTCGATTTTCGTTTTTTCCGAATTGGAAAGGATTTTAAAATTCCAAAATTTTAAAAAAAAATCCGAACACCCCTATTCCGATCCGATCCACACGAAACACACCCCTAGCTGTAAGTTTAGATTTGATATGAGAAGATAATGGAGTGCAGAAACCGGTCTATTACACCAGTAAAGCCTTTCGGGGAGCAGAAATTATATATATACTACTGGGGAAATTAGCTTTGGCGCTTATAGAGGCATCCAGATAGATGAAGCCTTATTTCCAAGCACACACTATAGTGGTGTACATTGATATGCCTCTTCGATAATATTTTCATAAACCTAAGAAGTCTGGAAAATTGATGTATTGGGCAGTAGAATTGGGAGAGTATGACATTATGTATGAACCAAGGTCCTCATTAAAGGGCCAAGATGTAGACGACTTTATTGCAGAGTTTACTTATCCGAATATTCCCAAGCAACAAGGCATTCGAGCAGAGCAAACCCTAATAGGGATAAGCTCAAACGAAGTCACCTCCGACCAACAGCCCGAGAAGACCCCAGCTAGGGAGAGCTCGGATAAAGTAACTACTGACCTACCAGAACAGTCAATCAGAATGCAGGAGATGACTAAGAAATATGAGGACACAAAAAAGAAGATATTCCATTATAGGACATTTACAAACTAAGGCTTTGACAGCAACATCCCAATATGGAATCTATATGTGGATGGATCTTCATGTGCGACAGGAAGTGGAGCAGTTATTATACGCAATACCACAGATGGGGTTGATATTAAATAAGCGCTTAGATTCCAGTTCCATGCCTCAAATAATGAAGCAGAGTATGAAGCATTAATTATGGGATTAAGTTTGGCTCAAACACTAAACGCCGAGCAAGTGGTGGTGCGCAGTGATTCTCAATTGGCGGTCAATTAAATCTTAAGTTTGTATGGATCCAAAGGTGAATTAATGACAAGGTACCTCACCAAAGCTCTGGAGGTTATATCTAAATTGCCTGCTGTTTGGATGAGTAGGATCCCAAGATTGGAGAATGCCCGACTTGATGCACTTGATCGGTTAACGTCGATAACCATGATTGAACTTAGGAGAACAATCCCCATTGAGATTCTAGATAGACAGAGTATTGATGAATATTTGATGATTAATTTCATTGCAGTAGATATAGGACCGTCCTGGATGGATCCCATCAAAGCTTACATTGAAGAAGGAATTCTGCTAGCAGATCGAGTTGAGGCCAAAAATTTTAAGTATAAGGCAACAAGGTACGTATTAGATAAAAGAGTTCTATACCAGAGAGGGTTAACAGCTACTTTGCAGCGTTGTGGAGCTCATGTAGCATAAAGATCATTATTACAGCGAATAAACACACAAGGGTACTACTGGCCGACCATGAGGGCAGATTGTACATCTTTTGCAAAGAAGTGTGACAAGTGCCATAAGTTCTCCAACATTCATAAAACTCCACACGCAGCTTTGACTCCTATTACTTCACCCTAGCCATTTGCTATTTAGGGAATAGATTTGGTTGGACCATTGCCGACCACTTAGGAAGATTCAAGTACTTGGTCGTAGCTATTGATTACTTCACCAAATAGGTTGAAGTAGAGCCATTAATGGATATGCCCTATGAGAAGGTGTACGAGTTCATCTGAAAAAACATCATTTGTATACAAAGTTTGCCATATGCCTTTTTTATCGACCATGGTACACAGTTCGATAATGAGGAGTTTGCAGCATATGGTGCCCAATCCAAGATCCAGAAGTTACATTCTGCTCCAGGTCACCCTCAAAGCAATGGGAAGATCGGGGTGACAAACAGGACTTTGCCCAATGGGTTGAAGAAGAGACTTGATGAGGCAAAGGGAAACTTAATAAATAAATTGCACTCAGTATTATGGGCCTACCGAATAACTCCTAGGGCTGTAACAGGGGAAACCCCATACATGCTAGCATTTGGGAGTGAAGCGATGGTACCAGTTAAGCTAGGATTTCAAACTCATAGAATGCTGAATTTTGATTCTACCATCAGTGATTTTATGCGAAGGATAGACCTTGATATGTTGAAAGATGTGCGAGAAGATGAAGCCTTGAGGAATGCTGCTTATCAACAACAAACAACACACTTTTACAACAAAAGGGTGAAGCCAACCAACTTAAAAGATGGGGATTATGTACTTAAGAAGGTGATTCAGAAGACCAACAATATTAAAGCCAATTAGAATGGGCCTTATCGTATCTCAGCAGTTGTTCGACCAGGAACTTATTGAATTGAAACTTTTTAAGGGGAAGAATTCAAGAATCCCTAGAATGCTGAGCATCTTAGGAAATATTACCAGTAGTGTAACGAGTAACAACTCTTGTAATCATTTTGATTCAGTATTTAATAACAAGTTGGTTCCTCCCAATTCCTTTTTTATAATTTTTGTTGGAGTACTGGTGATGTGCATCCCCATAAATACTTTTTTGGCAGAAAATTCAATACTTGGTCGGCAAGTCAGCAAAAAATTCAATACTTGATCGGCAAAGAGCATAAACCGAAGTCAAAATAGAATTTTAAGTCCTCAATACATAGTTAAGAAAAATCGGGGATAAAACTTTGTATATAAATCAACAAGTTTTATCCAAACTGAGCAAAATAGAGGAAAAATGTTGTGAAGATTCCTAAATAGGAATGTAGACACATATTCCACATGTGATTGATCACCACTGGTAACTAATGATAAACCTAAAATTTTAGGTGCATTAGTAGAACATGTGGCAATTCCAAGGGTGACTAGTGCTAAACTTAGATTTTAATCTAGGAACACTAGTGGAACCTATGGTCACATTAATGGTAACTGGTATTAAACTTAGAAATTTAAGTATATCAGTAGAACCTATGAGAATCTCATGGTAACTGATACTAAATTTAGGCAAATGTCTAAATGTATCAGTAGAACTAATGAAATAATAAAGTCATTCAACAACCCAAAAATAAACAAGATAAGTTGATAAAATTGCATTTCATTTATATTAATGATGATTACATATAAATACTGTGTATAAATGAGATACAAGACAATAACTCTACTAGACGGTTCCCTTTGGCCTTTGAAGAGCTTCGCACTGGCTCCATGCCTACTAGAGGATCATCTAAAGTGTATGGAGAATTGTTGAAATCTTGAAGCATTCTCATATTACTGTTACTCAGAGTGTATAATAAATGTGAAGGTAAAACTACCTCTAACTCATTATGTAGTCCATAATCCCCTAAGTATTTGGATATCAGGGACTGGGAAATGGTTTCTATAAGGATCCAACTGACGTCAAGCTTGAAAGGACATTTATCACAATTTAAAACCCAACGTCAACCTAGTACCACAGCCTACTGTTCTGATCAACCTTTATAACAGTCAAGTAATTGGTCTATCCCCACTTATACCCTTCACGTTGAGATTGACTGAGGTGGTCGTCAAAATGCCCAAGGGCCTCCTTGTATCCTTCCATCCATACCTCTCTAGGCTGTTTGTGAAACTAATAAGTCAATTTCTCGACTTAATGCTGAAGTTTTTTCAACACTTCATCTTTAGCCTGCAACTAAAAGGATTAGCTAAAAATTATGTCATCTTGAGTCTTGAGATTCTGGTACAACTCAGTAATTGATCAGTTCTTGGCCTTTAGCTGGGGAGCTTGGTCGGCTTGGGTTTTTTGTGTTCTAAATTCATCAGTCGTTGGTCGGTTGACTTTTTATCTGGAAGAGGAGGCAAGCTTAGACTTTTTAAGAGTCTACAACTCTTCTCTCAATTGAGAATTCTCACTCTCCAGGAAAGATGCACCTTCATTGGCAGCAGCATCAGGAGGGTTTTTCAAAGTTCTCAGTTCACTCATTAGTTTGTTATTTTCTTCCTCCAATAGTTTGGCATGGCCCTGACTTCATCAACCTCACATTTGAGTAGAAATTATTTTTTCCTATATATAAAGGCATTATTCTCTAACTTCTCCTCAAAGCCTCGATATCCACTTAAACCCTTGTACTTGGCCTCATAGTCAGCGTGAAGGAGAGCCTTAGATTCACTATGTTCCTCTTGAAGTTCTTCAATCATTTTAAAGTAAGTCACGTTATTGGCCATAACCTGATCAAAAAGAAACTTGAGATAAATATATGAATCTTTGGCTTAATCGGTAGCATCCACGCCGAGAAAGTTTGATAAATCTTCCTCGAACAAAGTCATATGAATAGCTTTAAACAAACTGTTGCAGCGCTTGAGTAGCTCAGAGAAGAAAGTTGCTCTATCTTGGCCATAAATTAGAAAAATAAAGTAACATTCAATAAAAGAAGATATAACAATAGCCAATAAACAACAAATAGTGTGAAGGAAAAAAATCTTTTATTAATATAAAAGGAAGTTACAAGTAGAGCAAAAAAGAAACAAAAGAAAGGAAAAAAATACAGAGGCCAACTGTCGAGCAAATCTACACCTTCTCTCTGTCAGTTTTAATTCCAGCTTGGTTGGCAGAAAGGATGGCTGGACTGACTTTCCAGGTGGATGGGATGAATAACTCAATAATATTCTTAGGTTGGTCGGCTGAAGACTCAACCACCAGAGAAGACTCCCCATAACCAATAGCATCTTCAACTTCATCGTTCATATTAGGGGAAGAGCCAGGCTCATGCCTTTGGAAGAGTTCAGAGTCTTCTACTGTGCCGACCTCCTTCAGTGTAGCCGACCAACCGTCCTTAAAATTTTTCTTCTTTGTATAGACAATTTGAGTATAGACAGAAGTGATATCTTTATCCCAGCCTTTATTGAAGGAATTTTCCCTGGTCTTCTTCCTTTTGGCGTTCTCAGCAATTAGGCCCTTTGCCAGCTCAACAACTAGCTTTCTATAAAGGCTGTCGAGATTCCTCAACAGCATCATCTTCAACAGCATCATCTTCAGCCTTCTGTCGAGATTCCTCAACAGCTTTTATTTTGTTCTCCCAAGTTTTCTTTTCAGACTCTAATGCTTATTGGGAGTCAAGTAAGGACTTTTTGAGACCAGCAAAGGCCTCCTCAACATCGCTTGAAGAAGAACGAAGAGCATCATCATTCTCCAACGTCTGGTTAAAATCAACCAAGTACTACAAAGGAGAAAGGCAAAGTCATTACAAGAAGTCAAAGATAAAGTATAAAGTATGAAAGAGTAAAAATACAATAATTCTCACCATAGCAAGGCTTTGAGTAGCCCTTTCAGAGATTTTAAGTCGAGTCATAGAAGAAACAGCATCCTAGTGATCTGAAAGAGTAATAGACTTAATTAATTTCCTGGCCAATCCAAGACCTATGGTTACAGAGGAGCCAACACCAGATGGAGTGACACCGACCAAGCTATGTTGGTCGGCATCAATAACTTTCTCAACCTGTTTGTCAGCAGGACCTCTCCTCAGTCGTTTCAGAAGAGATTCATCAACCTGGTTGGTTAGGGACTTCTTGCCAACATCATTTTTCTTTTTTGACACACCACTATCAATAAGCTTGGTGGTGCCAGCAGTATCATCCCCAAGATAATTGGAAAAAAAATTCCCATACTCACTGAGAGAGGAATGTCTGAATCAAAAGAGGAGGAGGTACCAATAGTAGGTTCACCACCACCAGATGTAGTGGCAGATGAAGTGGACACAGGGTCTTTGTCCAAATCAATCACAATTGAGGGCACTGCAGCTGTTGGACGAGCTATAAAAGATGTGATTGAGCTCGTATACTTCAACAGGTGTGAAGACGACCTAGTATGCTCCTCAGTAATTCTTTTATGGATGCCCCAGAGAAACTTGAGCTCGTCAAGTTTTATGTCACCTTCCTTGGGACGCTTACTCTTCCTCTCAACTGTAATCAAACAAACAACAAATATTAGATAACATTTTTACAGGTGATTCATCAGCATGAACATATAAAATATATTACAACCTATGCCATGACCCTCTTGAGGGCATATTGGTCCATTATATACTTCACCTCCTTTAAGAGGTACATATTGCCAATTTTCGGCAATATCACCATGATCGAAGTAGTCCTTATTGGAGTCAGAAAAATTGAGAACTAACGCTCTATTAACAGACCTAGTCTTCAAAAAATATGTATTGTCACTGGTGACCCATTTATTACAGAACATGATCTCAGGGATACTGATATGGGTCCCATGGATTTGATTAAGCCTATGGACACTATTAACTATTCCCCAGGTGTTGGGGGCTACTCTAGAAGGTACAATATCAAAGCATTGACAAAACTCTAAGCAAAAACGATTTGGGGAAAAGTGAAGCCACATTCATTTACGAATAAGGGAGGAATCTAATGACCTTCAGACAAAGAAAACACATCCATAGGGGGACTCGAGAACTCTAAATCTACCCAGTCCCGTATATCCCATTCCTTTCTAAACTCATCTAGAGAGATAATAACGTAAACCATGATTCAATATGAAGAAAAGATGAAAAGGAAAGGATTCTTACAAATAGTTTAGGATTTAGCAAGAACTAGAAGACAGGAAGAACGATTGCACGAAAGCTCAAGAATTTACAATAAAAACTTAGAAGGTTTGAGGTAAGAGACAACTAAAAATTTACCGCCTTTTATAGATTGCCTCAAAAATCGACAAACGTAATGATTAAAGTGAAACGACAATTGAAATTATGCCGTCAACGAAAAAGGCGTATTTACCCTGAGACGGTTCACTAAAGTTCAGAATATTTACAAACATGTCGTCAACAAAGCATGCTACTAGCAAATATCAATAAAAGTTTACAAGTGTGGGAAGTCAGCAATTGACCAAGCATCAGGAATGCTCCATACTTTCAAGCAAGCATCAAGCATGGAACATTGGGGGCTTTTATTGATACCAAAAAATATCTACTCATGTGGACCAATCAGAAACGGGCACATGCCATCCAACATGGCAAAAATTCTAATCATAAAGATATAGACTCGTCGACCAGTGTTTTAAAAAGAGCGTAATAGCACGATTTGGGGCAAAAATGTGACGTAGCTCATCCAGTTTTGTGCGAGTCACTAATAACATGCGCTATTGATGACGTGGCACGCTATTTGAGCGCTATTTGGCGCTATTTAAACGCCATCTGTGTATTTAGTTTATTTGATAAAAACCTATCAAAACTACGTAGTTTTTATATTTTTTCATTTCTTTTTTTTAAAAATACATTAGACTTAAAACCTTTATCAATAAAAACCCTAACAGCAGATAAAACCCATGCCGTCTAAGAGACTTCATATTAACCTGTTTCAATCCATCCCGGCTGGAAAACCCCATGAAAAAAGGGTCGGTGACTTCATATTATTGCAAACCCGGCTAGAAAACCCCCTGGAAAAGGATCTGGCGCATAAAGAAGGTATGTTTTTGCAAACTCTCAACTTTTTTTTTCTTTTTTAACTTCAAAATCAAGTATATATTTGTTACTCCCATATTTTTTTCTGTTTTAACTTCAAAACCAGGGGTCCAGCAACTGTTTTTTAAGTTTGTCTTAGTTATTTTTTAACTTCATTTTTTCCAACTGTTTTTTATTTAGTATATCTTAGTTCTTTTTTGTTGGATTTAATTTTCAGTTTACAATGTCAAGAAAAGCTTTTGCTGGAAATATGTTTATGTAAAAGAGGGGGAAAAGGGTATATTTGAGACAATGTGATGGTGTGGTTTAGAATTATGTAGTAATTTATGAACTTATGACTTTCAAGTGATGGTGTGGATTTGTTTACTTTATTTGAAATACTTTTTTGAAGTTATTTATTTGCATTTTTAATTATAAAATTGAAATGCTCGAATTGCTTGTGCGATGCGCAACGCGCGACGCGATTTACATAACGCGTTCCTGGGACCAAAACGCAACACCTTGCACGAACACGATTTAAAACATAGTATCGACCAATATGTAGAATGTCGACCAAGATGAAGAATGTCGACAAGCAATGAGAAGATCAACCAACAGGGTCAGCAAAGCCCCAACAGTCATGTATATTATGAACGTAATTGCTGATACCAAAAATTATTTATCTACATGGACCATTCAGATACTGACACGTGTTATACTGTGGAGGATTAATCCTAGTCATTAAGGATGGAATACCGACCAACTCCAGGAATACCGACCAACACCAAGGATGCCGACCAACAATGACAGGAAAACACCAACAGTTATATACATTAATGATTGTACAGATGTAAATGTCTACGATATAAAGACAATCCATCCTTTGATATTCCAGATCTTGTACACCCCCTGAGGGCTATAAATACATTGCAAATCCTGCATGCAGGAAAAGACAAAAGAAGATGCAATTGAACAATCCAAAAGTAATACACAACAGTGGATGTAGTCTCTTCCTTTAAGCCGAACCACTTTAAAAATATTTTGTTTGTTTTACTTATATTTATCTATGATCAATTAATTAGCCTAGTCTAGTTTTTTGCATCAACAGATTGATGCCGTCTGTGGGAAATGATATTTCTAATCGATCTCACTCGATTAAACATCTAAATGGATGAAATTCCTGAATCAAGTCTCAGGAACGATGGTATTCTACCTTCTCCTTCTGCAAATAATTTAACCGGGATTCTGGCCAGTCTTACAAGAGGCCATGCAAAATACTATCAGGCTGCTTGCACAAACCCTCTAAGTCGGAGCACCTACTCTATCTGCTCAAGGAAATATTCCACCACCCCCATCAAGAGGTGGTTAGCTTATCCACTCGATATCAGCAAGAGATGTCTCCTACTATCCAAGGTCAGCTTCATTACTCAGGACATCAGACTCTTTTCATAGGCAGTCTTATTCTCCAGAAAGGCCAAGTGCCTTAGAAAGATTAAGTCGTTCATCTCCCTTCGATCATTTGGGACCCATGGGGAACAAAAATGTTCCTAGGGAAAGATCTGGTAATACTAGATGACCATTTGATCAAAAGGAAAGTACGACTCAATCTAAATCAAATGCCCGATGAACTGTTACTCGAATCGAGCAACGATTTCAAGAAGAAATCTCAGAAACTAATAAAGTTGTAATGCATAAATTCGATGTTGCCAATGATGCATGGAAAGGCTACATGCAGATATTAGAAGACAGATTGGGAGAAATGGCGAAGACAAGAAACCCAGTATAAAGAACTTTTATAAAATTATCTCCATTTGTGCAAGCAATTATGGATTTCCCTACTCCAGTAAAGTTCAAGGCTCCAGTAATAATGCCCAAATATGATGGAAAAATCGATCCAGTCCTCCATATATAACAATAACAGGCATTTGATGATATTTATGCCGTCCCCGACGAAATGAGGTGTAGAGAATTTTCTGGAACCATTATTGTATTTGCCCAAATCTGGTACAATGGTCTTCCTCGGTAATAAATTTCTAGCTTCAACCAATTGGCTGAGCTATTTATTAACAACTTTTTCTTTGGATAAAAGCCTGTGAAAAAGTTGGCACACTTACTTAGTGTGAGACAGAAAGAAAGAGAAACCACCAGAGATTACATCACTCGTTTTAATAACGAGAAACTAGAAGTAATAGATTATGAGGAGAAGACTGCAATACTACCCTCGTGAGTGGATTACTCCCCCAAAAAACTATATTACATCCTTTCTAAGTATCCTCCGAAGACAATGGTAGAATTGATGGTTAAAGCAGCAAAGATCATTAATGTCGAGGAAGCAATGGCAGCCAAGCTAGCTCGGGCAAAAAAGTTGGTGGTAAAAATGATAAGAAAGATCATAAAGAACCCAGAGAATACAAGGAATCAAGGTATTTTGGAGCGACTCAAGAAGTATAACGACTACACTCCACTAACTATAGGAATTCACCATGTTTTGTAGGAAATCAAGCATAATAAAGATGTGTGTTGGCCTAATAAGTTGAGAAGTTCCCCGGCCAAGAGAGACAAAACTAAATAATACGAATTTCACAGAGATCACGGTCACACAACGGAACGTTGCATAGCTCTTCAAAATGAGATTGAAACTCTCATCCGAAGAGGAAAACTGAATCAGTACGTTGATCGGCAGAACAACACAGAAGGTCGGTGTAGATCAAAATCTCCTTGCAAGCCTAGAGAGAAGAATAAAAGAACTCATAAAGATGATCAGGATGATGATGTCGATCTCCCTAAAAAAATGGCAACCAGAACGTGAGGTATTTTGTATCAATTTTGGTTCTTTTGAGTGCCAACAGATTATAGGTGGAGACGCAGGAGGAGGATATCATACAGCAAAGCAAAAAGCTTACCTCCATGAGGCACAAGCTTGCTCGTAATTATAGAGGATCAAACTTGCAGAGGAGGATCGACAAAGAAAGGTTAACGAAGATAAATTGGTAATTGGTTTTTCTAAAAATGACCTTTCAGGAGTACTGTATCCTCATGACGACCCACTGGTAATCAAAGTCAGAAAAGAAGAAATCATTATATCTAGAGTATTTTTAAATAATGGTAGCTCGACGAATATCATGTTCTATCCTTGTTTTAGCAACTAAGATTTTAAACTCAGCCAATTAGAGCCTTATCATCGACCACTGATGATGCTAGAATTAGCACCACCAGGTAAGGTGTTTTCAAGCTCAATCTAAGAACAACAATGGCAGCATAGTTACGTAAAAGGTAGGAGAATAAGATGAGGAGAAGAGGAGAGAGCACCAGAATATAAGTGGTTCAGCCTAAATTGGCCTACGTCTACTGTGTGTGTGAATAACCTCACTGTAATAAGGCACTGATGGCCATGGATAAATTTCCTCAAGCTCTCTCTCTCTCTACTGTGTATCTAGACAGAGTTTCAGCTAGGGTTATATCTTTTGGATACTTTACAAGGTAGAGGATGACCTCTATATATAGTACCTAGGGGGTGTAATGTACCTCCCATGCATGTAATGTGCATGTGTGTGGTTGCCTCACCAATATGGGAAAGCCATCTGTCACTGTCACATGTAGAGAATGATGATGCAATATTCTCCCCACGTGTGGGGAATAATCTTGTTATAACTGATTTGTGTCCACGTGCCCTTATCCAAATATCAGCAGATGCTCGGCTATCGCGCCTGATATATGACCTCGGCCTGGTAGAGGCCGAGGTTGGTAAGTCTAGTTGCTCGTTCAGTCCGAGGTGACCATGGGGGTCTCGGCTTAATCCTAGCCGAGACAATGGACGTGGTCGGCCTGAGCCGAGGTTGAGCTGGTGTGTTTTGAGCATCGACTAATGTCTTGATGAGGTTGCTGGTGGCTTCTTACAAGCTCGGCCTATGTCTGGCCGAGGTTGCCATTCACAGGTGTACGAGAGTGATGCTGGTCCTTGTGATGCATGCGATGTTCCTTCGAGAGGCTGGTGGTAGTGTCGGCCTGGGCCGACCTTACTATGGTCGAGTGCTGATGCTGCATGCCCAAGGCTTCTCCAATGTCGGCCACGGTCTCGGGCGAGGTTGGTGCCTCCGCGTCGAGGTCACACTTGGGGCATATCAATCACCCCCAGCCCTTAGTGACATGCGAAAGCAGGTGACTGTGGGATTTGCACACCTTCGAGGCCTTTCCAATATGAGCCAGTATTTGTTTGACACTTGTCCAGTGTTGAAGTATGGCTTGCTTGGCAAGCGTGCGCTGTCAGTCGCCCCTTAGGGCTCCCAAGGCAATGATGGGCCTTGGGAATCGCGCCTGTATATTTAAGGGTTTTTAACCCTCATTTTTCCCTCCATCCTCAATTCTCTTTCTCCTGTATGATTTGCATTCTAAGTGTTTCTCTCTCTAAAGGCATTCTCTTCACGATTCCACTGCAGTAAGAAGATCGAATTGCTTCAAGGCATTCTTGGCCACGGCCATTCCTAAATTTTCATGGAAGTTTGAAGGCTGTTTGAGACTACAAGGGTGGTGATTTCATGCCGCGGATGATAATTTGAGGGACCGCGGCCATTTGGCACGGTATGACGCAGACGGATTGTAACAATTCCCGGGAATGATTATTGAAATCCTACCATGCCGCGGCTTCTATCCTAAACAGTTGATTATCTAAATTCTAATCATTTTTAGGATCAAACTCACAGAATACGAAGAGTTCGATTATGAACACCAAGAACAGATGTATGTATTTCATATGTATCATACGTGGGAAAAAACAAAATCTTAGATTTCTAGCAAATGAACCAGAAAAAGCAAAATCATATCAAAAGGGAAGAAAACTGTAAATTTCAAAGGCTTTTACGAAAGTATGGTGGTTGAAAAATCACCTGGAAATGAAGAAACTCGCAATAATCAGCTTCAGACCGCCTTGAACCGTCGCACACCGCCTCGGAAGGTTGCCGGAATATGCAAGAGAGAGAGTGTATAGTTTCGCTCTCGATGTGCTCTCAAAAGTTTTGGAAACGTAATGAAGTCCACGGCCAGAAACAATTAATATAAGGGAGCGCGGAAGACGAATCGTCGCTTTGGAAGCACCACGGCACCTAGGCTACTGAGTCGCAGTCCCAATTGATCTCCCTTGGCACTACGGCTTAGGGGCTTATTGATAGTACAAATATAGCACCCTGCCGCGGAATGTATTCTTCTCCAGGTCGCAGGCATCATAGGTCAAACAGGCCGCGGCCAGACCTCATTCAGGGCGCGGCCAGAACTCACTTGGCACGGCATCCCTTCAGGACTAGATGGAATGGGGTGCAGCCCTATCCATTGTAGGTCGCGGAGCTCCATCGTATGGTGCGCGGCACCCCTCCATCATCTTGCAACACTGCTTGCTTTGCAGGCCGCACCCCCTTTATTCGCAACTGCTACAGACTTAGTATACGCCACGTGCTTAGGACATGTGACTCAACACATTTCCTCATAAATAGAGGACCACACCTAGAAGGAAAGGAATCGATTCCATACCCGACCAGGGCAGGCTCTGCAATACATATTCTCTCTACATGACCTCAACATATCTCTTGGAGGCCACACATCTACATCGTAGCCACCTCCCGAGCTCACCGAAATCTGCAATACCGCCATGTATTCACCTTTATTCTCATACTTGTACGCCTCTTCAGGCATGATTATATTGTACAATGCAACGCACATAATGAGAATGGAGCAACACAGTGGATGTAGGCCTATTTTAAAGGCTGAACCACTCTATATCGTGTCTTCTCTCTATTTGCTTGCTTTACTTGTTTAACACACACTTTACTCTTGACTTGCTGGTATGGGAACGCCTTATGGCCTATTTCTCGTATCATCAACCACTAATAGGCTTTGCATGTGAGAAAGTCTTCCCTTTGGGAACCATTAAAATGGAGATAATGATAGGCACCTATCCAGCTAGCCGAACAGAGAAGATCCATTTCTTTGTAATGGATAAAAACGTCCATCCAGCTTACAATATAATCATGGGAAGAGTAGGGCTAAAGAAGTTCGAAGCAGTACCATCCACTGTTCATCAGTGTCTAAAATTCCCTACTAATTTTGGTGTGGGAATTGTGAAAGGTGATCAGAAAGTAGCTCGGGAGTGTTACTATTCTTCTACCGAGCAATAAGACTTGAAAGAAATAAAGAAGAAAATGACTACCTACCAAGTGGATACTCCTGAGCTTGGTGAAGAATCTGAGGTTGAAACCTTAGATCCAAGATAGGAAGCAGAGCTAGTAAAGGGACAGATTGTGGAAGCAACTGAAAACATTATGTTAGATGATGATAAATTAGAACGCACCATTCAAATAGGGACAACATTGGATCTTGTTCTTAAACAGTAACTAGTGAGCTTCCTTAAATAGAGAAAGTATGTGTTTGCCTAGAGTTATGAAGACATGCCTAGGATAGATCCCAATTTCCTTTATCATGAGCTCAACGTAAACAAAGAAGTTAAACCAGTCAAATAAAGGCGAAAATTATTCATCCCCGAGAAGAACCAATCCATACAGGAAGAGGTTGAAAAGTTTCAGAAAGCATCTTTTATTAATGAAGTGAAATACCCAGACTGGTTGGCCAATGTAGTTATGGTCAAAAAGAAAAATAAAAAATGGAGAATGTTTGTAGACTTCACGGATTTAAATAAAGCATGCCTAAAGGATCACTTTCCTTTGCCCCGAATAGATCAGCTCGTGGATGCTACATCAGGACATGAGTTTCTCAGCTTTATGGATGCTTATTCTGGTTATAACCAGATAAAAATAAAATTCGAGGACGAGAAAATCACTTCTTTCATCACTCCCCGAGGAACATATTGTTATAATGTTATGCCTTTTGGTTTAAAAAATGCAGGTGCTACATATCAAAGGCTGGTCAATAAGGTGTTCAAGGAATAGATAGGCAAGAATATAGAAGTCTACGTAGATGATATGCTTACAAAAAGAAAAAAGGCATCCAATCACATTGCCGACCTCAACCAGACTTTTTATCAACTTGAGAAGCACCAGATAAAGCTGAATCCAACCAAATGTGTTTTTAGAGTACAAGAGGGAATGTTCATCGGGTACATAGTTAACCAAAGGGGAATCAAAGAAAATCCAGACAAGATCAAGGCACTAATTAAAATGTAATATCCAAGTTGTAAGAAGATGTGTAAAGACTGACCGGACAAGTAGCGACCTTGAACAGATTCATGTCTCGAGCTACAGATAGATGCCTGTCGTTCTTCAAGGTGCTAAAAAAAAGCTTTGAATGGGCTGAAGAATGTGAAAAATCTTTTGGGGAGTTGAAAAAGTATTTGAGGTCACCTCCATTGCTCTCCCAACTAATTACAGGTGAAAGTTTGTATCTGTACTTAGTTGTTTCTGAATCGGCAGTAAGTTCTGCATGAATTCGAGAAGAGAATAGAGTTTAAAAACTCGTATACTATACCAGTAAGGCCTTCCGAGGAGCAAAAATTAGATGGCCTCATTTGTAAAAATTGGCGTTAGCATTGATTGAAGCATCTAAATACATGAAACCCTATTTCCAAGCCCATGCAATCATAGTTTACACTAATATGCCTCTGAGGCAGGCTTTACATAAACCAGAGAAATCTGGTAGATTAATGTACTGGGCTGTGGAATTGGGGGAGCGTGATATCATATATAAACCAAGGTATTATATAAAGGCCATGTAGTGGTGGATTTCATAGCGGAGTTCACCTACTCTGAGGTCCACGAGTAACAGAGTAATAAGGCAGAACAAGAATCAGAAGAAAGTAATATTACCAAGAAAGCTCCCGAAGAACTTTCTTCAGAAGAAGCAAATGTAGACCTACCAGACTCCTCTTCCTGAACACAAGAGATAACCAGGAAGTATGAAGAAGCAAAGAGAAAAATATTCCACTACGGGAGTTTAAGAGATCAAGCATTCGACAATAACGTCCCTATATGGAACTTATATGTTGATGGGTCATCTTGTTCAACCGGCAGTGGAGCATGTATAATACTTAATACTTCTAATGGTATTGATATTAAGTATGAACTATATTTTTAATTCCAGGCTTCAAACAATGAATCAGAGTACGAAGGTCTTAGCGTAGGACTAAGTTTAGCCCACTCATTGAGTGTCGAGCAAGTTGTGGCACACAATGACTCTCAACTGGTAGTAAACCGAACACTGGGTTTATATGGAGCTAAAAGAGAATTGACAACCAGGTATTTATCCAAGGAAATAAAAGTCATTACAAAATTACCAACCGTTTAGATGGATGGAATCCCAAGGTTAGAAAATGCCCGAGGTGATGCCCATGCGCGACTAGCCTCTGTTACCAGAATTGAACTCCAACGAACTATCTCTCTTGAGATTTTGGCCAATAGGATCATAGATGAAGATTTAATGATCAATTTCATTGTTATAGATATGGGTCCATCCTGGATAGATCCCATTAGAGCATACATTGAAGAAGGAACTGTATCGACAGATATGGTGGAACCAAAGAAGTTGAAATACAAAGCAACTCGGTATGTTAGATAAGGGTGTTCTGTATAAGAGAGGACTAACAATCAATTTTCAGCACTGTGTGCATCCATCAGAGGTCCAAGATATAATTTAGGAGGTGCATGAAGGGTCATGTGGAGCTCACATAGCAGGTAGAACTGTTCTGCAAAGAATCAATACTCAAGGGTATTACTGGCCAACAATACGAGCAGACTGTGTAACTTTTACCAAGAAGTGTGATAAATATCAGCGATTTTCCACAATTCACAAAATTCTACAGGCTGCTCTCACTTCACCATGGCCATTTTCCATGTGGGGTATAGACCTGATCGAGCCACAGCTAACCACCCGAGGAAGACTTAGATACCTAATGGTCACCGTGGATTATTTTACAAAATGGGTGGAGGTAGAGCCTTTAATAGATATGCCTTATGAAAAGGTCTATCAATTCATATGGAAAGACATCATTTGTAGGTATGGGTTGCCCTATGGTTTCATTGTCGACCATAGAACACAGTTTGACAATGATGAGTTCACAAATTACTATACTCAATCCAATATTCAAAAATTACATTCTGCTCCAGACATCCTCAGAGTAATGGACAAACTGAAGTTACGAACAAAACCTTGCTTAATGGGTTGAAGAGAAAGCTTAATAATGCAATGGAAATTGGATAAACGAGCTACACTCTATCTTGTAGGCATACAGAACAACACTGTGAACAGCAATTGGAGAATCCCCATATAGGTTAGCATTTGGGACTAAAGTTGTCATTCCTGCCGGAATAGTCTTACCATCCCATAGATTTTTAAATTTTAACTGTCTTGTAAGTAACCTAATGAGAAGGTTGGATCTAGACATGTTGGAAGAAGTAAAAGAAGATACTGCCCTGCGCAATGCGGCTTATCAGCAAAGAACAACTCGTTTTTACAATAAAAGGATAAAACCGACCAACTTAAAGGAATGAGATTACGTATTAAAGAAAGTGCTGCAGAAAAATAACAAGCTTGAAGCCAATTGGCATGGGCCCTATCATGTTTCAGCAGTGATCCGACCTGGAACCTATCGAATTGACACCTTGGAAGGGGAAGAATTAAAAAACCCATGGCATGCAGAGCATCTCCGAAAGTATTATCAATGATGTTATAACCAATTTTCAACTTGCAATATTAATTAAATCTTCAGTTTCTTTCCATTTTTGTTGTTCATTTTTTTTGGAGTACTCGTGCTATGCACTATATTAGCTTGATAAAAAGTTATAAATCATTGCTCGGATCAGATTGTTGCTCAGCTCAGCAAATATTGACTTAAAAGTTGATCGACGGAAGCAATACATTGCTCAGAGCAACAACAAACTTGATTGTTGATACACGAAGTCCAAGTCAATATGATGATAAATCCTCAAGAAACTTGGTCCACAGACATAAGGATAGAACAAGATCTTTATCCTACTGGGAAAAGTACAGGAAGAATGTTATAAATGTTCCTCAAAGGGAATGTAAGCAAATATTCCACAAACGTCTGGTCACACCACTGGTATTTAATGTAAAAATTCAATACTTAGATACATTAGTAAAACCTTTGGAGACACATGGGTAACTAGCTCTAAATTTAGGTTTTAATCTAAGTATGCTAGTAGAACCTATATATTTATCTAACTAGATCTAAATTTAGATTTTAATCTAAGTATACTAGTATAACATCTGCACTCATTGATCATTGATACTCAACTTAATCAAAGTGTATCAATAGAATTAATGATAAAGAAAGGACTAACATTCAACATAAGATAAGTTAATCAAATTTTAATTTCATTAAATCAAAGTAACTACATAAATGTGTTAACAAAACAAAGTACAAGGCTTCATACTACAAGTCGTTTCCCTTCAGTTTTTAAAACAAGATTCATTCCTGCAAGAGGATCATCTAAAGTAAAAGGAGAGTTGATGAAGTTAAAATCCTAAAGCATTCTGGTATTGCTGCTACTAGGACGATCAAGAAGGTGAAGAGGTTGGATTATCTCTAATTCATCATGAAGCTCGTAATCTCCCAAGTATTTTGAAATCAAGCATTGAGGAATACGATGAACAGGAATCCCATTGACATCAATTTTAAAATGAGGATTGTCAATCTCAAGCAAGCCTGGATTATACCAGTCCCACAATAAACTATTCTGATCCACTTTCATCGCTGTCAAAGCATTTATCCAACTCCAGTTATAGCTCTCATTCTTAGCTTGTTGAAGCTTATCATTAAGGTGCCCCAAAGCTTCATGATACCCGTCCATCCAGACTTCCCTTGATTATTTATAGAATTGAAAGGTTAATTTGTCAACCTGAGAATGCAGTTTCTTCAACACTCCATCCTTAGCTTGTAATTGAGAAGATTGGGTGGATAGTTGTTCAAACAAGGTCTGTAGCTTTGGGGACATCTCAGCAATAGCTTGATCTTTAGCTTTTAACTGTGTAGCTTGATTGGAAAGGGCCTATTGGGACTTAACTTCCTCTGCAGTACCTCGGCCAGGTTTGACCCTATCTCGGGAAGATGAAGAAGTAGGTTTTATTTTCTTCAGAGCCTCCAACACCTCACTCAACCTTGCATTTTCAGCCTCCAAGAAGGAATAACCCTAATCTATTGTAGCAACAACAGAAGTGTATGACTTCAAGGTATCAAGTTCATCTCTCAAGTTATTATTTTCTTCCTCTAGAAGCTTGGAAATGTCCCTTGCTTCATCCACCTCACGTTTCAACAGGAATTCTTGTCTTTGGAAATGAGAAGAAAATTTATCCAACTTTTGCTCAAAGCCCCAGCCTTCACTAAGGGCTTGGAATTTTTTCTCACAATCCTCATGTAAAAGTTCCCTAGCTTCATTATGCTCCTCTTGTAACTCTTCAATCATTTCAAAGTATGCATCGTTGTTGGCCACTGCACGATCAAGAAGACACTTCAGATGAACATAGGCCTCTTTGGCCTGCTCGAATATCCCTTCCCCGAGAAACTACAGTAGGTCGGCATCAGTTAGGGATAAGTGACCCGCTTTGAAAATCTCATTACAACTCTGGAGTAGCTCGAAGTCAGTAGATGAGAAGTATTCTAATTTATCTATAAAATATTTAGAAAAAGAGAGTCATGAATCAACAAGATGCGGAGTATTAAAAAACACAAGCAGAGGAACGGAAATATTTCTCTTTTCATACATCTTTAAAAAAGAAAAAAGTATAACTATTAAAAAAGAAAACAAAATGTGCTTGGTTTTACACCTTCTTCTTATCTGCTTCAGGATTAACTGAAGAAGAAGCAGGAACTGAAAGAGGAGGAGGATTAACTTTGGAGGACGCAGTAGAATCAACATCCTGGTGTTGATCGGCAGATTCCACCATTATCAAAGATTCACTAGAACCCCCATTGAAGCCCTTATACCTTTGACTCACTTGAGTCTATATTGTATAAGTGCTCATCTAGTTTGGAAATTGTGACAAAATTATATCCATCCTAGAAACCAAAGAGCCTCAGAAATTGCCATGCCTATTCATCTCTCTTTCTTGTAGTAATCAAGAGACTATTGCCAACACTCACACACTTAGAATTCAATTCATGCATGTCATATTGAATTATAATGTGTGTACATGTGTTGAGTGTGTTTAAATCCCTCAATTTGATTTTTAATAATTTTTTGGGATTTTTTAAACATTTTTTAAAACATGTTTTAATAATTAAAACTTGATTTAAAAAGTTTTGGGGTCAATCTCTTAATATTATTTGTTGTATATTATGGCCTAATGTTACCTTGGGTAGAATCCAAAAGCGCCAGAGACTTCAGGGTATTCTTTGTAATTAGTTTGGACGCGCATTTTACATCCCTTAATTGGCCAACACCTGTCTGCCTCTTATTGGTTGGAGGTGTGTTTCTTTACTGAGACAATAGCCGCGTGTGTTATCATCCCATGGATCATTTCTTATCAATGGTCTGCATGTTGCCTTGATGAATCCCCGTGTAACTTTTTAAGCCAATCAGCGTTCGTTTAAGCACCGCCTTGTGTGAGCCCTTGGATTCAAGTCAATTTAAATTGACTCGATCTCAGCCCTTGGTTTTGATCAGATATCTCGAACCTTCTCCTCCCACTATAAAAAGGACCCTTCCCTCAGACTTCGAAGACTTTTGCCATTTCATTTCCTTTGAGAAATTAAGAGAGAAGAGAGAGAAGAGAGAAAAACAGAGAGAGAAGAGAGAGAGTTAGAAACCCTAACTTCATTCATCTAAATCCTCTTCAAACCTAACCCAAACACCATATCCAAAAACACTATCCTGAGTGTTCTTGAGTGTTTGAGAGTTTGAGTTGTGTTATTTCTAGTTGATGTAACCTTGTGTTCGTGAGATCTTGTTTCCAACTTAGACTTTTACTTGGATCTAGTTTCTAATTTCATAGAAATCTCAGATCTGAGTTTTTCATGTTACATTACACTTAGTTTCTTCTTATTTCTCATCTTGAGAAATATATTGTTGATTATTTTCTCTAAAACGTTTTCTTACTTTGAAATCAACAATAAATGCTTTCTGGTTATTGTTCTTGTAAAACTAAACCTTTGACCTAGTTTGGAATCTCACTTGGAGGTTTTCAATCTCGAAAAGTTTCTCTAAATTTTGAGATTGATTAAGACCTTGTCTGTCTTCCTATCAAGGTATCCGTGGATTCTGGGATGATTTGAAAGGTCAAATAAGGTTCAAAGTTTTGTAAGAAGAAAGAAAAGAAAAGATCACAGCATATAGTGTAACTGTAATTTGTTAGGACTGTTTGTACTTAATAAGTGTGTGTGTGTGTGTGTGCATGCATGTGTTAGAAAGCACCTCCACAAACACTTACACCCTACAACACGAAAAGTGTTGGTAATAAGATCTTGTGATCATAAGTCGACGTAAAGTGCTGGAACAAATAAGGAGTTGACAAACTGAGAGAACTACAACTACAATCAGAACTGCAGAGAAGTTATAAGGACACCAGAGGGTACATTCCTAAACTTATATAGGTCTGAGTTATTTGCATGTTAGTTATATAGGTTGTAACTCATAAATTTGTTTTAGTGGATTTTTCATTTTACTCCGTAGAGGGAGTCATGGATGTTTTCTCAATTGGTGAGGTTTTACCACGTAAAAAATTGTGAACAGAATCTTTCTACATTTTCTCATCTCAGTCTTGGTTGTGCTGTGTTTAAAACTTGTTTAATCTCTCTTTTAAACTTGTTGCTTAAATCTTGAACAAGATCTCGTACATACTATTTTATTAAACACATCTTGTGATTAATCCTTTTTGATTTAAGAAAAGAGTTTCTTTAAAAAACAACTCGGAGTTACTTAAATAGTTTATTTTCAATAAACGACTTTAGTAACATATTTTTTTTCAATTGGTATCAGAGCTTGGTAAAACTGCTTTTAAAGAGATCCTGTGTTTCTGAAATTATTTTCTGAAAATCAAATATGGACGAGAAAAATGAAAGATTTGGTAACTTGACCAGACCTCCAATCTTTGATGGAACCAATTTTGCTTACTGGAAAGTAAGGATGATTGCTTTCATTCAAGAAACATTGGGAGATGATGTCTGGGACATTGTTGAAAATGGTTATACTTTTCCTACTAAACCAGCCAACGAAGGAAGTAATGAGAGAGTTAAGAAAGCTTTAAGTGAGTTCACTCAAGAAGAGAAACAAGTTTCTCGAAATAATAACAAAGGAAAGAATGCCATATTTATGTCTATAAATGAACATGAGTTCAAAAGAATCTCATCCTGTACCACTTCTAAGGAAGCTTGGGACACCTTAGTCACTGCTCATGAAGGAGATACTAGAGTTAAGGCTGCTAAAACCCAAATGCTTATCCAGCAGTATAGCTCCTTAATTATGTCTGAGACTGAATCATTTGATGACTTTTATATGAACCTGACTGATATTGTGACCAAACTGCATGCTAATGGGATAACCTATGATAGACAAGAAATTGTATCTAAAATTCTGAGATCATTACCACAAAAGTTTGATAACAAAAGATATGCTATTGAGGAAATGTGTGATATAAATCTCACTCCTGGATTACTCAGTAGTAAATTAAGAACTGTGGAAATGGAACTGGAATTTAAGAAGCAATTAACCCAATCCCATAGGAAACATACTAGTTCCAATCTAAGCTTCTCTTTTAAATTGATTAAGCCTGAGTTTAATACTTCCAATGATGAATCTGATGAGGACTGCGATATAGAGAGTTTGGACAATCAGATTGCCTTAATGACAAAACAGTTCAAGAAAATCATTAAGTTTAGAAACAAAGTGGCTAATAAACAAGGCAAGTCAAATTATCCAACTCCCTCTAGTCACAGACCTCATGAGAAAAATAATGACAAAAATCACAAGGACTCTCATATCAGACCTAATAGAGACCTTAAGAAGACTGAATGCTATAGATGTGGTAAACTGGGACACATTGCACAAGACTGTAAAGTTAATTTGAACACTCAAAACAAACACACTAGAACTAACATCTGCAAAACATGGGATGATTTAAGTGACTCTGAAAATGAGGAACCTGAGTCATCAGATGTTTTTGATCCTTGCATGTCTTTCTTTGCCAAGATTATTTATAATGATGACATGCCTATGTTTATTAATGAGGATGAACCAAATAATTCTATGACTGATACTTCGAATGTGGTCATTACTGGTTTAGATGCTTTGATTACTGAGAATGTTGCATGTTCTACCTCGGGGTGTGTGAGTCAAAGGGAATGCGATAATGACGATGCTAATGGGTGTGTGAGTTCTAAGAATGAAGCCTTAGGGGTCACTTCACACACCACACTTAGTGATTCGGACAATGAAGACCTCCCAGACATTCACACACTTTACACTAAGACTCTCAAGAAAAGCGCTAGACTAGAAAAGACTGTTAAAGACCTTACCAAGAAATTGGAAGATCTAAGCCTGATGGTTAAACTGAATGCTGAAGAGTACACTACCCAATGTTTAACTCATGAAAGTGAAATTAAAGTTTTTGATGAAAAACTGAAAAATTTGACTGAAATAAATGAAATTCTGGAGAAAAAATACAAAGGGACGTTGTTAGAATTGGAACAAACCAAAGAAAAGACAGCAACTGTTTTCAAAAAAATTATAAAATTTGAAAAGAATTCTAACTGTTTTGATGAATTTGTTGTTGAATCTAAAACCAATTCTAATGATCGAACTGGCATAGGATTTTGTCCCAATTTGAAAACGCAAACAAAACCTTTTGAACCTATCAAGTTTGTGTCAGGAGGCAAAAGACCTATTGAAACATGCCCAGATTTTCAGTCCCAAAAAACTGAGTTTGATTTAAAACATCAAAACTTCAACATTGGGGAATCAAGTTGCTCTAAGCATAAAAGTTCACCTAAGGCTAAATACGTCTGCCCTTTTATCAGAAAGAGTGAACCTACTTACAAACCTGTACTACCCAGGAATAAAGTTCAGACTAGAAACTTTTCAAAACCTCTGTTTAGAGACTTTCCTAAGGATACCCCCATCTTGAGCAATCTTTATTGCTCCTACTGTGGCATATATGGTCACTCTTTCGATGGATGCTATGATAGGAGACTTGTTAAACCTATCTATAATCCTTGTACTTACCAGAACTTTAACTATTCTAGGAGGAGTCGAAACAATTATATACTTCCTAGACAGCCAGATAAAAACTCTAACTATAGAAAGAGAAAGACCAAACTTAAAAGAACATTTCTTAGAAGGAATCCTAAGCCCTTTCCTAAACCAAATGCTCAAGTCTTTCACAAAATTTAAAATCATGCGCAAAACATTTTTCAGCAAAAATCTAATACTCGCAAATTTTATCAGTTGAGAGCTAATAAGCGCAAGATGAAAACTAGAGCAATTTGGATTAGAAAATATAATCTATTACCTCAGATGGAGTGTAATATTGTTGTTACTTCTTTAAAAGCCGAACACACATCATCTGGTTGGTATTTAGACTCTGGATGTTTAAAGCACATGACTGGAGATGAATCTACACTTTTAAACAAAACCAGCTTTGCTGGTGGTAAAGTCATTTTTGGTGATGGAGTTTCATCTCAAATCATAGGCAAAGGAACTCTCCAAGAAGATGGGCTTCCTATTCTTAAAAATGTTCTTATAGTTAAAGGTCTAAAGGCCAACTTACTTAGTATTTCGTAATTTTGTGACTCAAACCATAATGTTACCTTTTCAAAGAACAATTGCAAGATTTTAAATGAAAAAGGTGAATGCATAATTACTGGATTCAGAACTCCTGACAACTGCTACACTGTCAAGAACAATTCTGAAATTTGTAATGTTGCCAGAATGGATGACAACGAGATATGGAATAACAGAATGGGTCACATAAATTACGATATCTTAGTAAATTGTCTACTCACGACATAGTAAGAGGAATTCCAAAAATTAAACCCATTCATAATATTGTTTGTGGTTCATGTCAAGAAGGTAAAATTGTTAAGGCCCCTAATAAGAAAGTCAAAGATATTCTCACCTCTAATCCCTTAGAACTCATCCATATGGACCTAATGGGTCCTTCCCAAACTGTTAGTCTTTGTGGTCACAGTTATATCTTAGTTATGGTTGATGACTTCACCAGATTTGCTTGGGTAGCCTTTTTAAAACAAAAGTCTGACACTTTTCAAACCTTCCTAAAAATTCTTCTTAGGATTGAAAATGAAAAAGACACTCAAGTAAATAGAATCCGTAGTGATAGAGGTGGTGAATTCAAAGACACTGGCATTATAGAATACTGTGACTATAATGGTTACAAACACGAGTTCAGTGCTCCTAAGACTCCTCAACAAAATGGAATCGCCGAGAGAAAGAATCGTACCTTGCAAGAGATGGCACGTGTCATGTTACATGCCAAGAATTTACCTAAATACTTTTGGGTAGAATCTATTCGTACTGCGTGTCACATCATTAATAGGGTCTATCTTAGAAAGAATTCTAAACAAACCCCTTATGAACTTTGGTACAATAAAAAGCCTAATCTCAAATATCTTAGAACCTTTGGCAGTACTTGTTATGTATGCAAAGATAGGAAACACTTATCTAAATTTGAGAGCCGGGGAGATAAAGCCATATTTCTAGGATACTCGCCTAACATTAGAGCTTATCGAGTGTATAATCTTCGCACTAAAACCATTATGGAATCCATAAATGTAATTATTAGTGACACTACTGTAGAAAGCAAGACTGGTGAATTACCTATTGAAGAAGAGTCTTCAAATATTTTAGAAAATGACCCTTCTGAAATAGATAATTCATTACCTATTGAGACACCTGAAGTACCTAACTGGGTTTCTAAAGATCATCCCATAAACAACATAGTTGGCAACCCTAGTGAGCCAGTGCGTACACGATCCCAACTTAGAAATTATGCACATTATGCATGTTTTGTTTCCCTTGTGGAACCAAAGAATGTAAATGAGGCATTGAATGACTCTCACTGGATTTCTGCTATGCAGGATGAACTTTTACAATTTGTCATTCATGATGTATGGAATCTTGTTCCACGTCCTGATCACAAAAAGGTTGTTGGTACTCGTTGGATTTTCAAAAATAAAACTGATGAAAATGGGATAATAATTAGAAATAAAGCTAGATTAGTTGCTCAAGGATACTCCCAAATAGAAGGAATTGATTTTAACGAGACCTTTGCCCCTATTACTCGTTTAGAATCAGTTCGTCTGTTTTTCACTATAGCTTGTCACATACGTTTTACATTATATCAAATGGATGTCAAATCTGCGTTCCTTAATGGAATACTGGCTGAGGAAACCTATGTAGAACAACCTAAAGGGTTCATTGACCCTAAATATCCAAATAATGTATTTCGTCTGAAAAAGGCTTTATATGGCCTTAAACAAGCTCCTAGAGCTTGGTATGAGCGTCTTTCCAGTTTTCTTTTGGATAAAGGTTTCAAAAGAGGTGGAAATGACCAAACTCTATTTGTCAAACATTTTGACAAACACATTACTATTGCTCAAGTATATGTAGACGATATTATATTTGGATCAACTTCTACCTCAGAAGTAAAATCCTTTTCTGAAATTATGAGTAAAGAATTTCAGATGTCCCTTATGGGGGAGTTGCAGTTCTTCCTAGGTCTCCAAGTCAAACAAAATCCAGAAGGATTATTTGTTTCGCAATCTAAGTACGCTTTAGAGATTGTTAAGAAATTCGGCCTCGAGAGTGCTAAAGATGCTAACACACCTATGAGTACTACGGTAAAATTGTCAAAAGATGAAAATGGAAAATCTGTAGATCCTACTCTATATCGTAGTATGATTGGCACTCTACTCTACCTTACTGCCTCGCGTCCTGATATCATGTATGCTGTGTGTGTATGTGCTCGTTATCAAAACAACCCTAAAGAGAGCCATTTGAATTCTGTTAAACGTATAATTAAATATGTTAAAGACACTCAAAATCTAGGACTTTGGTACACTAATGACACACCAAGCACTATTATTGGGTACACTGATGCTGATTGGGCTGGATGTACTGATGATAGTAAAAGCACTTCAGGAGCATGTTATTATATTGGTAATAACTTGGTAGGATGGAGTAGTAAAAAATAAAACTGCACATCACTCTCGACTGCTGAATCTGAATACATAGCCGCTAGTAGCTGTTGTGCTCAATTATTGTGGCTTAAACAAATGCTAAGTGATTATGGTATTCAAGAAAACCAATTGCATCTCTATTGCGATAATCAAAGTGCAATTAATATTTCTAAAAACCCTGTTCAACACTCGCGAACAAAGCATATAAAAATAAGACATCATTTTATACGCGAATTAGTTGAAACTAAGGAATTATAAATCAATTATCTTCCTACTGATCTACAACTCCCAGATATGTTTACCAAACCTCTAGATTATAATAGATTCATTTCATTACGTAAATCTATTGGTATGGTTTGTGCTGAGTAATACCTTTGCTGCTTATCCAAGTTTTTCCCTTTGTCCATTTGAGACAAAATGGGAGGAAATTTGAGTCTAATAATCTCTTACATATTCTAAACAGCTTGATCTTAGTGATTCATTGCAGGTATTCCTTTTTGTACAGTCATTCTCAACTGATGTATTAGGGTATTAAATTGTAAATAGTTGAGTTATGTACTTTTTGATTTCTAGGTTTTGGGTAGATAGAACTTTGATAGGACTAAGTTTTTTTTATTTTTGTTGCCCTACGAGTCCTAGTTGACTCAAAGGAGATTTTGTTTCATATTTCCAAAGGGGAGATTGAAGCGCTTATACCTTTGACTCACTTGAGTCTATATTGTATAAGTGCTCATCTAGTTTGGAAATTGTGACAAAATTATGTCCATCTTAGAAACCAAAGAGCCACAGAAATTGCTATGCCTATTCATCTCTCTTTCTTGTAGTGATCAAGAGACTATTTCCAACACTCACACACTTAGAATTCAATTCATGCATGTCATATTGAATTATAATGTGTGTACATGTGTTGAGTGTGTTTAAATCCCTCAATTTGATTTTTAATAATTTTTTGGGATTTTTTTAACATTTTTTAAAACATGTTTTAATAATTAAAACTTGATTTAAAAAGTTTTGGGGTCAATCTCTTAATATTATTTGTTGTATATTATGGCCTAATGTTACCTTGGGTAGAATCCAAAAGCGCCAGAGACTTCAGGGTATTCTTTGTAATTAGTTTGGACGCGCGTTTTACATCCCTTAATTGGCCAACACATGTATGCCTCTGATTGGTTGGAGGTGTGTTTCTTTACTGAGACAATAGTCGCGTGTGTTATCGGCCCTTGGATCATTTCTTATCAATGGTCTGCATGTTGCCTTGATGAATCCCCGTGTAACTTTTTAAGTCAATCAGCGTTCGTTTAAGCACCGCCTTGTGTGAGCCCTTGGATTCAAGTCAATTTAAATTGACTCGATCTCAGCCCTTGGTTTTGATCAGATATCTCTAACCTTCTCCTCCCACTATAAAAAGGACCCTTCCCTCAGACTTCGAAGACTTTTGCCATTTCATTTCCTTTGAGAAGTTGAGAGAGAAGAGAGAAAAACAGAGAGAGAAGAGAGAGAGTTAGAAACCCTAACTTCATTCGTCTAAATCCTCTTCAAACCTAACCCAAACACCATATCCAAAAACACTATCCTGAGTGTTCTTGAGTGTTTGAGAGTTTGAGTTTTGTTATTTCTAGTTGCTGTAACCTTGTGTTCGTGAGATCTTATTTCCAACTTAGACTTTTACTTGGATCTAGTTTCTAATTTCATAGAAATCTCAGATCTGAGCTTTTCATGTTACATTACACTTAGTTTCTTCTTATTTCTCATTTTGAGAAATATATTAAATGCTTTCTGGTTCTTGTTCTTGTAAAACTAAACCTTTGACCTAGTTTGGAATCTCACTTGGAGGTTTTCAATCTCGAAAAGTTTCTCTAAATTTTGAGATTGATTAAGACCTTGTTTGTCTTACTAGCAAGGTGTCCGTGGATTCTGGGATGATTTGAAAGGTCAAATAAGGTTCAAAGTTTTGTAAGAAGAAAGAAAAGAAAAGATCACAGCATATAGTGTAACTGTAATTTGTTAGGACTGTTTGTACTTAATAAGTGTGTGTGTGTGCATGCATGTGTTAGAAATCACCTCCACAAACACTTACACCCTACAACCTTGCCCGCATCAGTATGCTCCAACAAGTCCACAAACACTTACCTCCTGTCCCGCATCAGTATGCTCCTTACATCAATCGCACTTTTTATCTTCCTTTGTCCCCCACGGCGGACATTTAAACAACAATAATCAGTTTGTTCATGTTCCCCCTCCTTCCTTTGAGTATTCACAACCGCTTAATTCTCAGCGCGAGTTGGTTCCCCAACCATCTTATGCCCCTCCGCCTAATTTCTCCACATCTTATCTCGAGAATCTCCTCACTCAGTTTATGACCACTCAGACTCAAGCCCTTTAACGGCTTGAGCAGCGTTTCAACCAATTCGAGTCTGAGCGAGAGAAAGGTCATTTTCCCAGCCAACCCGTACTAACCCTAAGGGTAATGGCAAAGACTCGGCCTACGAGGTTGGTTCCACTTCCAACCCACCTAATTACCAAGCGGATATGAATGCGGTGTCTACTCTTCGCTCGGGAAAACAAGTTGATAATGGTGTTCATGCTCCCACTGATGTCCCACACCCGACCATCCCACCTTTAGCGCCTATCCCTCAGGTTACCCCACCATCTAAATCCCCAGCTCACACTAAGTCTAATCCTCCTAATCCCACCTCTGTTTATGTACCCAAATCACCCTTCCCTCATCGGTTGGCTCCTACTAAGAAAGCCCAACAATTTGATGAGATCAAGAAAGTCTTTCAGAATGTTCACATTAACATTCTCTTCCTCACCGCGATTCAATAAGTCCCCTCGTATGCTAAATTTTTGAAGGACTTGTGCACTGTTAAGCGTAGGACCAATGTTTTGCGTGATGCTTTCCTCACTGAGCAAGCTACGTCCCTTCTCCATAATAACGGTGTTGTGAAGTATAAAGACCCTGGTCGTCCAACTGTCTCATATATGTTAGGCTATGAGTTCACTACTTGATCTTGGGGATAGTGTTAATTTGTTACCTTACTCCCTCTACCTTGAGTTAGGTTTACAAAATATGAAACCAACACGAGTTACTCTTCAACTTGCTGATCATTCCGTGAAAGTATCTAAAGGAATCGTTGAAGATGTTTTAGTGAAAGTTTCAAATTTTTACTATCCTGTGGATTTCATCATCTTAGACACTCCTGCGCCCGACCCAACCAATACTCCTATCATATTGGGTCGCCCCTTTATGTCCACTGTCAACGCCATCATCAATTGTCGTGACGGGTCTACGAATCTCTCTTTTGGCAACATGACTATAGAAGTCAATGTATTCCACCTTATGAAAAATCAACTGATGTCGATTCTATTGATGAGTTGTGTGTGATTGACTCCTTAGTTAATGAAATGTTGGACCAATCTTACCCTGCTGATCCTCTCCACCAATGTTTGGCTCATTTTGGATCCGACTTTGACATTGATTCCTCCATCTCTGAAATCAATGCCCTGCTAGATTCCACTCCACTGATGGACACTTCCTCTTGGGATCCTCCGTTCGAGCCCCTCTATGTTGACACTATTCACTCTATGGATCACCTTGTTCCACCTTCTGAACTCCATGCCACATCAGATTCCTCCACTTTATGCATTGATAGTTCTCCGAACTCTGTTTTTGCGTCTAAGTCCAATGTCACTACTGCGCCACCTGCTAGTTTGGAGCTTAAGCCCTTACCTCCCGAGTTGAAGTATACTTTCTTAGGCCCCAATAACCATCACCCTGTCATCATTGCTTCCGACTTGACCCCTGCACAAGAAGAGCAATTAGTTCACACCCTTACTCAACATAGCACTACTATCGGATGGACCATTTCAGACATTCACGGTGTGAACCCCAATGTTTGTAGTCATCGCATTCATTTAGAGGAGAACGCCAAGACTTCTCGTGAACCCCAACGCCGACTCAACCCTGCTATGAAAGAAGTCGTACGCATTGAAATTTTAAAATTGCTCGATGCTAGTATTATCTACCCTATCACATACAGTCAGTGGGTCAGTCCCATTCATGTGGTACCGAAAAAGTTCGGTGTCACCGTCATAAAAAATAGTGACAATGATCTTGTTCCCACCTGTATGCAAACGGGCTGGCGTATTGCATTGACTATCGAAAGTTAAATGTTGTCACTCATAAGGACCATTTTCCTCTTCCTTATATCGACCAAATGCTCGAACGTTTAGCTGGTCATGCGTATTACTGCTTCCTTGACGACTATTCAGGATACAACCAAATTCCAATTGCCCTTGAAGACCAAGAGAAAACTACATTCACCTATACCTTTGGCACTTTTGTCTACTCTCGCATGCCCTTTGGCCTTTGTAATGCACCTGCGACTTTTAAACGGTGTATGATTAGCATTTTTAGCGACATGGTAGAACGTTTTCTCAAAATCTTTATGGATGATTTTTCTATTTTTGGTTCTTCTTTCTAGCAATGCCTTTCTCACCTCACTATGGTCCTCAAATGTTGTCAAGAAAAGATATTGGTCCTCAATTGGGAAAAATGTCATTTCATGGTAAAAAAGGGGATTGTTTTAGGTCACGTAGTCTCTCACGACGGTATTGAAGTAGATAAAGCAAAAGTTGACATAATCTCCTCGCTTCCCATTCCTAAGTCTGTTAAGGACATTCACTCCTTCTTAGGACATGCGGGCTTCTACCGTCGTTTCATCAAGGACTTTTTTAAAATTGCTCGACCTTTAACAACCCTTTTATCCAAAGATGTTCCCTTTGTCGTTAATGATGCATGTGTTGCTTCTTTTGAGCGCCTTAAAGTCGAGCTCACTTCTGCTCCTATCATTCAGCCTCCTAATTGGTCTTTACCATTTGAGCTCATGTGTGACGCATCTGATTTTTCTCTAGGTGTTGTACGTGGTCAGTGGGTTGACAAGCTCCAACACGTCATTTATTATGCTAGTAGAACCCTCCATGACGCTCAACTTTATTACATGACCACCGAAAAAGAGTTGCTAGCTGTTGTATTTACACTCGATAAGTTTCAATCTTATTTTATCGATTCCCCTATCATCGTTTACACTGACCACGCTGCCCTGCGGCACCTTCTTCAGAAGAAGGATTCTAAGCCACGTTTGATACGGTGGATTCTCTTGCTTCAAGAATTTGACCTCGAAATTTGCGATAAGAAAGGATGCAAAAATTTGGTTGCAGACCATCTCTCCCGCCTCACTGTTACGTCTACCTCTGATCCTGTCCCTATTTCTGAAACATTTCTCGATGAGTAACTTTTTGCTATCTCCACCGCTCCTTGGTATGCTGATATTGTTAATTTCCTTATTACCGACCAATTGCCCAATCATTGGTCGAAATAAGATCGTTCTAAGTTCATGGCCCAGGTAAAATTTTACTCTTGGGATGATCCTTTCCTTTTTAAGTATTACTTTAATCAAGTCATTCGCCGTTGTGTTCCTGGCCATGAACAGTTAAGTATACTCTCCTTTTGTCACGATGGTGCCTGTGGTGTCCACTTTATCTCCAAGAAAACCGCCACCAAAATTTTGCTAAGTGGTTTCTACTGGCCCACTCTTTTTCGAGATGCCCACCACTATTTCCAGGCTTGTGCCAAATGCCAACAATCTGGGCGTATCTCTCGTCATCACATGATGCCCCTTACACCCATTCTCATCGTCGAAATCTTCGATGTCTGGGGCATTGATTTCATGGGTCCTTTTCCCTCATCTCATGGCTTCCAATATATAGTCGTTGCAGTTGATTATGTTTCCAAATGGATTGAAGCCATAGATTATCGCTCCAATGACCATCGCATTGTGATCCAGTTTCTTAAGGAGTATGTCTTTACACGTTTTGGCACTCCCAAAGCTATCATTAGTGATGGGGGTAAACATTTCTGTAATCGCGTCTTTGAACATTTAGTGAAAAAGTATGGTGTTACCCACAAAGTTGGTCTCTCTTACCACCCTCATACTAGTGGTCAAGTTGAAGTTTCCAACCGCGAAATCAAGCAAATCTTAGAAAAAATAGTTAATCTTAATAGGAAAGACTGGTCCTTACGCTTGAATGATGCTTTGTGGGCATATCGTACTACTTTTAAGACTCCGATTGGCATGTCTCCTTATCGCTTTGTCTTTGGTAAACCATGCCACTTACCTGTCGAGCTTGAACATCATGCTTATTGGGCTGTCAAAGCCCTTAATTTTGATATCGACGAAGCTGGCCTTCATCGAAAGCTCCAACTTAATGAATTAGAGGAGATACGAAATGATGCCTATGATTTGTCCAAGAAGTACAAGAACAAAATAAAGTGGATCCATGACCAAAGCATCCTCCGTAAAGAATTCCACCCTGGTCAAAAAGTGTTGTTATATAACTCCCGTCTTCATCTCTTTCCCGGGAAGTTAAAAACTCGTTGGTCTGGACCCTTTATTGTTGAATCTTTTACTCCCTATGGTGCCATCACAGTTCGAAATCCTAAAGATGGTAGCCTCTTTCAGGTCAACAGTCAACGATTGAGCCTTTCTTAGAGCTAGGCCCCTCTCACATTAAAGAAATTGACCTTGTTGACCCCATTTATGAAGACTGACTGTTCAGTCTTGTTTGGGGGTGATACTTATCACCCTATTTTTTTCTGTCGCCCTGTGCTTTTCATAGTTCCTATCCTTAGGGTGAGATTGGGTCGGTCTGGCTGAAGACTTTAAACTTAACGCTACCGGGAGGCAGCCCGTTGTTCATTGTTTCTGAGTATGAGTCTTATCCTATTTGGGGGTGGTGTTTCACACCACCCAATGATCTTCACATGCTTTATAGACTTGTACGTCTTTTTGTATCACATATGTTATTCAGGTTTCATCTATGCTACAGAGTGCGATACATTTCACTAGTGGTTCATTATGGTACTATATTTCCTCCCTTGTGCTTTTCATTTTTATATGCGGTTTTAAACATCGAGGACGATGTCCCTTTTTGTTTGGGGGTGGGAAATTTATCAAAATTGTACCTCTTTTGAAAATTTTCAGAAACAAATGATTTTAAACTTTTTGTGCAGTTAATAATAATTTTTTATGACATGATTTGTCTATCATCCCTCTTTTAGAAATCTCGGAATACCGGTGTTTGACCCAAAAATTACGCTTTTAACATTAAATTAATTAATACATCTTAAAAGCGTACTTGCACTATGAATTCTTAGACTCAGCAATTTGCACTATCACGTTTACAATCAAAAGTTGAAGAGTAACTATATTTTCAAGAAATCCTCAAAAGATCACTAGTGGAGACTTAAACTCGTGATATATGAGATTTTTACCTTTTTTAGGTTTTTTACATATCTCCGAGTCACAAGTTGACTCAACTTTCTTTGGATACCGCACTTCCTCGTTGCATGGTCTCATTATTTTTCAATTTCGACTTAATCACTGAGAATGACATCATTATCGAATTATAAGAAACACGTGTCTTGTAGTTTGTCCCGAGCATTAAACCAAATTTTCCATACACTTACCATTTTTACCCTTCACTCTACCTATTATCATTCCACATTTTTCTTATCCATATATATCCCAGATACCATCCATACGTCATTTCCCATCATTACCATCATTTTTAAGAAAAAGAGTGCTTGAATTTATCAATGTAAATTGTCTTCATTTTCGTTATGAAAAGAAAAATGTATCGCAGTAAAAAAGAGAAAAAAAAAAGAAAAAAGAAAAAATAGAATAGAATAGAAGCCCCCAAAAAAATTAGAAAATAAGTACAAGAAAGCATGTGATCATAAATTCAAATGATGAAGACAATAGTTATTCAAAGTATGTCACACTCTTTTCAAAAACCTTACCATCATATCTTCTTCATTTCATTTTCCCATTCCCATTACATAAACCCCATTTTCACGGTAAAATGTTCAGGCAAACGAGAAGATTATATGGTGAATAACTCGACATTCTCAATACAGTGGTTTGCATTCCATCATGAGATCTATTTCTTTTATGTATCCGTTATTTTCTATCAAGTGTGTGAGACGTTTGAACTTGTTTACATTTACTCACCTCCTCACACACAAGAGAGATACATTTACCCAATTCTCAGAGAGTTCGATTCAGAAAGATATATCCAGTGAGAACTGAAGTCAAAACATCAATTCTACAAAGGCGATCTTAGAATTAATCTAATGATACTTAAGATTACTTCACACTACACATGCTGAGTTTTAGGAAGGATTATGCTTTTGGTATTAAGTAATTTTTATACCTCACTTTGATAGTTGAATACGGTGTTCCTTAACGTCCTTTTAAAGTTGGGTTGTATAGCGTTTCATCATCTACTCAGATACTGCATTTAAATAATCTTTTGAATTTTGTGGGTAAATTCACTGCAAACCCTCACGAGACACCACTCGTCCTGTAGGGCAACCTACAGGTTTAACGGCTTGTTGCACATGCTAAGTGCAGTCGACAGTGTTTGCGAAAGTGGCACACTTTTGGTTACTTATCTCTGTTTTCTCTCTATTTTTGCTCGAGGACTAGCAATGTTCTGTTTGGGGGTGGTATGATAATCACCTAAAAGTGTATGATTTAAGCCCCGAATAGATGCATTTTAGTCACTCATTTTAATTAAAATTGGCCTTATGTTCGTATTTCATCATTTTGTAGGTCAATCAACACTTGCAGTATCAAATAATGCTAAATCAAGTCAATTACGACACAGAAGCGGTCAAAAGCGTGCAACGAAGAAATCAAAAGAGACCGTGAAGTGAGATGTCCATTCTGAGCTTGCCCCGATGTGGTTCGATGTTCCGAAACAGTCCCGTAACCTTAACCTAACCCAGACCGAGCCCAGTCCATTCCTCGAGTCCGGTGTGTGTTTAGTTTGTACCTTTATTATTTTTCTAGATTTTTATTTTGAGTCATTTTATTTTTAGATTTATTTAGAATTTTCTAGGATTTAGTTTCTATTTTTCTATTTCTCTATTCTGATTTTGATTTTGATTTTTTTAGTTTTTAATTTTTAATCTTTATTTTAATAGGATTAATTTTTAGGAATTTATTTTTTTAGTTATTAGATTTCATATATTTTCTTTTATTTTAGTTTTATTTTATTAGGATTATATATTTTTAGTTTTAATAGAGTTTTATTTTATCTCTTTTTATTTACATTTTTTTTTATTTAGTTTGAGATGTTAGTTTTTTTTTAGTTTTATTAGATTTTAAGTTTTTATTTTATTTAGTTTTATTTTTTATTTTTTTAGGTGGTGTTATATTTTTTAGGTGTATAAATGACACACACACTAAACTCAAATATACCCTCACTCACACACAAACTAACCTACACATGACACACACCCAATTAAACCTCCACCATCTTCAACCTCACCTCACTATCTCTCCTGCTAACCCACATACCACTATAGTAGGGGTGGCCGTGGGCCGGGCCTGGGCAGGCCCGGTCGGGCTCGGGCCGGGCTTGAAAAATTAAGTGTTATCCCAAGCCCGCTCGGGCCTAGATCGGGCCTTATTATGTAATCCCAAGCCCGCCCAGATTTGAAAGCTCTTTACCCAGGCCCGCCCGATCGGGCCCTATTATGTTAATTAAAAGATTTTTTTAAAATTAAAATACCTATTTTTTATTTAAAGACCAATTTTTTTAATTAAAAATCTGTTTTAAACTCCATATATTACAAAGTCCATATATAAAGTTTTTCACTTTACATGAAAAGACTTGGTATACGTTTTTATATTTATAGAAGTCCCCCCCCCACACACACACACATATATATATATTTCGGGCCTCGGGCCGGGCCGGGCCTCATCGGGCTTAAGAACTCATGTCCAAGCCCGCTCGAAAAAAAATCGGGCCTATAAAATTTTGCCAAGCCCGCTTTGCGGGCCTATTTACCTTACCCAAGCCCTATTTTTTAATTGGGCGGGTTGGGCGGGCTTGGCGGGCCTCGGGCCTATGGCCACCCCTACACTATAGCCAACCCCCATAACCAAACCCTCTACGCTTATCTCTCCTCCATCCATTACCACACACACACAACCCACACCTCCGTCAATCCCCATGGCAAGCCAAAATCCATCCCCATTCCGGCGAGCACGCCTTAAACCGATTTCCGCCGACCCCAACCACCTCTCTCTCTCCTCGATCCACCTGAAACCCCGCCGACGACGACCCATCGTCGGCCAGCTTTAATCCGGACCTACCTACCTACCAAAATCGAGACCTCAACAACCGCGACCACACCCGTGTCCAACCCGAAAACCTTCAAACCGCTCCCAAATCGGACCAACCCATAGCCTAACCCAAATCCCTCTAAAATCGAAAGTTTCCACCAAAGCCAGGTGCAAATCAAAGCTAAATTTTAACTTCTAATTTGGCAACATTCAAATCCCATAAAAACCTCTCCATCCAAATCAAATCGTGGGCTACACAAAAATGAAAGTGAACTCTCATTTAAAAAGGGGACTCTCACAGCAACAAAAAAGAACACAGATACAGAGAGAGAACGGAGAGACAGAAAGAGAAAAAGATAGGGTAGAAAAAATAGTCAGAGAAAAAAAGAAAAAATATAGTTTTAGGTCTCGAAAAATTTGTAGGTTCAATTTTTACTTTGAGTTTTTTAATCCAGTCAAATTTTGTGACAAGTTTGGGACGCGTGTTCATACACACAGTTGACACAAGAAATTATTGCGTATCGTATTTCTTTTTCTTTTTCTTTCTCTTTAGTTTCTTGTTTGTTAATTGTGCTTGTGCTAAAATTTTAATCATGTCTGGCTAAACACCTCATTCAAGGGGTGGGATAAAACGTGTATGTTGAATTTTTTTTATTTGAATAATGATTCGTTGATGTGTTCTAGGCTAATTAAATTGGAAAAAATCACACATTAATTTATGTAACGAGAGTTAATAAATTAATGGTAAAAATTAATATTTGGTTTTTGAATTTCACTTAGAGATAAGTATTATTCTTAAATTTAAATATTAATTTTTGTGTACGTAATTCAAAGATTCGTACAAATTTTAATAAACAAATCTTAGCGGATATTTTATTGAAACGAGTGTGAATCTTATTTTTTTTTATGTTGTGACTATTCCTGATTTAATTGCTCAAAAAGATAAAATTGAATTTATGAGTGTAACGAGAATTAAATTTTAAATTCAATATTATTTTGAACTATTCAATTGAATAATTAGGATTTTAAATTAATTTGACTACGCAGTTTAATCCCACCTCTTGTTTCTTCTCATAAGTTCCAAACTAGATAACTTTCTGATTTTTCATAGTCATTTTAGTTGCATAAATTGTCGTTTGCTCCCTTGAAAATTATTTTTAAAATATAAAAAAAAACATTAAAGAAAAATTTTAAAAATACAAAAAGATTTTTAATAAAAATTGGAATTACAAGTTTTCACGATTACAATTTTAATGCTAGAAATTGGATTGATACCCGAATTTGCCACGATATTGAATTTTTAACAAGTTTTGTAGGTAATTCCAGAAATTTTGATACTCGAAGTTTGACCCCAGCGACATTCCAATTCCATATCCGAAAGACACAAATTAAGAGTTATCAATACTTATCTCTAATTCAACAAAGCACTAGAAGAATACAAGTTAAAGACATTATAAGAATACAAATAATTAAAATACTTATTATAAATATCAGTATTGTTTCAAATTCAGCTCGTTTCACGGACTTTGAATTAATGCTTAAATTGATTACAATCCAAATTAACATATTCACTAACTAAAAAACCAATTTTCATTCAAATCCCTAAAAACTAATCAAGTCCAAATGATTTATAAGCATTAAACTGTCTTTCGATAATAATAATAAAGTACTAGAAGAATACACGTTATTGGTTATTACAAATAATTGGAATACTTATTACAAATCTAAATTGTTTCAAAAAATTGGAATACTTATTATTTCAAATTCGGGTTATCATCTATAATGGATTGATATTCAGTAGGAGCAACAAGTCATCCACACTACTGGTTAGACGCTTTGGCGCTTGTAGGACGATTGACCACGGCTCGTTATTGATATACTCCAAGTAAAACACTTGTTTGACCTTTTGAAAAGCACAAACAAATAGCTCATCGCTCACGTACTCGTTGCTCTTCAACTTGGACAAGCCAACCATGATCAAATTGGTACCAGGATTAACTTTACAAGAACTTTTATCCTCAACTCTTACCCAATCACAATAAAACACTACCTTTTTAAAGCTTATATAGTCCAATTCAAATATATTCCGAATGACACCATAGTAAGTCATTTCGACTTCAATGAGGTTTTTATCTTTTGTGCTCGCTCGAAAATAAGTAAGAGCCTTGTATGAAATGCCCGAGTTTTGTACATTAGTATTTTCCTCATATACCCTTGCACTGAATACGTAACTGTTCAATCGATATTTTTTGTACTCGTGTGCCATGAACAAGGATCCAGTGACTAGACGAGCAAGCCTTGATGTCGCATTGCCCGTCTTTAAGAGCATAGATTATAGATAAATTAATTAGGTTAGTTTTAAAGCTTTATTTTAATGTGACATTTAATAAGAAACATTTGCATTGTATTTACCTCAAGTGACACCCACAACCTAAATTCACTGTTTGATTGAGCCATCGGTCTTCGTCTTTTATTGTTCCCATATGAATCATATTTTCTATATTAATTGTGATGAACGTATTACGAAATTGATCATGTATAAAAATTAAAATAATATAAAAGTTGAAATAATTTAAACTTACTTTTTTTTCATTCTTCGACATCTTCATGTGTGTCAAATAGATAACGAGTTTCTTCTTCATGTTGTAAACTCGTTAATTTCACTCTCTTGCCCATCACCTGACCACCCTCATCAACAAACTCATCACTGTTATCCATGCTGCTTGGGGCAGACATATATTCCCGAGTGTGGATTTTTTACTCCATGGCGATGTATTCCTTTATAATTGATCCTTCAATGTATCGTGTATTCTTGACGTAATCTTTAAAACATTCATCAATCTTTCAAAGGGATACATGCACCGATATCTAACGGGGCCGTAAAGAATTGCCTTGTCACATAGGTGTACTAACAAGTGAACACTTCTGTCAAAAAATAATGGGGGAAAGTACTCTCCAACACACATAAGTGTGAAGCAGATGCTCTCGATTGACTGCCTTCTCACATAAAAGTGTGAAACAACTGCTAATTTGCATGATGGCCCTCCGCAAATCCTTTTTCTTGGAGAAACAGTGCTTAAACAACAGAGGAACCAATTGCATGATCACATGCCAATCGTGGGACTTACACTTATGTAAATCACGGGTAACATAATTCACAATCCTTTGCAAGTTGGATGAAAAATTATATGGAACCTTCATATGATATATTGTGTCTAAAATCACCTTTTCTTTTCTCACTCGTCAAAGTAAACGCACCAGGGGAAATTATTGTTCTTCCCCTACTATCTTCTTTCAACTATAGTTATGGCTTAAGTTTCAACGATTTAAGGTATTTTTGTGCATTTTCTATATCCTTCAAATGACTTCCCCCAAGACATGTGCCCACAATATGTTCAATGATGTTCCTCTCGGCATGCATCACATCCAATACATGGCACATCGGTTTATTCTTCCAATAAGGAAAGTCAAATAAAATTGGCCTCCTAGACCATGCCTTTCTTGTTTCAGTTTCATTCCCAATTGGAGTCTTTTTATTCTTGACATTCTTCAATTTAAGATTCTTACCTGGCATATTAGGTCCATAATTATAAAATTTACTTTCAATTTCTGAACCTGAAAGTTTTCTCAGAGGTATCCTATCTTCAACCCCGCCTTGTAATAAATTGGAACCCTTGCGGGTGGTAAAAACCTCCTATGACAATGGTATATATTTTTTTCGCTAACGGTGAGATGTAGAGATTCAGTCTCCTCTCCACAAATAGGACACCCTAAATAACCATGTATTACATAACCGGATAATGTCCCATAAGCTGGAAAATCATGAATTTCCCATATCAGCATAGCCTTCAGCGTAAACTCTTCTTTTTTAAAAGAGTCAAATGCTTGCACACCCTCTTCCCATAACTTATTTAATTCTTTTACCAAAGGAGCTAAGTAGACATTGATGTCCTCACTTGGTGCCTTTGGTTCAGGTATCAACAAAGACAAAATAAAAAATTTAGGTCTCATGTACTATGATGGAGGGAGGTTAAGTAGTGTTAGGATCATTGGCCGTACACTCTTATTGCTGCTTAGATTTGCAAATGGATTAAAACCATCTGTTGATATTACCAAACGGATGTTACCCTTTTCTTGAGCAAAATTGGGATACTCATAACTCATCCTCTTCTAAACTGTAGAATCAATAGGATGACGCGTGAGATAATACCCAACTTCTTCCCTAGCATGCCAAATTATTGCCTCCGCTATCTATGGTACTATGAAAAAATGCTTCAATCTAGGCCCAATGGGAAAATATTTCAACACTTTTTGAGGCAATTTTGAGCTTGTACCTTCCTTGATAATAGATTGCATATATCTAGGTTCATCGTGTATTGGAAATTGATCGAGATTTTCATACTCCTTTCGGTATAGTATGCAGTCACACGCACAAGCATGAATTGATTTATACTTCATTCCCAAACCTTTCAAACTATTTTTCTTAGTCGGATAGTTATTTGGAAGCGTATTCTAATTGGGTAGCAAGCCTTCCACCTAATTTAAAATTCTTATCACGCTATTTCCAAAAAAACCATATTGGCTTTTCAAACTATGCAAACCAATCATGGCATGTAAAGTTATTTGATATTTTTTACAGCCAGAGTACAACGATTGGGCCGCCTTAAATTTTAAACTTTAGTAGTCATCGTCAAGGTTTGTCCCGATATCTTTATGAGCACTAGAAACTTGTATATCGTTAATGACCTAATTTTTCTCCACTTCATGAATTCCTTATGTGTCATCAACTGAATTCGCTAGCATATTATGATCTATATTGTCCTCCTTCCCTTGTACATCTATCCTACTTGTTGAAGGTAATTGTGATGGTTGGTCGGGGATAAAAGGAACATTCGATTCCTTGAGAAAAATCCAAAATCGATAACGATTTTGCATATCACATCGTAACAAATGTAGTTTAACTTTTTTCCACTCAAACACCTTACCATTCCTACACCTAGCACACAGACAAGGGAACTCTTCATCATTACGACATCTCTTTGTGTATTTCACAAATTCATTAGCATCTCTACAAAACACATCATTTAGTCTATTTGTCTAAGCCATCCACTCTTTGTATAGAAGATATCCCATCACAACTTCTACAAACAATCACCTATTATGGGTAAGAAGCATATACTCATGGATTAGTACAAACAAAAGTGTGAAAATTAGTTTCCAATAAATGATTTACTACAAGATTGACATTTCATATTTCAGTATTATATTATTAAAATAATATGAATCATACTTCCTCCATCTCCTCAAAAGGGTGAGTGGTCATATCCCATTCAAGATCGCATATTTCTGTAATATACTTAGCAGCTCATCCATATTATTCCAATTCAAGGAAAATTCGGTTACATATCCCTATAGTTCTCCAATTACACGACATATATTCGCAAGTGTAAGTGTCATTTCAATTTATCAATTAAAATAACGCTTAACACCGTATCATCTATTATGTACCCAGAGAACATTAAGATATGGAAGCAGAACTTCCCCTAACAAGTTTAAGCCACTAAGAACATTATTATACATAAACTATGCAATCCTAAACTGTCCAAACGGGACAATTTGAGAGATCTCATTACGGGGGTAATGGCTCTCGAACGACTCTAAGGGAAATTGAATGCATATACCTTAGAACTAAAAGGATAGTAACTATGAGAATTATATGTAAGTTAAAGTAGTTGTAAATTACCACCGGTGTAACATGATAAAAGAGTATAGAGAGCACCCCCAAAGCCTAAGGCTTTGGGGGACCTCTCTATATTCTCTTTTTCGGCGTGCGGACAAGATTTTGTCCTTTATTGGGGTGCTCAAACCTCATCGATGTAGGGTGATATGTAGAGATAGAGTCGCCAGCCTATTTTTCCCAAAACAGACAAAAGAAATGTTGTCGACTCGAGAGAACGACATCAAGGAAAATATTGATGCTTACGAAACCAAGAAGTTCAAAGATTCGGGGACTAAGTTACGGAATGAGAAGGTGTTAGGAATCCATCCCGCCCTTTTGATCTCTCACGTGAATGTGTTAATATTCTCCTGTAAAACTACGTGATGTGTGTGCTTATGTGCATAATATAAATCGAGGATAGAATCACATGACTCGTATCATGGCTAAAGGCGGAGCGAGGTCATCCTTAAGAGTGTTCCTAAAATATTAATAAAAACATATGATATAAATGTTTGTCAATTCATAAATTATTATAAAGGAAGATTGTGTATATCAGTCAAGACACAAGAAAACAAGCATCTAAAATGTATATATCATAAACATATGAGAATAAACTAACAAATTTAGGTGGGAGGACTCAAGTTGATGGATTCACCCAAGACGCCCAAGGGAATCAAAGTCCACATAGTTCGAAGACAATATGAGGTGTGGTTTAACCCATAAGTCCAGTCGGGGACTTTATTATATGTGTATGTGTAGGAAAATTTGTATTAATGTGAGAAAGTGTGATGAGAAATCCCTGTTTGGAATTTACAAGTGAATCATCTTTTTTTGTTTTGGGGTTTTTCTATGAAAATAAAGTATATATGAATACTAATAATAAAACATAGATTTAAGATGTGTGATGTGATGAAGTAAGATACTAAATAGAAAATGAAGTAACTAATGCAAATTAAGAGAAATTAAAGACAGAGGAAGAAATGGACCTCTTATGATGACTTAAAAGAGATTTTCCTTGTAGATGCGCTGACCTCAAGGGGAAGTGATGGTGGTTTGAGAAGGTGGGTGGGAATTTACTCAAAAGAGTATGAAAATTATGGAAAGAATGTGGTATATAGGAATTTTAGGAAAGAACAACTCTGAATTCGAGGGAATTCTATCTGAATAGCTGAAAGGGATGATCGAGTGTGTCCTTCAAAGTGAGGTCATGGCCTTTATCTATAGGGCCAGGGGGGTGTCGATTGGCATGGTCCTTGACCTGCCTATCTGCATAGAACCCTAGACACACTATCGATAGGTAGGGTCCTGGGGTTTCCATTCGGCAGTCTGAGGCAGGTTTTTTGGAAAAACAGTCGTAAAACACGAACCGTAAGTCAGAATCGCAAAAAAAGTAAAAAATAATAATTGAGTTGCGCCATATATATAAAAGAGTATACAATAATGATGTATTCAGATAATTAAATACCATGGTCTAATGAACAATATTTATGATTAGTTAACCATTGGAAAGGGCATTCAAAGACCTTTAAGAATCCATTGATCCACTCTCGGGAGCGCCCGTTGGTCACTGGACAGAAAATTCTAGGAGGAAAACGGACCGTTCATCCGATCTATAAATTAAAATTGTACGCGGGAATGGATCTTTCATCCATACCGTAAGGCTGATTCATGCATGGGGCAGACCATTGGAAAGGGTATTCAGAGCCCTTCGAAGATTCATTCAGTCTCATTTAAATTGAAGAGTTGACAAGAGTCGAACGAAGCCCGAGAGTACCCGGTAGCCTTCGGATTAGTTTTCAAGGTAAAATGGATCGTTTATCTAAAACATAAGTTCGATTAACACATAGTACAGACCATTGGAAAGGGGATTCAGAGCCTTTCAAAGATCCATTAAACTTACATTTAAGCGAGGAAGTTGATTAGGATCAAAATGGGTCCCGATAAAGCCCGGTGGCCTCTAGAATAGTTTTTGATAGTATAATAAATAGTTTGTCCGAACCATAAGGCTGATTGATACACGGGGGTAGAACGTTAAAAGGGGGATTTAGATCCCTTCAAATATCCATTGAGATTTTACTGTGATAAGAAAGTTGATTGGAGTCAAATGGGTCCCGAGAGTGCTTGATGGCCTTTAGATCAGTACTCGGGGTATAACCTAGGGTTTGCGATGAATGAGTGAGTGCTAGGGACCTAAGGGAATTCTTAGGAGGGTCCTAGGATGGGGTTTCTATAGATATCCCCTCTACAGGAGAGCTTGGAACAAGTAAAGGCCATCTAATGATAGACACCACATTGACATTAAGGAGGAGGTTTGGTAAGTCGATTTTGGGGACTTAGAGGATGAGATTAACCAATTCAACGGGTCAGGGATGTGTTGGAAAGTCAAGATTAACTTTTAAGTTGTGCTAGGGATGACCAATTTTGAGGATCGAGGTCAATTTTGAGGATTTGAGGCTTGTAGTGACCAATTCTGAGCGCCGTGGCTAATTTTGAGGACCTAAATTTGCAGCAACCATTTTTGAGGGTTGAGGTTAATTTTGAGGACGTAAAGTTGTGACGAACGATTCTAAGGGACGACGTCATTACTGAGGACCTAAAATTGTAGCGGTCAATTCTGAGGACCAAAAGTTGTGACGATAAATTCTAAGGGTCGAGGTCAATTTTGATGACCTAAGCGTGTGATGATCGATTCTGAGGGCCGATGTCAATTCTGAGGAACTAAGGTTATGGTGACCGAATCTGAGGGTCGAGGTGAATTCTGAGGACCTAAAGTTCTGACAACCAATTCTGAGGGCCGAGGTCAATTTTGAAGACCGAAATTTAAAACGCGGGGAGTCGCTCTCCTGGGGAATTTTAAATTATCTTGAGGGTGAGGATGCACTTGTGATTACACTGGGGATTGTGTTTCTTTGAGACTTCACTGAGGAAGGATTTAATTTTGAGATATCCTGATGGGGATTATGTTATCTTAAAACTCCACTGGGGGATTTTGGGGAATTGTAGACTTGGATGATGACGCATCGTTGGTTCTGTTTGTGGAACATGTTTGAGGATAGGTTTGTAAGATGAACCTGAATGGGGATTTATGCTGGAGATAAGGGTGTATAATTAATCCGGTTGGGTATTTTGAGAGCTTATAAGGGACTTGTTGCTCTAAAAATTATTTTCTTTGGAAAATTGAGATTCTATATTTTTGAGAATTTTTTGAGCAATTTTTGCGATATTTTCTAGATTTTTTTGGCATTTTATATACGAAAATTTGGAGGGGGTGCTAATCGGTAAGGGCACGAACTCCTGAGCTTTTTTAGGAAAGGAAAAAGACACTCGCCTACCGACATAGTCAAGGGGCTGCCGAACAACAAGCCCCTTAGCCTTTTAAAAAAAGGGGGCGAATTCTCCCCATTTTCCACACCTTCAAGTATTTGAATATCTTGTTGTCTCTCTCTAAAAATCATTCCTAAGTCCTTCTTGCTACAAGACTTCAAATTGAAAGTTTAAGTGAGGTGTACGCAAAGCGTGCTTGGCCGTCGATAATTGGATTGGCCTGGAGTGGCAGTCTAGGGTGCCCCTTGCTTTGGGCAACGAGAATGTCTTTGATCTGTTTGAGCCTATTATTGATAAGCGTACTCTTCTATGCGAGCTGGCACACCACTGTTCATCTAGGGTGAGGAACCCTAGTGGCTATGTAAGTGTTGCGACTTTAGGTATTCCATTTTATTTTTCATTTTTTCCTTGTGTTGGTGATGGATTTTTCTTCTTTTTATTTTGTAGAATGGAATCGCTCCTTTGGCTATCCAGTCTCGGGGGACGACGAGGTTGAAGGAGGTTTTGGAGAAGTTTCCTAGTGCGGTATGCTGGATGGTTTTCTATAAGGGAAGTTTCCTAGTGCGGTATGCTGGATGATTTTCTATAAAGGTTTTGGTCTCTTAGCGTAAGCTTTAGATGAGACACCGTATTCTACTGCAATTTTGTGTGATCTAGAAAAGAGGTAGTGGGACATCATCGACACCTTTCATCTTGGCTTTGGGGAGATGACGGTGACTCCCATATATGTTTAGCAGCTGATGGGGCTAGACTGTGAGGGATTTCCGATAGTGGTGGATCGAAGATTGAGGGGTGCCGGAGGCAGTGCAGACGACATTAGGTGATGTGGGTAGGATCATTTCTAGGGATTCGATCTGTGTTTCAGCTTTGAATGAGACTCTTCTATAGAGGAGGGTGGATGTGGATGATAGGCGGCAAGTAAGGCAGACAACCCGTTTGTTTATTTTGCTTTTATTAGGTGGTTTTCTGGTGGCGACGAGCGACGACGTCATCCATTTCCGATTCTTGTCGTTTTTGCAGACGATTTCTGAGGTCCGTATGTATGATTGGGGGAGCCTGACCTTAGCATCCCTTTATTTCTCTTTAAATGCTTTCAGTCGGTGCTGTTAGTAGACTTTTACAGGGACCACGTATCTTTTGGAGGTAATCTTGGATTCATTTTATTTTTCCTGCATTTCCTCGCATTCTTCTTTGGTTTCTTTTTTTTATTCCTATCTTTTATAGACATGGTTTTATGAGGTGATAGGGTGCAACACAGGATTGATGGGGATTATAGATAAGGTGACATCCATTTTTGGTTCTTTCCTTTCGATATTTGGATAGAGGAAGGCCTTGGAGGCTTGATTGGTATATGAGTGAGGAGATAAAAAACTTGATGTAAAGTGGAGCTTATCACCTTTGTTAGGTTGTGTTGATTCTGGTGTATTGGAGAGACTGTACTGGAGATGGCTTTGCTGGAGCTATTGACTGGAATCTACTAGCAGTGGTGGTACAATTTTGGTACCCTAAGGATTACGTCTTCTGGTTTATCCTGGATAAGTCCTGTCATATCTACGAGGAATTTTCAATAATGTTGGGGGTCAGTCCCAGTGTGGCGGTGACTATGCCTGATTTCGCTCGTTCTCCCCGGGTATTCCTGTTAGAGTTGATTTAAATTTCTCCCTCCACGGCTAAACCATTGGTTACCAGACAAGCTATTTTTCTTCAGACAATTATGTATTCAGTGCGCGTGAAGGTTTTTAAGGATGACGAATTTGCTGGGGCTATTACCTTATGACTTACTGTGAGGTAATTATTGGTTATATGGGACTTAACATCGAATTCCTAGGTTGTTGCGATAGTGGCCTGGATATCTTACTGCCATAATTCGGAGGCGGTGGTGCTGGCTGAGACCCTGAATGGTGTTGATGCTTGGAAGGAGGGTCGATTTGATTTTCTAAGGGGGTGCCCCATAATGCTATTTATGTGGCTTGCGGAGAGGTTTTGCCTGGTAGCCCCTCCGAAGTTTCATTTTGAAAAGAAATTATTTTTTAGAGGATCAGGTACCACGCAGTTCTCAGTAGGGGAAAGGAAGATTTTTTTTAGAATAGAAGGGGGGTGATAAGAGTCATAGTGCGTCGAGATTTCGAACGGGGTAAAATTTCTTAAGGCGATCCAGGTTGACTAGACGCACCATCTCTTCTCCATTAAGGTGTGTGAGCATAGAGGCACCTCGTGAGAGAATCTTCTTCACTATGTAAGGGACGCTTCAATTCGGTTTGAATTTCTGTAATACCCCGCATTTTTTATTGAATTAAAATTGAAAAGAAAAAAAAAACTATGTCAGTATATATATTCGAAATATTTGGAAATAAAACTATGTCAGTATATATATTCAAAATATTTGGAAATGAAAAGTTAAAATGAATTCTTTGAGATACGAATATGCAACTTAAATATTAGAAGCGAATTAACGCGTAAAAGGATCGAGAGGGTTAAATTTGGGGCAATGACATTTTTGTAAATAAACTAACCCTAGGTATAAATAGAAAAGAAGAGAAGAAGTCTTCATTTTTTTCATTTCACAAAAGAGGGATAGGGTTTGGTATAGAGAGAGAGAGAGTAAGAAGAAGAAATAAGAAGAATAAAGAAGAAGAAGAATGGGAAGAAGAAGGTTGTCATCTTCTTCATCAACATCTCCATACAATCTAAGGCAAGTTAATAACCTATATGTGTATATTATGTATCTATAATGAAATTTCACATGAACATGTATTTGGATCCCTAAATTAATATGATATTGATGTTAAAAATGATATGCAATGTATTAGGATCGCCCTTCATGTAGATTCAAATGCAATAACATCATTATATGGATTGGATTGTTGAACAACCTCTTGAATATGAGAAATTTATGAACTTGAGTAAATCGTCATATTAAAAACTGTTTTGAGCTGTTTTGGTTTCGAAAATAGATGTTTCGTCCACACTGCCCGATAGAAAATTATTTTCCGAACAACTTTGTAGTTTTAAGTTTTTTTAAAAACGGATCGAAAAATCCTCGAATATGCATTTTACGGTTTTGCGCAGAAAGTTATCGTGAACAAGTCCGAAATGTATATGTTAGTTTCGGGTCTGTTTTAAGCAGGATATGGTAGCGTGCTCGCGTGTCTTTGTAGAAAATCACATTCTGAGCAACTTTGTAGATTTAAGTTTCCCAAAAACGGATCGAAAAAGCCTCAAATTGGCGTTGTACAATTCTGGGCAGAATGTTATCGAAAATAGGGGCGAATATTATATGTTAGTTTCAGGTCTGTTTTAAGCCGGATATGGTTGCGTGCTCATGAGTCCTTATAGAAAATCACGTTCCGAACAACTTTGTAGTTTTAAGTTTTTCCAAAAACGGAACGAAAAAGCCTCAAATTGGCGTTTTATAATTCTAGGCAGAATGTTATCGAAAACAGAGACAAATATTATATATTAGTTTCGGGTCTGTTTTAAGCCGGTTATGGTAGCTTGCTAGCGATTCCTTGTAGAAAATCACGTTCCGAATACTTTTTAGTTTTAAGTTTTTCTAAAAACGGATCGAAAAACCCTCAAATCTGCATTTTAAATTCTGGGCAGCATGTGGTTGAAATAAGAGTGATAATGTTTTTCATGTTGTTCGTAAGATAATTGTGGTGTTGTGCCTAATATCCTAACTTGATCATATACTTATGGTTATTAGGGATATATAACCTTGAAATGATTTGGTGTTGAATTAGTAAATTAAGGATGTAAATTATGTTATATTATAAATAATGACTATTATATAACTCGAGTAAGAGACTTGACACGATTGTATATATACTTAAGCGTGAAATTGCTTTACATGTATATTGTCGAGTATACACTAAACTAGTCCTCCGGTCGATGTAGGCACATGTTGAATGCGATTTTTTTTATGATTGATCCGGTTAGATACCGCTTGAGTGCCGTGTCGGAGATAAACCACCGAAACCGGACACATGGTTGTAATGCGGGTCGGATAGAAAGACCTTGAAACGCCATGTGATTTAGGACTTAGTATGATTGCCCTTGCCACGTAATATTGAGGAATATTCGTGTGTAGGCCTAGTGTTACGACTTGTTCCCCCGGGTAACGATAGTGACCCGATATAATTTGTTGTGTGAGATATTATGCTTATGTCTTAAAGTAATATCCCGAATCGATGCATTTGATATTATTATTAAGGGAAATATTTTGATACGTTAAATACTGAAATGCGATTAATAATGATTAATCATGATACGATGTGAGGCTACACGTTAGTCGAGTTTGGGTTGGGTAGTTACGACATAGGAGCATTGGTTGGGTAATTGAATAACTTAATTACTGGAGACGAGTAATAACTAGTGTGCTTTCACTATAAGTACATCTTATAATCTTATAGCTTATTTTCTTGCTTTGACGTTCGTCTATCTTTCTTCTTGCTCCTCTCCCATATATATATGTATTATACAGGTCCTCGCCCCGTTGGACAGTAGATCGTGGAGCTGGATGACCTCGCATCTATTCTTAGGATCTTGTAGTGGTGGACGTTGGTCCTTATCCTATTTTGTCACTCTTCCTTAGAGTGTGGTATCAGAGATTTCCCATTGTTAGGTATTTGATAGTGTTGAGAGGTTTACATTACACTCTTTAGCTAGTTTATCTTTGGGCTCGTATGTTTGGGCATTTTATATTCAATACTGATATTACTTGTGGATCCTATACTTGCTATGATTTGATTTGGTTACACGTATGGGAGTGTACATGTTTACTTTACTACATTTATTTAAATTATGTTTCTAATGCCAACATATTGACGCTCCGCTTTAATTTAATTGGGCGTAGCTAATCGAATTAGATATAAAAAGCAGGGTTGTCGCAGTTGGTATCAGAGCATGGTTTTAGAGCCTTTAGGGATCTGAGGGCGTCCGTTACGTTTTTCGCACATCGTTTCCTTGATACGTAGAGCCTTACGATTAAGTCTTGTATTCGATGACTTAGAATATCTTCACGCTATGATTTCGACGAGAGATTTGGAGCTAGCCTCGTGTATAGGTAGGGTTCCTTGTTTGGATTTCATTCGTGAGACGTCCCACACATGAGGTAAATCTCCGATCTACCACATGATAGTACGCGTGAGGTCCATGTGTGAGTACTTGTTGTAATTATGCTAGTGCTCCACTTGAATAAATTTTTTTTAGGATACGTGTTCACTTACTATCTTTTAAGATGGTGATTTAATGAGACGTGAACTCTGGGAGGGCTTAGGGTCCAAGAATTTTATGAGATCGTGATTCACGTGCAACTATCGTAGTTTCATCGTCCACCAGTAGGCGAGAGAACCGATGTTGAACTCAAAGATTGAATTGAATTTTGGTGCTTTAGGGGGAGTAAACACCCGTATATTTTCTATGCATTACCAACTTTGAATATCGTCACTCTTATGGTTGTAAGTTAGTATAAGTTATAGCCCACCCTGTAGTACCACTGAGTTGTTGGTACCACTTGCGTGTGTAGTTGTCTGAACTTGTTTCCAATGTGGAAGGGTAAAGATTTAGATATGGCATACCTCAAAATGATGTGGTCCAGTTGTTGTCGTGACATTTTCCTGAGAAGAAATTATCGCGTTCCACCCGTGAGACAGACTGTTGAGGCATTCGATGATGTATTAATCAATGAATGGTTAACGAAGTAAGTCTTGTTATAATAAGAGTATATTATTACTCATGAACATGTAAAGTAAGGGTTGTGATTTGAGATAGGACTACTCCAAATCGGTGTATGTCCCATCCCGTCAAAGGATGACCCGAGGGGTCTAATTTTGGTGTACGCAAGAGTGTTATCGTACTTGTGAAAAGCACGGACTATATTCATCTGTTTCATGATGTATAATGAGAGATTTATGAGTCTGAATCTAGAATGGATAAGTGATTATCCTTGAAATATTGTATTGGTATCAGGGAAGTTTGGTAGGCATGTAAACCTACACGTTGTCCACACAAGTGACAAATGTCGTATTGGGGTGATACAGTGGTTCCATAGTGTTCTTATCTGATAAAATCCGTAATGGAATTAACTTAAGGATGATTAGGTGTGTGTTTGGACATGCACAATATATGTTAGTGGGTTGGGTACTCATATGTTCAAAGTGGAATGTTTCGACGAGTTATACCGAATAAGCTCGTGAGAAGGTATCAATAATATTGCGATGCCTTGGCCATGGACACTAGGGATGAGGAAGTTCATATCGCAAGGTCATACGAGGATTGACATTGGATAAGTCCAGAATTGTCAAGGGAGTTTTCTTGCCATATTTGGTAACGATTGGAGTTCAGTAGTCTTCGTAAAGCCCTAGATTAGAATGGGTATTGGATAAGATGTGGTTATATTGTTTTGTAACATCGGTATATTTTTTAAAGGTTGTCGAGATCGGGACGTGAATATGGGTGTGCTAAGGTATGGAATTGAGATGGAGTTACCATTTGTGAACCCTACAATGAGTAGTGAATCTCGAGGGGCAAGTTGTCAAGTGAGAACATCACGAGGGAGTGTTCAATAGGCGTTTCATTTTATGCGAGTGCGATCGCTTGAGTTGGTGATATATCCACGAGTTAAGTTTTTATGTTATCACCCGGTGAGTGGGGGTACTAATATGTTTCACCTTGATAATGGTGGTGCTTGATTTTGAATCCATCAGATATGGGAATGTGGCTATGTTGTAGCCCTCGTTATGTATTAATGTGAATTAGAGCACGAGTGAGTAGTTAGTGACATGTTGTTTACTTAGATCGTGTGTGATTAAAGACGCGTTTCAAAACCAAGTGTAAGATGTTCGATTTTGGTGATGTATAGACTCGTGAATAGTCATAGGATGGTCTTGATAGTCTTTTGGTAATGGTAGAGTATGTGTGCACCGCTGTTAAGCCTATGGGTGCCGGATATGGATATATGTATTGTGATTAACATATATGTGTACTTGAGATAATCCACGGTTGCTTAGTAAATGAGAATGGCTAAGGTATTTATATTATAGCTCGGTGGATGGATTATTATACTTGTTGCGTATAGTATAATGAATATATATGAGATAAGATATCATATACTTGTCTCTAGAGTAAAGAGATATAATAATGTTGATTGAATCTCATTCCGAGAAATCAAATTCGGATTAAATTGTGATGAATATATTAAAGTGAAAATGAAGAGTAGATAATTATATACGTATATAGACTACTTTGGGTATCGAGGGAATAATGGACCTCAACGACCAACATTGCCAAGGAGTAGTGTATCGGGGGGTTCCTTGTTTGGATTTTGCTTGCGAGACGTCCCACGCATGAAACGCAGTGCAATGTTGGGAGTGAGGAGAAGTCAGTCCTTAGTGCTCATATTTATATATTAGTATATCTCGAAAATCGACAGTGCCAAGAAGTAGTGTATCGGGAGGGGTTCCTTGTTTGGATTTCGCTTGCGAGACGTCCCACGTACGAAACGCCGTGCACTGTTGAGAATTGTGAATAATTAATTATTTATATTATTTTAGTAAATTGGGTTTATACGCGTCATGCATTGAGGTCATAATGAATCTTGACAATCAATACTGTTAAGGAGTAGTGTATCGGGGGGGTTCCTTATTTGGGTTTTGCTTGCGAGACACTCCACGCACGAAACTTAGCGAGTCGAGACTTGGGGGTATTGATTTCTGGATCAGTTTAGTAGTTCAGTTATGTTAGGCTTCGTGATGAGAGTTCGATTGTACAGTTAGAAATGGGAAAGAATCTCCATGAATTTCATTATTGGGTTACCAAGATCGCAACGCGATCATGATTCGATTTGGATCATCGTCGACAGACTGACAAAGGTGGCTCATTCCCTTCCAGTGAGGACAGATTATACGGCAGCACAGTATGCCACAGTGTTTATCAACGAGATTGTGAAGTTGCATGGGGTACTATGTGATATCGTGTCCGATCGTGGCAGTGTCTTCATCTCGCACTTTTGAGGCAGTCTTCAGGAGGTGATGGAAGTACAATTGAGTTTGAGTACCGCATTCCACCTTCAGTCTAATGGTCAGACGGAGAGGGTGAATAAGATTTTGGAGGACATATTGGGAGTTTGTGTGTTGGACTTCAAAGGTTGTTGGGATATGCATTTGCCACTGGTGGAGTTCACATACAATAATAGTTATCAACAGGCTATTGATATGGCACCATACGAGGCTTTATACGGCAGGCCTTGTCGATCCCCTACATGTTGGTTGGAGTTCGGAGAGCACCGAATGTTGGGTCTGGATAGTGTTAGGGAGACCTCGGAGAAGGTTGACTTGATTCGTGCACGGATGAAGACCGCGCAAGATCGTCAGAAGACTTATGCTAACATAAGGCGGAGGAAGTTAGCGTTCGCCGTTGAGTACCAAGTGCTGTTAAGGGTCTCACCCATGAGAGGCGTTATTCGCTTTGGTGCCAAAAGGAAGCTTTCAGCGTGATACGTGGTTCCATTTATAGTGTTGGACAGGGTGGGATCGGTTGCTTACCGTTTAGCCCTACCGGACCATCTCCAGTGGGTACATGATGTTTTTTTCATGTATCCATATTGAGTAAGTTCTTATGTCCCGAGGACTCACACCTACACATAGATTTAGACGGGATTGAGTTGCAGCCCGATGGGAGCTATAAGGAGAGGCCGTTCAGGATCCTAGATCATCCTGAGCAGCAGTTGAGGTCAAAAGTCATTCCTCTTGTTCGTGTTATGTGGAGTAATCATGATGAGTCTGAGGCCACTTGGGAGAGAGAGGATGATTTGCGAATTAGTCACCCATATCTATTCATGGAAGGTATATGCGGAATTACCTTACTTGAATTGAATTGATTTGTTTTAATTTGGATTTCGAGGACGAAATCCCATTCGTAGAGGGGGAGAATGTAATACACCGCATTTTTTATTAAATTAAAATTGAAAAGAAAAAAAAACTATGTCAGTAAATATATTCGAAATGTTTGGAAATAAAACTATGTCAGTATATATATTTGAAATATTTGGAAATGAAAAGTTAAAATGAATTCTTTGAGATACGAATATGCAACTTAAATATTAGAAGCGAATTAACGCGTAAAAGGATTGAGAGGGTTAAATTTGGGGCAATGGCATTTTTGTAAATAAACTAACCCTACGTATAAATAGAAAAGAAGAGAAGAAGTCTTCATTTTTTTCATTTCATAAAAGAGGGCTAGGGTTTGGTAGAGAGAGAGAGAGAGTAAGAAGAAGAAAGAAGAAGAAGAATGGGAAGACGAAGGTTGTCATCTTCTTCATCAACATCTCCATACAATCTAAGGCAAGTTAATAACCTATATGTGTATATTATGTATCTATAATGAAATTTCACATGAACATGTATTTGGATCCCTAAATTAATATGATATTCATGTTAAAAATGATATGCAAGGTATTAGGATCAACCTCCATGTAGATTCAAATGCAATAACATCATTATAGGGATTGAATTGTTGAACAACCTCTTGAATATGAGAAATCTATGAACTTGAGTAAATCGTCATATTAAAAACTGTTTTGAGCTGTTTTTGTTTCGAAAATAGATGTTTCGTCTGCACTGTCCGATAGAAAATTATATTCCGAACAACTTTGTAGTTTTAAGTTTTTTTAAAAACGGATCGAAAAATCCTCGAATATGCGTTTTACGGTTCTGCGCAGAAAGTTATCGTGAACAGGTCTGAATTGTATATGTTAGTTTCGGGTCTGTTTTAAGCAGGATATGGTAGCGTGCTCGCTTGTATTTGTAGAAAATCACGTTCTGAACAACTTTGTAGATTTAAGTTTCCCCAAAACGGATCGAAAAAGCCTTAAATTGGCGTTGTATAATTCTGGGCAGAATGTTATCGAAAACAGGGGCAAATATTATATGTTAGTTTCGGGTCTGTTTTAAGCCGGATATGGTAGCGTGCACAAGAGTCCTTGTAGAAAATCACGTTCCAAACAACTTTGTAGTTTTAAGTTTTTCCAAAAACGGAATGAAAAAGCCTCAAATTGGCGTTTTATAATTCTAGGCAGAATGTTATCGAAAATATAAGCGAATATTATATATTAGTTTCGGGTCTGTTTTAAGCCGGATATGGTAGCTTGCACGCGAGTACTTGTAGAAAATCACGTTCCGAACAACTTTGTAGTTTTAAATTTTTCCAAAAATGGATCGAAAAAGCCTCAAATCTGTATTTTAAATTCTGGGCAGCATGTTGTTGAAATAAGAGTGATAATGTTTTTCATGTTGTTAGTAAGATAATTGTGGTGTTGTGCCTAATATCCTAAGTTGATCATATACTTATGGTTATTAGGGATATATAACCTTGAAATGATTTGGTGTTGAATTAGTAAATTAAGGATGTAAATTATGTTATATTATAAATAATGATTATTGTATAACTCGAGTAAGAGACTTGACACGATTGCATATATACTTAAGTGTGAAATTGCTTTACATGTATATTGTCGAGTATACACTAAACTAGTCCTCCGGTCGATGTAGGAACATGTTGAATGCGATTTTTTTTATGATTGATCCGGTTAGGTTCCGCTTGAGTGCCGTGTCGGAGACAAACCACCGGAACCGGACATATGGTTGTAATGCGGGTCGGATAGAAAGACCTTGAAACACCATGTGATTTAGGACTTAGTATGATTTCCATTGCCATGTAATATTGGAGAATATTCGTGTGTAGGCCTAGTGTTACGACTTGTTCCCCCGGGTAACGATAGTGACCCGATATGATTTGTTGTGTGAGATATTATGCTTATGTCTTAAAGTAATATCCCGAATCGATGCATTTGATATTATTATTAAAATAAATATTTTGATACGTTAAATACTGAAATGCGATTAATAATGATTAATCATGATACGATGTGAGGCTACACGTTACTCGAGTTTGGGTTGGGTAGTCACGACATAGGAGCATTGGTTGGGTAATTGAATAACTTAATTACTGGAGACGAGTAATAACTAGTGTGCTTTCACTATAAGTACATCTTATAATCTTATAGCTTATTTTCTTGCTTTGACGTTCGTCTATCTTGCTTCTTGCTCCTCTCCCATATATATATATGTATTATACAGGTCCTCACCCCGTTGGACAGTAGATCGTGGAGCTGGATGACCTCGCATCTATTCTTAGGATCTTGTAGTGGTGGACGTTGGTCCTTATCATATTTTGTCACTCTTCCTTAGAGTGTGGTATCAGAGATTTTCCATTGTTAAGGATTTGATAGTGTTGAGAGGTTTACATTACACTCTTTACCTAGTTTATCTTTAGTCCCGTATGTTTGGGCATTTTATATTCACTACTGATATTACTTGTGGATCCTATACTTGCTATGATGTGATTTGGTTACACGTATGGGAGTGTACATGTTTACTTTACTGCGTTTATTTAAATTATGTTTCTAATGCCAACATATTGACGCTCCGCTTTAATTTAATTGGGCGTAGCTAATCGAATTAGATATAAAAAGCAAGGTTGTCCCAATTTACCTCTGGGATGCCAGATAGGTTCTATGATCTCTTTGAGGAAAAGGTCTCCTTCCTGGACACCACGATCCTTACCTATCCTGTTAAAGGATCGCGTTATTCGATTATGGTACCCCTTTATATGGTATAGAGCCTCCAGTCTCTTTTTATCCAAGAGGGATAATTCATCCAAACGGCTCTGATGCTATTCTTCTTCGTCAACTTTGCTCTCAAGCAGGATGCGGAGGGAAGGTATTTCCAGCTCAACGGGTAGGGTTGCTTCCATGTCGTATACTAGAGAATAAGTGGTAGCCCCAATATACGTTCTGATTGAAGTGCGGTAGACCTAGAGGGCGTAAGGGATCCGATCAACCCAATCTCTGCAACTCTCAATCATCTTGTTGATTATGGTCTTGAGGCTTCTATTGGAGGCTTCGACAACACCATTGGTTTGGGGTCGGTAGGGAGAATATTTGTGTCTCTGAATCCCATACTCGTTAACTAGTTTTGTAACTTCAACTTCGAAGTGGAGACCATTATCTGACACTAACTCGTGGGGAACTTTGTATGGGCATATGATGTTCTTTCTGATAAACTTATCCACTTTTTTAGCATTCAACACCCCGTATGACTCGGCTTCGACCCATTTGGTGAAGTAATTAATGGCGATCAAAATGAATTCGTGACCGTTTGAAGATTTGGGAGTACATTTCCCTATGATTTCAATGCCCCAAGTGGAAAAGGGTCATGGAGAGGTCATGGTGTATAGCACATGGGGAGACAAGTGTTAGATATTGGAAAATTATTAGTATTTCAGGCATATTAGAATATAGACAGTGCAATCTTAAACCATACTGGTCCAATTTTACCCTTGTGGTCCTTATAGGTGTGCATGGAAGGCTAGGATTTTTCATCTTTGACTTTTTATTTTCTACGAATTTGGCCAATAATAAGGGCAGAGTCTCCGTTTACGTCTAGGTACCGAATTCCTTTTTAAAGGGTGATCGTGTAGCCTACCGTGCGTGCCTCATACTTGATCATATTGTTAGTGCATAGAAAATTTAGCTTGCTGGCAATTGGGGTATGGGAGTCATCAGGGGTGATCAGGAGTACCCCAATGCCGTATCCTTTCTTGTTGGCAGCTCCATCAAAGAACATCTGCCATCTGAGGTCCTCTTGAGAGGTGCAAAGAATATCTTCGTTCGGGAATTCATAGACCCAAACATCGACTTCTTTCAGGGATAATCATTAAGGTAGTTGGAGATGGGTCTCCCTTTTATAGATTTCTGCGTAACATATATAATATCGAAATCAGCTAACAACATCAACCATCGGGCCATTCGGCTAGACATAGAGGGATTTTTTTAGCAAATACTTGATGGGATCCATACGGGACACAAGCTTGATGGGGAAGGTGAGCATGTAATGCCTTAACTTCTGCGTGACCCAGACCAAGGCAACACGTACTTTCTTTAAAGCGGTATAATTGACTTCGTACCCGGCTAATTTTTAACTGGCATAGTAAATGGCTCTTCCTTTCAGGATTCTTTGATGTATTGGGCTAGCAAATCCCTTGCTGCAGTATCTATCACAGTCAAGTACAAGAGTTGGGGGAGATCTGGCTGGTGAGGCATAAGCACCAGAGGTCAGGTAAGGTCTTGCTTGATTTTGTCAAAGGACTCTTGGCAGGCCTCATTCCAGACTTTGGTAAAATCTTTTTGGTGAAACTTGAAAATGGTTCACATATAGAAGTTAGTTGGCTTATGAATCTGCTGATGTACTGTAATTTTTCCAAAAATCCTCGAACTTCCTTCTCTACCCGTGGTGGTGGCATCTCAAGTATGGATTTCAGCTTGGTAAGGTCTTCTTTGATTCTTTTCTCACTGACCATGAATCCCAAGAGTTTTCCCTTTGTGACGCTGTAAATGTATTTTTGTTGGTTTAACCGCATCTAGTATTGCTGCAGTCGCTTAAAAATCCTTCAAATGGAGGGAATATGACCTTCTCGAGTCTTAAATTTGATGATCATATCGTCCACATAGACCTCGACCTTTTTATGGATAAGGTCATGCATGATGGTTGTGGTAGCCCTCTGGTATATATCCCCGATATTTTTGAGTCCGAATGGCATGACAATGTAGTATAAGGTTCCCCATGGCATGATGAAGGTATTTTTCTCTTGATGGTCAGGGTGCATCTTGATATGATTCTATCCGATAAATCCATCGACAAATGACTTGAGGACATGGCTAGCCGTGTTGTCCACGATCATGTCGATGTTGGGTAACGAGTAATCGTCATTCGGGGAAGCTTTGTCCAAATCCCGATAGTCTACGCACATGCGAACTTTCCCTTCTGACTTCGGTACAGGGACGATATTGACAAGAAATGTAGGATATTCGACTATTCAAATGAAACCTACGTTCAGTTGATTGACCACTTCTTTTTTAACTTTGAACGACCATTTAGTGTAGAGCTTTTGCAGCTTCTGTTTGACCAGAATGTTGGAATCTCGTGTTGAGTTATTTCTGTGTCAATCCCAGGCATGTCATCATAGGACCATGCAAAGATGTCCATGATTTCCTTTAGCAGTTCTTCAAATTGCATACACTCATGCTCATAAGGGTGGACCCTATTCTGATCTCGCGCTGATGGTTACTAGAATCGAGATTAATAATAATAGTTTCATCATCATTAATTTGAAAATGGTTATATTGTTTGTTATCTCATTGTTAAGATCAGTTAAGAATTGTTCATTTACAAAATCATCATCATCAAGAGTTTGATTAAAATCAAGACAATTAATGTAAATCATAACAAGATACTCGAAATTTTCGTTTATTTTAGACCTTACGACAAATTAATATTGTTTTTTATTTTGTTAAAAAAACATTTTTGAAAAATTATTTTTATTCTTCAAAACTGATTTTTTGTTAAAAACAGTTTTTTTCACTAAAGTGATTTTATATTTCTAAAAACTATTTTTTTAATATTTTTATTCTTTAAAAACTAATTTTTTTCAAAGATATTGTTTCTTTGTTATAAATTGTTTTTATTTTGTTAAAAACATATTTTTTTTGTTAGAAGTTGTTTTTTTAAAACTCTTTGTTGTTATAAACAATTTTTATTTTGTTAAAAAAAGTTTTTTTGTTAAAACTATTTTTATTTTGTTAATAACTGTTTTTTGGTTTGTTAAAAAACAATTTTTTTCATTATAATAATAATAAAATTATATTTTATCTTTAAGTAAAAATTTTATCTTATATAAAATATTTTATATTTTAAAATTATATTATACTTTAAAATTAGAGAGGATATTTTGGTGTTAGGATATAAGAGAAGGTGTGGAGGAAGAACTTAAAAAGACGTGGAAATAGCCAGGCCCTATAAAAAATTTCTAGATTATGAAATACTAATTGGAATCATCAACGTGACTCATCACCATGTCAGATCCACCTCCGGATAGAAAATCCTATTGGAGAACCTCTTCTTTTTTCTCTTTTATCTGTTAACACAGAATTCGGTGACGTTTGCTTACCAGAACCACAAGTGCCCTTTTTAATCTAGCCACTAATATTGGATATATCCAACACGTAGGAAACTCAATATATAAAATAAAAACGAACCCCACCCAAATTTCTCTCTTCTTCTGATGCGGCAACGTTCTCAGCCTTTTGGAAATGAAGCCCCACACACACCCCGGCTTCACTTTTAAACCACTCATCCAACTATTCCCCACTCAGCGTCGCCACATCTGTCTCTCCGCCATTAACCATAACAATTCAACCAAAAATCCCCAAACTCGACGCAGAGAAGTATTAATCACGCCATTAGTCGCCGTCGGAGCTTCTATTCTCCGATCAGCCACAGCACGAGCTGATGAGAAGCCACCGGAGAGTCCATCACCGCCGGCGGAAGCTCCGGTTGTTCAAGTTGAGGAGAAAAAGGAGGAGGTGATAAATTCGAGAATTTATGATGCGACGGTTATTGGAGAGCCGATGGCGTTGGGGAAGGAAGGTAAGGTGAGAGTTTGGGAGAAATTGATGAATGCTCGGATTGTGTATTTAGGTGAGGCTGAGCAAGTGCCGATTCGTGATGATAAGGAAGTTGAGCTTGAGATTGTCAAAAATTTGAGGAAAAGGTGTGTCGATGCCGACCGCCCTATTTCGGTGGCTCTTGAGGCCTTTCCCTGTAATTTGCAACAACAACTCACTCAATATATGGACAAAAGGTTTCATTTTACTCTCAGCCATACATGCTATGTTATTAACACTATTTTACCAGACGGATTCTTATTCAACCAAAATTAGACGATCTTGCTGTGACTCACTAAAAAAATTGACAATAAAAACTCTTTAAGAGAATGTGTGAAATCAAGTAGCAACCTTTAATGCTCATATACATGAGTTCTCTTTTGAATAATTTATAGCTCCTCAACGCGCATTCTAAAATTTTTAACTTTATGCATCAATACTACTTTAGTGAACGAAAATAATTAAATAATTAAATAACACTTATCTCTATGTTGTGTGTGGTCCTAAAAAATTTCCATTCCTTAAACCGTTCACTGCAATATAATCTCTATATAAACCTTTTGGATATTTAGATATCAAGTGGAGACATTTTTATGGTAAAATAATACATCATAATCAAAAGTAACATAAGTGACTGAAACAGTATTATCTGGACGCACCTCACGATGAAAATAGTTCCCTACCTCATACGTGAGTTTCTTGCTTTTTGTTTTGCCACTTGAGAATCATTACTAACAGTGGCGGAATCTGGGCACGAAATGAAATTTTCGGAGGTTCGAGAGCGGGAGCCCCCGATTTTTTTTTGGGAGGAGTACTTATAAAAATATTTTAACTGCATAAAAATTAACATATAAATAGATGAATTATAATGATTTAAAAAATAAAACATCGTTACAAAATGATACTAATATAAGTTCATACAAAACTAGATAGTTGTCATTACATTCTACAAAATTCCTCTACGATTTTTCATTTTCTGGAAACGATTCACGATTATATCATTGAAAATTACATCAAACACATCATTTTCAATGTATGCTATGCAAGTATCACTCAACCAAGCGTCCCCCATATGGTTCGGAAGATCAGTCTTGATGATATTCATAGCAAAGAAGGCCCCTTCTACTGAAGCAGTGGAAATCGGAAGAATTAATGACAATTTCAAATGCCTGTAGACCAATCCATATGCTAGATGTTTTCCTTTCTCAACCATCTTCTTAGCCAATCCACTTATTCATCAAAGTGCCTATTTGACTTAACATCAAATTCAAAATTCACAAGTTCATCCCGAAGTTCAATACGTTCTTCCTCAGTGAAATCTTCAGTATAAAACTCAGAGAGACGAACCAACAAATTTACATCAAAAGCAGCAAATTGAAATTTAGGATCAAATGCGATCATACATATAAGCAATTGAGAATTCACCTCATCAAAACAGTGGTTAAGTTCAACAAGTTGCTTATCCACACATTGGTAAAATATGTCCACTTTATATAATGATGTAAATTTGTTACCACTGGACCTCTCCTTACCCTCCCTAAAAGATAAAAATTATCTTCCATGTTGGGAACCACAATCTCATATTTAGTATAAAAGGAAGATACTTCCATCAATAAATTACCCCACCTTTCATTGTTTGGAAACGACCCTTGGCAGCTCTCACACAATCCATTGCATTTACAATATCTTGATCCTTTTTTTGCAATAACTTAGAAAGTATACATTCTTCATCAAATGCATGTTGAAGACAAAATCAAAAGTTTGCATCTTCATTTGCAAGGCCACTGCTTCACCTCTTCAATCCGTACCATTATCTCCCAATTCATCCAAAACATCCACGATGGACCCAAACATAACCATCAAATTAATCAAAGTCCCATAATGTGAATTCCATCGTGTGTTGCCGGGTAATTTCATGGAAGTTTCTTGATTTAACCCTGTACCACTTGACGTCTCACCGAGTTCTAACTGACTGAAAATTTGCTCAATCTCTTTCTCTCGTAAAATGTCTCGTCGCTTACATGATGACTAGACATATTCACTATCATATTCACACTAAAAATGAACTCATTAATGTGCTTAAGATCTTTTGCAACTTTTACTAGTGCCAATTGAAGTTGGTGTGCAAAATAGTGTACATAGTATGCCGACTTGTTCTCCCTCAAAATAAGTAATTTTAGCTCGTTATAGGTCCCTTGCATATTACTTGCCCCATCATAACCTTGACCCCGTAAATTTTTTATACTCAAGTTGTGTTTGTTGAAAAATTGATCTAGTGAGGCCTTTAATGACAAAGATGTAGTGTCAGGAACATGAACCATGATAAATCTTTCAATCACAAAACCCCTCTTATCCACATAACGCACAATAATAGCCATTTGTTCTTTATTCGACACGTCTCGTGCTTCATTAATTAATATCGCAAATAAATCCCCCCTAAGATCATTTAATATTTATTTAATAACCGCACTAGCTATTGCATTTACAACATCTTTTTGAATATCGGGAGATGTCAATTTTAAATTTTTAGGAGCATTGTTAAGTACAACATTATTAACAAATGCCTCCCTACGAGCAAGAAATTCCAATAGTTCAAGAAAGTTACCTTTATTCCTCGAGTTTTTTGATTCATCATGAGAACGGAAAGATAACCCTTGTCTCAACAAAAATCGAACCACATCAATTGTGACAACTAACCTTCGGTGGTACTCAACTCGACACTCCTTCGATTGTTTATGAATTATTGTCTCAACATATTGATCTTGATTCAACAAATTCTGACTCTTTATGTACGCCGTGTGATGACCAATACTACTAGCATGCTCATTTAGCCTCCGTTTGTACTTCCAATTACTAAATCCACCCCTAACAAGTACATCACTTTTATTTCTATCGGGAGGCTCATAAAGAAATAAGTAACAAACCAAACAAAAAGCGGAGTTCTCTTTCACACTATATTCCAACCAACTAGGAAATTCAGCAAGCCAATCAGTGTTGAAACGACGAACCTTGTTTCCAATATTTGTTAAAGGAAATGTATGCGAATATGTTTGGCAAGGACCCAATTGCAAGTATGGTCGTCTAATTTTATCTTGATCATTAACATCATAATCTGGAATGCAAGACCGTAAAATAGGATTAGAGGGAAGATTTGACAAGTCAATATTAATGCGGCTTCGAATGATTGGTTGAATAGTGTTGAATTTACGAGTGTCCAACGAGTAATTTCCTATTTTATGATTCAAGAACATGATTTAAATTCCTAGGAGTGAGAAGTTAGGATTTGGGACATAAATAAGGAGTTAAGAGTACTGAATTAATATGTGGGAAAAGTAGGAGATCTAATGGAGTGGACACTGGCGCTTCGACTGAGTCTTCACAAGCCCTTTTAAAAAATCTCTCCATTTCTGAATAAATAAAATTCAACAACATTTTCAGAATAACATATTTATACAAAAAAAAATTCAAAAAATTCATCTAAATGAGTATTAACAACAAAATATTAACTAAAAACTAAAAATTAACAACTAAATGAGTATGAGATCTATTAAAAAAAACATAGCCAAAAAAAACATACCCAAACTCAGATATCAGAAGCCGCGTGAAGTGAGTGAAGGGCTGGTTGTCCGTCCAGTCCAGCAGCCGCTGTTGAGCAGCATGAAGTGAAAGGAAAGCCTTCGGCAGCAGCAGACTGCAGGGGAGGGGAGGGAGAAGAGATGTGGCGAGTCGCATTGCACAGGAGAGTGAGAAGAGAAGAGACGGACGACAGGAGAAGAAGAGAAAGAATTAAAAGAGGCAGGTTGGTTTTGGTTAAGTTCCTTCCGTGTTTTTAGGTTTGAGAGTTTAGGTTATTTAGACAATTGCCCCAATATCTCTAAAAACTTATAAATCATAGATGTACATAAAAATAAAAAATTACCTTTGCAGGCCTGGGCCCGTGCCCAGGTCAAGTACAATGTCCCTCCGCCACTGATTACTAACACCTTGATTCTCGCTACTTGGTGTAGCGGGGGGAGATGTATTTGTCGAAATATTAGTTTGAATTGCCTCCTCTTCTGACAGGTGTGTATATGTGCGCGGGCAACGTGCAAGAGACAATGTGCATGTATGTTTCAGAGGGAGAGAGAGAAAGAGAGGAAAAAAAAACATACATGTACCAATGGACCTGGAGGTTGGATGAAAAAGAGATGCTTGTGTTGTCTATCCCCACCAGCGCCGCAGAGAGAGAGAGATAACAGAGGGGGTTTTCTTTTGGGGTTTGATAGAAGAAATGAAGGGTTTAAGTGATTATGTCTGCTGAGTGGGTGCGTTTGCTCTTTTTTTTCTTCTTCTTTTGTTAACTATTATTCATTCTCTTTTGATTTAAAAAAAATGTATTACTTCACTTTTTTTAGATGAATGTTTAATTTTTTTGTGTTATATATATATATATATATATATATATATATATATATATATGGAGAGGTTCAGAAGTGAACATATAAGATGAACATTTTATTGAACTTTAACAAAAAAACAACTAGCAACTCATTAATTTTAATTCCTATGTTGTAATTGGTTCGCGCCAGCGGCAACGGATACACGTGTGACATGTGTATTTTTCAATATAACCCCCCAGGCCCCCATCTGCCACCCAACCCACCTGCTGAAATTAGAAATGAATGAACAAATACTGAGTTATCAATCCATGAGAAACTACAGTTTTTTTTTAATACTGTAGCGATCAGTATTAAAAATTTGCTTTGGGGTAAGGTGTTGGTTTGACTCTTCAAAACCATCAACTGCACAGCCACCATCGCTAAAAGAGGTGGCGCCGCTCCAAAACAACGGTGTGGTGGGACTGTCCCTGTTAGTGAACTGGCTTTGAACGTCGTTGGATTTGCTGCCGGTGGATCTGAGTTTCAAGGTCGCATAAACTCCATACACCCGGTTTAACCCGGAGCTAACCATAGCCACCGTCGACGACTTTACACCTGACCGGAACCCATTTCAGCCACAGCCCAACTCCGGCGGTTCCTACCCATTCCGGCGACTTAACCCTGCCCTCCTCCAGCCAAAATCCGGCCAGGAAACTCACTAGAATCCAGGCCCACCATAACTCAAATCCAACAGACCCACCTTATACCCCTACTGCCCTTAACCCGAGCCTTCCACCTGCTATACCCATTAACCCATTTCTAAACTCCGGGTTTGATAACTGATGGCAAATGGGTTGGGGGGGTATTAAAAAACTCGTGGGTTTGATGACGAACACGCGTGTCTGTTACCGCTGGCCCGGACCAGTTACAACATAGGAATTAAAATTAATGGGTTGTTAAGATATTTTTTGTTAAGGTTCATTAAAACGTTCATCTTTTAGGTTTACTTTTGAACCTCTCCCTATATATATATATATATATATATATGGGGGTAAGGCCAACCGACATCCGCCTCTTCCAGACCCTGCAGTTAAGGAGGAGCCTTTGCATTGGTACGACCTTTCTTACTAATAATAAATTAATATAAAAAACAATACCAATATTCGTAAATATTGATACATTGTTTCGTATATGGATTATCCATCATTAGACATCTTGGCTGTAGATGTCTTAAGTATTGATTGAAATACAGCGTTAGACGTCATCTCAAAACCTCTTCAGTGCTCTCTACAATTTGGACATACTTGTCAATTGAGTTGGTCGAGCATCTGTACATGAGCATTCGAAGAGCGGCGGTCATTTTTTGGACACCAGAAAAACTCCACTTTACAAGCACTTATCGCTTCCTTTTAAAATAATTGTTGTACGAAGATATCAGTTAAGAATACAAAGGAACAACGATCGCCGTATGCAAAAACGACGCATGAAGATACCAGTGTCGTATGTTGGGGCCTTATCAAAATAGTCTTTTATTAATCGTCGATGTCCTCCCACCCTATCTGTGTCGATGGCCTTTTGTCCGGAATTGCACTCCCCATTAACCGGATCACGTGTTCTTCATAATCGTCATCACCCACTGACTCATCAAAAAATTTATCGAGGGAATCTCCAGATGAAGAAACTAGCCGTGAGGCAAAATAGGTATTGGAAAATGACTGTTGATCCTGCAGCAGTTGGAATTTTTCTGGAAACCAAAGCGCGCGGCTATTGCATTGCTGCGGAAGGTGACCTTGGAGAAATTGATGATATTTTGGGAAAAAAATAGCATTGGAGCGTTTTGGGCTAGCAAAATGCTCCAATACCTTGGAGATGGTCTTACTATTATTATATTTGGCATTTCACCCTTCTTTTTAATGTAAGCATACTGCAAAATCTATGGAAGATTGTATGAGTTACAAAAGTGAGTCATTGACCTTTTCCCTGCTACTTTTACATTTTGTCAATTATTTATACAATTACAATGAGTATTCGTCCTCTATCAATGAATCTTGGATTTTATGCATTTTGTTTTGTATGCCTAGTTTGCTTTTGTTGAGGGACTACTCTTTAAAAGTATGTTATTTTGATGTGTTTATTCTGGGATCAGAATTGGATTAATCAGAAGCATAATTATTTTTGTTTAGAGATCAATTTTATTTTATTTTTTTATAGTCTCCTTCATTTTTGCACTCATTTTAAAGATTGTATCCGTGTACAGGATTGACGGAGAAACATTAAAGTCATATGTGTCACATTGGCCACCTCAGCGTTGGCAGGAGTATGAGCCCCTCTTAGGTTATTGTCGTGATAATGGAGTTCAATTAGTTGCATGTGGTACACCAATTGAGGTAATGTACATTCTCATTAGAATTTGTGAACAGTTCAATTTTTTGATATTGTGAATTGTAGAAAATACACATGATGTAGAAAGACAAAGAAACATGCTCATATGACCTAATAATATGGATGAAGTTGGGTATCCCAAACTAATGCAATGACAAATTCTGCATTAAGTATGCATTTGGAGTATTTACTCTTCTCACTAAGGAGAGTTTTAATAATTAGATTATATGTAAATTAGTGATAGGTTATAAAATTCTTCATGTTACACACACAACGAAACTTCTAGGGCACTTGCCAAGACACGACGAAAAACATTGGTATTAAAATATGTCTTTTTTTGTCTGTATGTGAATAAAAATTGTAATTGTTAAAAGAAACCACACATGAAGCTTATCATAACAAAGTAAGACAATAAAATATTTCATCAACTCAACTCAACTCAACAAAGCCTTTTCCCAATTATTTGGGGTCGGCTACATGAATCCTATTTTTCCATTCCATTCTGTCCAGTATCTTCAGTTACACCACATGACATCATGTCCTTTTTTATAATATCCCACCAAGTCAATTTAGACCTACCTCTACCCCTTGTGTTACCATCAATACTAACTAAATCACTCTTTCTTACAGGAGCATCCATTGGTCTACGCTTGACATGTCCAAACCATCTAAGTCGATTTTCTCTCAATTTATCTTCTATAGGAGCTACTTTTACCGTTTCACGAATTTGTTCATTTTTAATTTTATCCTTTCGAGTTTTACCACAAATCCATCTTAGCGGCATTCGCATCTCCGCCACACTCATTTTCTGCACATTTTGTTTCTTGGTTGCCCAACACTCTGTCCCATATAACATGACGGGTCTGATGGCCGTCCTATCACACAAAACGCCGGTAGCACTTCTCCAGTTAACCCAGCCTGCTCTAATCCTATGATTAACATCATCACTAATATGTCTATCTTGTTGGATAATCGATCCTAAATAACGAAAATGATCGTTTTTAGGTATCTCTTGACCCTCCAATTTCATCACATCTCCATTTGTCCTCCTATTACTACTAAAATTGCACTCCACATATTATGTTTTAGTTCTGCTTATTTTAAATCCTCTTGTTTCTAAAGTTTCTCTCCATAATTCCAACCTAGCATTAATCCCTGTCTTAGTCTCATTCACTAAAATAATATCATCTGCAAATAGCATACACCATGACACCTCATCTTGTATTTGTCCAGTCAACTCATCCATAACAAGAGCAAAGAGATAAGGACTTAATGCTGAACCTTGGTGTAGACCTACCGTAATTGAAAATTCACTACTTTCTCCGGCTGATGTTCTTACTGTAGTCATCGCACCATCATACATATCCTTGATCACATCAATATATATACGAGCCACTCCTCTTTTATGTAGAACCCACCATATTATATCTCTGGGTATCCTCATACGCCTTCTCCAAATTTATAAAAATCATATGAAGATCCTTCTTTTTCTCCCTATACCTCTCCATTAATCTCCTCAATAAATAGACTGCTTTCATTGTTGACCTCCCAGGCATAAACCCAAATTGATTCTCAGATATTGTTGTCTTTAATCTCAATCTATATTCAATCACTCTCTCCCAAAGTTTCATTGTATGACTCATTAACTTAATACCACGATAATTTGAATAACTTTGTATGTCCCCTTTATTTTTATAAATAGATACTAAAACACTTTTTCTCCATTCATCGGGCACTCTATTAGTCATTAAAATTCTATTGAATAATTTTGTAAGCCATAATACTCCATCCTTTCCTAAGCACTTCCAAACCTCAATAGGGATACCATCTGGTCCTAAAGCCTTCCCTGTTTTCATCTTTTTTAGAGCAATCCTGACCTCTGTTGTCCTATTTCTGCGAAAAAATATATTTTCAGGAGTCTCCCTAAGTTCCTCTATATCTAACCTACTCCCATTATCTCCATTTAATAACCTCTCAAAGTAGTTTTTCCATCTTTCCATAATTTTATCATCTTTGAGTAGGACTCTGGAATCATCACTTTTGATACACTTAACGTTATTAAAATCTTTTGTTTTCCTGTCCCTAAGTTTAGCAAGCTTATAAATACTTTTTTTCCCTTCTTGTGTACCTAATTTTGTATAAAGATCATCATACGCTTTTAACTTAGCATCTCTTACCACTTTCTTAACTTCCTTTTTAGCCCATTTATATTTCTCAAAATTTTCTTCATTTCTATTTGTTTGCCATATTTTAAAGCACTCTCTTTTAATTTTTACTATATTTTGTACTTCTTCATTCCACCACCAAGTTTCTTTAGACTGTGGCCCCTTGCCTTTTGATTCTCCAAGAATTTCTTTTGATATTTTCCTAATGCATGTGGCCATCTTATTCCACATTATGTTAGTCTCTTCTTCAGTAATCCATGTTGATTCATTTAATAATTTATCTTTAAATAGTTCTGATTTCTCTCCTTTTAAGTTCCACCACCTAGTTCGTGGGTTAATCTTCACTTTTCGCACTCGTTTTTGATTTTTAATATTTATATCCAACACCATTATCCTATGTTGTGAGGTTAAGCTCTCTCTCGGGATAACCTTACAATCTTTACACGTTAATCGGTCTCCTTTTTTAGTAATGAAAAATCTATTTGGCTCTTATGCGTTCCACTTTTATAAGTTATTAAGTGTTCAAGCCTATTTTTAAAACATGTATTTACTAGTACAAAATCATAAGCCATCGCAAAATCTAAGATAGACTCTCCCCCGTCGTTCCTATCTCCAAAACCATATCTTCCATGCACTATCTCATATCCTACACGATCTTCTCCTACATGGCCATTAAAATCTCCCCATATATAGATTTTCTCACCTACTGGTATTTCTTGAATTAGTTCATCCATTTGTTCCCAAAATTGTACTTTAGTGCGCTCATCTAATCCTTACTTGAGGTGCATAAGCACTAACAATATTAATTATGTTTTCACCTAATACCAATTTTACAAGTATAAGTCTACCACCTTTCCTAATTACAATTACGATATCGTCCTTAAAGTTCTTATCTACTATTATTCCAACTCCGTTCTTATTTCTATGTTTTCCTGTATAATAAAATTTAAATCCTGTATTTTCTATTTCTCTAGCTTTCTCACCGATCCCTTTAGTTCTTGTAAACAAGCTATGTTAACTTTTCTTCTTATCATGGTATCTACCAACTCCATCCCTTTTCCTGTCATAGTCCCTATGTTCCAAGTCGCTAACCTAAGTCTAGTATCCTGGACTAGCTTCTTTACCCGCACACGTCCAGCTTGTTGCAGGAACCCTTGCGTATTTATCGTCGCATCCGGGCGCCGATGCGACGCCCCTTGCCTATTTTTCGAGACACCCGGTGGCAGGTGCAACACCCCTTGCCTATTTTTTGAGACACCCGGTGGCAGGCGCGACGCATCGCTTAAGGGGAATGCCCTAACATTAGCACGTATATTCATAGAGAGGGAGAGTTATCGTCATAATTACTTGCATGTGATATAGTATAACATTTTCTGGAGGATCATATCTTACTGCTGGTTTTTAGTTATCATAAATGGTGAGTGAGAAGGGTTTTTTCAAGTCCACGAGGAATCAAACAAGGTCCTCTTCGATATAATATTATGAAGTTCTTAAGTAAATCTGAGAATTTGTTTGGCCAAAATGTGAATGAAACTAACACTTACCTCCATTAATTGCTTACAAATGAGACCCTCTACCTAGGTAAAGTCTTCCACCTCCATAATGGGCAGTGGAAATCTACAGCTAAGATCTAATCTGCATAATTTTCCCGGCTCCTTTATAGAATCCTTTTTAATTTCTTACAAAGTATCCAAGATATTTTGCATATATCTCAAGGTTCTAAAAAATGCGGGGCGTGATTGAGGCGTGGAGGCCAAGCCTCAAGCCTTAGAAGCCTAGGCGGGCCTAGGCGGGCCTAGGCGTAAAAAAGCGTGAAAAGGCGTTTAGGCTTTCTTAATATATTTTAATATTTTTAACCATAACAAGGCTATTAACATACAAAAATTGCACGTACCATAAAAATATGTCTGAATATATGCAAATTAAAATTCTATTTGATTATTTTGGATGAGGTAATGGTCCGGTTTGTAAAGAAATTCTTTAAAAGGCGACATCGTTTCACTAAAGCATTGTTGTTTTTGGAAAAAAGTGTACTTTAAGGGTTTTACTAAGAATAAGGCGTGAAAAGCGTAAGGCGAGGCGTTTCTCCCAAGCCTTAAGCCTAGGCGGGTTTTTTAGAACAGTGATATATCTACAATAATCTGCAATATTTTAAAATACTCGATAATACGTCACAGTACTCTATAGATTTCTACAGTACTCTAGAACAGCCTAAGACACACTATGATTTAGAGCCTTCTGGATCGAACATCCGAGATGGTCGGGTCATGACATTCTTCCCCACTAAATGTTGTGATGCATTGGTCACAAATGTTGCATACGACAAATCTTCCCATTCTCAAACCTAGTGGCGGATCCAAAAATTGGAGAATAAAGGGGGATGGGGTGTGGGGGGGCAAAAATATTTATTTATTTTTGGCGGTGGTCTACAAAAAGTATAAAAAGAAATATTTATTAAATGTGATTCTCATTTTTTTCTGCGTGTGTAAGTGGGTCCCGCCCCCTTGGATCTGCCTCTGACAAACCATTCTTATTCGGCACCAATGGGATCATTTATGTGGTTACCTTCATCATCATGACTCCAAGTTGTGGCATGGATGTTGCATTTTAGCCGTCCATAAACTCCATGCCAAACATTATCTCGTGGTCATCCTTTGTGATAAGATTGAAGTCGTCTTTCCCTTCCATCCACTCATGCATATATCAACTCCTTCACAAGGCCATGAGTTGGCTGATTTCTCTGAGTTGACAGCCTGGATCCAACTTCTATTCTTTTATGGCTTCAAACCTAACTGTCCTGCTACCTTTGAGGTCTTGAAGTTATGGGTCACTCGTGTGTCTACCAACACCTGGAAGATCTTTCACACTTACCTCCCTTCTCTCGTACTGCACAATGGGTAGAATTATATGAGAATTATATAATCGATCATACGCATGTTTTAGGGTACAATTGTTTGAGAATTGTATTGTCATATTTTGTAACAATTCTACAATAGCAAAAGTCTTTTAACTTTTTTTTACACCCCAAAGTTTCAACATGTCTAATTTTCGTTTTATTCAAAATTCTCAATATTTATTGGTTTATGAGCATGTCCATATACTGGTATTAGCGATCTTTTTATTAACTGAGATGTGACTTTTACAACTAGGTCCTGAGGACTGTTCAATCAGAAGGTATTCGGGGACTCTCTAAAACCGATCGTAAAATATATTCTCCTCCAGCCGGTTCAGGGTTCATCTCGGGCTTTACTTCACGTAGATCATCAATAGATATATATTCTTCAAATCAATTTGCTCCTTTTGGGCCAAGCTCTTATCTATCTGCACAAGCTAGAGTAGTTGAGGAATTTACAATGTCTCAGATTATCTTGCAAGCAGTTATAAACGGAGGATCTGTTGGTATGCTTGTAGTGGTGACAGGTGCCGCCCATGTTGCCTATGGGTCAAGAGGGACCGGGGTGCCAGCAAGAATCTCCAAGAAGATCCAAAAGAAAAATCAGGTGGTTGTATTACTTGACCCTGAAAGACAATATATACGGAGAGAGGGAGAAGTTCCTGTTGCTGATTTCTTGTGGTATTCAGCTGCCAGACCCTGCAGTAGAAATTGTTTTGATCGTGCTGAAATTGCACGAGTGATGAATGCAGCTGGAAGGAGGCGAGAAGCCTTACCCCAGGTTAGTTAAGTGGTTGTCTTAGAGATTATCTTCTACTCTTTTACTGATGCATTTAATCATATTTTGGAACTCATGATATTGCAAGCTGAACTATTATGAGTTCTCTGTGTTATCTGGTGGTTGAGCTTATATGTCATTCAAGGATTGCTTATTCTTTTGAGTGAAATTAGAATTTTGTTTAGTTGTTGGTTTCTTTGGTTTAGTTTTATAATTAATACCTTTTGCCTTTATACTTCAGGGCTATGTTGCACAGATACAGATATGACGTGGATACGACAATATATTAATATATGCACGTACAATTATATACATTAAGAGATAAAAAAATGTAGTAAAAAACAGGAGCAGAGAGAGAATGTGACATGATAATAAAGAGAACATTAGTATCAATAATATAATTAAATAAAACAAAAGAGGAGGCTAAAGTGATAAACAAGAAAGATATACCAGAGAAATAGAATGATAAATGAGAGAGACAAGAGATAGAGATAAAGGGAGGGAGGGAGAGAGAGAGAGGGAGATGAAATTCCTTGTTTGTCTCTTGAATGCCCTGAATCATAGGGCTGAAAAACGAACCAAGCTATTCGAGTTTGGGTCGTGTTCTATCTGAAAAAGCTCGTTCGAAACATGCTCATAAAATAAACAAAATTAGACAAGCCAAGCTTGAAAAAAATATAAGCTCGTTATATTATTGAGCTCGGCTCGGCTTCGGCTCGATCACCAATATCCATACTAGTGTAAAATAATCAAGCTACTCGAGCTCGGCTTGTATTCGTTTGCTTAAAAGCTCATTCGAGCTTTAGATCGTAAGATAATAAACAAAGCTTGAACATATTTTTAGGCTTGTTTACATTTACAGATCAAGCTTGAGCAACCTTAAGCTCGGTTCGGCTCGACTTGTTTTCACCCCTACCGATTCGTGGATTTTCTCTAGAGATGGAAGAGGCCTTTTGAAGAGAAAAAAGGTTTTGCCATGCTACCGACTCACATTTTGACTGTGTACATATTAACATTTATATGACTTAGTAGTCTGACTTTTTACAATTACAAGTTGATCCCATTTTTTCAAAAAATTAGAAATTACAAAAACACCCCCATTTTTTTCAAAACGATTACAATTTTAACCCCTTCATATCCCTGCAGTATCCATGACGTATCGGGCCGTATTCAAGTCGTATCCGAAAGTCAAAATTGTTAATTTGGTCAATGGATATGGATTTGAAGTATCGGATACGTATGCAGCTGTATGGGGGCCGTATCTGTATCCGTTACTCCATTTCTCCAATTATTGAAGTATCGTTGCTACACGGCTTTAGGGCCTAAAGAGACAATTTACTCAAAAAAATAATAGGGACAATCCCCCTTTTTTGGAAGATTTAAGCGTCTTAAAGAGTTTTAAATGTCATAAATTATGTAAGCAACACAAATTGAAAGTACAATAAGTATCTTTGTCACCCTGGACTGATACTTATAGAGTAGCATGGGGAATATGTGTATGTGATAGTCAAGCGTTTAGTTAGATGAATAATAGAAATGACAGAGCATTAAAGTTCACTGTTTCAACAAGAGCTTCATGTTTCAGAGCTGATGGTAGGCAATGGGGTAATTTAAATCAGCATGAACCTTGGAAGTTGGAACGATATATTTAAATTGAAGAAATAGCATTTTATTATAGTCGAATGTCTAATCATTACAATAATCGTCAGAAATTCAATTTCAATAATATGGTGCGCATGCCATTTTCGTTTTCTCTGCAATGCAAACATTAATTTTGGGTTCACCTCTGGAAAATGGCCACCTAGAATATATCTCTATAAACCCGCAAAAGACTGCCCCTGAATCTGACCATGCTTCTTATCACGCTGGTCGCCTGGGCCTTGCTGACTATTAAATTGGAGAAAACTCTGTTGTCAAGTCTACCAAAACCCTTTTTCTGAGGTGGGATTTTTTAGTAGGCGCTTTTGTTTGTTGTGGTCTTCAATGGGTCTCTTAAATTGTTTTTTGTGGAAAATTATATATATGTTCAAACGGATGGGGTGGTGATTTACAATAGATTCGGTGGTATCCTTTGATAATCTAGGTTATAATTCCTGCATAGAATTATATCAATTCCTTTTTTTTTTATTATTATTTTGTGATATTTGGAGGATTCTTATTTGTCGCATGGCTTATAGTTTGAGTTTAATCTATCCTCTCACAATTGGACAATATATTAATACATTTAGTGGAGGAAGATTAAAAATTCTAGTTCGGTGGTAATAGAAGAGCTAACTTTTAAATTATTTCTCATCATCTCATGACGACAACATCTTGACTTGTTTATCAGGACCTTCAGAAAGGACTTGATCTTGGTCTCATATCTCCGGAAGTACTACAGAATTTCTTTGATCTGGAGCGGTATCCTCTTATTTCAGAACTCACTCATCGCTTCCAGGTAACCTTGGTTTCTGGATATCAATTTTTCTGTGTGCTACTTATGCAATCGAGCATATAGATAGGGTAAGTGGGAAGAAACCCACTGAACGATACACTAGTTGCAAATATCTCCCTGAACTATTAATCTCACAAAAAACTCCTAGAACTATTCCATTCATTTGCAATTTCCATCATATTTGTCGCTAAAAGGGTTTTTAGTGACAGTTTTTGGCTACACATAAGGTGTTATTAACAACTTTTTCCGTAGTTAAGAGGTTATCTGCAATGCGGGGGTGGGGCCAGTATATTTGTATTCGGAGAAATAATATATTGCATTCAAATCATCAAATATCATCATTTTCTTTGTCAGGCCAAATGTTGTATTTTTTCTTTTTTAATTTTATTTTATGGTGATAATATGTTTTTTAAAATCTGGACAAGCTAGAATTGTATATTTGATTAAAGAAAGAAGATGGATTACATAACCAAGGCTGGTTCTGCCCATTTAAATTTCCTTGGAAAGGTAATCAAGCTGCTCCAAAGGCTTTTTCCAACATAGGAACAAATTTCTTTTCACTTGTATAGTAAAATTGCTTACTGGGGATTTTTGAAACTAGTAACCTCTCTCATGCGAGTCAGAACCCGCAACTTCATACATGTGAGATGGGTGCATTTACCATCGAGCTATGAGCTCATGTGCTTGTGGTGATAATGTAATAACTGATGATGGAGAATATTGAAAAGGTACTCTAATTTTACGATAGCCCATCTTGATGCAGGGTTTCAGAGAGAGATTGCTGGCAGATCCCAAGTTCCTACATAGATTAGCTATAGAAGAATCTATATCAATAACTACTACTCTCTTTGCTCAATATGAGAGGCGTAAAGAACATTTCTTCGAAGAGCTCGACTATGTAATTACGGACACTGCCAGGGCCATTGTTGTCGATTTCTTTACTGTATGGCTTCCAGCCCCCACTTTGTCGTTCCTTTCAATTACTGATGAAGTTAATGCACCTGATAGTGTGGAAGCATTAAAGGGTCTTCTAGGGTCCATCCCTGATAACGCATTTCAAAAAAATCTTGCCGGGCAGGACTGGAATTTGAGTCATAGAGTTGCTTCAGTACTTGTTGGTGGTTTAAAACTTGCCAGTGTTGGATTTATTTCCAGTATTGGAGCTGTGGCTTCCTCAAATATCTTATTTTCTGTACGCAAATTACTCAGTCCACCCCTTGTTAACAATCAAGGGAATAAAAGATCTCCAATATTTAAATCAGCAGTTGTTTATGCATCCTTTCTTGGAATATCAGCGAATCTTCGGTATCAGGTACTATTTTGTTATATATGGATAAGACTATAATCATTACTTTTTTGTATTCATTACTCTAAGTCGAAGCTTCCATATAATATAATAAGCATTTCCAAGTACTTTTTTGTATTATTTATGGATAAGACTATATTACATTTCTCATCGAAGCCAGCATAACTGAAAGGTAAACTGTGTGACAGCATAGTTGTCAGTGGTGTCAACAGAATGTGGCCGCCTCCAATTTAATGGTGTATAGTCTGGATTCTCTAAAGTCTAAACATAGTTGTACTTGGACAATGTATTCAAAGAAAGATTTCAGGTTTCAAAATCAATGATGGGGATTAAGACTAAAATTCATTAATATACTGTTGGGACAGTTTGTTATTTGGGTAAAATACATTGGCCTCCCATTTTGTTTGCCATAATGATGGATACCTCCCTTATTATTTCAAATACCTGCATCCCCTCTTGTTTAGTAATTACATTAGCCTCCCCCTCCCCTCTTGTTTAAAATTGGTAAACTCACTGCTCTTGCAGCAAGAGTAGTGGGTATTATAAGAAAACACACGTGAGGAGCTGTGTGTATTACTTGAAACAAGAGGGAGGTCCGTATAATTTACCCCTTTTTTTTTCTTTCCATAAATGCTAGTAATCAACTGGGCTTCACCATATGATTGACATGCTCCCCCGCCAATTTAAAATTTTAAAAAAATGCTCCTGCATATTGAATTAGTGTGTATTTCTCTTCAAAACAAAATTGCTGGGTAGTTCGTTGATTGTATATATCGTGCGTGGCTAGTGATCGGTTGTTGCTGTTCTACATCATCTTAGGCCTGTAGTTTGTGACACCAAACGACGTATCTTTTTATTTTTAATAGTTTTTTTCCCCTTTTGAACTAAAAAGCCCGTCATTTTCTCGACATCCGTAAGATAATGCTGTCATGTCTAAGCTATCCTAGGGAGCTTGACATACATCTGATTAATTTTCTATAGATTAAGTTTTAATTGAGTTGGTCGTTTACAAATCTTGACATGATCATTCAAGGACATAAATTGCTTATCACACAGGTATTGAATACCAAGTAGGCAGAATTTTCCTATTTTTCGTCCGTAGGTGTAAATTATCTCTACATATTTGCTTCCTTTATTAATACTTTTGATGATAATCTAAAAAAATTGCAATGCAGGTTATTGCTGGATTAGTGGAGCATCGAATTTCAGAGGAATTTTCTGATCAAACATTACTTGTAAATATGATATCTTTTATCTCCCGAACAATCAACTCCTATTGGGGAACTCAGGTTAGAGGCATTCTATTTCAAAGAATCTGCCCATTATTTAGAACTGTGTTAAAAATTATGATGTGAAGTTATCAGTGGGCGTCATTAAAGTAGGATGTGATGTGGCTTCCAACGATGATTTATCAACCAAAAAGACAGTAAGAAACTTATGTGGCGCCCAGTCTAGGTTACCTTTTTCATGTCCCCCAAATTTCAACTTCCTCAAATTCCCTTAGAGATGCGCCTGATGACATGGCTAAAATTGCAGTCCCATCGGACAAATGGATAAGAATTCCAAAACAAGACAAACAACAACAAAACCTTCATAGAATATCCCCCTTCAAACTAACTAGGTTAAAAGAAAGAGATTCAATGATACATCCTGCCAAAAAAGAAATAATACATCCTTGCAATGATTTAAAGACGCTCAGCTCAAGTCAACAAAGCCTTTTCTCAATTACTTGGGTCGGTTACATGAATCTGTATATTTGCAAAGAAGCCAAAAATTTATTTCTCCTCTATATAAATATCTTGCTCTACATTTTAAAAGAAAAATTGCTACAACAACAATGTTATTGAGATGGATATAATACATGTATTATGCACCACATTTATAAGAAACATAGATTTTAGTATTGTTAAATAAGGAAGTACAATAAGGAGGGCGTCAAATAAGATAATACAAAATTAAAAACGAAGAAGTCCCTTTGAGCTTTTCACTCAATTATCTCCTTCCACCTTTTGAGGATAGAAAAGTCATCCAAAATTTGAAGATCCATATATCTTACCTCCTAATCAATGGCTACACATTTGTCTTCATTTGAAAAACTTCTATTTTCTCCAATAACACTTGCACCCCAAATTCGCAAAAAAACTTAGCCCACATGTAGTCAACAAAATCACAATGCAAAGTAAGATGATCAATTTCCTCGCCAGCTTTTTTATGCTGGATGCAACTGTGACACCCCGCCTAATTAAATACCGGGCGATCACTCCTTTATTAAATTAAATCAAGGTAAACAGTTGGTTCATTCTCAGCATCACTGTCGATAAAAATAAAATTTTTCAATTTAACACCCTAAATAATTAAGCTAAGTGTCAAAACCATTTTTATACATATCTTTCCAAATTTTATTAAAAAAAAAAAAATCATCTATTTTATTAACAGCATTCAATAAGGAAGAATCACACCACATTAAATCTGGAATACAATCCAATTAATTTAAAACATTCGTCAATCGAATGTCAACATGCGAAATATAAAGTAACACAATTCAAACTGAATAAATCCCATAGTGACAATACTAGAAATAACTGAAATACAAATGTCCCAATAACAATGAAATAATGGAAAGGGCGACACATGCCCAATAAATGAGAATGCTAGAAGTGAAGTCAATAAAGGAAGCCGTCTACGCAAGTGGCCTGCAACTCCCACCTAAGCTGCAGCACGTTCCTTTCAAGGGATCCTAAGCAAGACGCCCCTGTGGCTGGGCACCTGAAATATATACATATATATACAAAAGAGAGGGAGAAAAAGAAACGGGTCAGAGCCCGATAGTGTGTATGATTTAAAATTTGTTTAGCAAGTATTTAAATTGATACAGGCCAATGCAACAACATATTATTGCGACACTCTCTTGAGAAATTCTCACCTCTTTTCTAATGTGCACTCCTATCGCACTAACCCTCCTAATGGTTTATCTCATCATATAACACGCTATCTTTCCCCAATGATTTAACTTATCTTATGTATTTCGCAGGATTCAAAATTTAACTATACAATTGTTTGAAAAGAATATTTCAATTAATAACCAAAGTTCTCATTTTAACTTTATTAGTCAATAAAGTTTTCCAGTGTCATATTATACTTTCTCAAAACAAGTATTTACAATTTGAGTCATCAACCATATCCTACATATCAATTCACAGTAGGTAGTTCCAAATTTCACCAAATTTCAGAATTTCATATATATATTAACTACTCGTATAATATATATATTATAACAGCACCCCAAATAAACTATGGTGCGGGCATACTCTACTATCCAAAACCCCATATCACTCATATTAAGGGGAATACAATCGGAATCACTCTCGAATTGTATTAACACATACACAAACAAAATTGAGGCGAAGAATAGATTTCAAGTCTCTAAGAGGATGGCACATGCCTGCGTCTCTTAGGACCGTCTGAACTATCACGTCGATAGCCTGTACCAAGGACATCTATCTTCTAGGGTACAAGTCAATATCCCCCATAATGGTCCCATCGAGATAAGACTGTCCCAGCGCGGTAACCTCAGGGATAGCAATTAGCGTGGGCATGATTTTTCACACATAGATAGCTTATGCATACACAATCATATAACTATACTAATATTACCATATCCATATTAGGTATATTCTCAAATCCCATAATTACGACTTTTATCCATATTATCATATTTTAGTAAACACTTATAACGGTTCGTTTCTAACCTGGATTCGGTTTATTCCAACGTACCACACAACTCTCATGGCTTTATTCTCTAAATTATAAAATTCAGTAGGCATACACATTTGTCCCAAAGTAACTCTCTTACGTGTCTCTCTCTTTAAATCATAAATTCACCGACCCTTATGTAATTATTCCAAAATACAATCCTTGCCCGACATCATGGGTCCCAAAATTTATTCACATGTCCTACTGGTCTTCCCTATCTCCCAAAACATTTTATTAAGGAGGCCCAAGAATTATTTCACGATAAATTTAATTTAACTAATTAAACAAGGGAAATAGGAGTCTGCCAGGAGGGGTCGATCGATCGAGGTCTGGGGCTCGATCGATCGAACCTTCGATCGATCGAACCTTCGATCGATCGAACCTTCGATCGATCGAAGCTCTATGCTCGATCGATCGATCAAGCAGGTATTTTGATTTCTGCAGAATTGCAGTTACGGGTTCTAACACTTTTCTTCATCCAAATCCATATTTTCCAAACCCAAACGTCCCAAAATGCTACTACTAACATTATAACAATATATAAGATGTTTCCAACGTAAGGCATGGGTATTTCTATCATTTAATAAAGGATTAACAGCCCCAAAAGTTAATTAATTATCAAGAACACTAAAATTCTCTTAAACAGGTTTCTAACCAATTTTCTTCAGAAATTCCTTCTTATAATTATCAAAATTTCGTGGTTATATTCCTCTACATGGCAAGGTTTCCAGAATTTTCATATAAATCAATACTACATGGATTTTCCTATCACAAATTGGGTTTTCTTCCATATTTTTCACCTCTAATCATTCCTAAACTAATATGAAAATTGCACCAACGAAAATACGCAAGATAAATACTTGCCTGGGATTTTCAGATGTCTGGTTTGCAGATGAATCCGGTGTGGTTGCGTTCCCCGTCTCGCGATCTACGCGTTGGCGGTGACAGCGGTGCAAACGGGTGACTTTTTGGCCTTGAATTGCCTTGAGAGCCTTCTCCAATGGCCGTACTAGGGTTCTGAATATTCTAACCCTAAATGGTTAACCTAAATGGCTGATATAGGTTGCTGATTTTCGTGGGTTTAATTACCCAAATATGTAAAATGACTAAAATGCCCTCCCGGGGTACTAATTAGGCCTAAAAACACCCCGAGACCCAAACTACACCCCCGGGTACACTTTTCTGACTCGACCCTTCCGGACGCGCTGGCGCACTCAAAACGACCATACGGGCAACTTATAAAATATACACTTTTTATTTATCAAAATTTAGTCCCGACACGACACGAGCACGTTCCGACTTAAATTTCCGAAATTGTCATTTAACTCACTCATGACATTCAATATAACCAATATAATATATTACTTTGCTCATTAGTAATATTCAACAAATTTCCCATAATTACTAACTCTCGTCACGTTAATAATTATAACATAATTAATTTCCGGATTTTTATTAAATAATTAACTCACATTAAATTCAATAAATCCCCAAATTAATATAGCATAAAAATACGGGGTATTACAGCAACATGAAGTAAATAATAAAAGACAGTTATCTTCTCTCTTGTAACAAGCCTCAAGTGTTTTTATGTGCAATATGTACTTACGTATAGAGAAAGAAATATTGGTATGCAATTGTTGGTTCGCTGTTATTTTTGTGGAATTTCATGAACTGTTTGGAGTGTTAATGATGTGAATCAGGGACATGGTCATCATTTTATCATTTTTTAGTATTTCGTTTATTTTGAGCATTCATTGTATTTTTCCTTTTCCTTTGTATTTAGAGGTAGGAAGATTATTTGGCTTGAGCGGCACAATTGATTTTAGACTCTTAGCTTAGTGGCCAAGCAACCTTCCCCCTTTAAATACCCCTTTTGTAGGGTCATTTGAGTCATTTCTTAATTTTGAGAGATTGTGAATAGAGAGAGAAATATTTTTTCTTGCTCCCATTTGGCGTCATTTACGTCAATTGGTATCAGAGCCTAGTCGCTCCACCCGGTTGTTGCTATAAAACAAAAACTCGTAAACAACGTCACGGTGGGTTCAAGAAAGGATGAACTCATCCGACGCAAACCCTTTCAACCAAATTTTGGAGGCCCTCAACCGATTGACGGCCCGAGTAGATGCGATGGACGCCCGTAGTTCTTCGCCGGCAACCACCATGGACCGCCCCCACACCGCCCTGGTAACATCTCAAAACCCTAACTCTAGTTCTCTAAGATTAACCCATTCTACACCTCTACCTCAAAAAAACCCTAGCTCATCCAACCCTAACCCCATACTCATCCAAATAGACACCACCACCGAAGTAACCGCTGCACCACCACCTCCCACCGGTCGGAAAAACAAAAAACTCAAAAAAGCACCCATGCAGGTCCAAAAACCCTCCCCCTGCCCTGATCGATCCCGCCCAAGCATCCCTCCCCCTGCTTCTGCCCACCGACGGCTATGAAATTCACCACATCTCGGACCAACCCAGGGTGATCCGGAACCTCCACAACCCCTTCACCAGCCTCACTCCACGATCCATCACCAGTCTTTACTATATCTGACCCAAACTCAGCCACCGACCTTATCCCATACCCCGAACGAACCCCAAAATCTTACGGATCTGAACCATAAACCCCTAACAACGGTCGGACCCACCCAACCCTCATCCGACAACTTTCTCCGCAGCCGTGCGACCACCAATCCCTCCTTTGTTGACCACCTGCCACCGCCGACAGTTCCAGGACCTTCTAATGGGTTGGGACATGATTTCCAACAGTCAAATAGCCCTGCCGAGGGACAATTACCATCTCTAGTGCCTTCCAACAAATTTTCGGTCAATCCATTGATCGGAACTTACTCTCCCACAATTGCCGAAATGATCCGTGACATTCGGTACACAAAAAAATCAAATCCGCCTCAAATACATCCCAATGTAACGAACCCTATGCCGTTTGACCCCAATCTTTCACCCCAAACCCTAGAATTTTCATCTTCCCACATTCCCGACAATTTTGCCCACCAAAATTCACCACCACCCCCTATACCTCCCCCTCCACTGCCAAATATATCAACACACCACCAATTACCCTCTCCCCTTCTTCCCCCATCCCATATTCTCATCCCATCCCGCTCCCCGCCACCACATCCACCCACATATTCCACTCCACCCCAACATGACTACTCCTTGCCCCCTATCTCCATTAATCTTCGTCACCACCCGCAAAAACACCTTGAACACCCCCACATACCCCCTACCCCCTGCCCCACTCACTACCACACACCCTCACCCACCCCATTCCACTTTTTCCACGCTTCCACCCCCACTTATTTTACACACCTTTCCCCCACCCGGGCACGCTCTCCATGCCCCTCACCATCCACCCCGATGGGATACCCGTTCCTTTCACTCCGCACTCGTTGATTCCCATGAGCGGGTACGGGAGTGGATTTCCTTACCTCCCCATGCCGACCCTCCTTACCCTGTCCCCATTCCGCTCCTGAGTTTGAGCCACCCCCTCTTATCGAGTGACGCACGGATGTTTCTCCATTTGATTCCCTCAACCCCAAGGTGACCCCCTATGTCCCCATCTCTGAGCGCCATTGCTTTATTTGCCACCAGTAAGGGCACGAAATGAATCAGTGCCCCTACCGCCAGCCCATGGTTCCCCCACCACCTCCTTCCCCACCTCGCAAGATTGTACCACCTCACACTACCCCTCCTGCACCCCCAGTTTCTCTACCAGCTCCTGACCCTCATCATCCACCGCCTCGGAGGCGCCCACATCGAGCCTTACTTCCCGAGCCTTCGCCAGGTGATGATGATATAGATGAGGACAACCTAGCTCTTCAGGATGGTGATGCCATCACACAGTTGGCCCTACAATTACTTTCACGGAGTATGCAGGGTGATATCAGAGTGGATATTCCCATGTTTGATGGCCACCTACAGCGTAATGCCGCTGTTGATTGGCTTGCCGCCCTGGAGTGAATTTTTGAGTATAAACGGCTGAAGGGTCATAGATGTGTTTTTCTCGCAACAACCAAGTTTCAGGGCTACGCTAGTGTGTGGTGGAATGACTTGGAGCAGCGCCGTGCCATTGAGGGACTTTCCCCCATCTAGTCCTGGATCAAGCTCCGTGCACAGTTGATGTCCGCGTTTGTCCCAGCCACTTATGAGCGCGACTTATTTCTTCGAGTACAGTCCTTCGCCAGGACTCCACAGTTTTGGACTACACTGAACGATTTCAGCTTTTATGTACTTGCGCCCGCCTAGGCGAGATTGACGAGCAGCACATTAGCCGTTATATTCACTGCCTTCAGGGATACATCCAACGCGATCTTGCTTTGCGTGAGGGGTGGAATATGCCACTAAGGTTGAGTCCTTCCACTAGACTGCCCCTTCACCGCGTAGCCGCTCCACGCCTACTCCTTTAGCACCAGTGACTTCTGCACCTACTGGGACTCCTTCCACCACTGCTCCTCCTGCTGCCATGGTTCCTCCTCCTGCTCCCGCTCATCCGGTTACCTTCAAATGCTACAATTGCGGGGTGATGGGCCATCGCGCCTCCGATTGTTCTCTCCCTCACTGTCGAGCTCTCTTAACTTCTGGGTACCCTGACTATATTGAGGAGGCACCGGAGATACCATCTCAGCCGGCTCTTGTTACGATCCTTGATGGTGACACCGATGGCCTTCTCCTCTGAGTTCGAGGACGAACTCTTTCAGGGGGGGAGAGTGATGTGAATCAGGGACGTGGCCGTCATTTTATCATTTTTTAGTATTTCTTTTATTTTGAGCATTCATTGTATTTTCCCTTTTCTTTTGTATTTAGAGGTAGGAAGGTTATTTGGCTTGAGGGGCACAATTGTAATTAAACTCTTAGCTTAGTGGCCAATCAACCTTCCCCCTTTAAATACTCCTTTTGTAGGCTCATTTGAGTCATTCCTTAAGTTTGAGAGATTGTGAATAGAGAGAGAAATATCTTTTCTTGCTCCCATTTGTCGTCATTTACGTCAGTTAATAACCAAAAATAAAATTGTTTTAAATTTAAGATCCTATGTTCTTTCTGGTTGACTTAACTTGATATGTTGCCAATTGCAGTATCATCTATCATCAGTAAAGTAATTCGAAAATTTTCTCTTGCTTAGTATTGATTCGAAAAAAGTGGAAATTCATTTGTAAATGTGTTGTTCAGCATTATTTTGGTTAGTCTGGATTGGGAGAAATTTTAGGATTATTGAGGATAACAAGAAGAAAACTAGAAAAGCAATTGATTTGGGGAAGGGCAAAATTGCTTCATCGTTTACCATATTTAGGGATATCCCTTTAGTATTGTACTTTGTTGGAACAAAGGTATTTGTTGATACCAGTGCAGTAGCTGTGTCTATATGTGTTTCATTATTGTATTTTATCATTACTTTAGTTGTTTGTAATTTGGTATTTTTGTATTTTGTCCACCTCTATTATAAAAAGTGGTTTTGGCGTCCATCATTGGACATTACATTGATTTTGAGAGAGATGAATTGAGAAAGTAAAACCTAGTTATTTTATTTTCTTCAGCGTACATTAAAAATGGTAGCATTGCATCCTTCACTCTTGTATAGGTGCATCGTTTGAAAACGCAGTTGCATGCTGCCTCTCATTTTGGTTCCAATGGAGAATCATGTAAGCAATTTGGGTATTTTATTTTTATTTAAAAATAACAAAAACTAATATAATATGAAGAAAATAACTAAATTCCAGCACACCATTCCACAACTAAATTCAAAATTAGTAACCTACATACAGTACATTCCACAAATAATATTATAAAGCATTCATTCAAATAATATCCACACCATAATATAAAAAAAGTCCTCACAAAGAATATTTGTATATTGTTCCATATACACTCTCTAAGTTTGCAAAACATAGCCAAAAAAATAGAATGACGAAAGTGCTTCTGATTCACCCAAATTAATGTCATCATCATCTTGATCGGGAGTATCTATGATGGAGGAACTTCGTTATCAAAGTGCCTCGATGGAAGTCCACCAAGTTCTTCCATCTCTAAATATTTGTTCAATGGGGTTCAATATCGATTCTTTTCCTTTGCTTTTGCCACCGCCATCTGCACCACTTATACCACGATCACCACCTATTAAATTATAGTTCTAAGTGTAAAAATTAACTAATAAACATCATTATAGCCGTAACCTACACTTAAGCTTATTTCAAACTTAATTGAATTTTCACCCAGTCTACTCTTCTTTGAAGTTGGAGACGACTTCATATCAATTATAGTTACTGGAGTATCAAATTGCCGCTATCAAAGGTCCAAATTTGCACGCTCTTAATAGGATCTTGTGAGAATAACTCGCCATCTTCAAGCCAAGAATAATCCTTAGGGAGGACGGGATATTTCTTCTCGGTGGTCTACTCATCATCCGAATCAGCTTCTTCCTTCTCCGTGATACACTCATCAAGAACTGACACGCGAGTCAACACACCGACACAATACTTTTTAAAAAAGTAATACATGGACACGTTGGTGACACGTAAATTATTTTATATATATGTATTTTTTTTAAACCTATTTTTAAAAGAAACAATTAAAGTTGTGCCAATAATTTAAAATATTATACGTTCATGATATCATCCCGAGTTATAAAACAACACATTTTAACCAACAAAAATTACATCTTGAGCTCATTTTTATTGAGGGAATTATATTGTAGTCACAGAAAGCTGTTTGAGCATGTCCTCTAGTATGTCCTAATGTGTCGAACCATGTAAAAAAATAAAAGAAAATTTAATACTCTCCCTTGGTGTGTTTGAGGTGTCCAACGAAGTGTCAGTGTCTGAACATGACCTTCAATAGAGTATCCTTGCTTCATAGTTTTCTTCTAAAAATGCTGATATATCTTCATCTCATATTCGCTGCAGCAATGGATCGATCTTGCAAGGTTTACAGGATTGCAGGCTCGAAAGAGTGAAGCATCACCCTCCTTTGAAACTCCGGATTCTCCAAACCCTCCTGGATTGGGTTGCAGTACTCCAGAAGATGCCAGTATTGATGAACTCAACAATCAGTGAGATAAGAATTCTGCTGTCACATTGTTTATAGGTGCTGAGGTACTCTACAAGAAATAAATTTTCAGTTTATATGTTGTATTTTTTCCAATGGCATAAAGTTGTCTCATCTTCAGTGTAGTTCTTATAAGATTTTAGTGAGTATACAAAGTAGGGAACTAGATTAAGTCGTTCAGAAGTTAGATCAAAATTTTGTTTGGCTACAACAGTATTCCACTAATATCAATCATTTGTTAGAACCAGATATTGCATGTCCTGTTAGAGGTGCTTGTCTTGATCCTTTAGTCTTTCCACTGCTGAACCATCTTTTTTTCTGATTTAAGTGCTTCTTGTTTCTGATCCCCTGCAAAAAATAGTATGCCGTTTCTCTATCTATTTGTCTGTGTTTATCTCTGATCCAATTGCTTCTTTTTTCTGTATCCATCCACCCACCTATCAAGCTAGTTTTATGTGTTCTGATAATGGGGGATTTCTGTATCCACCCACCCACTCATCAAGCTAGTTTATATGTGTTATGATAATGGGAGACTCTTTGATTACAATTTAAATTAGAATATAAATTCTTCTCGTCAAAGGGTACTTGAATTTTGCTGAAAATCAGCTGTGGATCATCTGTTGTTTTTTCTCTTATTGTTGTTTGCAAGACATAATTTTCTTTTCTTTTGTATTATGTATTTTAAGTAAATGGATAATTAGGGAGAGGAAGAGTGCTTTATTTTTCATCTTAGAACTATCTTTAAGCTTTTTAGATTTATCGTAGGTATTTTTATTTGTCTCTTTTAAATATCTCTTAGTTAAATAATTCTATTAGGACTCTAGTTTATGAACTTATATATACAAGCCTCTATTACGACCCTTTTGGCAACCCAATTCCAAGGTTTGGAATTGGAATTGGAAGGCCAATTTCAATTCCGTGGAATTAAAATTGGCCTTCCAATTCCATTTCCATGGCCTGGAATTGGGTTGCCAAACGGACCCTCATTGTAATTATTCGTTGAATCAAAGATTGTTATTTGTTTATTGCAATTTTATCGATATTGAGATTGAGAGTTTTATTAATTCCGTTGTGTTTTACATCAAAGTGGTATCAGAGCTGCGCTCACTCTTGTAGGATACAATAGAAGCAACATTTGGAAGAAAGACTAGGTGAGATTAAGGAGATGGTCTAGGCCCTTATCTGCATTCGCTTTGCGACAAACCCTAAATTGTCCCAAAACCCTAGCTATCACAACCTTTTAATTATATTTTTTCTTTTGTATTATGTAATTTTAGTGTGATATTTTTTAATGACAGTAATAAAAAAGGTATAACCTAGGCAGGGCATGTTGAGGTGGGGTCAAAGTGGACCTAAACAGAGCTGGTATGGTGCAACACCTAGGTTGGAGTTTTATGGGAAAGATGAAAAAGAAGGGTTAAAATGTCATTAACGTTAAAAATAATAGTAAATTATAATTTGTAAGGTCCATAAGTTACAAGGTCAAAAGTCTAGTTTTAACAATTAATTAAGTTGGAATGTGTAAAGAGTGAAAGTGATGAAACTGAGTCTTTTAGACTCCTCAAAATCGGTGGATGTTATGCTTATAAATACAGAGGAAAGTTCTCTTTATATTCCTATGTGTCAATTTCGATCTCCTGCACAAATTCCATTCTTCTGTTGTCCCTCAAAAAAATTCAAAGAGTTATGATGATTGGAGAAATTTCAAAATGGAGTTTTGAGTGATAAATTAAAATTTTCAAGAGTTATTTGGAGAAAAATGAGTCTCCTATCCTATGGAGTATGGAGAAAACAGTAATTTCAAGTCAAAAGAAGTTGAGAAGATTCTCAAGCACTTGAAAATTCGCATGAAGAAATTGTTGACCATACTTTAGTTGGTCCAATGGATGGAGTTTTGATAAAGTTCTAGCAAAAGGAAGTTTTTATGAAAAATAATTGTGGAAATTTGCAACTAATGTTTAGCATTAATATTGAAGATGACCACTACAAGAAAATTTGGCTTTCGCGACGATTTTTAAATGTCAATAACACAAACCCTGACGTTTGGGAAACGTTTTTAAAAAACGCCGGCGTATCTACAGTTGGAAAATCAGCGTCGTTTGTTAAAAACGTCGGTTACACATTTCCCGACGCTTCCAGCTACGTTTATTAACCGTTGGTAAATGTCCATGCCTTGCGGTATAAATGAGACTTTTTTTTTAAAACGTCGGGTTTTGGCTCTAACATTTTCCCAAAAGCGTCGGAAATATTAAATTAAGATTTCAACACAAAATCCAATGATTTACTTGTAAACATCACAATGTTAATTGACTTTTTCCATACTATATTCCAACATTTTTTTGTAAAGCGTAAATATTTTAAGTGTCATATAATATCCAAGTAGACATCATTAATATTATAATGGATCCCTCAAAGAAATTCTCAATCAACCAAAGAAAAACGATATATAATAATATGTAATCATCCCAAAACAAAAAAGAAAGTGTAAAACATCACATAGTTGTCTACTAATAAACCAAAAATTTGTACCCAAATATTCCAAACAAAATATGAAACATATTTTATCATAAAAAAAATGCTAGAGTAATGTTCAAAATAGTCAACACGATGTCTCCGCGACCATGGGTGTGACAGAACCACCTGTAAAAAGGAAGAAAATAAGTATTAAAAAGTAAATAAGTCAATGTAAAAGAGATGCACAAAAGAAAAATGAAAGGACAGAACCACCTGTAAAAAGAAAGAAAATAAGTATTAAAAAGTAAATAAGTCAATGTAAAAGAGATGCACAAAAGAAAAATGAAAGGTAATGAAAACTTACAACAACTTGTACGATCAAACTGAAAAATAGTGATTTATATAACTTTAAAATATATTTTCAAATATAAAAGAACTAAAATAATGTAATATGTTAGCAAATAATATTCCCATATAGCTTATGAAGTTTGCGACCCGACCCAAATAAAAATCATAAGCCACACAATCTAGGTCTGGTAACATTTTTTATTTCCAAGTTAAAAGATTAATTTTCAAAAAGGATCCCTAAAGTTTTAACATTTTTGATAACATTGTGGTCAACGCATTATTATAAGATTTATAAAAATAGACGTAATATTTTGTAAATTACTTTTTTTCGTTATTGGCTACTATAATATATTATGTTTTTTCATTCATTTGAATAAGTGAAGTGATAAAAACATGTGGATGTTGATAAAGTAAATAGTTATATAGTAGCAAAGCATGTTTAACACGCTTATTATTTAAAAAAAAATCGGCAGAGTTTTCTTTGTTTATTCATGAAAATCAACTTGTTTTAACATTTAAAATTAACTCAATAGCAGCAACCACCACCAAATTACACCACAAATAAATCCGTTCAACCAATTTCAACGAATTGCCATTGGAACGAGTATAACTATCATATATATATATATATACAATCTTGCTCTTGTGCGGGCTAGTCCGCATTTTAAGAATGCGAACCAGACATGTGTCATCTGGCGGTGAGCCCAGAAAAGAGAGAGAGTGTGCCTATAATTTAGGCGATAATTTCTAGGCGCACCGTTAGGTGACATGTCCGGTCCGCATTCTTAAAATCCGGGCTAGTCCACACAAGAGCATATATATATATATATATATATATATATATATATATATATATATATATATATATATATATGCATCAAACGATGAAAATATTAACGCTCTTGCTTTACAATGTGTCATGAAGAATTTTAGAGGCAACAATACTAACCCCACAATAGTTACGAAGTTGAGTTCGCGATATGATTTGTGGTGGTGCCTTCATTGAGGATTGCGAACGACGTTGCGATTGAACCTCTGATGTTAACGGTTGCAACTGTGGTGATGCTACAGGATCAACATTGGCATTGCCAGGAACCTACCAATTAGAATATACAAAATATTAGAAGTAATGCATAAAATTAAGAAATTGTACTCACAAATCCAATGATTAATAAAAGTTAACCTGTTTAGCGCCTAAAGAAACATCTCGCGTAGATGGGATAAAATCACCCATAGATTGCATACGAGACTCCATAAAATCCCGTATATGAGCTTTCACCCGTTCATTCATTCGAGATTCCATAGCAAATATATTTTCTTGCATCTGAGCTTCCAGTTTCTCTTTCATTTCAGCTTGTTTCCTCTCATATTCTGCCTCCATCTCACGTCACATCCTCTCTAGCTCTTGTTGTTGTCGTGTCTCAATATCTCTCAACTCAGATTGGGATTGATTATATGATGGTCCAAATATCATACTCGGAGAGACACCGAGTCCAAATGTGCGCACACGCCCATGTCTTTCAGGTCCCATAACTTGCCCAAATATATCATCCCGTGCAACACCGGTCTCCGTTGTCTCTGGATGTTGTGATTCTAGATCATCCATCTCTTGCTGCAAAAATCGACCGCAGTTCTTATACAAACTTCAAATTATATCATACATATGTAAGAATCCCTATATACATGATTCAAGTTTTCATCAAGACACACGTATATAATTCATAATATGGAACAATAAATCATGGCACAAAAGATACATACAATCTCTCGGGAAGCTGCTTCATTAACTGGCCCCTTCCCTTTGGTTACATGTGTCTCCTTGTACACCATCCTACGAGTTGGTTTGAATCCCATCACTTTAGTCATCTACAAGTACAATATATTAAGTGTCAAATCATAACATAACAATACAATAATAACAATGAACTAGTAAGTACAAAATTTTTACCGCGTGTCTAACTTGGGCATGAGTTTTTTTACCAGATGTGTGCGGTGTTTGTAAAAGTGCACGAATGGCTTTGTTCTTCGCACTTTTGGCCTAATACAATGGAAATACAGTTAATCATATAACAAATTTTGATTAAATCCTGATATTAATCTTATTATTAATAAATTAATTCATTTCATGTTGTTCTTTATAGGCGAGATAAGCATAGTGTGTACACGTAATTCATGACTAGACTCAACAACTAGTATATACATGTGCCGGGACGGAGTCCCAGTTATAGACGAGGATTTTGTAACAACCCGAGACTTTAAAGAAGATAATTTATTTATTTTGGGAGAAATAAATATCATTTTATTTGGAAAATTATTAAATTGGCTTTTGAGGTCAAAATTTGAAGTTGTTAGAAAGTGTTTCGAATGGAAATTCTGAGGGTGTAGTTGTTTCCGTAAGGGTCGAGAAAGTCAAAATGACTGTACTTGGGGTCTATTTAGGTTCCAAAATAATTTAAGCTCGTTTGGCTCGAATTAAAGTTACCGAGTCATTTAAAGTGTGTATTATCATTTAAAGTTGTGTATCTTGGGAGACAAGGCTTATTAAGCCTACGGGAGAAACAATTCTCCTTAGAGAAAGAAAGAAATAGAAAGAAAGAAAGAGAGAAGAAGAAAGAAGAAGAGAAAGAGAGAGAAAGTGGATTTTTCCGGCCAATACGCGATCTCGAGGACGAATCAGATCCTACGAACTTGAGGCAAGTGATTAAACTTGCTAAATAATTGCTGTGTACTATTTATTTTATGATTTGTGGATTAAATTAATGGGTTTTATGTTTAGTTTGTCAAAACCTAACTTTTGGGTAAAATCTTAGATTTGTTATGTAGAAAATGGATTTGAGGTTAGAAATTAGTTTAAATGTGTTTTTGGATGAATATTAATGTTATATATGTGATTGGGTTGAAGAGAAGATGATTAAAATGAATTTTGGGAATTTTGGCTTTGAAAAAGTAGCCATTTTTGAGCCTTCTGATAGGCCGAATCGATTCGGAAAGTTGCAGGTGCCGAGGTCTGAGTGATCGAATCGATTCGGACCCCAGCCGAATCGATTCCGCCTGAGATAGAGTCCCAGGTCTTAGGACCCGAATCGATTTGCCTTGAAGGCCGAATCGATTCGGATTTGGACCGAATCGATTCGAAAACAGGGCATTTTGGGGGATGTTTTTCTAGGGAGAATTTCATTCCGTTTCGTTCGAGGTTATCGATTGGGAACCTCCATAGGAGATATGGGAAGTGTGTTTTGGAGACTTTTAGGGGGGGGGGGAGGGTTCCCTCATAATATATTATTTGGGTCATATGGATTTAATTTGAGAGATACCGATTAGAGAATATATCATATACTAAGTGGGGAAGCCCACTACCATTTAGATTCCTATTTGGAAATAATTATGTAAACATATGAAAGAGTAAGAATGCGCTTAGTGATATTGGATTTTAGAATCAAATCCCAAATGGGATAACTTCAACGGTTCATATGATTGATTGAGCCATATTATGGATTGAGAATAATAAATGGTAATAAATGTGCATAGGGATATAGAAATATCCTTAACGATGATTAACTTGGGAGATGTCTCACACAATGAGAAATTCTAATCGAGGTGCATTAGGATAGAGAATATCCTTAACATAAATAGAATTGAGAGACAATTCATAATCAGAAGTGATGCGAAAACTTCAAGTGAGAAATAGTATAGTGTATACTAAGTGGGGAAGATGTGTGAGAATTAACGATTAGTATATCAAGAGAGAGAAATATACTAAATAATGATACTAATTCAACTACGCCTAAGAGCGTACTACGAATATATAAACAATGTGATAGATATACCTTATATGATGGTATATCTTTATATGATGTGATGATGTATGTATATCTTATGTGATGATATATATATATATATATATATATATAAGTGAAGCATACCCCCTCGTTGCTATCAGTGGGAAGTTGCGCGATGAGGGTGAGCACCCTGGCTCGATGAGCAGTGTGTGGATATTCCCCAGATCATAGTCGTCCATTGTGTTGAAATGTGATTTGCGTTATATTTTGGGGGTGAGAAGTCGTGGGTATGTGTCGTTCTCACTTGCCGGTTAGGAACTATGACCGCTTCCCGGACGTTGTGTGCGTGAGTTGATCACGAGGTAGGTGTCGTTTAGTCCTACAGGTGGTCCCCAGTATACTACGTGGTTTAGGCACTGGAAGATGATAGCATTGAGACCCTGCGTCCTCGAGTTATAACTCGGTTGGATGGTTATTATATTATTGTTGTGCTTGGTACTTGGGTATCGAGGGCATAATGGACCTCAACGTCTAACATTGCCAAGGAGTAGTGTAACGGGAGGTTTCTTGTTTGGATTTCGCTTTGCGAGACGTCCCACGCACGAAACGCAGTGTAATGTTGGGAGTGAGGAGAAGTTAGTCCTTAACGCTCATATTTATATATAGTATATACATCTCGACGATCGACAGTGCCAGAAGTAGTGTATCGGGGGGTTCCTTGTTTGGATTTCTCTTTGCGAGACGTCCCACGCACGAACCGTCGTGCACTGTTGAGATTTGGGATTAATAAATTAATTAATTGAATAATAAGAATTTGGATTACATGCATCATGCATTGAGGGCATAATGAATCTCGAAAATCAATACTGTCAGGAGTAGTGTAACGGGGGGGTTCCTTGTTTGGATTTCGCTTTGCGAGACATCCCACGCACGAAATGTAGTGCAGTATTGAGACTTGGGAGAAGTTTAGTCCTTAGCATTTAGATGCTAATAACTCATATATATTTATATATATTGACGTTATAACTAGAATATGAGAAATTCTAGTAAAGAGAATGTTTCTGTATTGTGATTATGTTAGTAAGGGAATGTTTATGTAAACTTTATATATTAAGTAAATGAACAAATAATTGAGAACAATAACATTAGAAATTGTAGTTTATGATTTAGATGAAATTCAGATAAGTGTAGATTGAGAGATAAGTTAGATGGTTTTAATTGAATATTTATATTGGGATTTAGTTAGATTTAATTGCCTAATTAGATTTGGGCATTTATTTGGAGATCACGTGCATACGCTTAGTTGCGCGCTTTAGTTGAGAGGTGAGTTGGATTTTTATGGATAGTACGACTCCATTAAATCATGTCATAATGCATTTATAATTATTATGCATTTTAATACACTTGCTATAAAAATGTTTTCACCTCGGGCTCTGACCCGTTTGTATTTTCTCCTGCTATGTATATATATATTGTATTATTTTAGGTGTTCCTCCGTAAGGACGCCATTGATGTTCATCCACCCAGTGTATTCGTGGAGCTGTTGCAGTAGCGGACTGTTGCGGCACTTTGTCCTAGTCGACTCCTATCTTTTGTATATCTAGATAGGATTCAGTTTGTATATTCGGGTTTAGACCCAAGTGTTGTAGAGTAGCATTTTTATATCCTCTCTCTCAGATTTTTGTATTGTCTGTGACCCGACAACATATTCGGGTATTTTACTGTGTACAGTTTGTTGTACTCTTTTATAAATTATTGGAGCATATGTGTTTCCCTCATCATATTTAGATGTTGTATTGTTGGTTATGGTTGCATGGTTGGTTTTATATTGGTGTCAAATAAAAGTTTTAAAATTTTTGACATCCACTTTTAATAGTTTCGGGTAGTTAGCCTTATATTATTTAATATTGTCAGTTGATGTTGAGACTGAGCCATCTGAGATACCTGATTTAATGTAGTATAGGCTGTCCACCCGTTATTATTTTGAGCGGGTTCTTACAGATGGTATTAGAGCATCAGGTTCTAGTGTCTTTAGGATCTGTGTGGGTTACTACTATCTTCCGTAAGCGTCCTTGATGTAGAGCCTTAATATTAGGACTGTTGTATTCACACGTCCATATTTTTTCAGTGATTTGAAAACATTTGAAAGGCGTTCTGATACACTTTTTCTTGTTTCAGATGCCACCAAAGAGAGGTCGTTCAGTCAGGGCAAACAAATGGGCAGAGAATGTGGAACCCCAATTGCCTCCCAGGACTATAACTACAGATGAAGTTGCCAATATTGTGGCACAAGCAGTAACTGCTGCCATTTTTACGATGGCGCAGCAATCTGCCGTTCAAGCAACCCAAACCCATTTAGGACCGTCTTTGTGGGAAAGAGTGAGGGAAGATTTTAGTAAGTGGCATCCTCCCGAGTTTCCAGGGGGAGTTGATGCAATGGCTACAAGTCAATGGAAGAATAGTATACAGAGGCACCTCCGTATGGTTGAGTGTAGTGAGGTGCAGAAGCAATTTTTAGCCACCTTTAAGTTATCGGGTGCAGCTCTCCAATGGTGGGAGTCTGTCACCACATCTGGACAAAGAGATACTTTACCTATAATAGAATTTTAGGAGCTTTTTGATCGAAGGTATTTCCCTTCCCCGACTCAGAAGGAAATGAGGAGGAAACCGATGGATGTGTTTCAAGGAAATAGGACGGTGACTGAATATGAAGAAGATTTTTCTAGATGGGCGAAATTAGTACCTGATGAGGTAAATACGGAAGAGAGGCGTATATCAAAGTTCATGCGAGGGTTAGATTGGAGAATTCGGCAACATTTGTTAGAGGGCCCAGTGTTAGTGACCTTCGTCGAGGTAGTGAATGCGGCACTGTTGAAGTGTCATGAATATTGTCTTCGTTCGCAAGAGGGTAAGAACTTTAGAGATTCAGGTTCATCAAGTAGGTTTGGTGAAGGGAATGCCAGTAATACCAGCGGGTATAAGTCGGATTATAGAGAATCACAACGGCGTTTTGTTCCTCCAGGTGGGTCGAGGGAAATTGCGGGTAGATGTTTCTTTTGTAAAGAAATAGATCATAGAAAGAGAGATTGTCCTAAAAGAGGTAAAGGACCACGTTTTGAGGAAGTTTTGGAAGTGCACCCCCTACAGCAGATTCGAGGTCATTTTAGACTAGGGGACTTTGTGTGGGAGCCCTATGATGAGGAAGGGCAATCAGACTAGAGATGGATGATGTAAGTTATTTTTCTTTGTGAATAGGAATATTAATACATTAAGTTTTGGAATATCGTATGGGAGATAGTTTTGAGAGGGTAGTGCTATAACCCTATTACGTATGTAATGACCCGAAAGGGAATTTTGAGCGAGTTAGGCTCTTATATAAATTATCTTTTGAGAGAATAGATTATTTTGTAATATGCTCAAAGAGAGCTATAAACCTTGTTATGAACGTAAGAAATGTTTTGTGTATTAAGTAGTAATGATAAAGCTACTTCTTTGTATATAGTCATGTTAGACTTGTATAATTGTTGTATTCCAGCTATGGAAGAGCCTAATGAATGGCAATATATTAATGTGATATAAGATATTATTACTGAATTCAGAAATTGTGGGTTATTGGGACGCAGGGAAGTTTAGCTCATGATTATACTAATTTTTACGAGATGTATGTTGTTGTATGTATGATGATTGTTAAGACCTTGTGTTATGGACATAAGGCATTTTATATATGTATCGTAAGACATAAACTTTTTGTTAAAAATAAACTGTTTTCAAAATCAAACTTTTTATAGGCCTTTGGGCCATCTCAAAATGATTTACACAAAAATATTTTCAAACTCTAGTTCGAATTTAACAAACTCTCAATCACCGACGTTGCTACATATTAGTGTATTGGGAGGGTTCCTTGTTTGGATTTCGCTTGCGAGACATCCCTTGCATGAAAATGGCGAATGTCAGGAATTGAGAGGAGTTATTTTCTTGGACTATTCAAAATTTTTATACCATTAATATTGCTAGTATTATATATACATCTTTAGAATTATGGAACTTTGGAGGCAAATGAAGCCTCATTATGATTGGTACGAGTAAAGCTCGAATAAAGGGTGTATGGGCGCCCTAGTTGTTAAAATGAGTTTTATAAAACTTAAAGTAAATTGAAATAAATTTCTTCGTGGGAAGTTAGAAGTTTGGGTATAGGATTAGTGAGGATGAATGTAGTAGGAACTAGTTGAGCTTTGGAGTATTAGGCTTAGCTAAATTTCGAGGACGAAATTCTTGTAAGTGGGGAAGTTTGTAACAACTCGAGACTTTAGAGACGATAATTTATTTATTTTGGGAGAAATAAATATCATTTTATATGGAGAATTATTAAATTGGCTTTTGAGGTCAAAATTTGAAGTTGTTAGAAAGTGTTTTGAATGGTAATTCTGAGGGTGTAGTTGTTTCCGGAAGGGTCGAGAAAGTCAAAAAGACTGTACTTGGGATTTATTTAGGTTCCGAAATAATTTAAGTTCATTTGGCTCGAATTAAAGTTACCGAGTCATTTAAAGTGTGTATTATCATTTAAAGTTGTGTATCTTGGGAGACAAGGCTTATTAAGCCTACGGGAGAAACAATTCTCCTTAGAGAAAGAGAGAAATAGAAAGAAAGAAAGAGAGAAGAAGAAAGAAGAAGCGAAAGAGAGAGAAAGTGGATTTTTTCGGCCAATACGCGATCTCGAGGACGAATCAGACCCTACGAACTTAAGGCAAGTGATTAAACTTGCTAAATAATTGTTGTGTACCATTTATTTTATGATTTGTGGATTAAATTTATGAGTTTTAGGTTTAGTTTGTCAAAACCTAACTTTTGGGTAAAATCTTAGATTTGTTATGTAGAAAATGGATTTGAGGTTAGAAATTAGTTTAAATGTGTTTTTGGATGAATATTAATGTTATATATGTGGTTGGGTTGAAGAGAAGATGATTAAATGAATTTTGAGAATTTTTGGCTTTGAAAAAGTAGCCATTTTCGAGCCTTCTGATAGGCCGAATCGATTCGGCCCCTTAGCCGAATCGATTCGGAAAGTTGCAGGTGCCCAGGTTTGAGTGACCGAATCGATTCGGACCCCAGCCGAATCGATTCGGCCTGAGACAGAGTCCCAGGTCTTAGGACCCGAATCGATTCGCCTTGAAGGTTGAATCGATTCACAGGGCCGAATCGATTCGAATTTGGCCCGAATCGATCCGGAAACAGGGCATTTTGGGGGATGTTTTTCTAGGGAGAATTTCATTCCGTTTCATTCGAGGTTATCGATTGGGAACCTCCATAGGAGATATGGGAAGTGTGTTTTGGATACTTTTATGGGGGGGGGGGGGTCCCTCATAATATATTATTTGGGTCATATGGACTTAATTTGAGAGATACCGATTAGAGAATATAATATATACTAATTGGGGAAGCCCACTACCATTTAGATTCCTATTTGGAAATAATTATGGAAACATATGAAAGAGTAAGAATGCGCTTAGTGATATTGGATTTTACAATCAAATCCCAAATGGGATAACTTCAACGGTTCATATGATTGATTGAGCCATATTATGGATTGAGAATAATAAATGCTAATAAATGTGCATACGGATATATAAATATCCTTAATGATGATTAACTTGGGAGATGTCTCACACAATGAGAAATGCTAATCGAGGTGCATTAGGATAGAGAATATCCTTAACATAAATAGAATTGAGAGACAATTCATAATCAGAAGTGATGCGAAAACTTCAAGTGAGAAATAGTATAGTGTATACTAAGTGGGGAAGATGTGTGAGAATTAACGATTAGTATATCAAGAGAGAGAAATATACTAAATAATGATACTAATTCAACTACGCCTAAGAGCGTACTACGAATATATAAACAATGTGATAGATATACCTTATATGATGGTATATCTTTATATGATGTGATGATGTATGTATATCTTATGTGATGATATATATATATATATATATATATATATATATATATATAAGTGAAGCATACCCCCTCGTTGCTATCAGTGGGAAGTTGCGCGATGAGGGTGAGCACCCTGGCTCGATGAGCAGTGTGTGGATATTCCCCAGATCATAGTCGTCCATTGTGTTGAAATGTGATTTGCGTTATATTTTGGGGGTGAGAAGTCGTGGGTATGTGTCGTTCTCACTTGCCGGTTAGGAACTATGACCGCTTCCCGGACGTTGTGTGCGTGAGTTGATCACGAGGTAGGTGTCGTTTAGTCCTACAGGTGGTCCCCAGTATACTACGTGGTTTAGGCACTGGAAGATGATAGCATTGAGACCCTGCGTCCTCGAGTTATAACTCGGTTGGATGGTTATTATATTATTGTTGTGCTTGGTACTTGGGTATCGAGGGCATAATAGCCCTCAACGACCAACATTTCCAAGGAGTAGTGTAATGGGGGGGGGGGGGTCCTTGTTTGGATTTCGCTTTGCGAGACATCCCACGCACGGAATGCAGTGTAATGTTGGGAGTGAGGATAAGTTAGTCCTTAATGCTCATATTTATATATAGTATATACATCTCGACGATCGACAGTGCCAGAAGTAGTGTATCAGTGGGGTTCCTTGTTTGGATTTCTCTTTGCGAGACGTCCCACGCACGAACCGCCGTGCACTGTTGAGAATTGGGATTAATAAATTACTTAATTGAATAATAAGAATTTGGGTTATATGCATCATGCATTGAGGGCATAATGAATCTAGAAAATCAGTACTGTCAGGAGTAGTGTAACGGGGGGGGGGGGGGGGGTTCCTTGTTTGGATTTCGCTTTGCGAGACGTCCCACGCACGAAACGTAGTGCAGTATTGAGACTTGGAAGAAGTTTAGTCCTTAGCACTTAGATGCTAATAACTCATATATATTGACGTTATAACTAGAATATGAGAAATTCTAGTAAAGAGAATGTTTCTGTATTATGATTATGTTAGTAAGGGAATGTTTATGTAAACTTTATATATTAAGTAAATGAACAAATAATTGAGAACAATAACATTAGAAATTGTAGTATATGATTTAGATGGAATTCAGATAAGTGTAGATTGAGAGATAAGTTAAATGGTTTTAATTGAATATTTATATTGGGATTTAATTAGATTTAATTGCCTAATTAGATTTGGGCATTTATTTGGAGATCACATGCATACGCTTAGTTGCGCGCTTTAGTTGAGATATGAGTTGGATTTGTATGGATAGTGCGACTCCATTAAATCATGTCATAATGAATTTATAATTATTATGCATTTTAATGCACTTGCTATAAAAATGTTTTCACCTCGGGCTCTGACCCGTTTATATTTTCTCCTGCTATGTATATATATATATTGTATTATTTTAGGTGTTCCTCCGCAAGGACGCCATTGATGTTCATCCACCTAGTGTATTCGTGGAGCTGTGGCAGTAGCGGACAGTTGCGGCACTTTGTCCTAGTCGACTCCTATCTTTTGTATATCTAGATAGGATTCAGTTTGTATATTCGGGTTTAGATCCAAGTGTTGTAGAGTAGCATTTTTATATCCTCTCTCTTAGATTTTTGTATTGTCTGTGACCCGACAGCATATTCAGGTATTTAACTGTGTACAGTTTGTTGTACTATTTTATACATTATTGGAGCATATGTGTTTCCCTATTCATATTTAGATGTTGTATTGTTGGTTATGGTTGCATGGTTGGTTTTATATTGGTGTCAAATAAAAGTTTTAAAATTTTTGACATCCGCTTTTAATAGTTTCGGGTAGTTAGCCTTATATTATTTAATATTGTCAGTTGATGTTGAGACTGAGCCATTTGAGATACCTGATTTAATGTAGTATAGGGCTGTCCACCCGTTATTCTTTTGAGCGGGTTGTCACATATTTTCCACTGATTTTTCTCGACTCGTTGGGGACAATTTGCCAAGCGTTCCTCATTAGTTCTATACTTAGTATAACCTTGGAGCTTTGTTGTGGCCTTCCACTGCTTCCACTTTCTTCCAACGGATTGCATCATAAATTTTATCATTTGTTCCGTGGCATTCGTATTCTCCTACATTACATCAATGTGTTAGAGAAATAAGCTGGAAAATATATATCCACATATACAAATTAGGAACCCTATTTTCATTTTATTAACATTATACCTTGATATGAATCCAAATCATGTTCTTATCCTCTTTGGGGACTTGTCTCCAATCAAAGTAGGTCAATGGTGCTAGTTGTCCATTGCGTGCCAGAACCCCTAAATTTGAAGCAAGTCCAGACGTGAGTTCTTTAATGTGTTGGCCGAGCTCATTCACCTCAATTTCTAAAATGCCACCATCTTTACCCCACCCGCTATGAATTAAAGGGGGACCTTGAACTCGTCTCTTCTCCTCTAGCTCCTCCTCTTGGACAGAGCTCAGATATAAGTTTTAAGTGAGATTGACCAAAAAAATCATCTAAGAATTACTTAAATGTCAAGAATAATATTTTTCATGAATTACAAATATAAATAAGTCAACTAAAAACCATACATGTAACTTCTTCTTGTTGTTCGCTGTTACCCGACAACGAAAGGATCAATGGTCTAACAGGTGGCCAATTCGATGGAGGTTCAAGCATGGTAGGGTTGGCTCTTACATGCTCTTGTTGCTGCTCAGGGGTTTGCATAGCTCCTCTAATGTGTTGGGTTTGAGATCCATTGATCGTTATCGTACTGAATGAAATAACATTAGAAAAAAGAAGTTAATTAAATCTAACTTTATTGTAACATAATTTTAAAGAACCTTGGAATGCCAAATAAGGGAAGGAACAACAATATAATACCCCAATTTATAGAACGAAGGAAATTTAAAAATTATGGAAATCACGTATGTTCTTCTTGAAGAGAGTTTATAAGCTTTGTTGAAAATTTATAAGTTGTTCTCATAGCTTATAAATTATAGCTATGTGTGAACATATCCACACATAGCTAACTTCATTGCCTAACCATTGTGTTCATATCAACTAGGTATTAAAATCCTCTCGACAAACACAAAAATATAATAATTATATTATTTCAAAGTTTACATACAAGTAGTGTCATATGTATGTTTAGAAACACTGTAATCAAACCTGGAATATCTCAGTGATATTCCACTGGAAACAAACACAAACCTGCTTCTCCTTCATAAATATTATAACCCTCACATCTCTTGGGCTGTTAATTTGGGATCAACACAATAATAGTACCCGTCCAGCTATTTTGAAGCACACTGCCTCCAAAAATCTATTAATAGCATCAATAAAATCGAATTTTATGATATGCCAACATTTCCTATAAAATACCCCCCAAATCCATCAAGACCCGGAGTTTCATTATCAATCAATGAGTGCACTGCTTGGAACACCTCATATTCAATAGCAAATGCCTCAAGAAATTTATTTGTATCAACTTGAATTATAGAGGGAATGTCGACTAAAATATCATCATTATTAGATGTAGGTTCTATAGACATAAGACTTTGAAAATGAGAAACAATAAGATAATTGATATGTTCCCTATCCTCCAACTAACAACCTTTGGAATCTTTGTGAGAAAAAAGAGTCGTAGTATAGATGTAGTTGTATTGGAAGAGAAGGTTCCTGTAATTGATGTGTTCTCTATCTAGGTTAATAATAAATTTTGAGAGAGATCAAAACATCAAGGAGATAAGACTGTTCATTCAGCTTCACGTATACATAATTTTATTGTTCACAATGTTTGCAGAATTCCCAAGTAATCAAAATAATGCATTTGACAAAGAACAAGATAGTTATGGGCCTTATGGAGGTGAAGCACCCCAATGGAATAATTCTCAAATCTCGGATCCATTATCTATAGGCTCATCTAGTTAGCAGATGTATACAGTTTCAACTTCACGCATGGGGAATACTGCTGCCTCGAGTTTTACTGAGACAAAAAGCTCCTCTCCCGTGTAATTTCATGAGGATAAAAATACTACGATCACTGAACATGAAACAGCCGGAGAAATATCCCCATTGTCCTTTCCCGAGAGTTTATAGTATTACAGTTGTTTACGAAACAATGTTTGTCCCTTAATATACAAAAGATGAAGAAATCCATATTCATTCTCTTTCTAAAAGAATATCTTCCATATCCGTGACCTTTTGGAAAATGTTTTAGAAAGAGGTTAGGTTCCACTCTTTGAGAGAAGATTTCAATCTCTTAAGTTTTTTTGGTGAAAAGTTGCATTGGAGGGCTAATTTTAGACCATGAATGATTTATAATTTAGGCTATATCTTTATGAGAGCACCATATTTTTTGTATCTTAAAATGTCTTGGTCAGTTGTCCATTTGAGATTTTAAGGTAAATAGTAGAGGGGAATGATCGGAATAGTTTTTAGAGACATGTTACACTATGGTATTAGGGAAATAAGAGTTCCAAAGAATGTTAGAAAACCCTATGTCTAACCTAGCCCAATTACAATCTTCATATGTTCTCAAATTACTCCAAGTGAATTTAGTACCTGAGAAGCGAAGATCAGATAATCCAGTGGTAGAAATGAAATCTCTAAAGTCTTGACCTATTCCTCTATCAAGTAATTTCTAAAGTCTTGAACATACATTTCCTATAAAATTCCTCTATCAAGTAATTTTCCAATAATTTAAATTAATGTATAGGCCCAGAAATCACATGAATAACGTGCATGTTTACTTCCTTTTATGTTTTCCATGAAATTAAAAAATAAATGAAACTTAGTACGTTTTTTTATGAAACTGATATGGAGTGACTAATAAGTGTAAGGATTTTATAGTATTACAGTCTTGGTCAGTTGTCCATTTGAGATTTTAAGGTAAATAACAGAGGAGAATGATCAGAATAGTTTTTAGAGTAATGTTGCACTATGGTCTTAGGGAAATAAGAGTTTCAAAGAATGTTAGAAAGCCTTATGTCTAACCTAGCCCAAATATAATCTTCATCTGTTCTCAAATTACTCCAAGTGAATTTAGTACCTGAGAAACCAAGATAAGATAATCCAGTGGTAGAAATTAAATCTCTAAAGTCTTGATGTATTCCTCTATCAAGTAATTTCTAAAGTCTTGAACATACATTTCCTATAAAATTCCTCTATCAAGTAATTTTCCAATAATTTAAATTAATGTATAGGCCCAGAAATCACATGAATAACGTGTATGTTTACTTCCTTTTATGTTTTCCATGAAATTAAAAAATAAATGAAACTTAGTACGTTTTTTTATGAAACTGATATGGAGTGACTAATAAGTGTAAGGATTTTATAGTATTACAGTCTTGGTCAGTTGTCCATTTGAGATTTTAAGGTAAATAACAGAGGAGAATGATCAGAATAGTTTTTAGAGTAATGTTGCACTATGGTCTTAGGGAAATAAGAGTTTCAAAGAATGTTAGAAAACCTTATGTCTAACCTCGCCCAAATATAATCTTCATCTGTTCTCAAATTACTCTAAGTGAATTTAGTACCTGAGAAACCAAGATAAGATAATCCAGTGGTAGAAATTAAATCTCTAAAGTCTTGATGTATTCCTCTATCAAGTAATTTCTAAAGTCTTGAACATACATTTCCTATAAAATTCCTCTATCAAGTAATTTTCCAATAATTTAAATTAATGTATAGGGCCAGAAATCATATGAATAACATGTATGTTTACTTCCTTTCGTGTTTTCCATGAAATTAAAAAATAAATGAAACTTAGTACGTTTTTTATGAAACTGATATGGAGTGATTAATAAGTGTAAGGAGTTTATAGTATTATAGTCTTGGTCAGCTGTCCATTTGAGATTTTAAGGTAATTAGCAGAGGGGAATGATCGGAATAGCTTTTAGAGATGTGTTGCACTATATGGTCTTAGGGAAATAGGAGTTCCAAAGAATGTTAGAAAGCCCTATGTCTAACCTAGCCCAAATACAATCTTCATCTGTTCTCAAATTACTCCAAGTGAATTTAGTACCTGAGAAGCCAAGATCAGATAATCCAGTGGTAGAAATGAAATCTCTAAAGTCTTGAACAACATGGAAATCCATGTCACTGCCTCATATCTTATCTTCTTGATGTGAAACAACATTGAAGTCTCTAGTAATCAATTGGGTAAGGTTATCAAACTGATTACACAGATGACTAAGATGATTCCAGAGAGGCGCTATATCGGCTTTAGTGCACTTAGCATAAACATGATTAAAATAAATGGTTCTTTAAGCATTTGATGCTCCACTTTTACTTAAAGAAATTGATCTTCATCTTTGATAATGGAATCTTATAATCCAAATTTCCATAAAAACCAAATTTTACCTGAAGATTTGCTATGACTCTCTTCAAAGTTCAAGTTGAATTGATGGGAATGAATGGATTCTTTATCAACTTTGGGCTCCATCAAAGAAATGGCGGGCAAGTTGTGAATTCTTGTTAGATTTTTTATTCTTATTCTAGTGGTAGAATTAGCAATCCCCATGCATTACAATAAATAAATGATATCATTAAGAGAATGAGGGTTTAATGTTTGAGGATTTGTTAGATTCTGATCTAGTGAGTCATTTAAATATAGGATCTTTAGGCTTGGCACTAGTCTTTGAGACTACTATGCATGCAACCTTGAGGGAGAATGTAAGAAGTGTCTTTCTAATAACATCAATATATGGCCTCCCATGAGAAAACTTTCCTATGATTGATAGTTTGAATGTTTCTTCAAGGTTCTTTATATCTTCTTCTGAAAATAATTTAGCTATAATTTTAAAAGATAAGTTACAGAGGCTTATTGGTCTAAAGTGGGAACATTGAGTAGGATGAGGAATTTTGTGGATGACAATGATGTTAAGTCTTGATCAACTTACATGTATTATAACTTTATAAAATGAAAACTTCAGTTAGTTAGAAAATGATCGCAACATGACTAAATAATTGAATATATAAGATCGATCGACACAATAATATAATTTTTTTTAGCCATTTACAAACAAATTTTCCTTTGTATAATGCTCGCTGATTTTCCTAAGAGTTTAGTCCTATGAGCATCCAACTTTGCTATCTGACTAGCCCTTAAAAACACCTTTGCTTTACCAATCTGCATGAACGGATTACTCTGGTATGATTGGTTTTGCATAACGTGCATATAAAATAGATATATGGTAGGTTCGGATTTAAAAACTTGTATAAAAAAAGGTTATTATTGCAAGGGCACTATGAGATGTAGGTGATTTATCACTCTAGTTCATTTTGATTTTGTCCTTGTGCCAAGATTATACTAAGACTATCTTGTAATTATTTTTTCCACGAAGAAACATTTAAGTATTTTTTTTCTTAATCGGATTAAATATTTTTTATCTTTTCTGGGAGAGCATAAACTCAAGTCAACTATTAATTCTCACATTGTACTGAGCCTATATAAATTTATGTACTTGGTATTTCAGGAGAACTATGATCTATTACTCTTAAACACAGTGCACAAACATGAGAACCTCTATGAACAATAGGAAGGAATGTAAAATAAAGCACAATAAACTATAGGATGTATCAGAGGACCGCAAAATTGTGAAATCCTCCTCATTCCAGAATGAGAGTCTGTGAAATTCGACCACATAACCCGCTCCGAGCGATTTTACAAGGACCCTCTCCTGAACCCCACTCTTACAGGGGCAAGGAGAAGAACAAAGAGAAGGAGACACTAAAAATGGAAACCATATAAGAGGTCGAGGAGAACTGACTCCTAGAATAAATAAAGAAAACACGAGCCGACATTTCCACATGGGTACTTCTCATGTCCTCCCAATCCCATCAAGACTTCATCCTCAAGCAGTTTTCCCAAAAAATTGTACCCATCTCTATCGATCTAGAAGAGCTCATGGAAACTATCGGTATCCTGAACTTCATAAAAAGTATATCCTTTGCCAACATCGAGGTACCCAAAATAGGATTGTGCCATAAGATGGCCATGAACATTACTGTAGACATACAAGGACAATGAATCCCCATGGTACTACGTTGCTGATATGCAGAAGCAAAAGGGAAGGCTTACTGCCGAGTTAAAATAAAAAAATAAGCCTTACTTCACAACTGTTCAGGATTGTATGCATAGCAATCATTTAATATATCTGATGCAAAATGAATTGAATATGAAATATAAGTTAAAATGGAAAAAGCGATTGGAGATATTTTTAGTTGTTACGAGGAATATGCAAATACACTGTGCTGTGATGCTTTATATAGTGGGACGTGTCATACTGAAAAGTGTGATTCTTATTATTTACAGCTCAAGAGCTGGGAATCTTACTAGTTAAACTATAACTTGCACTATTAAATGTATATGGTAATAATGAAACATTGTTTACGGTAAGTTATATACTTATGATACCATCAGGTTTAGTTTGCTATATAATTGGTAATGCCATATCTTTAAATGATTCTAAAGGAAATGTTGTTCCTAACATGGATGTATATGTTAGTATTTATAAAAGAATGATGAGAATTATTGAGATTTACGAGAATTATCTACTAAATCGTATAATCATTCGACTGTATATGGAAGGTTTTCAGGAGAAAGAGTTATCTCTTAACTACGATGAAATTGATTTCCTAATTTGGGAATTAATTAATTCCCATGTTGTTGGTGGTCAACCACGAGAAGTGAAACCTATTGGTAGGAAGAATCGCTATCCTAATTATTCAATTGAAACATATTTTAGTGAAGATCATATATTTGTAATATCGGAGTTTAAAGATAGGAGTCATTGTATGATGTTGGACTTTCTATAGCATTTAGCAGTTGCGGCTGAAACAGGGCAGGCCAGACGAACAATCTAAAGCAAAGGTACAACCTCAGACCTCACTGAAATAATGCTGTAAGCATTAAGAAAAGAGGAGATTCCCTTTTAAGGCATAAAAACATGGGAGTTAGGATAAAGAATAGGACACTCAAACCTCAACGGACTCAATTTGAAAAAAGGTATAGCCCCATTTATATGTAGGGTATAAATGACTTATTTATTCAACCATGACACCTCTCATAGAAACTGATTTAGAAAGATCCATTACAACAATTATCGTAGCAATATAGTATGCAAAAGCGTTCTTTGTTGGTACATTATCTAAGTGTAGAGGGTCAAATTTATGTTGATACATCAATCCACCACATCGATATTCCTATGAGTGGGCAGGTTAACATTACAAATTTGACATCAGATAAATAAATCCTATTGTAGAAGTACAATAATTTTCATCTATATCAACAATTTTAGAATATAGGAAATTAGAAACTAAATCCATAATACCCCTATCATTAACCATACGCGCAAGTGTTATTAGTACAAGTTTGTCTTCATCATTTGGATTAATACTCATATAGTGACTTTCCACTGGAAACAAACACAAACCTGTTTCATTATCATTCAATGAGTGCACTGCTTGGAACACCTCATATTCAATAGCAAATGCCTCAAGAAATTTATTTGTATCAACTTGAATTATAAAGGGAATGTCGAATGAAATATCATAATTATTAGATGTAGGTTCTATAGACATAAGACTTTGAAAATGAGAAACAATTAGATAATTGATGTGTTCTCTATCCTCCAACTAACAACCTTTGTAATCTTTAAATCCAGATTTTACACAAAACAATAATACATCATCATTCAAAACCCCATTTAACTCTAAATTTTTCAATTTTCATCACATCAGCTTTTGGCTCCAACAAACATATACGAGGACATTTGTGAATTTTAAGAAACTTCTAAACTAATACTAGTTATTAATCAATACTAGTTAACACATTATACCATTGTATGCAACCTATGGAAAAAATTTCAAAATAAGATGGACTAAAGAACACAAATCCATACAAGTTATTAATACGCATTCAAATGCCTAGCTAATCAATATTTCTATTCATCTTCATGCATATGACTTTCCTCATCAACTAAGGCTCTAACCACACCTTATCTAACCACACCTTGTCTAACCCAACTAACATCATCATCATCATCATCATCATCATCATCATCATCATCATCATCATCATCATCTTGTGTTATTATTGTATCGTCCAAACATTGATCACTCCATACCTATGTTTCATCATTCATAGTGCTCTCGGTTGTTAACAGTTGCCCAAACACATCAAAAAAGTCTCGAGGCTTTGTTTTAACAATAATATGCCAGTCTTTCTTCACTAGGTCTTGTACATAAAATACTTGCTTTGCCTGAGATGCTAGTATGAATGGTTCATCGTATTTTTAATGCTTAGGATACAACAAATGATTGAAGTTTACAAGCGTGAATCCAAAGTCATCCTACTCAATGAGACCTCTACTATTGTCAACCCAGTCACACTTGAACAACACAAACTTATAGTCTTTTGTTTAATGCAGCTCAATGATATCCATCAAAACTTCATAAAAATTGACATCTCCAGATACGAGATTTATGTCTCTTGCACTTGCGTAACTTTCAGTCGTTGCATTTAATATGACTCCACTATTTTGCGTGGCTCTTCTCCTCTCATGAGCCTTAGTGTGATACCTAACGCCATTGATAATATATCCAGTGATTTTTTTTGCCTTTTTTAGGGGACCCATAGCTAAAATCCGAATTTCTTGTGATACATCTGTGTTTTTTGCCTAGACTAACTTCCTCACCTATTTTATTACAAAAAAATGCATTACAAACCATATTTATGTAATAATACATTTAAATGTAAAACATTATTTTCAATGTGCATTTTACAAACTTGATTCTTAAACCACAAATGAAATATTTCGTTATGAATGCGGTCCACATCATGTGGTCTGAGATGAGAAACACTCCTAATTGATGCACGATGAGTGCTGCATTAAAAGGAATCATTACACTATTCTTTACTTTGCTAAAAAACGAAGGAATTTTATTCAAGAGGATACCTACTCTCGAAATGGAGCAATTACATCTGTGTTGACAAGCACATATCGATGTGCTTTTACATATGTAATGTCATCAAGCACAAATCCCACCGCTTTTCCTATATTACGACCACAAAAGTGTTCAAAAGAACTACCATCATCATTCCTTGTTGGGTGATTAGACTTCGTCTCAACATCATCATGTAGGTACCTTGAGCAAAATTTCAAACATTCTTTTACCCAATATCCTTGTGCAATTGTGGATGACTGCGGGTCTTCACATAATTCTTCAATGTGGACAAGTATCTATGGTGAGGGAAATTTCAATTAGTAAGAAAAAACTACAGTGAAAAATAATTAAAAAAACAAAACAAAAATATATCAACCAATACCACACCTCTTAATAGGATACATCGATCAGTATTGCGGTGGTCCTCCAATCTTCGCCTCTTCTGCTAAATGAATAACCAAATGCTCCATGACATTAAAAAATGAAGGTGGAAAGATCCTCTCAAGTCGGCATAGCGTGAGCTCAATGCGAGATTAAATACGATCTAAATCGGTTACATTCATCACTTTCGAGTACATATTCCTAAAGAAGTTACTTAGCTCAACTAATGGTCCAAGCACATTCTTAGGCAACACATTTCTTAAGAAAATGAGAAGTAGTTCTTGCATTAAGATATGGTTGTCATGACTCTTGAGTCCCTATATCGTACGTTGTTTAAGGTTAACACGACGCGATATGTTTGAGGCATAACCATCTGGGACTTTCACCTCCTTCAACATTTTATAAACTATGTCTTTACCCTTAGTGTCCAAGGTGAAACATGCAGGTGGCAAATAATATTTATTGTCCGCCTATTTCTGAGGATGCAACGACTTACGAATACCCATATCTTTCAAGTCATGACGGGATTTTAAGTTATCCTTCCCCCCATCAACATTTAATAATATCCAAAGCACATTATCACACACATTCTTCTCAATATGCATTATATCAAGATTGTGGCGTAACAAATTGTCCTTCCAATAATCCAACTCGAAAAATATACTTTTTTTTCTTCCAATTATGTGTTAAGGTTTCATCTCTCTCATAAACCCTTTTCCTTTTACCTCTTACCTCTACCTCTGGATCCTTCCCAAAATTATTATTAAATTTTTTTACCTCGTCGTATGCTTCATCTCAAGATAATCAGGGTGGGCTTTGTATCCAACTCAACTGTACCATCAAAGGAGTTTTTATCTGTTCTAAATTTATGCCCTTGAGGAAACCATCGACGATGACCCAAGCAGCAACGCTTACCTCCATTAAACAACCAACGGTATTGAGTGTACTTATGACAATAGGGACACGCCAATCTACCTTTTGTGCTCCACCCCAACAAATTTGCATAAGCTGGAAAATCACTAATTGTCCATAACAACAATGTACGCATTTTAAACATCTGATTAATGGCTGCATCATAAGTGTTTACCCCAACCTATAATTCCTTTAATTCATCAACTAAAAGGCGCAAATAAACATTAATGTCATTTCCAGGGCTATGAGGACCATCAATAATTATTGGTAATATCATATATGGTTGTTTCATACACAACCATGGAGGCAAGTTATATATTATTACAATTACGGCCACGTGCTATGGACAATACTCATGCTCTTGAAAGGGTTGAACCCATCACTCGATAATCCAAGCCTAACATTCCGTGGTTCTAGTGCAAAATCTAGATAAATATCATCAAATGTTTTCCAAACAAGAGAATCAGTTGGATGCCTTACATTTTCATTATCAACACGCTCATCGGCATGCCATCTCATTTGTGATGCTGTCTTTGATGACATAAAGTGCCTTTGAAGTCTTGGTATCAAAGGGAAGTATCGTACCACCTTTGCAGGAATTTTTCGATTTATAATGGCATTAGTGATGATGCTGACTTTTAGCACCACTGGATAAGTGATAGTGAGCTCAAACAGTAGCAGCCATGGAAGCCATAGAGATGTATAAGTGTATAAGTATGTAGAAGGGGATGAGTATAAGAGGAACTAAGACAATGATGTATAGTGGTTCAGCCAATTTGGCCTACATCCACTGTGTGTGTGTGATCCACTAAGTATGAGCACTAATGGCCTAGGATACAATGCACATAACCCTCTCTCTCTCTCTATACTGTGTATATCAGCAGAGTTTTAGCTAGGGTTGCAGTTAATGGATCGATCTCCTGTAGGGTTGTAGGTGACAAGTATATATAGGTCTTGGGGGGTGTAGTGTACCCCCCAAGTATGCATGGTGCATGTGAATCATGATCTAGCCAGTCCCCTGTGGACACCTGTAGATGCCAAATGATGACATAATATTCCCTCATGTGAGGGTGTGATTTTGTTATAACGGTCTCCCCTGTGCCATGTCAGCCTCACGCGCACTGTTCCACGCGTCTCCCAAACCACGCGCTGTGATGATGTCACCCTCGACCTATGAGCCGAGGCCGAGGGCAAAGTTTCTTCTAATAGTGAGCCTGGCCCAATTCTGGCCTCGTACTGTCGGCCCCTCGTAGGGTCGTCTGGAGAGTGGTGAAGGGTCGGCCCCTCGTAGGGTCGGCTGGAGTCTGGCGAAGGGTCAGCCCCTCTGAGGGGTCGTATGGAGCCCGTTAGAGGGGTCGGCCCCTCGTAGGGTCGACTGGAGTCTGGCGAAGGGTCGGCCCCTCTGAGGGGTCTTATGGAGCCCGTTGGAGGGGTTGGCCCCTCGTAGGGTCGTCTGGAGCCTGATGAAGGGTCGGCTCCTCTGAGGGGTCGTCCGTTTGGAGGTAATCCTCAGCCAGGCCGAGGATATAAACGGGTATATCAATCACCCCCCAGCCCTTAGCCATAGGTGCTGTTGAGATGGCTGAGGGATAGTGTTTTAAATGAGATGCATGTATGATCAGTTAGGTGAGTGACACCTGGGCAGATACTCATTGCTATTCCAGTTTCCAAGGCATGGAGGCTGCACACTTTTCTTGGGGCTTTGTGCCCTAATGATGCCTTCCTCGTGGGCTGTGTCCTGCCTTGGTCAATGGGCCCACTCATTACTAAGGTATTTAAGAGATTTTTGAACTCTCTCTCTTCTTCTTCTCCTTCGCGCCAAAGCCTTCTCTCTCTAGCATTTTACCAGCTTTCATCGCCATTTCTGCAGCCTTCAATCCTTCAAGCTTAGCGATTTGGGAAGTTATTGCTCTCTCTTTATCAGGTAATCCTTCAGCGCTCTCTTTTACCTTCATTTCTGTTTGCTTTTTAGGCTCGTAGGGCTGCATTTTCCTTGGGTTATCTCATAGCTTTTTCCGGTGTCTTCTCCGGTAACTGTTTCTTGAATGTTCTTGAGTGTTCTTGAGTGAAAATCATCAATTTCCTTTTTAATCCAAAAGTCTAATTTGGTCAACTGCAAACTTGTTTGTAGTTAAGTTCCTCAAATTTCTCCAAATGTAGGGTCTTCCCTTTTAATGCTTAGGAAGCTTTACAGTTTAGCGTCTGAATTCCCATCCTTGAGAGAAAAGCTCTTTGCAGAGATCAGACGAGTAGAGGAAGAGGAAGAGAGGAGACGAGGGGCCGACCCTAATTGGGTACGACCCATCTTTCCCATTCCTCTTGCCACCATAAAACCATTTGAACCGTCTGAGTCCTGTGGGTCGTCCCATCGTCCAACCGAGTGTCATTCAAGCGAGATGGACGAGAGAGCGTCCTCGCCAACTGGTGCTGGAACTTCTGGTAGGAGAGAGACATCCGACCTAAGCCCAGGCCGAGAGGCCGAGGGCATGGTCCCCTCCGAGGTTGTCCCTGTGACAACCCTGTCTCCCCATGCCTTCCAAGTGGCCTTTCCCCAGGGCCCTCCGGCAGATGACGAGGCCGAGGGAGAGAGGACTGAGGTCGAGGGCGATGATACAGATGACGAGATTGATACCTCCCACGCCTCGTCCTATATCTCCTCTGTTAGGGATCGCGACCTCTTGATATGGAGGCATGCCTATGGAGTTCCCCTCAGCGTAACTATGAGGGTTCCCTCTGAGTCTGAGAGGGCTTTTTATTGTGAAGAGGGAGAGGTTGTAGTCTACGAACAAATGTTCAAGGTTGGAGTCAGATTCCCTCTGCATCCTGCCATCGTAGATATCCTGTCTGCCCTTTGTGTTGCCCCCTCTCAACTTCCTCCCAACTCTTGGAGGACGATCCTGGGCTACATCTCCTTGTGGAAGAAACTTTCACCGATGAGCCCTCGGCCGACCTATTCTTGGGCTGCTACAACATCACCTCCTCGTCCAAACAGCCCGGATACTATCATCTGGGGGCGAGGAGGTCTGAGAAGAAACTCCTCCACGTGGCACAAACTTCCAACCACGATTGGAAAAAGAGATTCTTCTTCATCTCTGGGGAGTGGGAGTCCACCGCCGATGGTCCGAGGGTCCCCAGAAGATGGTCTAACCCTTCCATGAAGGCCAGTTCAGACCCTGGACTTAGTCTGGAGGAGAAGGACATCGTTGAATATCTGAGAGGACGAGGGAGAGAGGGTGAACTTCCAAAATTTGAAGACCTGATGACCCCCCGGTTCCTCAAAGAAGTTCGTCTGAGGGTCGGCCCTCTGACTGAACTATGTGAGTTATACTGAACATTTCCCATTCTTTACTTATTTTTGAAGTGTTTCCTCTTTTTCTCTCCATTTTTCTGACGTGTCGTCCTCTTATCAGGTCGCCCCCCAGGTATATCAGGCCAACTTTGGGAAATGACTGCTCCGAGCCTGCTGTCTGGTCTGAGCAAGAAGAAAGGGAATGAGCCTCAGCAGGCTCCGAGGAAGACGAGGGACGCTGGGCCGACAGTGGTGGAGCCGACCGCTGACAGCCATAAAAGAAAGGAGCCTGAGGCCCCTGTTGACCCTCGGCCAGATGCTCGGACGAGGGCCAGGGTCGAAGCCTCTGAGGGGACGACCTCTTCATCCAGCATGGGGGCCTTCTGGTCTCAAAACCTGGCACATCTGAGGGCCGAGCCCTCATCGCTCATAGCAAACTTGAGGGCAGCCAAGGCCTCAATGTTCTCTGCACCCTCAGCCTGTGACTACGAGTTCCTGTCGAAGACGCCTCCTGCCAAAGTGTACGACTATGGTCTGCACGCCCTTGCACAGGTAATGGTCTTGACCCACTTCTTTTAATTTCATTCTTTCACCAACTGTTTCCTCGGCCTCTTGACATGTGTTTATTTTTCTTGTGCAGTCTGTGTGTGCCTTTACCTCGGCAAAAAAATGGATGGCTGAGAACCAAGCAAAGTTCCATGAAGCCGAGAGGGCTATCCAACATGAGGCAGATCTTCAGTCGGAGCTTGACACTGCAAGGGTCGAGTTGGAAAGTACCAGGACTGAGCATGCAAGGATCCTGGACGAGCTGATAAGGCAGCACGACGAGGACATTAAGGCCAGGGACGAGGACATTAAGACCAGGGACTTGCTTCTCAAGGAAAAGGATGAGGCCTTGACCAACATGGAGGTCAAGTACAAGATTGATCTTGAAGCAGCCACCAAAAAAGCCGAGGCTGATGCTGTTGAGGCTTATAAGATTTCTGACGAGTTTCAAGGCTTCGGCCTTGAATACTTGGAGAGAGGAATCAGGACTGCCTGCCGGTGGGTCTTCCTCAGGTTTGGTGACGTCGTCTCCTCGATCCGCCCTTCGCTTGAAGCAGTCCAACTGGACGACCCTATGATTGCCGAGGCTCTGACTTACGTAGAATCTCAAGTGCAGGTTGAGGGGATCGGCACATCTGAGGGTCAGCCGGCCATGGTCATTGAGGAAACCCCTTTGGTGGATGTTGAGGCTCTGCCCTCCGATATTGTCCTATAGGGTGGCTGTCTGTAGCCCATACCCTCTTAGTGTAATCAACATTTTTATACCTTTACTAGCAGAACACTTTGTATAACTGGCATTTCGTTAGTACTATCGTCTTCTTTACTGTCTTCCATATTTGCTTCTTGTATGGTTTACTGTCTTCCATATTTACTTCTTGTATGGTTTGCTGTCTTCCATATTTGCTTCTAACCTCTCCCCCGTCTTTCTTGAGGGTGAACAAGGGGTGATCCCCTGCGTTGGCCCTCATTATAGCCGAGGAGTCAAATTACCAAACTGGTTTTTAATAAAGTTTTCCCTCGTCTTTCTTGAGGACAGTGGTGGGGTCGTCCCCTCCACTGGCCCTCATTATAGCCGAGGGATCAGGTTACCAAATTAATGGTTTTTAACAAAGTCCTCCCTCGTCTTTCTTGAGGACTGTGGTGGGGTCGTCCCCTCCACTGGTCCCCATTATAGCCGAGGGATCAACTTACCAATTTAATGGTTTTTAAGTCTTCCCTCGTCTTTCTTGAGGACAGTGGTGGGGTCATCCCCTCCACTAGCCCTCATTATAGCCGAGGGATCAGGTTACCAAATTAATGGTTTTTAACAAAGTTTTCCCTCGTCTTTCTTGAGGACAGTGGTGGGGTCGTCCCCTCCACTGGCCCTCATTATAGCCGAGGGATAAGGTTACCAAATTAATGGTTTTTAACAAAGTCTTCCCTCGTCTTTCTTGAGGACTGTGGTGGGATCGTCCCCTCCACTGGTCCCCATTATAGCCGAGGGATCAACTTACCAATTTAATGGTTTTTAAGTCTTCCCTTGTCTTTCTTGAGGACAGTGGTGGGGTCGTCCCCTCCACTGGCCCTCATTATAGCCGAGGGATCAGGTTATCAAATTAATGGTTTTTAACAAAGTCTTCCCTCGTCTTTCTTGAGGACTGTGGTGGGGTCGTCCCCTCCACTGGTCCCCATTATAGCCGAGGGATCAACTTATCAATTTAATGGTTTTTAACAAAGTCTTCCCTCGTCTTTCTTGAGGACTGTGGTGGGGTCGTCCCCTCCACTGGTCCCCATTATAGCCAAGGGATCAACTTACCAATTTAATGGTTTTTAAGTCTTCCCTCGTCTTTCTTGAGGACAGTGGTGGGGTCGTCTCCTCCACTGGTCCCCATTATAGCCGAGGGATCAACTTACCAATTTAATGGTTTTTAACAGTCTTTCCTCGTCTTTCTTGAGGACAGTGGTGGGGTCATCCCCTCCACTGGTCCCCATTATAGCCGAGGGATCAACTTACCAATTTAATGATTTTCAACAAAGTCTTCCCTCGTCTTTCTTGAGGTCAGTGGTGGGGTCGTCCCCTCCACTGGCCCTCATTATAGCCGAGGGTGGTTCTCTGTAGATGTTTCCATGCGTGCTAGAACTGATAACCACAGGATGAGAGGAAACACTGATATTTCTCATTAATTTTCAAAGTGTTCTGTTGGAGCAACTCTTATTACAATTATGGTCTATCAAGACCTTACAACACTACTGATAGTATTTCTTCAAATGATCTGCATTCCAAGGGTTGGAAAAAGGTTCCCCCTCTAGGTTTTCTAGTCTGTAGGTCCCAGGGACGACTTCATCGATGATCCTATATGGGTCATGCTAATTAGGATGAAGCTTGTTGGGCTTTTGCCAAGTCTTCTTGAGGACTAATTCCCCCACTGCGATAGGCCTCTGTTTCACCCTCTGATTGTAGAACCTTGCGGTCCTCTGCTGGTAGGCGGCCTGCCTTATCTCAGCGTCCTCCCTCCTTTCCTCAATCAGGTCCAAGTCGAGTCTCCTCTCTTCCGCATTTTTCCGGGGGTCATACACTTGGACTCTATGTGTAGGAAACTCAATCTCGGTGGGGATGACGGCTTCTGATCCATAAGCTAGCATGAATGGGGTCTCTCCGGTAGAGGTCCTCATTGTCGTCCTGTATGCCCATAGCACGGCGTATAACTCCTCGACCCATCTTCCTTTTGCCTCCTCAAGCCTCTTCTTGATTCCATCTAGGATTGTCCTGTTTGTAACTTCTGTTTGTCCATTGGCCTGAGGTCGGCCAGGGGTGGAGAAAAATTGTTTGATACTCACCCTTTCACAGTACTTTTGTAGAGAGGCATTCTTGAATTGAGTCCCGTTATCCGAGATGAGGGCGTTGGGGAGACCATATCTGCATATAATATTTTTCCAGATGAACTGGAAGGTCTTCTGCTCGGTGATCGTCACCATCGGCTCCGCTTCCACCCATTTTAAAAAATAGTCAATGGTTACGATGAGGAATCGATAGTTATTGATGGCCCTAGGCAAGGGTCCTACTAGATCAATTCCCCATACTGCAAATGGCCATGGGGATGTAATGGAAGTAAGAGGCTGATGGGGCTGGTGAGGGATGGTGGCAAATCTTTGACATTTGTCACACTTTTTTACATATGCCGCGGCGTCTTTCCCCAAGGTCGGCCACCAGTACCCCTGGGTGATCACCCTCTTCGCTAAGGATCTTCCCCCGATGTGGCTTGAGCACGATCCTTCGTGCACATCTTACAAAATGGAAGGTACTTCTGAGGGATGCACACACCTAAGTAAGGGGAGCAAAAACCCCTTTTTGTACAAGGTGTCTCCGATGACAGTGAATTTTGCAGCCCTGTACCTCAGCTTCTTCCTTTCTTGCCTTGCTTCTAGCATCTCACCCTCTTTAATGTATCTGATCAGGGGGTCCATCCACGAAGCTTCTTGAGAAACATTTAGGCAATTTCTAAGTGTTCCCTCAGCGTCCTCAATAGTTGGCCGAAGCAAAATTTCTACTGGGACCGTCCTCCTGATGTCTGTTCTTGTTGCCGAGGCCAACCTAGAAAGGGCATCCGCACGGCCATTGTCGAGTCTAGGTACCCTCCTTAATTTCACTTCTCTAAAGCCCTTCAGTAATGACCTCACCTTCTCGAGGTACCTAGCCATCCTCTCGTCCTTAGCCTCGTAGGGTCCTAGTATCTGATTCACTACTAGCCTTGAATCACTATGGACCAAAATCTGGCCGACACTAAGAGACTTGGCCAAGGAGAGGCCTGCTACTAAGGCCTCATATTCAGCCTCGTTGTTGGAGGCTTTGAAGTTGAACCTCAGGGCGTATTCAACGTCTGTGCCATCGGGTGCTGATAGTATCAGTCCAGCTCCACTTCCGCTGTCACAGGAGGACCCGTCAACGAAGAGGCTCCACAGAGTCTTTCCCTCTGAAAAATTTCCCTCAGAGAGGGACCCCTGTCTAAAGATGTATCTTCCCTCTTCGTTTTCAGTCGCTTTCCTTCTAGCGGTGCTTGTCTCAGCCCTATCTGCGGGTGTGTCTTCTGTATCCGTCTTCCCGAGGGTCTCACCCTCGTCCTCATCATCTTCCCAAGTGAACTCAGCCACGAAGTCTGCCAATGCCTGCCCCTTAATGGCCGTCCTAGGCTGATACACAATGTCAAACTTCCCCAGCTCTATAGCCCAGGCCATCAACCTACCTGATTTTTCTGGCTTGTGCAGGACCTGCCTAAGAGGAGAGTCGGTGAGGATGATCATTGTATGGGACTGAAAGTACGGCTTCATCTTCCTTGAGGCATGGATCAAGGCGTAGGCCAACTTCTCCATCCTTGGGTATCTTTGCTCTGCCCCCTGGAGTGCCTTGCTGTTAAAATACACAGGCTTCTGTATCCCGTCTTCATCTCTCACAATGGCTGCACTGATGGCCCACTCTGAGACGGCGAGGTACACATAAAGTCGTTCACCCTGCACGGGCCGTGACAGCAGCAAGGGAGACCCCAAGTATGACTTTAGGTCCCTGAAAGCCTCATCACACTCTTCACTCCATTCGAAGGCCTTCATAAGGATCTTGAAGAATGGCAAGCACTTATCTGTGGCCCTAGACACGAACCTGTTCAAGGCAGCGACTCTCCCTGTGAGCCTCTGAACGTCTTTAATGGACTTGGGGGTCTTCATTTCAACAAGGGCCTTTATCTTTTCAGGATTGGCCTCGATGCCTCTTTGATTGACGATGAACCCCAAGAACTTCCCTGCTCCGACCCCGAAGACACACTTGGCCGGATTAAGATTCATCTTGTATTTGTCCATCGTATTAAAGGTCCTCTCCAGGTCTGCCACATGATCCTCGGCCTTTAGACTCTTAGTCAGCATGTCATCTACGTAGACCTCCATAGACTTCCCAATTTGGTCTTCAAACATTTTATTTACGAGGCGCTGGTACGTTGCCCCCGCATTTTTGAGGCCAAAGGGCATGACCCTGTAACAGTATGTCCCCTTGTCGGTGATGAAGGCTGTCCTCTTCGAGTCTTCAGGGTTCATGAAGATCTGGTTATACCCTGAATAGGCATCCATGAAGCTCATGAGCTCATGGCCTGCGGTAGCGTCTACCATCTGGTCAATGCGGGGGAGAGGGAAGCTGTCTTTGGGACAGTGCTTGTTGAGGTCTGTGAAGTCCACGCACATTCTCCACTTCCCGTTGGCCTTTGGGACAATGACTGCATTGGACAGCCATTCAGGGTAGATGACCTCTCTGATAAATTCAGCGTCTTCTAATTTTTGACCTCGTCCCTAATGACCTCATATTTTTCCCTGGAGTAAATTCTCCTCTTCTGCTTCACCGGCTTTGCTCCCTCTACCACATTGAGCTTGTGGCACATGATTTCAGGGTCAATCCCCGGCATATCTACATGACTCCATGCGAAGACGCTTCGCCTTCTCCTCAACAGTTTAACGAGGTCTTCCTTGATATTGGGCTTCAGAGACTTGCCGACTTGGACGGTTTTTTCCGTGTCATCCTCATCGAGGATGATGGATTCTACCTATTCCGCGGCCTCTCCTTTCTTCAGCTTCGTCTCATCCCTGGGGTCTAGGGTATCAATATTGTAAGTGGTCGTAGCCCTCTTGAGTGTCTCCTTTTCTTCAGCGGAGTTGTAGTAACATTCTAGCGCTGTCGTCTAGTCTCCCTGAACTTCCCCCACCCCGTAAGGGGTAGGAAATTTGATCATCTGATGGACCGTAGACGGCACAGCTTCAAATCCCTTGAGAGCCACACGCCCCAGTATGATGTTGTAGGCCGAAAATATCTGCTCGCCCATCACAAAGAAACTGACCTTCTTGGTGAGCCATCTCGGCCACTCGTCCCCCATCCTCACATCGGCCTCATACACCCCAAGGGGATGAACCTTTTCCCCACTGAACCCAATCTTGAGCTCTGTGAGGAGGCATCTCATGCTGGGGAAAGGCGTTAGGCACTGTGATGCCGCTATGAAGTTTATTGCTTTCACGATGCCAGCTTCCATCGGGATGAGCCTCTTGAAGAGATTGGTTAGTATGACGTTAAACGCCAACGTGATGCTCAGCACGGAGAGGGCTATCGAGACAGCCTTTTTTCCGGGCTTGATCATAGTAGATCTGTCAATGGGTCGGAGCCGGATCGGATTTAGAAAGATCCAAATTCGTGTAATTGGGTCTTCATCGGGTTCGGGTTCGGGTCCGAATCTTTCAGATCCGGATCCGTTCGGGTCTTCGGGCTCGAGCTCGGGTCCGACCAAATATATACATTTATTTTATATTATTTCCCTTCTTTATTTTTTAATCTTAAATTAAAATATTTTGTAATGTATTATAGAATATTATTAGTATAAATAAAACATATATTATTTATATTTATTATATACATAAATATATATTTTTATATATATTACTTACATGTTATATTGATAAGATATATTTATAAATATATATAAATTTATAGTATATGTATATATATTTAAAAAATAATAATGTACAATTCGGGTCGGGTCTTGTATAAGATCCAGATCCTACCCGTTTAATAAACGGGTCTTCGGGTATTCGGGTATCAGATCCAAAATAATATCCTCAGACCCTATTATACGGATCGGGTCTGGGTCGGGTCCGGGTCTAGATCCGACCCATTGACAGGCCTAATCACGAGTCATGATCAGGGCCGGTCCTCAGATTTATAGTACCCTCTGCGATACTCAATTTAGGACCCTTTCAAAAAAATATTGTACAAAAGTATTAAATACCTAAAAACTCATTGAAAAATTATTCTTCTAGCATTTCGACTTACAAAATCACTAATTAAAGTTTTACAATCAAGTTTATCTAGCAATTCATGTTCAATAGATAACAAGGCTAAGCCGTTTAACCTTTCTTGTGACAAAGTTGATCGTAAGTAATTTTTTAATAATTTTAATTTTGAAAAACTTCTTTCCTCAGATGCGACTGTAACAAGTATGGTCAATAGAATTTTATAAGCAATAAATGATTTTAGAAAACAATTAAGTTTTTTTAAGAAATTTAGTATCTCAATTGCCCTTTTTGTTTCTTTTGGTAATATATCTCGCAAAACTTTAAGTTCTTTAAATAAATCTTTCCCATCAAGATCAAAATAAGTTTCATGTTTTAAAATTGTTTCGAGATTATCATAATATTTTTTCAATTTGGTATCATCTATGGAATTTAACTTCTCAGAACAAAATAAAAATCCAATTTTTTTTCCATATTCTTTGAATTGATCAAACCTCCTTTCTAATGACCCAATAGCTCCATCTACTATACGTAGAAAATAATTAATTCTAAAAGAGTCTTCAGGTGATTGTGTATTCTCCTCATTTGCAGTCTCATCAAAATGTCTCTTCCTACGAATTTGACGCGTAACACTAAAAATAGGATCAATTTTCATTTAAATACAATTTTTTTAGTGGTATTTATCGTATCTATGAACCCAGTTTCTCTATATTTTAAAAAAAAAGTAATCAACCCTCCTACTTGTTCAATTGCAATATCAATAAGCATGTCTTTAGATTGTAAGTTTTTGCTAATCAAATTAATGGCATGCAATATTTCATACCAAATAATCATGGATAATAAAATTTCATATTTTCCAAGATAATTTTCTGCTAATGATTTGGCTTGAATTCGTACGTCTAATTTATTATCAGTATCTCCAACTTGTAGTAAAACTTCTCTTAAATTCGGTGAATAATGGGCCCCTAATATATATATAAAATATATAAAAAATATTTTTGGACCCCTAAAATACACATATACTGGTACTTATTGTAAAATGGGCCCTGCGCCACTGCCCACCTGGCACATGGCCAGCGCCGACCCTGGTCATGATGAATAGGAAGAACATGAGGCCCAACTTTGCAATGGTTTCTAATATCATTTTACCTCTCATGGGAAACAACGTTCTCCCAAATAAATCTTGATGCCCTAGAATAGAAGGCCCAAACATTATGACATCCTCGTAAGAAATATAAAACAATTGTTAATTATATGTAGTTTTTAACATTTCTACCAAGTCTACATGCAAAACCAAATATTGTACTCCATGAATGGCAAACCTTCTTTTTTTTGTTCTTAGTTATATAGATAATGTGTTAGTTGATACATGTCAAAATATTGTATCATCAACGGGGTGTAAATTAAAAAAAATCAATTATACAGTTATGAAAACATGCCCTATCTCTATCTGATATTATTTGTCTGAAAATATATTTTTTCTTCGTGAAGGTTGTTTAGATTAGAATGAGAAAAAGAGTGGATTATAATATGCAAGATAGGTGAGGGGAGAAACCTTTCGAATATTTGAGAGACTATGCTTGGCTGACCAAGAGGGATGAGACAGAGAACAATTAATTTAGAGCATACAGAGACTATAGAGCATTGCAACAAAAGAAGAGGTGTGGTGTATTATAAAGGGTTCTCGTTCCATACACCAATGGACCCAATATTTTTGGGGTTCTAGCATACAAGAGTCGTGTTTATTGTTGCCATTGCTGCTGGACTTCTCTACTTCTTCGGAGAGAGAGGGAGCTGACAACTAGAACAATGAGGAAGGAGATGTTGACGACAAACTTCTGAAAAAGGGCGGTAAGTGGTGTGCCTCAAAATTTGGTTACCTTTGACTAAAGTCGTTAGGATTAGATGATCTAACACTTCCACCCAAGGTTCTAAAAAATGAGGGCCGTGATTGAGGCGTGGAGGCCAAGCCTTAAGCCTTAGAAGCCTAGGCGGGCCTAGGCGTAAAAAGGCGTTTAGGCCTTCTTAATATATTTTAATGTTTTTAACCATAACAAGGCTATTAAAATACAAAAATTGCACAAATCATAAAAATATGTCTGAATATATGCAAATTAAAATACTATTTAATTATTTTGGATGAGATAATGGTCCGGTTTGTAAACAATTTCTTTAAAAGGGGACATCGTTTCACTAAATCATTGTTGTTTTTAGAAAAAAGTGCGCCTTATGGGTTTTACCAAGAATAAGGTGTGAAAAGCGTAAGGCGAGGCGTTTCTCCCAAACCTTAAGCCTAGGCGGAGCCTATGCGGATTTTTTAGAACAGTGCTTCCAGCTAATGGGTAAACTTTATTCTTTTGATATTTTTAATACATTTTTTTTATAAAAATATTTTTTTGTTATAAATATTTATATTTATCCTATTTAAGTGACACTTTTGTTAGGATTTTACCAATTTGTACTATAAATAAAGGGTGACATCCCTTCATATTGTTGACACACTAATTAATGAGAATCGCCCTCTCTCTCTCTCTAAAATTTCAACTCTCTCATAAAAAAGGTATGATACTTGTTCTCACATTGGGTATAATAATAAGTTATCTACATGATTAAGAATAGGTAGGCTGATAATTTTTGACACGATAACCCGTTTATGGTAATAACTCGAAATGACCCGAATTTGACACGATTAGCTTATATAGATTTAAGAGTACCAAAAATTTATACTCAAATAAAAATCAAATCGATCCAAAAATGACACGACTAACACGAATTGTCATCCCCAAGAATATGTATACATATTTCCACCTTAGGCTTAAATTCAATGATTATATATCATAATACTCATTTCAAAGCTTAAAATCATGGTATCAAATGCCTTGATGATGACTAGCAAGGGTTGTGTTATAAAAATATTTTCTTTATGAAAATATTATTCATCTTTCATGTGCTCCTTAAATTTTTATAGGTAGATGTCATATATTTGTATTTATTATTATTATTATTATTATTATTATTATTATTATTATTATTATTATTATTATTATTATTATTATCAAATTAGTTTATAGTATACACAGATGTTTAAATCTTGAGACCCAAAATTCTCTAATAGTTTATATTTTTAAGACAGGGAGTTCTTAAGTACTATTTAGATTTTGGAACATGAAGTTTTTAATTCTTATTTAAATTTTCGCGGCCTGAAGTTTGCAATTGATGTTCAAAATTTTGGACATGATAATAAAATGTGCTGTAAAATCAAACCTGAAGTTTTGATTATTTTTTATAATAGGTCAAGCAATACTAAAAATATCCGAACAATTATTTATATTTTGGACGCAAAGTTCCAACAAATTTTTCTTTAATCAAACCTGAAGTTTTCATTTAAAAGTTGGGACTTGAACTTTTTCGTATTTGGGGCTTGAAGTTCAAATAATATATACCCTCAATCAAAATTCAAAGTTTTTGATTATTTATATCACAGAGTAAGGGACATTAAATACTCCCAAATAACTTATAATTTGGACCTGAAGTTCCAAGTATTTTTTTAAATGCTATGATCAAACTTGAAGTTTGGACACAATAGGGTAGGGACTTTGAAGTCCTTATACTTAATAAAATTGACCCGAAGTTCAATTATCTATTTGTTGATTTGAAGTTCATACATATTGTTGATGCCAAAAACTGGTCCGAATCCCATTTTTATGATCACAGATAAATAGATGAAAGCAATCAAATCAAGCACATAAGAGACAAAGATTTTTAAAGTGGTTCGGCTATGAATAAAGCCTACGTCCACTGTTATTTTATTCCCAGGGGTTTACAATAACACCATAGGGTGTAGAGAGAGAAAGGATCACTACACCAAAAACAGGAAACTGGCACGGTTTAAAACCGTGCCAGACGCAATCTGGCACGGTTCAAAACCGTGCCAGAATCAGGCGTGCCAGATTTTCCAATCTGGCACGCTTTTGGCACGCTTTTAAACTGTGCCAGTTTTTAAATCTGGCACGCTTTTGGCACGCTTTTAAACAGTGCCAGATGTTAAATCTAGCACGCTTTTGGCACACGCCAAAACCGTGCCAAATTATCTATTTTCTGGAACGCTTTTGGCACGGTTATAAAGCGTGCCAGATTGTTTTATAAGCGTTCTCATTTTTATGCATTGGCACGGTTTTGGCACGGTTTAAAACCGTGCCAGATTTTTCAGTTGATTAAAAAAAATAATAATAGGAACCAAATCTGGAAAATCTGCAAATTCCAAATTCGGTAGGAAAAATATTTATTATTTGCAAAAACAAAATCAAGAAAAATCACAAATTATGAATATCGCAGTTTGTTGATAAACTAATGTGCATACAAACTTCAAAAAATTACAAGAGATAATACCAATATAAACCAACACATGACCATAAAAGTCGACAATAACTTCAAAAAATTACAAGAGTTAATAGTTCTCATATCAAAAAAAAAATTGGGCAGAGTTTCCTCTATTTTCTGAGCATTCCAAAACCTGTTAACATAAAATCTGCCCATATAAAGCCCATACGGCCATAAAAGTCAACAATAAAACTACTATAGCCAGCATGACCATAAAAATAAACCATAAAACTATGGCAGCCAGCTCGGCCATAACACAAAAAATAGAATCCTGAATATTAACAACACTAAATACACAATCCCCCTGTTGTAAAGCATTGACTTCTTCGTGCGTTCCAAGTGGATAAGAGCCAACGATTGAATGTCATCCTACAAAAAAAATAAGACACAAAAAAGATACAATATTAGTAACCAAGTCATTTTAAAAAAAATATTCAAGCAAAAAAATTGCATATACAAGAAGAAAAATTGCATATACGACTACGCGATCAGTTCCTACAAGTTACATTGATCCCGTGCGAGGTGTTTGTGCCTCCTACGGGGTCGTTTGGGGGCTGGTTCGGGTTTTCACCTCTTAACGGCCTGTTTTCAAGTCTAAGTGTGATTTTTGCAAATTATCGTTATATTCTCAAACCGGGAGTCCCGGGACTACGCGGTCAGTTCCTACAAGTTACATTGGTCCCGTGCGAGGTGTTCGTGCCTCCTACGGGATCGTTTGGGGGCTGGTTCGGGTTTTCACCCCTTAACGGCCTGTTTTCAAGTCTAAGTGTGATTTTTGCAAATTATCGTCATACTCTCATACCGGGAGTCCCGGGACTACGCGGTCAGTTCCTATAAGTTACATTGGTCCCCTACGAGGTGTTCGTGCCTCCTATGGGGTCGTTTGGGGGCTGGTTCGGGTTTTCACCCCTTAACGGCCTGTTTTTCAACTCTAAGTGTGATTTTTGCAAATTCGGGTCATACTCTCATATCATGAGTCCCGGGACTACGCGGTCAGTTCCTACAAGTTACATTGGTCCCCTACGAGGTGTTCGTGCCTCCTACGGGGTCGTTTGGGGGCTGGTTCGGGTTTTCACCCCTTAACGGCCTGTTTTTCAACTCTAAGTGTGATTTTTGCAAATTCGAGTCATACTCTCATATCGGGAGTCCCGGGACTACGCGGTCAGTTCCTACAAGTTACATTGGTCCCCTACGAGGTGTTCGTGCCTCCTATGGGGTCGTTTGGGGGCTAGTTCGGGTTTTCACCCCTTAACGGCCTGTTTTTCAACTCTAAGTGTGATTTTTGCAAATTCGAGTCATACTCTCATATCGGGAGTCCCGGGACTACGCGGTCAGTTCCTACAAGTTACATTGGTCCCCTACGAGGTGTTCGTGCCTCCTACGGGGTCGTTTGGGGGCTAGTTCGGGTTTTCAGCCCTTAACGGCTTGTTTTCAACTCTAAGTGTGATTTTTGCAAATTCGGGTCATACTCTCAAACCGAGAGTCCCGGGACTACGCGGTCAGTTCCTACAAGTTACATTGGTCCCCTACGAGGTGTTCGTGCCTCCTATGGGGTCGTTTGGGGGCTGGTTCGGATTTTCACCCCTTAACGGCCTGTTTTCAACTCTAAGTGTGATTTTTGCAAATTCGGGTCATACTCTCATATCTGGAGTCCCGAGACTACGCGGTCAGTTCCTACAAGTTACATTGGTCCCCTACGAGGTGTTCGTGCCTCCTACGGGGTCGTTTGGGGGCTAGTTCGGGTTTTCAGCCCTTAACGGCTTGTTTTCAACTCTAAGTGTGATTTTTGCAAATTCGGGTCATACTCTCAAACCGAGAGTCCCGGGACTACGCGATCAGTTGTTACAAGTTACATTGGTCCCGTGTGAGCTGTTCGTGCCTCCTACGGGGTCGTTTGGGGGCTGGTTCGGGTTTTCACCCCTTAACGGCTGGTTTTCATGTCTAAGTGTGATTTTTGCAAATTATCGGCATACTTTCATACCGGGAGTCCCGGGACTACGCGATCAGTTGTTACAAGTTACATTGGTCCCGTGTGAGCTGTTCGTGCCTCCTACGGGGTCGTTTGGGGGCTGGTTCGGGTTTTCACCCCTTAACGGCTGGTTTTCATGTCTAAGTGTGATTTTTGTAAATTATCAGCATACTTTCATATCAGGAGTCCCGGGACTACGCGGTCAGTTCCTACAAGTTACATTGGTCCCCTACGAGGTGTTCGTGCCTCCTATGGGGTCGTTTGGGTGCTGGTTCGAGTTTTCACCCCTTAACGGCCTGTTTTCAACTCTAAGTGTGATTTTTGCAAATTCGGGTCATACTCTCATATCAAGAGTCCTGGGACTACGCGGTCAGTTCCTACAAGTTACATTGGTCCCCTACGAGGTGTTCGTGCCTCCTATGGGGTCGTTTGGGTGCTGGTTCGAGTTTTTACCCCTTAACGGCCTGTTTTCAACTCTAAGTGTGATTTTTGCAAATTCGGGTCATACTCCATATCAAGAATCCTGGGACTACGCGGTCAGTTACAACAAGTTACATTGGTCCCCTACGAGGTGTTCGTGCCTCCTATGGGATCGTTTGGGTGCTGGTTCGGGTTTTCACCCCTTAACGGCCTGTTTTCAACTCTATGTGTGATTTTTGCAAATTCGGGTCATACTCTCATATCAGGAGTCCCGGGACTACGCGTTCAGTTCCTACAAGTTACATTGGTCCCCTACGAGGTGTTCGTGCCTCCTATGGGGTCGTTCGTGCCTCCTATGGGGTCGTTTGGGGGCTGGTTCGGGTTTTCACCCCTTAACGGCCTGTTTTCAACTCTAAGTGTGATTTTTGCAAATTCGGGTCATACTCTCAAACCGAGAGTCCCGGGACTACGCGATCAGTTGCTACAAGTTACATTGGTCCCCTACGAGGTGTTCGTGCCTCCTACGGGGTCGTTTGGGGGCTAGTTCGGGTTTTCAGCCCTTAACGGCTTGTTTTCAACTCTAAGTGTGATTTTTGCAAATTCGGGTCATACTCTCAAACCGAGAGTCCCGGGACTACGCGGTCAGTTCCTACAAGTTACATTGGTCCGCTACGAGGTGTTCGTGCCTCCTATGGGGTCGTTTGGGGGCTGGTTCGGATTTTCACCCCTTAACGGCCTGTTTTCAACTCTAAGTGTGATTTTTGCAAATTCGGGTCATACTCTCATATCTGGAGTCCCGAGACTACGCGATCAGTTCCTACAAGTTACATTGGTCCCCTACGAGGTGTTCGTGCCTCCTACGGGGTCGTTTGGGGGCTAGTTCGGGTTTTCAGCCCTTAACGGCTTGTTTTCAACTCTAAGTGTGATTTTTGCAAATTCGGGTCATACTCTCAAACCGAGAGTCCCGAGACTACGCGATCAGTTGTTACAAGTTACATTGGTCCCGTGCGAGCTGTTCGTGCCTCCTACGGGGTCGTTTGGGGGCTGGTTCGGGTTTTCACCCCTTAACGGCTGGTTTTCATGTCTAAGTGTGATTTTTGCAAATTATCGGCATACTTTCATACCAGGAGTCCCGGGTCTACGCGGTCAGTTCCTACAAGTTACATTGGTCCCGTGCGAGGTGTTCGTGCCTCCTACGGGGTCGTTTGGGGGCTGGTTCGGGTTTTCACGCCTTAACGGCCTGTTTTCAACTCTAAGTGTGATTTTTACAAATTCGGGTCATACTCTCATATCAGGAGTCCCGGGACTACGCGGTCAGTTCCTACAAGTTACATTGGTCCCCTACGAGGTGTTCGTGCCTCCTATGGGGTCGTTTGGGTGCTGGTTCGAGTTTTCACCCCTTAACGGCCTGTTTTCAACTCTAAGTGTGATTTTTGCAAATTCGGGTCATACTCTCATATCAAGAGTCCTGGGACTACGCGGTCAGTTCCAACAAGTTACATTGGTCCCCTACGAGGTGTTCGTGCCTCCTATGGGGTCGTTTGGGTGCTGGTTCGGGTTTTCACCCCTTAACGACCTGTTTTCAACTCTATGTGTGATTTTTGCAAATTCGGGTCATACTCTCATATCAGGAGTCCCGGGACTACGCGGTCAGTTCCTACAAGTTACATTGGTCCCCTACGAGGTGTTCGTGCCTCCTATGGGGTCGTTCGTGCCTCCTACGGGGTCGTTTGGGGGCTGGTTCGGGTTTTCACCCCTTAACGGCCTGTTTTCAACTCTAAGTGTGATTTTTGCAAATTCGGGTCATACTCTCAAACCGAGAGTCCCGGGACTACGCGATCAGTTGCTACAAGTTACATTGGTCCCCTACGAGGTGTTCGTGCCTCCTACGGGGTCGTTTGGGGGCTGGTTCGGGTTTCACGCCTTAACGGCCTATTTTCAACTCTTAGTGTGATTTTTACAAATTCGGGTCATACTCTCATATCGGGAGTCCCGGGACTACGTGGTCAGTTCCTACAAGTTACATTGGTCCCCTACGAGGTGTTCGTGCCTCCTATGGGGTCGTTTGGGTGCTGGTTCGAGTTTTTACCCCTTAACGGCCTGTTTTCAACTCTAAGTGTGATTTTTGCAAATTCGGGTCATACTCTCATATCAAGAGTCCTGGGACTACGCGGTCAGTTCCTACAAGTTACATTGGTCCCCTACGAGGTGTTCGTGCCTCCTATGGGGTCGTTTGGGGGCTGGTTCGGGATTTCACCCCTTAACGGCCTGTTTTCAACTCTAAGTGTGATTTTTCCAAATTCGGGTCATACTCTCAAACCGAGAGTCCCGGGACTACGCGGTCAGTTGCTACAAGTTACATTGGTCCCGTACGAGGTGTTCATGCCTCCTACGGGGTCATTTGGGAGCTGGTTCGGGTTTTCACCCCTTAACGGCCTGTTTTCAAGTCTAAGTGTGATTTTTGCAAATTATCGTCATACTCTCATACCGGGAGTCCCGGAACTACGCGGTCAGTTCCAACAAGTTACATGGGTCCCGTGCGAGGTGTTCGTGCCTTCTACGGGGTCATTTGGGGGCTGGTTCGGGTTTTCACCCCTTAACGGCCCGTTTTCAACTCTAAGTGTGATTTTTGCAAATTATCGCCATACTCTCATACCGGGAGTCTCGGGACTACGCGGTCAGTTCCTACAAGTTACATTGGTCCCCTACGAGGTGTTCGTGCCTCCTATGGGGTCGTTTGGGGGCTGGTTCGGATTTTCACCCCTTAACGGCCTGTTTTCAACTCTAAGTGTGATTTTTGCAAATTCGGGTCATACTCTCATATCTGGAGTCCCGAGACTACACGGTCAGTTCCTACAAGTTAGATTGGTCCCTTACGAGGTGTTCGTGCCTCCTACGAGGTCGTTTGGGGGCTGGTTCGGGTTTTCACCCCTTAACGGCCTGTTTTAAACTCTAAGTGTGATTTTTGCAAATTCGGGTCATACTCTCAAACCGAGAGTCCCGGGACTACGCGGTCAGTTGGTACAAGTTACATTGGTCCCGTTCGAGGTGTTCGTACCTCCTACGGGGTCGTTTGGGGGCTGGTTCAGGTTTTCACCCCTTAACGGCCTGTTTTCAAGTCTAAGTGTTATTTTTGCAAATTATCGTCATACTCTCAAACCGAGACTAAGAACTCTAAAAGTTCTAGAGTTTACACCGGAAAGAGACTAAGAACTCTAAAACTTTAATACAATACATTCTTAAATTACTACCATAAGACTTGTGTGCTTATTTTCTTTTTCTATATTCTTATCCGTATAAGATAAAATTCCATTTCCCCCTATTCAATTCCTCATTAATAGAAAAAAACCTCATTATCTGCTACTATACTTTTATTTCTTTTTTTTACCCCTGTTTTTATCACAATTAGTTGGAGTTCTTTTACCCATTTTGGATTCCTCATTGTTGAAGAAAGTTCATCTTCCCAAAGAGTTTAACGAAAAATGGCACGTAATTTTCAAAACATTATCTTCATTGCAATAACTAAAAACTGTATGACCCCCAAAAGTCGCCAAACTACCAACTGTCATATTATTTGTTAAAAACTGATTCACTTGAAAAAGAAAATAAAAAACATAAAAAATAACTTAGGATATTAGATGAAACTAAGAGGTTTTGAAGCTGCTATCACCTCTGGGCCTTGTTTGTGGCTTGAAGTTCACATCGTTAGGCTAGCTGCTGGGCACGTGCTCCATGCACCACTTTCAACTAAGGGCAGTCTCAGTGGGAGTTGTCGAGAGGCTTGGGCATTAACCTAGTGGCTAGCTGTAGACATAGAACAAGAAGAGCAATTTTCAAAAGGGGAGGAACACGAGATGCAAACTAGGCCAAATAGCTTCAATCAAAACATAATTCTAGAACTCAAACAGGACATTGCACCAAGGTAATCTCTCTTTAGCATTTTATCAAACATGTAGCATACGACATTTTCAATAGATTGTAACATACAAAAATATCTAGTATGTAAAAGAAATTTATTATGGAGACATAAAGGAAACACGAACCAAAATCCATCGGAGCTGAAACCACGGGCTCTCAGTCATCTTCTCCCTTGTCGTATTATGACCACCTTGAATTATACACAATACTATCCTAAGAAAAAAATAAATCGCAAAATTAGGCATGAGAATATAAAATACAGTGAATAAGAATCAATGTTTCATTTCAGATATACTTCACTAGAGTATGAATTCAACAAATATATTAACTAAATAATTTCTAAATCTAACACACAATTGAAAAGCCTAAGTAACAATGAAATTTGTTACAAGTGAAGATATGTTTCATCGAAGTACTCGACAAATACATTAATTCATCTATTTAGAAAGATAATATGGAACTGGTCCTTGCCTAAGACAAAAGTAAAATTGATGCCATGACGAACTACTCCTTGCCTAAGATAGTTAAGGCTCTAAGGTTATGCTTTGGATTAGCTTTTTTTTTAGAATTTTTTTGAGAAGATATATGTCCTTATCAGTAAGCCCTTGACCATGATGCTTAAGAAGAAGAACTTTTAATAGTCAACTGAATCTATAAAAAATTTCAACAAGCCTAAAACAGCTATGACTATTACTCATGTTCTAGAAATAGTGATTTTATTCAACACTTCATGCTAGTAATTAAGGGATTAGTGTTGATCTTATGCAAGGCTCTTAGCATTACTAAGAAAGGCATTACCTCCAACGAAGGCATTATCTCTATGAAATCTACCAACAACAAATGTGATAAACACCTCCATGGCAACCACTTATTATTCTCTACAAAAAATGATACTATCAATAAAAAAAATAGTAGGTAAACTAAATTTCAACCAATATTCATGAAATCAAACAAGAAAAATTATTCAACAATGTCTGGATGCAGAGTTGGATGTGAAGTTGGATCGTGAGACTCAAGCAGATCGACCAAATCTTTAATCTCAAATTTCTTATTAGATGGAATGCATAAATTACCTATGTTGATGATCAAATCAAATTGTCGAAGCTTTTGGAGATGACCAAACCATATATTCAACCAAACCTTTGGAGGTTGGTCTGACCTAACTCCGATGGCAGTTCGTGGATGGCCAGAAGAAGAGGATGATGTCAGGTCGCCTGGTAGTAGACGAAGCAGAGGATGAGTAGGCGGCAGAGGATGAGTAGACGAAGCAGCGTTGATGGAGGCGGAGGGTAGGCGGCGGGTAGTGTGGATGATGGAGGCGGCTGGTAGGCGGGTAGTGTGGATGATGGAGGCGGGTAGTGTGGATGATGGAGGTGGCTGGTAGGCGGGTAGTGTGGATGATGGAGGCGGCGAAGCAGAGGATGGTTGTTCGTGGTCGCCTGGTTGCGTGGAGAAAGAGAGAGACTTAGAGAGAAGAGAGGACATCATCCCGCCTTGAAAGTTTTGGTCCCCAATTGAAATTTTAGGATATTATTTTTTTAATGAACTGTACCCACTTTTGGCACGGTTTTACACCGTGCCAGAATTTGGCACTCATTTAAACCGTGCCAGTTTATGCTAAAACCGTGCCAAATTCTGGCACTGCTTAAAACCGTGCCAGAATCTCCTTGCCACAGCGTGCCAGATTAGCATTTTTGGTGTAGTGGATGTGTATCTTGTGTATGGGGATTCTAGGTTCTCTTGGATCTCCTCTGGATCCCCCCGGATCTCTCGAGCTCTCTCCCTTTTGACTAAGGGAATACATGTATTTATAGTGATGGGAGATAAAGAGATTCATTGTATGTAGACATTTATGTCTACATTCAACGAATCTAATTGTTGAATTGTTTGGTATGCTATGTGTTGTCATCTATTAATACAGTATAAATGTACATTAAGGTTCATTAAATGCGCTGCCATCTTCATTAATGCACATTAAATGCGTAGTTATCCTTTGATCTTCCTGGTTGGTATGCCGACCAACTCTCCTCGGGTGCCGACTAATACTCCTCGGGTGCCAACTAATTTTCCTCGGGTACTGACCAACTCTCCTCGGGTGCCGACTAATACTCCTCGGGTGCCGACCAACTCTCCTCGGATGTCGAATATTGCCACGTAGGATGACATGTGTCCTTTTCTGATTGGTCTTCGTAGATGGAGAATTTTTGCGTTAACAGAAGCCCCCAATGCTCCATGCTTGATGGTTTACTTGAAAGGATGGAGTATTTATTCTGCAGTGTTGCTCGGTGCTCGTGAAATTCTTGATCTACCTTCTTGATTTGTTCAACATAAAGTGCATTATCTCCTGGACGACATATGATGCAGACTGATCGATGGTTGCTAATCTTTCTTTTGAGAAACTCCATGTGCTATGTATTACCCCTGGGAATTTGGATGCAGCCATGCCATAGTATGCAGCTTGTAGCTTGTCATAATCTTCAAGTATGTTGATTGGTTTGCTAGCCGACCAACTGCCTCCTATGCCGAGCAACTGAGTGCTAACTTCACGTGCTTGATTCTTCTAATTTATGATCCTCTGAATACTTTGTCGAGTAATATACTAGCTTTTGAACCCAACTCTTCAATCTGATTAGTACCAAGCTAGTGGTGGACTTCGAAATATTTTCATACAATTTCTTCTTCAATATTGGTCGGGACAATAGTAGTAAAGATCTCAGTGCTGTAGATGCTGAATTTGACTTCTGAACTTCAATAGCATGTGCATAATAACTCCTGAATATGCCTCCTGAACTTCTGAATGCACCTCCTGAACTTCTGAATACCTCCTGAACTTCAATATCCTCCTGAACTTCAATATCAAAACTAATTCTCGAGCAAGAAAAATAAACTCTGAATGATAATTAGTCGGGGCCCCGACTATGTAAGTTTATGGAGTTGAATTTGGTGCTCGACTGTATGATGTTATGAGAATGTGCCACCGAATGAACAACTGAATTTTTAATCTGTAATAGAAGCCCCCAAGTGTGGAATGTGAACTTTGAATGCTTTTTGCTTGACCGCTTTCACATACTCATAAAATGTTTCCGACAAACTGTAGTTGACAGCTTCTTATTTCCGACTAACCTGAGTTGACATTTTTGGGAATAGATTTACTTCCTAACCAACATAAGTTGGAATTTTTAGGAATATATAGTTTTACTTCCCGTAGGAATACATTTACTTCCTAACCAACATAAGTTGACATTTTTAGGAATACACAGTTTTACTTCCCGTAGGAATACATTTACTTCCTAACCAACATAAGTTGGCATTTTTAGGAATACATAGTTTTACTTCCCGTAGGAATACATTTACTTCCTAACCAACATAAGTTGGCATTTTTAGGAATACATAGTTTTACTTCCCGTAGGAATACATTTACTTCCTAACCAACATAAGTTGGCATTTTTAGGAATACATTTTGATAATAAATGATAGAGACTTCCTCGGAGCTGACCAACAGATTGTTGGGAATAAGATATAATAAATGCTGGAGACATCCTTGGAGCTGACCAACAGATTGTTGGGAATAAGATAATATATGCTGGAGACATCCTTGGAACAGACCAACAGATTGTTGGGAATAAGATAATATAAATGTTGGAGACCTCCTTGGAGCTGACCAACAGATTGTTTCGAATAAGATAATATAAATGTTGGAGACCTCCTTGCTGAAATAAGAATAAAATATGCATCCAAATCGATATAAAGAATAATTAAAAATAATAAAATGCCTCGTTGATCTGTCGAGGTAGAATTATATAATGCCGAACAAGAATAAGATCTTCCAGAACATAAGAATATGGTCGAGAACGTTGTCAGGCCTGAATATAAATAAGAATTATCCGACCAACTATACGTTCGGGGTGAAATACAACGAATGTTGTATTTCTCCTTAAAGCTGAATAAGTATCTTGTCGAGGCACAATTCCATAATGCCGAATAAGAATAATATTTTCCAGAACATAAGAATATGGTCGAGAACTTTGCTGGGCCTGCATATAAATAAGAATTACCCCGACCAACTATCCGTTGGGGGTGATATATAATAAATGTTATAGTTCTCCTCGGAGCTGAATATGATAATAAGTATCTCGCCGAGTTCCATGTTGAGATGAATATAGAATATGAATCCCAAGGGATATATAGAATAATTTGTGCTTGAGCCGATATCTGGGCCTGAATATAAATAAAAATTGACCCGACCAACTATCCGTTGGGGGTGAAATATAATAACTGTTGTAGCTTTTCCTCGGAGCTGAATATGATAATAAGTATTTCGCCGAGCTCCATAAAGAGATGAATATAGAATATGAATCCGAACGGATATATAGAATAATTCGTGCTTGAGCACAAATCAAAGCAATAATAAAATATATAGTTCCTTGCTGAGGTGAAATTTCATAATGCTGAGCAATGATAATAGTTTCCAGATTGTTTCCGAGCATTCGTCGGCGTTGAGTCTTGTACCTGTAAAAATTAATATCTTGTTCTACCTTTTGTGTAGGCTGAATTGATTAGTCGTGAGAATAATTTACTCATCCAATCAATATATGATATGTATATGCTTGAGAAATAAAAATATTAATTTCAAAAAATGAAATAATATATGTTGGCTGATATGTCGAGGCATAATTGCCTGATGTCGAGCAATACTAATTTTCCAGAGGTTTACGAGAGCTTTCATCGGGATTGAATCTCGTCCCTATGAAATTTTAATAAGCTTTCCGAGCACCTGTCGAGACTAGAGAAAATAATTATTATCATGAGAATAATTATTCAGCCAAACAATATGTGATGTGTATCAGCATAAAATAATAAAAATTTCAAAATATGAAATAATATTTTATGCCAAATGTGTGTGAGGTGGACAAATTTTTATCAGATATGCATCATAAATAAGACGTAGAGTTTTTTGTAAAGTTATTTAATCTCCAACAACAAATCAGGTATAAGTTGCTGTTTGAAAATTATTTATCACTTGGTTTTAAAAATATTTTTGGGGTGATCACAAGTTAAAAAAGACTTAAGCCCCTGTTTGTCCCCGAGCTGAACTCGTGTTCAAAGAAATATCTGGGGTGCTTCGCATTTTTTAATACCCCAAGATTCTACTGCTGCCGACAAACTGCATGGATGTTGCCGACCAACATTTAAGGATATCTCAAGTTATAGAATATATGGTGCCGACCAAGAAGCAAATGGTCCCCGACCAGCTGTGCAATTTCGCCGATCAACAAAAATGGTGCATTGACAGCACCGAACAACATTAGATGTCACCGACCAAAAAGTGGATGATTGGATAGTTACCGACCAGTAAATTGAACCCTCCGAACAAGACTGAGATGTCGCCGATCAAGAAGTAGATGATCGTCGACCTGCAATTAGTTCCATCGAGCTACAATAAGAGTCTCTGACCAACAATAAGATACCTCGTAGTTGGATAAAATTATTTCAACGTTGCTGATGGATCTTCATATCTTTTCTTCGACAAACAAAAATGGTCTGGTTAAGCTTCCCTTTAATAAAAGATGGCCCAAGATGATGCCGACCAACAATATGGATGGATGACCAAAATATCTCGAATCCTTAGATCAGAAAAATAACATTCGATGTAAAATTTAAGCATTAAGAATGTTAATTAAATGAATAATTATCTAATCCACTATATCGTGTGATTTCGATAAAGAAACCCTGTGATGTGACGAACGAGGGGCCAACATAGCAAATTTGTGCCCAGAGTCTTGATATGGTCATGATTTTTTTATTGATCCTCTTTTACAAGAGGTGGGTAATGATTTTTCAGGTGAGAGAAAATTGTTTTTTATATTGATCCCTTCCTATTCCCTATTTGGAGAGATAAAAATATGGTGAATGATCGAAGTTATTACCAAATTTATATCAAAAATCAATCAATAAGACTTTATTCACCTGGATGGCATGCGGACCAAATTAAGTATATATCTCATAAAAATGAATGCAAAGAGACTCAAACTTGAAGAGAGAGAAAATATATCTGGGTCATGATTTCCATGAGAAAACTTTTTATTGTCTTGAACCTTTTCCCATTCTTTGATTAAAAATATGATGAGAATTATAATGGGAATTTGAATAGTCATCAAAGATCTTTCAAAAATTATTTCAAAATTAACAATGAAAATTATCAAATCTTATCATTGCAGTATATATTGGTATACGTAATCATTTAAAATATTTATTCCATGATATAAAATTGAAACTTGAGAATCAAGTAAAAGTTATGATTTATGAAATCCACAATTTTTCAGATTTCTAAATACGAATTAATAACAGTTATGATTTAAAAATCATGATATGCAATATTTTGCAGATAAAAATTGGACAATTAATTTATGTATATAAACATAAAAATCATGATTGAATCAAAAGATGTATGTATAATTGATTATACGTAGAGAAAATAAAAAATTAGCTTTTAATGGAGAACAATGCTTGTAACACGTTTCCATAGACGACGCCAATCTGTTGATGCAAAAAACTGGACCGAATCCCATTTTTATGATCACAGATAAATAGATGAAAGCAATCCAATCAAGGACATAAGAGACAAAGATTTTTAAAGTGTTTCGGCTATGAATAAAGCCTACGTCCACTGTTATTTTATTCCCAGGGGTTTACAATAGCACCATAGGGTGTAGAGAGAGAAAGGATGTGTATCTTGTGTATGGGGTTTCTAGGTTCTCTTGGATCTCCTCTGGATCCCCCCCGGATCTGTCGAGCTCTCTCCCTTTTGACTGAGGGAATACATGTATTTATAGTGATGGGAGATAAAAAGATTCATTGTATGTAGACATTTATGTCTACATTCAACGAATCTAATTGTTGAATTGCTTGGTATGCTATGTGTTGTCATCTATTAATACAGTATAAATGTACATTAAGGCTCATTAAATGCGCTGCCATCTTCATTAATGCACATTAAATACGTAGTTATCCTTTGATCTTCCTGGTTGGTATGCCGACTAACTCTCCTCGGGTGCCGACTAACTCTCCTCGGGTGCCGACTAATACTCCTCGGGTGCCAACTAATTTTCCTCGGGTACTGACCAACTCTCCTCGGGTGCCGACCAACTCTCATCGGATGTCGAATATTGCCACGTAGGATGACATGTGTCCTTTTCTGATTGGTCCTCGTAGATGGAGAATTTTTGCATTAACACATATAAATAACACGAACATGAAGTTATACTTATTAAATCAAAGACTTAAAATCCTAATTGTACACATGATATTCCAATTAATATTGAGTTATTATTTTTCTTTATTATGCATTATATTTTTCTGATTGTAATTTATTAATTTAACAATTTAAAAATGTCAAATATTTCTAAACTCGAATTTGAAGCACTTGAACTTTTTGGGGTGAATTACCTTAATTGGTCTCAAGATGCTGACCTCCACCTCCAAGCTCGAAACCTTGGTGATATAATAACACTTGAAAATACCATGTCTCGACAGGACAAAACTAAGGCTCTAATATTTCTTATGCATCACATACATAATAATATAAAAAGTGAGTACCAGACTATGAAAGATTCTTTAGATTTATCGAACTCGAGCGTTATAACCATAAAAAATCGGTCATACTTCCATGTACACGTCATGACATGCTCAACTTAAGATTTCAAGATTTTAAGACGGTATCAGAATACAGTTCCTCAATGTTCAAAATTACCTTCAAGTTAAAGCTATGCGTGAAAAAGGTAGAGGATGCATATATACTGGAGAAAACTTTCTTAACTCTTCATGCTTAGAATATGCTCCTGTAGCAATAATATCGAGAGCGAGAGTTCGAAAAGTACTCGAAAATAATCTCATGTCTCTTAGTTGCTGAGCGGAACAATGCCTTACTGATGAAGAATTATACATCTAGACCCACTGGATCTGTAGCACTTCCTGAAGTGAATGCTAATTATGTTCAGAATAATGAAAGAGGTCGAGAAAATATGCGATGGAGCCATGCCAACTTTAGAAGAGGTGGCTACCATAATCAAGGCCCTATGAAGAATACAAAATTCAAAAACCAGCATAAGTGGAATGAATAAACGAAATCAGAAGTCAAACCCACAAAATTCAAATGATATTTGTCATAAATATGGCCGTAGTGGGCATTAGACATGTACCTGTCGTTCGACCAAGAAATTGGTGGAAAAATATTAGGCCTAAAAAAATGGAGCGAAAACAAACATTATGAAAGGCCCTGAAGACCGTTGGAGACTTATGACACTAATCTCAATTTTAATAATATTAATGAAGATGAGGATGTAAATGCTATTGATAATGAGAGATTTGATAACATTCTTGGAGAACCACCTAAGACGATCCTGAAAACCTCAATGATTATGTTATATTTATTTATTTATTTTCTTTATATTTACTATTGAGACATTAGCAGTTTAGCATTAAAGCGTAAATAAATTTATTTAATATCATTATTTGATCATTTATGAGTTAATGAAATGATTTTAATCATTTTTTTACAATGCTTATATGATTGGTGGATTGAATTTCAATACACATTTAATCATGTTAAAGGTATGGATTGAAAAGTAAAAGCAAGAGATGATACTTGTCTTGTAAATAGTGTGACAACCCACATTATTTTAAAAAACTAGAAGTTTTTCTCAGACTTGGTATACAATGCAAATAATATTTTCACCATAACTGGTCCTCATAAGATCATTGAAGGCTCTGGAAGAGCCCACGCGGCGTTACCTAATGGTACCCACTTATTCATAAATAATGCTATATGCTCAAGAAATTTCAGAAGAAATTTATTGAGTTTTAAGGATATAAGAATGAACGAGTATCATATGGAAACATCTAATAAAGATAATAATGAGTTTCTCTGCATTACTTCTAGTGTTGGAAGCCATAAGCTCACATTATAGAAATTTTCTGCACTATCCATGGGGTTATACAATACAACAACTAATGTTGTAGAATCACATATTATCATGAGCAGGAATCTCAATGATCTCAATAATTTAATATTGTGGCATGATCACCTGGGTCACCCTGGATTAAACATGTTGTGTCGAATCATAAATAACTCTCATGGGCACTCGTTAACAACTTACCTTACCCGATGATTATGTTTGTATCCCTTGTTCTCACGGTAAATTAATCACTAAGTCATATGTTCTCAAATAGCTTCTGAGTGATCATATTTTTTACAAAGAATTCACGGGGGTATTATTGGGCCCATCAACCCTTTTAGTGGGCCTAATTTATGATTTTAATTGGTGCATACACTTGTTGGTCACATGTTTGTTTGTTATCTACTCGTAATTTGGCCTTCGTGAAATTATTTGCTCAAATCATAAAACTTAGAGAACATTTTCCTGATCAACACATTAAATCCATCTGATTAGATAATGCAAAATAATTTACCTCTAAAGTTTTGTATGATTATTGTTTATCACAAGGAATTGATATTGAGCACTCAGTCCCTCATGTCCATACCCAAAATGGTGTAGCCGAGTCTTTAATTAAACGTTTGAAACTTATTTCAGGACCTTTAGTTAAGTAATCCAAACTCCTATTCTATACTTTGGGACATGCTATCTTACATGTTGCTAAGTTAATTAAGCTTGGACCTACTACTTATCATTATTTGTCACCCTCTTAACTTTTGTCTAGATGTCAACCAAATATATAACACTTGCGTAAATTTGGTTGTGCAGTGCATGTGCCCATCCCCCACCCCAACATACCAAAATGGGTGCCCAACGTCGTTTGCGAATATATGTTGGTTATGATTCGCCATCAATCATTCGTTATATTGAGCCACTGACAGGTGATACGTGCACCTTTAGATTTGCAGATGCCATTTTAATGAGACACTCTTCCTGTCGTTAGGGGGAGAAAAAATGTACCAGAAGTACGGTCCATTCCCAAAGAACTATGAGAATTAACATGGAACACTTCCATTTTGCCTCATCTAGACCACTGTACTGCTCAATGAGAGAATGGAGTGCGAAGGATATTGCATCTTCAGGAAATTATAAATAAATTACCCAATGCATTCAATGATGCTGCAAAAGTAACCAAGTCTCATGTGTCCGCTGGAAATGTGCTAGCCATAGTTGATATACCAGTGGGACAATCTTTGATTTCAGCAGCAAATGAGTATGTTGCATGCCATAAGCGTGGTAAATATATAGGTTCTAAAGATTCCTCTCCCTGAAAGCGGAGATCAAATGAAAAATCACGCCTTCATAACACTTCTGAAGAGGTTATGAATAAAAGATCCACTTCATCTGAAGAGGTTATTATCTCTGAAAAGTCACAAGTCCCTAAAGTGACTATATAATCTTCTGAAGAGGCAAAGGTACCTAATGATAATAATGAGATCTCTATATTTTATACATATTCAGGAGAAATATGGGATCGTAAAGATACTGTCGTAGATTATGAATTTGATATGTAGTAGCTACACGAATTTCCTAGGGTAGTGATAATGATAATGAACCACATATTCTCAATGAATGTCGACAAAAATTTGATTGGACAATTTCCTTTAAGGAAAAACTTGAGTCTCTAAATAAACGTGGTGTATTTGGACCTATAGTACAAACCCCAAAAGGTTTTAACCCGACAGGTTACTGGTGAGCTTTTGTAAGAAAAAAAAATGAGAAGAATGAAATCACTAGATATAAGGCACGACTTGTGGGACAAGGTTTCCTACAGAAACCTGGGACTTGTATAAGGTTATAATGTAGGCTAGGCAAGGGTACAAAATGAAGTATATATGTACGGATTTAAAGTGTTTGGAATGAAAAACTCGGAATAATGGTAAATTGTGGGCAATATAAAAAATTGGAAAACAAGTTCCATAATCAAGCATTAGATATAACAATTGGAGAGTAATAAGGATTATTGAACTCTATATACACATATACAAACTTTCTCTTTATTTTTCTTTTCTTCTTTTTCTAATTTTTTTCTTTTGTTTTTCTCTTTTTCTTTTCTTTTTCACTACAATTTGTTTCTACACTTTTCACACTCTTTTCATGCTCAAATTGCAACCACAAAGCAAGAACATCATTCAATCCCATGTGTTGATACCAAAATTAATATGCTGATGTGGACGAATAATAAGAAGACACGTGTCAATCTACGTGGCACAATAGCAACGAGGAAGATCATTCCCCCGACCAACATACTCACTCCGAGCAACAAGTGTACTCCGAGGAACACCAGTCTTCCGAGGAACACCAACCCTCCGAGGAACTCTTGTCCTCCGAGGATCTCTAATGCTCCGAGGAACTCTTGGACGATGAGCAACTAAGGCGGTTCGAGCTGCATCTCGACCACAGCATTGATTGCCAGATAATCAACAGTTCAACTATTCATTGAATGCTTATCATCTTGACGCACACGCTTGAAGAGCATTAAATGAGTTACCCTTTCATATGTATATCATTTAATGTATCACCCTTTCATGTACAGCCTAAGGGCTATAAATACCTTGTATCACCCTCATTCAAAGGGACCGGAATTTCTTGATAGCACTTGTAATCGAGAATTCCCAAACACTCAGCAATAACATAACAGTGGACGTAGGCCATTCATATAAGGCTGAACCACTTTAAAAATCTTTTGTCTTATTCATTTATCTGTGATTGAATAATTAGAGTAATTTAGTTTTTTACATCAACAGATTGGCGCCGTCTGTGGGAACGATTGTTATTATCGTTTTTCACCAAAAATCATTCATCATCAATGGCAGATAACCCGGAATCCAGCAATCGAAACGTTGGAAATGCTGGAAATCCTCCAAATCCCTCTGCACCTCCAGATCTGGCTGGAATTATCTGGCTCAAGGACAAACCGCCATGCAGGAAACAATGAGGCAACTCATACAGACCCTTCATGGCGGTGCACCTGCACGTTCAGGACATCGAAGTGCTCAGAGGCAAACTTATTTACTTCCTTCACGATCCAGGCGTACTGAGACATATCGTAATGAGGAATCTGATGATTTTTCTTATCAACCTGGGCGAACTTCGTCAATAAGGGCTACAGATACTGATCAACGTATCACTCTCTCTCCAGAAAAACCCAGTGCCTTGGAAAGACTGAGTAGGGTGTCTCCTTTCAGTCGATTAGGCCCTAGGAGGAATAGGAGTCCACCTAAAACCATGTCGAGGAGTTTTCAACGACCATCAGATCTAAGAGAAGGATCAGCACAATCACGACCAGTTGCTCGTCAAGATAGATCTCAGGAGGCTACTTCAGAACAATCAATTGCTCGAACTAATAGGCCCGAGGGGGGAAACGATGCGTGGAAGGGTTCCATTCAGCGCTTGGAGGATAGATTGGGAGAAATGGCTAAGGCGAAGAATCCCTTACAACGAACTTTTGTTCAAGGGACACCTTTTGTCCAAGCCATTGTGGGTTTTCCTACCCCGTCAAAGTTTAAAGCACCAGTGGTGACCCCCAAATATGATGGAAAGACAGATCCTGTTCTACACATAGAGCAATATCAAGCTGCTGCCGACATCTATGCTGTCCCCGACGAGATGAGATGCAGAGCATTCTCGGGAACTCTTACTGGATCTGCCCAGATATGGTACAATAATCTTCCTCGGGGTAAGATTTCAACTTTCTTTCAGTTGGCCGAGTTGTTCATCGGCAATTTCTGTTTTGGGGCAAAGCCAGTAAAAAGAGTAGCACACTTGTTAAGTGTTAGACAAAAATCTGGTGAGAGTACTAGAGATTACATAACTCGTTTCAATAACGAGAAACTGGAAGTTATAGATTATGAAGAAAAGACAACAATCACCGCCTTGATGAGTGGGTTGTTGCCTAACAAGTTGTATTACACTTTGGCCAAAGATCCACCTACAACTATGTCAGAATTGATGGCGAAAGCGGCCAAAATTATGAATGCCGAGGAGGCTATGGCTGCGAAGAAGAATATGGATAAAGAAACCAAGGTGGAAGACGACAAATCCAAGAAGAAGAGCATAAGGGCAATGGCGGTGACAAGCATTCCAAGAATAATAAATCGTCATGGGAAGTCCTGAAGAAATTCGATAATTATACTCCTTTGAAAATGGGTATTAATCATGTCTTGGAAGAAATCAAGAATAACGAGGAAGTAAAGTGGCCAAAAAAACTGAGGTCAGACCCTGACCCGAGGAATAGGGATAAATATTGTGAGTTCCATAAGGATCACGACCATATGACCAAAAATTATAGCTCTTCAGAACGAGATTGAAACAGTCATCCGAAGAGGGAAGCTAGCGAAGTATGTTGATCGGGGAGGCGAAAGAAGGAATAATGACCGAACTAGAGAAAGGTCTAGATCTCCTCGTCGAACAGAGGAGAAAAAGAAAAGGGATCATGAAGATGATACAGAAGATGACCCCGATCTTCCCAAGAAACCAAAATAGCCAGAACGAGAGGTATTTTCAATACGCTTTGGGTCATTTGATTGTAATGTCATTACAGGAGGAGACGCAGGAGGAGGAGACCTTACTGCAGAAAGAAAAGCTTACCTCGGTGAGGCTCAGGCTTGCTCATACATTCAACGGATAAATTTGGCTGAAGAGGATCGCCCGAGGAAGGTAAACAAAGAGAAGCTGGTCATCGGTTTTTCAAAAAATGACCTTGCAAGTGTTCTTTACCCTCATGACGACCCTTTGGTGATCAAAATGAGGATGAAAGAAGTAATGATTTTGAGAGTGCTGGTAGATAATGGTAGTTCGGCAGACATCATGTACTATTCATGCTTTGACAGTTTAAATTTGAAATTATCTCAATTGGAACCTTATCACAGACCTCTATTGGGTTTTGCTGGCGAGAAAGTCTTTCCACTTGGGACGATCAAGTTGGATATATTCATTGGAACTTGGCCTGCTTGTCGAATAGAAAAAATACGCTTCTTTGTGATGGATAAGAATGTGCAGTCAGCTTACAATATCATCATGGGAAGAGTTGGTTTGAAGAAGTTCGAAGCAGTCCCATCTATAGTACATCAATGCTTAAAATTCCCTACAAATTTCGGAGTAGGAGTTGTGAAAGGTGATCAGAAAATAGCTCGGGAATGCTATTATTCGTCTACCGAGCAAGAGGAGCTTGAAGAATCAAGGAAAAAGACTACTACCTACCAGGTGGATGAAAGTACAGAAATCGAAACACTCGATCATAGAGATGAATCCCAACTTGTAAAAGGAAAGGCGGTAGAATCTACAGAAAATGTTATTCTAGACGACGAGCATCCTGAACAAGTAACCCAGATAGGTTCGTCGTTAGATGCTTCAATAAAATAGGAGTTGATAACTTTCTTGAGAAATAGGAAGAAAACTTTTGCGTGAAGTCATAAAGACATGCCAGGAATAGATCTAAACTTCTTATGTCACGAGCTCAATGTGAATAAGGAGATCAAGCCTGTAAAGCAAAGAAGAAGAGTATTTAGTCCCGAGAAGAATCAAGCTATACAAGAGGAGGTCGAAAAGCTCCAGAAAGCTCAATTCATTGAAGATGTGAAGTATCCAGACTGGTTGGAAAATGTGGTGATGGTGAAGAAGAAAAATAATAAATGGAGAATGTGTGTTGATTTCACTGATCTCAACAAGGCATGCCCAAAGGATCATTTTCCATTGCCCAGAATTGATCAACTAGTGGATGCTACCTCGGGACACGAGCTACTCAGCTTCATGGACGCTTACTCTAGATACAACCATATCAAAATGAAACCTGAAGACAGGGAAAGCACTTATTTTATTACCCTTAGGGGAACTTATTGTTATAATGTTATGCCTTTTGGTTTGAAAAATGCAGGAGCGACATACCAGCGGCTGATGAACAAGGTTTTTTCCGAACAAATCAGTTGCAATATGGAGGTCTATGTCGACGATATGCTGACAAAGAGCAAAAAAGCTGCTAATCATCTAGTTGACTTAGGTCAGACCTTTGATCAACTGGATAAATACTAGATGAAGCTCAACCCGACGAAGTGCACCTTTGGAGTACGAGAAGGAATGTTCCTCGGGTACATCGTCAACCAACGAGGCATTGAGGCAAATCCAGCAAAGATCAAAGCTCTTTTAGGGTTGCGATCTCCAACGACGAAGAAAGAAGTGCAGAGTCTTACAGGACGAGTTGCAGCGCTCAATAGATTTGTATCTCGAGCAACTGATAGGTGCCTTCCATTCTTCAAAACACTCCGAAAAACTTTCGAGTGGAATGATGAATGTGAAAAAGCCTTTCAAGACTTGAAGAAATATCTGGGAACACCTCCACTGCTGTCCAGGCCAGTGATGGGAGAAAAGTTGTACTTATACCTGGCAGTATCATAGAATGCAGTCAGGTCGGCATTGATAAGATTGGAGAATGGAGTCCAGAAGCCAATTTATTACACAAGTAAGGCTTTCCGAGGTGCAGAGATCAGGTACCCAAAGTTGGAAAAATTGGCATTGGCATTAATTGAAGCAAGTAGAAGAATGAGGCCTTATTTCCAGGCCCATACCATCGTCGTATACACCGACATGCCATTGAGACAAGCCCTTCATAAGCCAGAAAAATCAGGAAGACTGATGTATTGGGCAATAGAGCTCGGTGAATATGATATTGTGTATGAACCCAGATCATCATTAAAAGGACAGGCTGTAGCAGACTTTATATCAGAATTTACATATCCTGATACCCCCAAGGAGCAAAAGTTGCTCGCTGACCAACCTGTGGATGTTACATGATCAACAGACATAAGTCCAGACCAACCCCGGTTGGTAAAAGGACTTGTGGATGTAGAAAGATCATCAAATTCAAACCCATACCAACTTCGGTTGGTAAAAAGGGCGAGAAGAGATGGTCGACGAGGAGCGAAAATTGCCAGGAGAGGATGAAAGAAAATAGCAGATGTTTCACCGAGGAACTCTGTCAAATAAGAAATTTGAAGACGAGTTACCTACATGGAGATTATATGTAGATGGGTCATCTTGCACAACAGGTTATGGGGCAGGAATTGTTTTGAAAACCCCAGACGAGATTGACATGGAATATGCCTTGCGATTCCAATTCAAAACTTCCAATAATGAGGATGAGTATAAAGCCTTGATAGCAGGTCTTAATTTAGCAAAGATTATGGAAGTGCAACAAGTGATAGTATTCAGTGATTCTCAATTAATTGTGAATCAGATGATGGGAACATATGCAGTTAAAGGAGAATTAATGGTCAAGTATCATGCAAAGGCGATGGAGTTGTTGGCAGAGTTTGATGCCATTCAATTGATAAGAATACCAAGAATGGAGAATGCACAAGCAGACACACTGGCCCGATTAGCATCAGCTACTCGCACCGGGCTACGAAGAACGATACCAATTGAAGTATTAGAAGCTCGGAGCATAGATGAAGACCTGACGATGAATGTTATTACCCTTGATTTAGGACCATCTTGGATGGATCCCATCAGGGCATAGATTGAGGAGGGAGAATTGCCGGAGGACAAGCTTGCTGCCAAGAATTTGAAATTTAAAGCTGCTCGGTATGTACTAACTAATGGTGTTTTGTATAGACGAGGAATTATGGTAGGTTTGCAGAGATGTGTACATCCCTCCGAGGTGAAAGAATTGATTGAAGAGATCCATGAAGGGTCTTGTGGAGCACATGTGGCAGGACGAATACTTTTGCAAAGAGTGATGACGCAGGGGTATTACTGGCCGACGATGAGGGCTGATTGTATAGCGTATGCCAAGAAGTGTGACAAGTGCCAACGTTTTTCATCCATCCGAAAAACTCCACAAGCATTGTTGACACCCATAACTTCCCCTTGGCCCTTTGCCATATGGGGAATTGATTTGGTTGGACCACTGCCAACGACCCGAGGAAGATTCAGGTACCTCGTCGTTGCAGTAGATTATTTTACTAAGTGGGTAAAAGTTGAGCGTCTGATTGATATGACGTACGAGAAGGTATACCAATTTGTTTGGAAGAACATCATCTGCCGATATGGTCTCCCTCATGCCTTCATCACAGACCATGGAACACAATTTGATAACGAGGAGTTTGCCGCCTATTGTCATCAGTCAAACATTTTGAAAGTTCATTCAACACCAGGACATCCTCAAAGTAATGGGAAGACTGAAGTGACGAACAGAACATTACTAAATGGTTTGAAGAAGAGGCTAAGTGAGGCTAAAGCTAATTGGATTAATGAGCTACAGTCAGTATTGTGGGCTTACCGAACAACTCCGCGAGCAGCAACTGGAGAATCACCATATATGCTGGCATTTGGAAGTGAGGCTGTAATACCTGCCGAGTTGGGTCTTCCAACACACAGAGTGCTGAATTTCAATTCCCCAGTCAGCGACTTAATGAGGAGATTAAATTTGGACATGCTCGAGGAAGTTAGAGAAGAGGCAGCCATTAGGAATGCTGCTTATCAACAACGAACAGCCCTGTTCTACAACAAGAGGGTGAAAAAATGCAACTTAAAAGAAGGAGATTACGTGCTAAAGAAGGTCATTCAGAAGCACAATAAGTTGGAAGCAAACTGGCATGGACCTTACCGAGTTACTGCAGTTGTCCGACCAGGAACTTACCGAATAACAACTCTAGAAGGAGAAGAATTTAAGAATGCATGGAATGCTGAACACCTACGCAAGTATTATCAGTGATGTAAAATGTAAAGAAGTTCCATCAATATGAGTAAAACGATGATATTTCACAATCTTCTCTCCTTTTATTGAAAGTTTTTCGGGGAATACTAGTGTGTTTAACACTACGCTGCTCGGTACGCAACGCTGCTCGACATAATTAAGAAGATGATAGTTCAAACCCACGACCAACTCCGGTTGGTAAAAGGGCGATAACAAACTACACTCCTTTGGTTAGGAGGCGTACACTAGCGTGACCAACTAAGGTTGGTAAAAGAACTATTGGACATGATAGTTCAAACCCACGACCAACTCCGGTTGGTAAAAGGGCGAGAACAAACTACATTCCTTTGGTTAGGAGGCGTACACTAGCGTGACCAACTAAGTTTGGTAAAAGAACTAGTGGACATGATAGTTCAAACCCACGACCAACTCCGGTTGGTAAAAGGGTGAGAAAAAACTATACTTCTTTGGTTAGGAGGCGTACGCTAGTGTGACCAACTCAGGTTGGTAAAAGAACTAGTGGACATGATAGTTCAAACCCACGACCAACTTCGGTTAGTAAAAGGGCGAGAACAAAAGATGATCGACGAAAGGCCAATCTCGGTTGGTCGGGAAACAAGACATGTTCTCAAATGCCAACTTATGTTGGTCGGGAAGTAAGTTTATTACATAAAAGTTCATCGGAGAACAAATATTCCAAACTGAACCAAGTATAGTTGGTCGGGGATAAAAACCCACTAACTGTAGTTGGTCGACGAGGAAAAATCTTTGACCTTGGTTGGTCGGGTACATTTTATGAAAAAGACAAAGTTTACCAAGTATAGCTGGTCGGGGATAAAAACCCATTAACTATAATTGGTCGACGAGCTCAACTTAACAACCTTGGTTGGTTGGAAGAAATTTTAACATTTTTATACTCATTACTTTATTATTAAGTGATCGAGCAACATTACTAATACTTGTAATTTTTTATTACTAAGTTGGTCGAGGAACCACACAATATTGTTATGCAAGCACAAATATAAAGTGTTTGACAAGCACAAAACAATAGCAATACAGATTTGCAAGCAGAAAATGAAAGTCTTTCATTAAAATTCAAAACGAATTACAATTTACATATGTGTACTAACTATTACATTGAGATCCCTACTCTATTGGTTTCTTTCCCTCAGCTTTTGAAATAGGTTTCTCGCCAGCAGGCGGATCATTTAAAGTCTGAGGAGAGTTAATGAAGTTCAAGTCCTTCAGGATCCTAACATTCATCACAGAAGGTGTGTCCAGTAGATGCTCGGGACGAGATACCTCGATCTGAGAATGAAGATTGTAGTCACCGAGGTATTTTGCAATTAAGCTCCGAGGAATGGCAAAAGCTGGGATTCATTCCATGTCCAATTTATAAGGTGGCACAGGCAAGTCTAGTAGCCCAGGAGCATGATAATCCCATAAATAATGGCCCTGCTCTAGTTTCAATACACCCAGGGCGTTCAACCATCCCTGTTTATAACCTTCATTATTGGCATTTTCAATGCGAGCATCCAAGTGATAAAGGGACTCATTGTAGCCTGCATTTCAGAACTCACGAGGTTGTTTGTGGAATTGGAAAGTTATTCTCTCTAACTGCTCATGAAGGTTCCTGGCAAAAACATCCTTGTTCTTCAGAGCAGACTTGGTCGAAGCAAGTTGATCCTCCAGAGTTTGGATTTTCTTAAACATTTCAGATAAAGCCCGATCTTTTGCATTCAATTGGAACGCTTGAGTTTCCAACGTTGATAGAGTACGAGCTTCTTCAACATTACGACTAAGATCTCTTGATCCTCCTCGAGCAGGTCGGGAACTTGGTTCCTCGACAACATTCTGAGCAGCTCGTCCTCGTCCACGAGAACCCCTTCCTCATCCCCGAGTAGCAGAAGAAGTACCAGATTTTCTCAAGGTATCCAACTCTTGCCTTAATTTGGCATTCTCAACCTTTAGAAAGGAAAATCCCTCGTCAGTCACTGGGATTACAGCTGTTGAAGAAGATGCTGCAGACTTATACTGTGCCATCTCTTTCTGCAAATTGTTATTTTCTTGCTCTAGCAGCTCGGCAATCTGTCTACAAGCTTCAACTTCACCCTTTAGAGTTCTTTCCCTGACATCGTACCCAGCAAGGATCTTTTTGTGGCCTGTCTCAGCAGAAAGCTGTTGATACCTCTTTTCATACCCCTCGTGCAGAAGGGCAGTTGATTCTTTGTACTGAGTCTGAATATCTTCTAAAGTATATTGAAGCTCCTCGATCATGTCATAGTAAGCCACGTTATTGGCCACAGCTCGATCAAGTAAGCCCTTCAGGTATTGATAAGCTTCTACTGCCTGCTCTGAAGCACCATGGCCAAGGATGTCGGCAACTTCTGATGCACTTAGGTCTGTGTGACCAGCTTTATAATATTCATGGCATTGCTGCATCAACTTTGGGTCATTAGCAGACAGAAGATCCATCCTGGCCAGAAACTAACAGAGAAAGAAAAAGAAGATCAAGACAGAATGCAGATAGAGAAAAAACAATCATATGGAAGAAAATAACTCAAATTTTATTAGATCATAAGGCAAAGTTACAAAGATCTGGGATACAAAGTACAAGTAAAAGGAAAATAAAAGAGAATACCGAACAACTTCACATCTTTTCCTTGTCTCCCAAGACTTTCTCGGGAGGCTGGGACGAGGAGCTTGGTTGCTCGGTGGGAACAATAATCTGGTCGGCTGGAGTTGGGATTTGTTCAGGAGGAGCAGGCAAAGAAGAAATATCCTCAGTAGATGTCTGGTTGGGTTGTGTAGCAATGACTTGATCACCCACTATCATTGAAGACTCCTCGGATGCAGCTTCATCCTCTTCTTCATCTTCAATAGCTGGAGGAGGACCAGGAAGATGTTGTTGAAATAGTTCAGAGTCCTCGCTCACCTTCAATTCTTGCAAGGCAGCAACCCAACCATCTCGGAAGTATTTCAAACTCCCATACTGCACCTGAGCCATCATTGCAGCTACCCCCCTATCCCATCCTTTGTCCCAACCGATTCGAAAGGATTTTTTAACAGCCACTTTTCTCTTCATTTTCTCCGAGGAGAGTTTCTCGGATAGAAGATCCTCGGTGGCTTTCAATTTGGCCTCCACCTCCTCTTTCTGGCGATTTACTTCTCGCAGAAGGGACAACTCTTCCTCGGCCGATTTCAACTTATTTTCAAGCTCCCCAAAACTTGTGAGCTTCTCGGCGTATTTTTTATTCTCTATCTCCAAGTCCTCCACCTTCTTTCCCAACTGCATTTTCTCTGCCTCAGACGCAGTCAACTTCTTCTCCCATTCACCCTTATCCTCGTCGTATTTTTGACGGGATTCCTTCAGAGAATGGGCCAAGCCCTGGAAAGCATCCTCTACTCCAGACGAGGAGCTGGAAGCTTTGATTGCTTCATCTTTCTTCACTATGGTGTTAAAGCAACTCACCAGCTGAAAAAGAAAATAATGATAAGTCAGTGCCGAGATACATATATTGACTGAAAGAAAGAAAAATTTAGGATAAGAGAAACTTACTGAAGCAATGTGACGAGTAGCTAAGGATGTCAGCATATCCCTAGACATGTTTTCTTCAATTCCTTGGACTTCAGGAATAGTCCAAGTCTTTACCGAGCTCATTGCAGAACTCGGGGGAATAATGGTTGGGACACCAGCTCCACCAGCTTGGAGCTGGGGAATGGTTTTAGTCAAAGTGATCGAGGAGGATTTCTTCAATCTCCTCAATGGCACTTCAGCAGTTTGTTGGGACCACTTCCACAGATGCACTTTTCTTACTCGGAGCCACTGGGGGCTTCTCGACAGCCTCGAGCAGAGGAAGTCTCCTCGAAGATAGCAGGAACTCTTCTTTTGCCCATCTTCTGACTCAGAGGAATGTGAGATTCTGGTGAAGATTCCTCAGAAGCTGGCAACGGTTCACTAATGTTGATCACAGGACGAGAAGTAAAGGATGATGTGTAGCTCCTGTACTGCAACAAATAGGAAGCAGACCTGATGTGCTCGTCTGCAACTCTTCGATGCAAATTCCAGATATGTTTCAAATGCTTTATATTAACTTCTGATTCTTTGGGAGTTTTTCTCTTACTGTCAACTGCAAACAAATACATAGTGAAATATCAGTCATACATTTTGTCAAACACAATGAAATCATAAATGAAATAAAATGAAAATAACCTATCCCATTGCCATATGGAGGGCATTTGGGACCCTCATATACTGCATCTCAAACCAAAGGGGCATGTTGCCAATTTTTTATAATTACCCCATGTTTAAAATAATCCCTGTTTGCATCAGGGAGGTTTACTACTAAGGCCCTATTCAAAAACCTAGTTTTTAAACAAAAAACATTGTCTAAAACAGCCCATCTATAACAGTACATAATCTCAGGAATTCCTATACGAGTTCCATGAGTTTGATTTGACCTATACACCCCATTAACTATTCTCCATGTGTTGGGGGCTATTTTTGCAGGGACAACATCGAAATACTGACAGAATTCTAAACACAAAGGGTTTGGTGGAAAAGAAAATTCACATTCAGCAATAAAGAGGCTAGGGAACCAATGTCCCTCAGCCAAATCAAAATAATTTGAAGGCTCAGAAAGACTCTCCAAAGTTACCCAAGAAGGAATAGAAAAGTCAGAACGGAATTTCTCAAGAGATTCGATAATAAAAACCATGGTGAATAAAAAGAAATGAAGAGGAAGGAAGAAAATCCTACAGAAAAAGGAGATTTGTTGACAAACAAACGAAGAAAGGGATGAACGCACAGGAGAGAGAAAAGCTATAGAAAACTCAAAAGCAGAAATTGAAAAGGTAGAAGACGATGGGATTGCTTCTGAAGCTTAAATACTTTGCCTTGGGAAACGGCGAAAGAAATGATTACAAAAAGGAAACTATTCCGCTACCGGCGGCTAAAAGGACAAAAAGGGCACGAAGATCGAAGCGCTTATAAAAATGCAAAAAGGCGGATTCTGCGAATTTGGAAGGAAATTCAAATACGAAGAAAAGGCTCCTAAAACCCAGGAAGGTCATTTAATATTGCCATATACCGAGAAAGAATGTTCCATACTCCTCAAAGTTCGAAATATGAAACATTGGGGGCTTCTGTTGATACCAAAATTAGTATGCTGATGTGGACGAATAATAAGAAGACACGTGTCAATCTACGTGGCACAATAGCAACGAGGAAGATCATTCCCCCGACCAACATACTCACTCCGAGCAACAGGTGTACTCCGAGGAACACCAGTCTTCCGAGGAACACCAACCCTCCGAGGAACTCTTGTCCTCCGAGGAACTCTTGGACGACGAGCAACTAAGGCAGTTCGAGCTGCATCTCGACCACAGCATTGATTGCCAGATAATCAACAGTTCAACTATTCATTGAATGCTTATCATCTTGACGCACACGCTTGAAGAGCATTAAATGAGTTACCCTTTCATATGTATATCATTTAATGTATCACCCTTTCATGTACAACCTAAGGGATATAAATACCTTGTATCACCCTCATTCAAAGGGACCGGAATTTCTTGATAGCACTTGTAATCGAGAATTCCCAAACACTCAGCAATAACATAACAGTGGACGTAGGCCATTCATATATGGCTGAACCGCTTCAAAAATCTTTTGTCTCATTTATATTTATCTGTGATTAAATAATTAGAAGCAATCTAGTTTTTTACATCAACACCATGTATCATTCCAAGCAAAGGTAAGGAAGGTAATATGTATGGTTTATAACTCCAATGTGGAGTAGGTTATGGGATTTTGGGTAATGAAATGAAAGGCTATATTAAGGCTCAAAGGGGTCGACTAGGAAAAACATATAAAGTGAGGTTAAGGCTAATATGAGTGATATAATAAAGATTTCCTATGATCATTTCATAAAGTTTATGTAATTCTCGAGTCAAAATAATATATGAAAATCATGCTCAAGTAACACATTTCAAGATACAAACTCAAATAATGAACAATCAAATGAAAGAATAGTGAGATTATCGACGAATTCAACATTTTGAATGAGTAAAGAGTAGTGTATACACTCATAAACAACGAAAGGTACAAATATTACTCGGTGTAAGTATATACAATGAAACAAAAGATTACCGAGTTATAAAAATCTTAAACTAAGTCAATATAACAAGAAAGCGCATGTGCTCATGGGATAAAGTTTAACTCATGAAGTTATTCACAATATCAATGATTTGAGGACTAAAGTCTAATAGCTTTTAAAATCGAGAACATGCATCGTTGAATGTCTATTGGATCGGACAATTATTGAAATTTATCATCGAAAACAAGGCAAAATGGCCAACAAAAGAGAAAATAGAAAAAATATATTTTTGAAAATTTACAATTTTTTCACAAAAAGGCATACTTAGTAACTAACAAGTAAGAAAATCAGTGGACTACACATGAAATGGATATAATACCCTACACCCTCTAACTTAAATGTTGCACTGTCCTCAATGCGCATTAAGAACACAACACAAAGAGAGGAAAAAAAAGATATTACCCAAAATTAGAGCGATCTCCAATAAGCGCAAGTCCAAACGAATCTACAAAACAAGTTAGTACCGAGCATAACAAGAACAAATAACAAAAACTTAACTAATTACATTAGACTAAATTAAAAGGAAAGAAAAAAAAGAATGAAATAAAATTAAAAAGCTAACTATTTACATCCTACTATTTAGGCTTCATACTAACTATGCACTAGAAGTCTAAATAGTTTAGGGTCCACCCAAACTATGATTTGACTTTGGAGGATCGACGGTGGACCCTCCTTAGAATGCATGCCACCTGAAAAATAGGAATTCCGTTTGAACAACAAAAGGCATGTGTAAGGCGAAAGAAATGAACCATCACCAACTATAAATTTTTAGGGGACGATGGGGGATTTGGATAAGAAGGGGGAAAGATATACTTGAGGACCAAGAAAAAGCGATTAATCTCCCAAAGGTTTTTCAAATGGAATTTGGAGATGGTGCACACACGGGGATCACATCCATAAAAAATAAGGTCGGTAAAGAGTCCTCATCAGCAAAAAGTGTAGAAGTTTTAAAAGTTTCTACCGACTTATAAGAATCAATTGGTAATTCTAATGGTTCAATGCCGAAAAACGTATATGGTAATGAAATAAATTCAATCTCAGTCAACATATTGTCGGAAGGAGATTGAATTTCGGGGGAGAAAGATTCACATTCGATAAGAAAATCTTCGAAAAATTTAGGTGAAACACAAGTTTCCACCTCCTCATTGTTTTGCGCATAAGAATTCATCTAATCGCAAAGTGCTCCAAGTATCGATCCAGCACCATTTAGGATTTCCAAACCTTGGGAGTAACGAAGAAAAGTTTTTTCCAAAGTAAGCTTCCTCGGCTCTATATCCTCGGATTCCTCATTTGGTTGAAATTCTTCTTCGAAAGTATCAGAATAAGAATCGTCATTGTATTCGAATAATGAATCCAACTCAAGCTCCCAATAACGATTTTCATTTCGATAATTGTTTTCAAGTCTTTCAATCGCAAGAAAATCTTCAAAAGGGAAAACTTGAAAACCCCAAAGTAAGAATCATTAGAATGACCATAATAATTGTAATAGTAAGACATGATTACCGAATTATTTGTAGATGGAGAATCTGAGCAAGTAAGCAACTGCGAATCAAAGTTTCTTAGCGCTCAAATAGTCAATCCTGAAAAAAAGGTTAAAACAAAGAATACAAATATAAAAGGAATAATACTACAAAATAATAAAATAATTACAATCTAAAACACACTCCTCTGGAACAACGCCATTTTGATGAGAGAAAAACCAAGTGTTCGTGTAGGGACACTGTCGTTGATTTTAGCTCCCGCTCTAGATGCAAAAAAACCAAAATATGAAATGACTAAAATGCCCTTGAGTGTGCTTTTTAAGTCAAAACCATCCTAAAAATGCCATAACTCCATCGATACAACTCAGATTCATGCACCATCGGCGGTCAAGTGAAGAGAAAATAAAGGGATTCAATTTTCGTGAGGAGTTCGGGATTAAAATCCAAATGCTAAAATTACTGAAAAACCCCCGAAGCTGCAATATTCAACGAAACTTTATCGAAAATCGTTCGAACTTCATAATAAACATCCAAATATCTACAAAAGCTCAATTAACCCCCTGCAAAACATGTAAATATACAAATCCGAGGTTGTTTAGTTAACGAACATAAGTATAGGGATTTAGATACATGAGGGGGCTAATAACGCGTAGGTTAATGGGTGAAATACACAATATTTGTATCGTATAATTACTGAGTAAGTGGGATCATTGTACAACTTAATGTCGACTTGGTTGGGTTCATTGGGCTCAGATCCAATCGCTATACACATCCACCAGAGACAATGGTTTCATTTCAATAAATAATTAAAAAAATAATTTTGATGTAATTACGTATTACTATTTGACATGTATTTTTAAATTGACATTAAATAAATAGTTTTTACAAATTTCTTTGTTAGTCAAATTAGTCAAAACTATTATTTTATTTCAAAAGGGCCATAATGTCATTCCAATTAAGTTATATCTATATTAACTTATTATAAATTTTGACCACCGTATTTTAGTATAAAGTTTAACAAATAAATTGAAGTTATAAGTGTGAGTTTCTCTTGATTTTAAGAATTATATTATAAATCGAGTTGTTTCTTCCTTTTTTATTAACGAAGGGTGATTCGCACGGTCAATTGCGCACACCTCGAAACTAATTTATTCGTCCCCAAGCAAACTTTACTAGAGTTTTCTCCCTAACTCCTAGCCATGAGCGGTCACCGGGCGCCCTAGAGAGCAAACCCAAGATCTAATTAGCTGAGCTGACCTTGTGGTTGAGTTGTTTCTTCCTTGAAACTTATAATACATGCTAAACACAATAGATAAGTTATTTTTGTTCATTGCTTATAAAGTTTATGTAAACTGCATGTCAATGCTTAAAAACTAAAACAAACACCAACTATTAGAGTAAGAACAAAGAATTTATTATATTCAAAATCAAAATTATCTCCAAATGAGGAGTACATGAATATTTATAAGAGAAGAATTAGTTGATAATCAAGTAATTACCGAAAAGACTAAAAATGACAACTATTAACAAAAATATACCCAATTAACCCAAACATACTTAGAGACCAATTAAAAGTCATAAAATAAAATAAAAGAAATAAATAAAGGAAAGCCAATAACAAATACTAAAATGAATAATATTCCCTTATTATGTACCCAGTTCCATCTCTCTCCGGCTTAAAAAAAGTTCGTCCTCGATCTTGAAGGGTAAGCGGTCAACGTTGTTAGGCCTCCTTCTAAAAGTTCTTCAACTTGAAATCGGAGGCTCCCTCCTACGCGACTCGCATACCTATTTTCAAGAAACCAAAAAAATTTGGGCAAGAAATGCAAGGGGTTGATTTTCTCAATGTTCTTTCTTTGTCGAGAGACTCGAGGGTTTCTGGATTTTGGCCGAGGGGTATTGGCTGACCGAGGGAGGCGGGAATTGCGCCGGAGCTGAGGGAGGAATTTCTGACCAGAACCGACATCAACTTCTTTTCCATCATTGTGTGCCAAATTTTCGGGAATGGCCTCCTTTTCGGGTCTTTGGGGAATTAATTTCGGTGGGTGAGTTATGGTTGGTGGAATTTTAGAAGAGAGGAGTTGGAAGAGAAGATCAAATTTCTCGTTGAATTCCAGGGTTGATCCATCTTGCACCTTAATTCTTGAATGCTTTCTTTCAATTCTTGAATCTCTCGTTGTTATTGTTTTGATTTTTTTGGAGCCATTGAAAAAACTAGTGCACGAATTTGATCACTACACCAAAAAGGTTCAATGTCACCCTTGACTCGGACACCCTTATCACGGTCAAAGACCGTGATAAAAAAATACGCATTTTTTGTCAAGGTCTTTGATCGTGACAAGATTGTGACATGAAGTTGTCAAGGACTTGTCACGATCTTCATCGTGATAATTTCGTGACAGCTGCTTGTCACGGGGTTATCACGATTAAAGATCGTGACACGTCCGTGATAACATTAAAATGAAAAGACCTACCTGTTTCATTTTTTTCTTTCCCTCATTTCCTTCCCTCATTTATTTCCCTCTCTCTCGAAACCTGCGATTCTCTCTTTCTCGCTCTCTCATCTCATCAGCTACGTCTCTCTCTCTCTCTCTCTCCCTCTCTCTCTCTCTCTCTATATATATATATATATATATATATATATACTTTGTGTGTGCGTCAGTGTGTGTGTGTGTGCGCACAGTGGGTGGGTGGGTAGGTATTGAAATTGTGTATTGAAATTGAAATTGGTATTGAAATTAAAATTGGAATTGAAATTTTTATGTACTGAAATTGTGTGTGTATTTTTATAGTATGTAATTGAAATTGTATTATAAATTGGAATTGGTATTTTAAATTAAGATTGAAATTGAATTTGAAAATGAAATTGGTATTATAAATTAAAATTGAAATTGGCATTTGGTATTTTGTTTTTGGTATATGTTGTATTAGAAATTAGTATTGTAGATCTATCACGGACTTGTCACTGACATTGACCGTGACAAGTTTTTTATGTCACAGACTTGTCACCGTCAAAGTCCGTGACAAATCTGGAACTTCTCACGAGCTTTGACCGTGACAAGTCCGTAAATTTTTTTTTATCACCCCCAAACTTGTCACGGTCTTAGACCTTGACAAGTTTGACTTATCACGATTTTAGACCTTGACAAGTGGGGAGTTTTAGTGTACTGTTATCTACACATTAATACACCAATGTTGGAGCGACACCCGCTCCAATACCAATTTGACATAAACTACATGTCAATGACCAAAACTAAAACCAACTTCTAGGGAGAAAAATAAAGAATTTCTTATATTCAACATCAAAACTATCTACAAATAAGGAGTACATGAGTATTTATATGAGGAGAATTACTTTTTAATCAAGTAATTTTCTAAAAGACTAATAAGGATAACTATTAATGAAAATACACTCAATTAGTCCCAAACATGCTTGGAAACCAATTAAAAGACATAAAATGATATAAAAGAAGTAAAATAAAGAAAAACTAATAACAAATACTAAAATGACTAATTTGTCCCTATTATGAACCCATTTCCATTAAAATTAATAGAGTATATCCCGTGTTATAATGAAGATGTAGACACTAATTTTAAAAATATTAGAAAGAAGAAAATAGAGTGTCAAAAGTTAAAAACTCTTAATTAATAAGGGAGCTTCCACAAAAAATAGTGCTTCCCCAACAAGAGTTTTATACTTCACATATTTTTTTCATCAGTGAGGTCCCTCACCCATAATACATACGTTATGTGTTTATAGTATACCCAAATCTAACTCGTATAACCAATGTCCATGTATATATTATAAAATTCACACATACATTATGAAAATGCACGTATACATTGAAGAACAAATTACGTATACATTACAACACAAGGACTGGCTGCATTATTGCATGACTTTTTTTTAATGTTCTTATCATGTCCTAAACCAAACATATATCTACGAAGGAGCAAAGCCAATTTTCTGAATCAATAACCTATTTTTAGGCCCCGTCATAACAACATTTATTGATAATTAATATATTAGATTCTACCATTTTTTGACTACATGATGAAAATATGATATTTTCTTTAAATTTTGAATATTCTTATTTTATCCCTATCTTTGGTCCTCTCTCTCTCTCTCTCTCATGTCTCCAAATATTAAACGTAAAAATAATTTTTTTAACTTTAAAAATAGTCACATTCTTTTCATTATTGACAAAATATAACATTTGTGGAGCTTAGAATTGCTAATTAACTTTTGTAATCCACAATAAGTTAAATATTGCAAATTTCAATACTTCAAATTTGACTATTCCAATGGAGGTGCTTTAATTAGTTAGAAATAAATTTTTCAAGAGAGAGAGAGAGAGAGAGAGAGAGAGAGAGAGAGAGAGAGAGAGAGAGAGAGGGGGGGGGGGGGGGAACAAAAACATCTTGTTTGTGATTATATTAAAATGAAAAATGATAACATGTGCTCTTTAGACATATGTTTTGAGCCTCAAAATAGTAAGTACTAGAATGAAGGCCACGCGATGCGTGGCCGAATATATATATATATATATAAACTATAGAAATTAATTGTTAGTAAACCAATTCAGAATTGTCAATTGAAATAACATAACTATTTATCACATCTAATTTTATTTCTTTATATTAAATTAAAAGAACCGATAAGTAAAAAAGAGTGATAACATAATGTAATCAAGAACTGCCTTCATCATCCGAGGTGCTCATCAAGTTCTGTTTTGTTCCCAAAATCAATACTATGAATTTTATCTAGTGTCGGGGTAATATTTTATACCCGCCACAAATTTTGTAACCATTCTTATCATTGATAAAAAAAATAGTTCATCTCACTAAAATCAATGTTTATATAATTTAAGAGAAAGAGAGAACAAATAATAAGAGACTCACCGGGGGTGTTTTGTGCTCACACACATAGACCTCCATGAAAGATTAAAAACTCAACTAAAAAATGAAATCCACCTACCTCCATAATTGTTAAGATTTAAAATTCAACAAAAAAAAAATCACCACCATATATGACCCCCCCCCCCCCCCCACCCACACCCACACCCACACCCACACCCACACCCACGTATGTGTGTGTGTGGATTATATAAAAAAAACAGGAAAATATATTTTCATAGCTTTACCTGTGTTGCTTGGCTTTGTCGTGTAACTCCATAAGTTCTTAGGCTAAAATTGTAGCCCCATTCCCCCAATGAAGAGTTACCATATGCAACACCATGAATTACTCTCAGCTTCGATACCTGCTCACTCCAACCCAATAAAATCCCAAACCCACGAATCCATAACACCACATCAGCTCCTCCCCATAACCACCTACCACCCACAATCCTCTACCTGCTACGAATTCCCCACACTGTTGCTATACCCTCTCACCCTCTGCCATGTTCGCACACAGAAAATCCAACTCACGATTTCCTACATGTTTTATTCCACGGTTCTGGTGTTTACCTGGTAGTGTGTGGATAATTTCCTCATTTTGGAATTTTGTTTTAGTGTTTGGCCACATTTTGATTTACCATGGTGTTTGGGCAGAATTTTAATGGGATTTGGTGCTTGGGGATGTTTTGGTTTATAACGGTGTTCGGGAAAAAATATAGATTTTTCTTGAGTCTCGGTCTCATTTTTTGGGGAATATCAAGATAAAAGGGCTCAAGAAACAATGTAGAAGAAGAAGTGAAGAGGCAAGTTCAATGGACAACAGTTTAGTCTTACGCAATGGAGAGAGAAATTCATTTATTACTGTCACGTGCCAACTTCAGAGATTTTGGGTCTACAATTTTTATATAGTTATATAGAGTTTCACATAAGTATTTATTCCCTCTTAAATCCAAGTCGGAGCTGTGTCCATACTCTTTTTGAAATCTTAATATATGTCTCAGAACACATTTTATGAGGGCCCTATTAACATATAATCGAGATTTGTAGAATACTATGACTGCATAAAAATTTACAAAAATCTATAATCATTTGTTCAACAATGCTGCCTACCCTTATCACTTAATATTCACCGTTTGTTGTTGCACTACTAACACTGAAACTGATTTCTTGGTATCTGAAGAAGCCAGTATGTCACCTATTGGACCTAACTCCGGAAAATCATTCCATTCAGATAGACCTGATAATATCGTTAAATCCTCTCTGTGGCGCCTCCCTACCATTATCAAATCAAAATTTTCCTCCATTCCGTTGATTATAAAAGCTGTATCCGGCCCATCCTTTGCCTTATCTTCCTTATACACTACATTACTTTGGCTCGTACTTAGAATCTTTACATCCTTCAATATTTCTGTGTCAAGTACAGTGTCCCATTGATTGTCACTGCCATCATCCTTTGCAACGATCCGAACAACAGTTAAGTGAACTCCATGAGAATTGGCCATTCGTTTCCCATAAGCTAACGCCTCACGATCGTCATCCCCCCCTAAGAAAACCACAGCTACGTGATACAATGATTGAGAATTCGATGACACATGCTGTATTTTACGCCGATCGATGAGAACCCCCACAGAGCAAGGGGCCATGTCCATTACCTGACGGTTCACTAACCTCATCATACTATTGTCAAATATTAATTTTCCTTGTTGATTCCATTTCCGATGGAATGGGAGTATTATTATGGATGTCAACTTGTCGAAAGCTAGGGAACATATGTCATCATGCATAAACTTGGGCAGCGACATGGAAGTGAAGACTTGGACGTTCACGAATCCGTTAGATCGGTTTTGGAAGCGTTGAAAAACATCAATATGTTTTTGTGTACGAGGTCCGCCAGAGGAGGTCTTATGGCCTAACCGATGATTGATTAAGAGTGGTGTGGCTCGGCCAACTAATTCTACTAGGTTGAGTGCATAAGCAGCAATAGGAGATTCTTTAGATATATTGGAAGCTTCTAAAAGCTTTACAGCAGCAACCGCTTCATCTTGTCGTTGGCTGCATACAAGTATGCGAAGTTCAGAATTATTGGCAGTATGTAGAATATTTCTCTTCTGGTATCCTGTATATGTCCTTGTATAATCATATACGAATCTCACAGAGATGTATATGATCGTTGCCATTACTGTTGTTGATATTATCCCCGTGGCAAAGCTTACATCATCTAGTGTCTGTAGACACATATAGAGAGAGAGATTAGTTATGTGTGATGGAATAATAAGGATTCAATTTAAAAAATATAAACTTGATAATATTTTTTTGTTAAATAAAATGTAATATGATATGTTGTAAAGTCTTTGTTGTTAAATTGTCATGTGAGGGTATCATATGTGTATTTAACTATTTACAAGTAATAGGTACCTGAATTTTGAAGATGGTGTCATATACGGATATTTGAACAATTCCTTGGGCACACATGATGAAGGAAAGAGCCGTGGCATCTCTTAAAGACATTTGACATATCAAAGCGGAGAAAAAAACAGTTGCTAGTTTCACTACAAAAAATATTGAGATAATATTCCACAGAAGTCTCACATAGTTGAAGTCAAAAATTAAGAATATGTCCACTTTCAATGCACATAATGTCATCATTAGTGGCGCAAGCAACCCTGATATGAAGGTATCCAACCTCTCCACCAATGTTGACCCTAAAGGTGGCCCTGCTGGCACACTTAACCCAAGTATGAACGCACCAAAATGGTACTGAAGCCCCACGTTGTCGCTAATTATAGTTGTCGCGAGAACCACGCACGAAATAAAGGCAACATATGCCCGCTTCACAGGCTTCCCCTCTGGGGTATTCTTGATAATCCAAAGAGAAAATGGTCGCATGATAAAAGCAATTACAACAATTAAACCGAGTATTAAGACCAGAGAATTTATCCACATTAAGTACAACCATCCTTCATAGGAAAGCCTCATTGTCGTTTGCACAAGCGAGAATGTTGTGCCTATAAAATCACTAATCAACGTGGATGCCAGAGCGAGACGACCAAGCTCAGAGTTCATGATTTTTAAATCGATGAGGAGACTGGCAACCACGGGAAATGGGGTTAGGGTTTGAACCCCTGTCACAGATTTTGTAGCTGGCCTCCTATAAACTGGTAGTGTGTAGTCAAATCGATTGAACATGCCAATGCTAACAATCATGGGGCATAAGGCTGCAGATGTTCCGAGTAGCCAGGATTTGCGACCAGTTTTAAACATCGTGGTCACAGAAATCTTCACTCCTACTAAGAACATGAAGAACGCGAAACCGATCTTTGACAACACTTCTAGAAAAACTTCTCCTTCTTCTGGGAATAATGTGTCAGTGATATTTGGTAACACTCTTCCCATGAAAGTTTTTCCAAGTATTATACCAACCTACATTATTGAAATAAAACCACGTGAACAAATATATATTACACATAGGTCCAAGTATTTTTCATTTCATTTCTATTTACATTATATATGTATTTTAACAAATACAGATAAAAACGCATGTGTATCTCAACAAGTATACAATATATGACTTTTATAGATAATTATTTGTTTAACGGTATGAGCAAAAATATGTATAAATAAATTGTTCTTGAAATGATTTAACCATTATTATGATAGGTTAGACATTCAGTAAGCTCCATCCCTATCATACCAATTACAATCATTGCATGTGGAAGATAATCTCATGTTCCCATTCCCCTGTCCCCTTTAGATTTCTAGCCCTGACTTTTTCTAATTAGATTTCTAGCCCCAATTATTTATTTCCCATATTTCCGTCTTCTTATACTCCTTTTTGTTTTATGTGCCCTCTACCTTATTTCCCATATGTCGATGTTTTATAAAATCGGAATAGACAAGTGCTTTTATCATGTCCTTTTTTAGAGCAATCAGACTTGACATCGAGAGATTTTGGGAACATAGTTTGTTGATGAAATTTATAAAAAAATTTAGCCAACAAAAGTAACTTCACGAATGAAATTACCTCACGGATAGCGGACAGTGGTAATTGTTGAGATGAAATAGTTGCGATGAAATTGAAGAAGGAATTAGGTTAAAATTTATAGTGATAAAATATTTAATAGGTTAGTTGGTGGTTAATTGGGGTTAATTAATTTGGGTTGTTATTGAATTAATAGAAGTATGTGGGATGGAAGTTGAAAATAGTACTTTGCTTAAACGGAACATGTTCTTCCACCTAAGGAATAGTGCACAAATCCTTAGGCGGAACATGATTTTCAGATGTGGTATTTTGATTTTTAAACGCTGTCATTTCGAGTTTTTCGTAGTGTATATTTGCACTACTCATAACATTTTTCTAATTTTGTAGCGGGGTATATTTAGACTACCAATGTGTATTTTGTACTACCCATAAGGGTTGCTCATAGTGTTTACAATAATAAATGTATATAGGTTTCTTCTAGACTTTAAGCCTTATACAATTTTTTTCCCAACAATGTCATTGATTCGACAACTAACTTTGGCTATCAGTATATTAGTTAAAAACTCAGAAAATTTGGCAACCTTTTTTTTTCTTACTCAAGCCTTCGTTTGGTTAAGGATAAAATATTTTAAGCCATAAAAAGTGAAGAGAATTTAACCCCACGTAGGTGAAATTATATTTCACGATTTTATTTTTAATCACGATGCAAAATATTTCATCTCTAAATAAGTGGAGGAAAAATTTATTACAAGGTTGTCATAATATTAGCCCACCCCTCTGACAAATCTTGACTCCGCCCTTGATTACAATCATTACATGTGCAACTTTTTATGCACATTGTGTATGCATGCACTTATTCAAATAATTTTATTCTTAGTATTCAAACGATTTCATTTTAAGTAATCATTAATATCATGTATGGGGAATGACACTTATAATTAATTATGAACTACTATGATTTATACAAGAAATATAATTTCAACTATTTTCGATTTTATATTTATACAATCATGGGTGGTAAAAAATCTTGATTCATCCGTTTAAAAGGTTTATAACATATTTATGGTTTAAAGCATGAAATTGCAAACATGTATATTATATTTTCATTTTACCCATTAAACGGTTGATTTTTTTATGATATGCACCAAATTTGGTTATAAAATTATACCATTTACCCTAAAAATGATTGGTTCATAAGTTTTCTTAATGTAGCCCTTCGTAGAGCCTCCACACACACACACACACACACACACACACACACACACACACACACACACATATATATATATATATATATATATATATATATATATAGGGAGATGTTCAAAAGTGAACCAAAAGAATGAACTTTTTAATGAACCTACTAAGATATAAAAAATTGATCCTGAATTTCTTGTTGTAATTGGTCCGCGCCAGCGGGAGGATTGAAAAATTATCCATTGCCGCTGGCGCGGACCAGTTATAACAAGAAATTACGGATCAATTTTTTAATGTCTTAGTAGGTTCATTAAAAAGTTCATTCTTTTGGTTCACTTTTGAACCTCTCCCTATATATATATATATATATATATATATATATATATATATATATATATATATATATATATATATATATATGAGAAGGCTCACCTACATCATGCTCTATACATCATTCATACATCACACCTAGTTGTAGGCCCTAAATTTTTTTTTCCAAATTTTATATTTTTCTCTTGAAATTAACCTTCAAATAAACCTATGTTCAAAAAATTAGGTCAAAATACATTTCATAGCTATTTTTAAAAAATCTACAAAAAACTCATCATAATACCTTATTTATAAGGGTCTGCGCCAACAGTTTTTTGTGAATTTTTTAAAAATAGCTACAAAATATATTTTTACCTAATTTTTTAAAGATGGGTTTATTAGAAGGTTAATTTCAAGAGAAAAATAAAAAATTTGGAGAAAAGTTTTCTTAGGACCTAAAAATGAGTGTGATGTATGGTGTGATCTATACATCATGCTGTAGGTGAGCCTTCCTCTCTCTCTCTCTCTATATATAATTGTTGAATATATATTAGCCTATCTTTGTTAATTACGATTATCCAAGTTTCAATCACTTATGCACATCAATATAATTTTTTAAAATAAAAAAATAAAAAAGAAATGAAGCACTTTTTTGTTATTCAAAAGTGACATTTATTTAGGAAAATTTGAATAATTGCAGAAAAAGTTGTCTCAAATATTTGTTACACCACTATATTTTGTGAACCGTTGACCCAAACATGACACCGCTCACTTAAATTGCCCCCTTATTGCGACATTAAATAAAAAATATAGAAACAAATATTGTTAAACCACACACACACACACACACATATATATACACACACAATACTTCTCTTATGCGGATTGAACATGTGTTACTTGACGCTGACCCACAAAAGAGAGAGAGAGTGCCTATAATTTAGTCGATAATTTCTGGGCTCACCGTTAGGTGACACATGTTCAGTCCGCACTGTTAAAATGCGGGACAGTCTGCACAAGAGCAGTATTGTGTGTGTATATATATATATATATATATATATATATATATATATATATATATATATATATACAAACCCAAAGAAACGATTAAAAATGAACAAATTATTTAAAATACTAAAAATATGAATTTTTCAATCAAACTTGGTGGAGATGATCTCCACAATGAGTAGATCTTTTGCAAATAATTTGATAAAAAAATTCGTTCGAAAATTGGGTGAGATAATCATCAAAAGTTTCAATGGCTCAGAATGAACATATTTATAAATTTTGCATTTCACCCACTTCCTGCTTTAAATTTTTGATGAAATTATTTGCATATGATCTCCTCATTGTGGATATCATATTCACCATGTTCGGTTGAGAATTTTATTTTTTTGGTATTTAAAAAAATTAGTCTATTTTTTTTCCATTTTTTAAGGTATGCTATATATATATATATATATATATATATATATATATATATATATATATATATAACCTCAACAAACCACTAAAAAGAATTAGGTTATTTGCAATCCGATATAGCCCCTTCTCATTTAAAGACACTTCTTGCTTTAAATGAGAAACCAAGTTTGGGTCTTTAAACGAGAAGTCAAGTTTGGTTGAGATAACCCCTATTTTTAAATAGGGGGTTATGTCTAATTTTGACAAAGTTAACAAGGTTTTATTTTTAAAATGTTCATTTTAACAAAATCCATTTTGATAATACACTATTTGACATAACCCTAATTTTTACTTAATACCAACTCGCTGAAGAAAAATAATTGATGATCTGTATGAAAAAAATGTCAAATTGCATTCAATATGTATAATTTTCTATTATATATGTATTTATAGTTGGTGATTTGAGTGAAATAGATGTTCATTTCCATGAAATTTGTGTTGTCTAATTATTTTCAAAAATTTGCGTTAAGCCATATATTTAACATCAAACTAAGATTAGGTCAATAAAACTTTAAAAAAAATTTATTGTGTCATAAATAGAAATAAATATCTACACATGAGTAAATCCAAATGTAATTTAAAAAAAAAGGGAATTAAGAGAGAAAAATACCATGATCTCGGAAACCATCCGGGGGAGAAAGATGCGCTTGAGCAATAAATGAAGACATTGAGTGAAGAGAAATATTAGAGCGAGTTGTAATTGAAGGCGTGGTAAAGAGAAACTAAGGAAGCCTTGTGCTTGTCGGATGTTCCAAAGGCCCGGGGAATGAAGTGGGATATCAACCCTGCAGAATTCATCAAGCTGGCCAGGCAGTCCTCCGTCATTGTGTAACTGCACCTCCATTTTGATTAATCCTACAAGATGTTTTTCTTTATCATCACAACACCCTCAATGCTGTATACAGATAAAAGAGGAAAGAAAAGTAGTGCATGTGGAGATGTTTGAATTTTGGATTAGGAAGAAAGTGATGGAGAGATTGAAGTGGATAACAATACCCGTGTTAACGTCGAGTGCAGAGATTGCGGAGAGGGTTTACGAAATGGATGGACCAAGGGATCTACGTATGTTCAACCATGGAAATTTTTAACTTTTTCGTTTCTTTTCCTAATAGGTTTTTAACTCTTAAAACAGTTTATAGAAGCCCTGCAAAGTTTTTTATTATGACTAGGACAGATTTATTTATTATTTATAAATCAAGTACGTATTTTTTAGGCTTTAATTAGAGGTGTCATTATTTTTAGGAATTTTCAATTCTACCATTTGTTTTTTTTGAGTAAATCTAGTCCTTATTTATTCAGCATTTAATGAGTTGTTTTTTCCAAACAAATTTTGGAACATGGATGTCTTCGGATCTTTGGTCGAACGAGTGCAAATTAAAATTTGTAATTTCAATTCTTTTTAAAAATATTTGAGTTTTTAACCCCCAAATGATCATAGCACCATTTACCACGACAACCAAAACCCCACTATCGAACTGCAAGTTCATATTTATAGTTCATTCATTGCAAATTCAATTTCAAATATCCACTTCGAGAGACTTTCGGCTCGGTGGAAGTCCCTGTCTATGTCATGCAAGTAGAGATTGACCTTAAGAATCGAGTGAGATAAATAATAATAAATGAGAGTTATTACTTGTGGTGTTGGCTGTTGATGTAAAAAACTAGATCGCTCTAATTATTCAATCACAGATAAATAAAATGAGACAAAGATTTTTAAAGTGGTTCAGCCTTATAAGAATGGCCTACGTCCACTGTTATGTTATTGCTGAGTGATGTGGAATTCTTGATTACAAGTTCTCTCAAGAAATTCCGGTCCCTTTGAATGAGGGTGATACAAGGTATTTATAGCCCTTAGGCTGTATA